>BTHU01000008.1:27344478-28051978 GCA_036184795.1 Tokudaia tokunoshimensis
CCAGTGGGAGGAAGATCAGGAACTTCATGATTCTTTCCAATTCTAGAGCATTGAGTTTCCACAAAACTAGGTCAGTGATTTCCTTCCTTCCTTCCTTCCTTCCTTCCTTCCTTCCTTCCTTCCTTCCTTCCTTCTTCCTTCCTGCCTTTGGTAGTTTAGCAGCTATGTTTTTGTATGCCTTTAATAAGCCATGAACTATGACACACTGAGAAAGAGGGTAGAAGATTCTCTGCAAATGTTGCAACTTGTATTTTACAGTAATTCGAATGGTCTCCCACCCTTAATCTAATGAATCTATGGTGAAATGTGTGGCCTAATGAGAGCTGTGCAGGTCCAGGCTCCACCCTCGGAAGTGTATTCGTGTTGACTAGAAAAAGGACTTAAAGATATGAGTTTGATCTCTCACTCCAGTGCTCACATTCCCTTCTGCCTTCTGTCATGGAATGATACAGCATCAAAGCCACAAAATGTGGCTTTTGATATTAACTCCCCAGCCTCCAGGATTATAATATATGACTCAGGTCATCAGGCAAGCACCTTTACTGGCTGAGCTATCTTTGTGGCCTGCTTACCATTTTTTAAAAACTGTCCATTTATTTCCATCTCTGAGAACGCAAGGTAATCCCTGGTACCTTTCTCTCCAGTACATGATATCACAATGGCACATTGTGGGGATGCATTCGATCTCACTGAATGGATGAGAGTCAGACGAGTAATTTACAATGATTCCTTTGTGTAAAGTATGAAGGATTTCGTAGAAATCCAGGAGAGAGACAAAAGAAGGTGGAGATTAATTGAGGGGAGGTGGCCACGGCCAATGGGTAAGAGTGAACAAAAAGCATTGGTGGGCAGAAGCTGAGTAATGTGGTTGGTTAGGAGAGAGGAGGGAAGGTTACATGGGGGTAACCTCTGGCTATGGGAGGAATAGTATTATTTGATGAGTATAGGTTTCAGTGGAGGACTCTCTGTATGGATTGCAGGTAGAGAGAATGAATTCAACATAGGTCCTGATGACCTGTCACTGGTCAGTTTTGGTGTTACTTGGATTTCTTGCTTCTTAAATGGAAGCTGTCTCCCCAGGAGACTCTGGCCTCCCCAGGGGCGTCTGCTTCTCCATCCGTACTGCTCTTCCATCTGGCTCTGCTGATGAGGCACTGAGTTTCTTATCCATGCCAGGCATCAGATGTGAGGAATGATATTAATTCAGTCTTTGAGATGCTCCCTCCAGAAACAGTGTCGCCAGACACCACCACCAGGATGCTTCTGCCTCTTGCCCAGCCTGTACTTATACTTGAGCAGGCTTACAACCATTCTGATCCCATGCACACTCTTCCCTGCCTAGGTTGATGGACAGGGAGGGGAAGTCTCTTTTGCTGAGCTCACGTCCTGACCCTGAGAGGATGCTAACTGATTACATCACACCTTTGCACTTGGCTAAAACTGATAAGACAGAGCAGCCGTTTGAGGTAGGTCTGTACAAGATGCAGATTTTGTAGATGACCACAAAACCTGGGGCTTACTTGTGGTCAGTCAGAAATGTGGATGAAGAGACAGATCAGGACAGCCCAGTCCTGAGCTGACGAATCTGGTAGCCTTCTGGAGAGCCACGAGAACACAGTGAGTAAGACACCTGTGGTGAAGAGTCAGAAGAGGACGTGGCTATGCAGAAAGTGGAGAAGAGAACACAAGAGGGAGGCACTGTGTGCTGAGTGGTGAGAGACCAGACTTTATCCTCCATAGGGTTGGAGGGGTCTTATTTTCTTCCTCCTTATGTGTTAACTGCTGCTGGGAAGGAAAAGGAGTCAACCTCCTCTTCCCATAGGAGGAAGCTGTACAGGTGTCTTCCGCTCTTCATTTCTCCTTATTTATTTTTAATTTCAAATGCCTAAGTAATCTTAGGTTCAGGGCTATTCCTTGGAGCTCGGTTGGCCTATCAGAGGTCACACCCTTAGAGAAAACCAACTCTTCCTCTCCAACAGGTACCAATTATTAGTAGCTCTTCTCAACTAGAAGTAAGATGGTATGTGCATTTTCCTTCTGCCTCCATGTGTGGCTCTTGTTTGCATTGACCTTGTTCAGGTCTTGCAGGTGCTGTCACAACTGTTGTGGGTTCGTTTGTGCCGCTGTCCTGCTGTTTCAGGGAAATACTGCTTCATTGTAGTCATCTGCCATCCCTATTGGCAGATGACTGTTGCAATCTACCCACTGCCTCTTATAATCTATATAATCTTATAACTGTCTTCTGAGATAAGTGTCTTCCCCTTGGGAAGAGGGGTTGTGATATATATGTACCATTAGGGTTGAGGATTTTAGCATTTTTAAAATAGGCCTATTGACATTATAAAACGTTGTTTTGCTTGCATTAGGCTTTATGTAATTGGTTTCGCTGTGTGAAAGCTTCCACAGTATTTTTTTTTTCATTCAATATTGTGTGTTTTAGATTTGCCCAGGTTATTGACTAGATGTCTAACTTTTCATTTCTATTGCTGGAGAGTAGTCTTGCATGAATATATCACAATTTAACCATTCTTCTGTTGATGGTCTTTCAGATTGTTTACCCATGTTTTTGTTCTCCTCAGTGACACAAAGGGTTTCTGCAAATATCCTCTAACATGCCTCCTAGTATATCCAGAGGACTTCTCTAGGGGATATGCTTAGAAACATGCTGTCATCAGGTCTTAAGAGTATGTATGTTGCCAGGCATGGTGGCACACATCTTTGATCCCAGCCGTAAGGAGGAGAGACAGAGGCAGAGGCAGGCGAATCTCTATGTGTTTTGAGGCCAGTGTGGTCTACATCGTGAGTTAGGGGCCAGGGAGTGCTATATAGAGAGATCCTGTCTCAACCAACCAACCAACCAACCAACCAACCAACCAACCAACCAACCATCCAAGACTGTGAGTCTTTTTAACATAACCAGATTCAGTTGAATTGCTTCCAAAGTGACCTTTCTTTTGTTCGACTGTGAGTACTAATTGTTCCGTATACGCACCGATGTTTGATATCACCAGGCTTTGAGATATTTGTCAGCACATGAGTATGAAATGACAGATTCCAGGTGTACATGCATGTTGTTAGTAACTGTGGTGATGGTGCCTATAGTTTCATATGTGCACTGGCTCTTTCAGCCTCCCTCATCTCCAACCATGAGCTCTTTCAGCCTCCCTCATCTCCAACCATGAGCTCTTTCAGCCTCCCTCATCTCTAACCATGAGCTATAGGTTGATTGCAGTTGACCATTTTCAGTAAGTTCTCCCCTTATGCTTACTTTTCTGTTTATTATTTTTACTCTACAAAATTTTAAAATTTATGTATATGTATAACTGTGTGTGGGTATGCGTATGTGAGGGCAGGTGCCCTTGGAGACCAGAAGGCATCAGATCCCGTGGAGCTAGAGATATAAAAGATTGTGAGCTGCCTCATGTCTGTGATAGGAACCAAACACAGATCCTCTGGAAGAGAAAGAAGTATATGCTTCGTAGTGTTAGACTGTCACTCCAGCCCCAGAATTAAACTTTTCATTTATCCTGGATATAAACTCTTTGCTGAGTAGGTCTTGCATGATCATTTTGAAGTTCGTAGGTTTTCAGTTTTAAGCTAGTAAAGTCCAGAAACTTGTTTAAGGCTCAAGTTTGTTGTTTTTTTAGAAATCCATCTTAGGGCTAAAAATGTAGCTCAGTGGTAAGGCATGCACAAGGCCCTGGATTTGATTCCCAGTAGCAGCTAAAAAAACAAAGAAATAAAAAATAAAAGACAAAACCAAAACCAACCAACCAACCAAACAAACAAAACCAATCTTAAAAATGCTCTTCCACCCTGAGTAGTATAATCCTGAGTGTTCTTGTGGAGGTACTTAGATTGGCGTTGAATGGGGTTTACAGTCATATGAGGTGGTGTGACAGTCATGAGGAATGTGACATCCCTGGCTGCCACAGCACTAGCCCTGCACCATCTCCCTGCCACATGCTAGGGCTGTTCCATATTGACATCTCCATCTCTCAACTCTCTCCTGTCTTGTTTGTTCTTACAACAGTGCAGCCCTACATCAGCCTAGCTTTGTAATGTCACCATACTTGATATAGAAATTACTTCCCCTCTGTCACGCTTCAGAAATTTTGGTCTGTCTTTGGTCTTTTGATTTTTCTCTCTATATTTTAGAGTCAGCTTGTCATGGTTCTTAGAGATCCATTCCTGATTTTAATTAGAATTATACAGGATATATAGATTAATTTGAGGAGAACTGACAGTTTTATGATATTGTCTTCCCACCTTTGGAGCCAACATATCTCTTTATTTATGTATCCTTTAATATCTTTCAATAAAATTTTATTATTTCCTTCAGAAATGCAGTCTGTATCATTTGTTATTGTTTCATACATTCTTAGCCTCTCCTATCTTTTGTTGTCTTTAAAATATTTTAAACTCTCTTTGTTGGTAGATACTAACACAATTGATTTTTATAAATGCATTATGTCTGTGGTGAACTTGCTGCATTTGTTACTGGTTCTAATTCTCCACTTTCTCTTTATTAGTTTTGTTTTGTTTTTATTATTTTCTTTGGAGAAACCCTAGTATTAGCTTGCTGTGTTTCTGATCTTGATAAATAGGTATTCCTCAACTTTTATTTCCAGAAAATTGTCTTATACATTTGCCTCTTTCGCTTCAACTGTATCATATAAATTTTAATACTTTATATTTTTGTTCTACTCTATTTTATCATCACTAATTTACTATTCATAAAGGGCCATGTAAGAACGCACTGAATTTTTTAACATACGTATTTCTTAAATTTTCTTCTTTTAAAAAATGTTCTAGCTTTCATATAATTGTGATTTTCTGGGTTATTTGTTCTGTATGTTGATACTTTCAGATATCTGCGCTGTCCTTTGTGCCAGCTCAAGATTAAGTTTCATGTGTTCTGTGCATGTGTGTTGTTCATTGGCACAACATTTATATTAGTGCCTGTTTGATTAAACTTGCTTATTTTGTTCTTTGGGATGTTAGTATCCTTATTTTGTTAAAAAGAGTTTTGTTCAGGTATAAGTGATGTACATAAGGCCTATGCACATGTTTAATATATACAATTAAATATTTTGAATATATACATACATCTGTGTAGCATATAGTTCCTACTACCCTGGTTTAAGCTCTGGGTGGACCAGGTTACCAGCCATTGCCCTGCTTCCCTTGGATCCACAGATGAAACACATACACACAGAGCTCATTTTTAACCTGCCTTATGGCTCAGTTGCTGGGCTCTTCTAAGCCTTCCACAGCTAGCATGGTTCAGTGGCTGGGCTTTTCTAAGCCTCCTGCAGCTGCGGCTGACTAGTGTGCCCTTTCCTTTATTCCTTACTCAACACCCTACACTTGCCCTTAACTTAGCTGCATTTCTAATCTCTGACCTGGGGAAGTGACCAATGGTCACTCCACTTGAGATCTCTATGCCTGGTGACTCTCTCCCTCTGAAGCATGGTAAATTCCCTTTCCTGCTCCTGTGTCTCCTAGCTTGCCTGTGGGAACCTGGAAGTTCTGCCTCTTTCACCCAGCCATTGGCCATTGGCATCTTTATTGATTGATCAAGAACCAATTGGCAAACAGGACCTTCAGTTTCACATGCAGTTTCCTGTTCAAAGCATCAGAACCACTCCCTATACATCTGTACATAATACCATACTATGTTTTCTGTTAAGGCAAGAGTAGACAAGTCAGAAGTTTCCAGTATCTCTCTCTCTCCCTCTCCCTCCCTCCCTCTGTCTCTCTGTGTCTGTCTCTCTGTCTCTCTGTCTCTCTCTCTCTCTCTGTGTGTGTGTGTGTGTGTGTGAGAGAGAGAGAGAGAGAGAGAGAGAGAGAGAGAGAGAGAGAGAGAGAGAGAGAGAAGCTATTCTATGCTTTATAGTTCTCCTTGGAATTTCTCTTTCATATTTGACATTCATCTTGTGTAACTGAAACTTTATTTTCATTGAGTAGTGCCTCATTTTCCTCTCCCTCCAGCCTCTGGAAACCACTACTTTAATTTTTGACTCTGAGAGTGCAACAATTTTATATTCCACATATGAGTGAAGTTACGTAGTATGTTTGCATCTATGATTGTCTTTAATTCACCTATACTGTTTTCTCCAGGTTCATTCATGTTGACAAATGCTAGAATTTCATTCTCCTTTTCCTTCTGAGGCTGGGACTTCCTGTTTGGCTTAGGTTTCCCTGGAGCTTATGATTACCCTGCCTTACTTAGCTCCTGGAGTGCTAAAAGTTAAAGGGATGGGCCACCAAGCTTAGTTTTATTTTTTTCAAGAATGCATAATATTCCATTTTACAGATATATTTACCATATTAATTCCACCTATTTAACATTTTGGGTAGAAATATTGTAAAATCTCCAACTATTATAAAGCTCATTTTCTAAATGCAATGTTGCCTACTAAACTTATTAGAAGCTTAATTATTATTCACACAAAGTCCCATTATGGTAGATTGTATCATGTTAATTCTTTGCAAAAAAGACTATTATGTTTCTTTAGTTCAGAATATCAGTTTTAGTTGTATAACTTGGACAATGAAGTCTGGGTAAAAATGAGACGCATAACTTTAAAGAAGATTCAAAGCCAGCACATGACTCATAATGAGTTTTTCTTTTCTTCTAGCATAAGACCAGCAGTATTCTAAATAAGGAATGATTCGTTCCTCCAAACCCTTCCCCCAGCAAGTAACATAATAGAAACAGAGTGTCTCCTAGCCTGAAGGGACATGCTGTTAGAGGAAATTAATCACTGTTAAGTTCTGAGAGTTTTTGAGTTGTTTGTTATTGAAACCCAACTTAACCTATCCTGACTTATGTTCAAAATTTCCCTGTACTACCTTTTACCAGGGCAATTTTTGTCTATTACTATAATGGCTCCAATTTTATTTGAAATGGTATTTTCTTTCTATATTCCTTTCAATCTTTTGGATTTTTAAATTTCTATAAACCATAGAGAAGTGAGTTTTATCTGTATTTTTTTATCATTCTCAGATGCCCAGCACATTTGAATTTATTGTTTTTACTGTATATATATATATATATATATATATTTCTTCTACCTTCTTGTATGATTTTTACTTACTAGACCTTTGGACTTTGTTTCTCTCTCTCTCTCATGTCTATAAACTGGAACAGTGGAGCAAATGGTAGCCTCTAAACAGCTCTGTCCACTTTAGACTCCCCAGAACTTGTATTTGTTTATATGCCAAGAGAGTGAATATTACCACATATAGCAAAAATAAGTAAATCTGGTAAGGACCTTAAAAAGATGATTATCCTAAGTATTCTCTGCCATGGATTCTACATACAGCCACACATACCCTTCTAGCACAGGCACACAGAAAAGATGCAGGGAAGTGACTTTGGAGGCAGACATTGCAATGACCTACACACAAATTAAAGTGACAGTCCCTAGAACTGAAAGAAGAAAAACCAGGTTCTGCATGAGAGTCCTAAGACCGGTGGTTCTTAACCTATGGGCTGCAACCCCTTTGGTGGTCAAATGACTCTTTCACAGGGGTCACCTAACTCCATTCTGCATATGAAATATTTATATTTCAATTCATAACAGTAGCAAAATTACAGTCATGAAGTAGCATTGAGAATAATTTTATGGTTAGGGGTTACTACATCATGAGGAACTGTGTTAAAGGGTCACAGTATTAGGAAGATTGAGAACCACTGGCCTAGAGGAAGTATAACTAGCCAATAACTTGCTTTAGGATGCCTGGAACCTAGAGCTGCTAGGCAATATTTATAGTGTACTTCTTTCATAAGGCTCTTGTGAGAACTAAATGAAGTAATACAAATAAGGACTCATTTATTGATGCCTGGATTATGCCAACTGCTCAGTAATTGATAGCAATTGTACTAATTATTTTTTTTATCAGTATTAGCCCCATGAGAAGTTATTCAATCTAAAGTGGTCAGTCCTAAACATATATACATATGAGCAACACTAAATGAACTCAGCAATTTGTATTGATATATATGTGTGCATGCATGTTGCATGTACGCTTGCATTTGTGATGTGTATGAGTGTATATGTGAGTTTGTGTGTGTGCATGTGTGTGTGTTCTCTCTATGTGTGTAATAATTGCAGAATAAGTCATGGATTTGAAATGGAGGAAGCTAGAAGAGGAGAAGGGTGGAAACATTCTAAATACATATTAGTGCAGGACATTCTCAAAAATGATTAAATTAAAATATTTTAGATTCAGATGTTTTAGAAAATCTTCATAAAGATATTTACAGGCTATTTGATGAAGGTGTATAATTTGTAAGGGAATGAGGGAAGCTAGTTGGGTAAAGGAAGAACTGAGAGTCTAGATAAAGGCTGAGTTGAGTCTACCTAACCTCAACCTGGTCTTGTGGGGGTCCATGATGAGTTTGTATACAACAGGGCTAAGCTTTTCTATTCCTGCAACAGTCTGTCATTGGCTGAGGCAATGAGCAATCTCTTGAGAAGGATGTGTCACACAGTGGCTTGACAATAAGTGCCATTTGTCAGGACAGAATGTTATTAAACTAACACTTGAGTTTGCACCACAATGGAAGCTGAAGGAGAGAGAGATAATATTCCCAAAGAATTGAAAAAGAAAAACACATACACACATGCAAGCATGCATGCAACATGCATGCACACACATATGTATATATCAATACAACTTGCTGAGTCCATTTAGTGTTGTTCATATGTATACATGTTTAGGGCTGACAATTTGAAATTGGATAACTTATCATGGGGCTAATACTGATAAACAATTAGCCCCAGTTCAAACATTATTGAAGAGTGTGAGAAAATATAATAGTTTCTAGACAATAGAGATGTTTATTCACAAGCCCTCATGAATATATTTAAGAACAAATTTTAGCAAAAAGAATAGTGAACCTAAAGCTGGAAAAAGAAGAATTTTAAATTTAAAATATGCTATAATTCACACCAACACTTCCCCAAATGAATTACTTAGGTATAAATCTAGGAAAACATGTGTGAAATATTCATGAAGAAAACTACAAAACTGAAAAAAGATTTTCTAGAAGAGCTAACAGAGAGTGCTTCTCTGTGCTCATGGTCAGGAGAATTCAATGTTTTCAAGGTGTTGAGTCTTCCCAACATAATCTGTAGATTTAATGTAATTTCAGTAAAAACCCAAGGAAGTTGTTTTGTTTATTGATAAGTCAGTTCTAACATGCATATGGAAAGGCACAAAACCTATAATGGCCAACATAGAACTGAGGGAAACGAACAGTATGAGAAGGCTGATATTTCCCAAACTCAAGACTCATAAAGGCACAGTGACCAGAATTGTGAGTCACTGGAGAAAGAACACACGTTGCTGGAATAGTACGGAGAACCCAGACCTGTCTCATATAAATTCAAGAAATGATATGGGAACTCTTACCTCTCATGCACAAAAGGAAGCCAAGACACAGACATCACATCATTTGCAAACATTAACTTTTAATGAATCATAGACCTAAATACAGGATGGAAAGCCACAAAGTTCTTGGAAGACAACACAGAAAAACTAGATAACCGTAGGCCTGGTGATGGATTTTTGATGCAACATCAAAGAAATAACCCAGAAAGAAATAGTTGGTAAACTGGACTGAATTAAAAACAAAACCAAACAAACAACTCTTACCTCCAATACCTATGCTCCATAATGGCACTCACTACACATTAGGCTGTTAGTGTTAACAGTCTTGTGGAATCCATGCTCTGAACAATCACACAGGCTCTTGCTCTTTTGATCAGAAGTTTAACGTATTCATTGTTTGGCTGGACCTGAAATTTTGAAAACAGATAGTTTGGAATTCAAAGCAGTGACATGGGGGAGTATAAGTATTGTGTAAGGGCAGTTTTTGCTGGAGGCTATATGGCACTCAACTTTGGAAAGCACCATGGGGCTGGTGGGTTCTGGTTAAACTGCATGCTGCTTATGAGGTATCATGATGGGCTCATCCCTTTCTCTCTCTCTCCTCTCTCTCTTTCTCTCCCTCTCTCTGTCTCTGTCTCTCTCTGTCTCTGTCTTTCTCTCTTTTTTATTTTTTTATACAAAGTCCCTGTCATATGGCTCCTTTTTAGTTACTTTGGTTTATTATTACTATTTTAAATTTAATTCTTTATTATTATTATTTTCTGTATTCTTTATTTACATTCCAAATGATTTCCCCTTTCCCAGTTCCCCCCTCCCCAAAAGTCCCGTAAGCCCTCTTCCCTCCTCCTGTTCCCCATTTACCTAAGAATTTCATGAATTCACTGTTTTTAATTGCTGAGTAGTATTCCATTGTGTAAATATACACTGATAAAATTGAAGAAATATATAGAAAAACACGTTAAGATTGACTAATTCATGGAAAAATTATACAGATAAAATGGTAGGCATAAAAATATTCCTAAATTGATTGAGAGTAGAAGTAAAAACATTTTCTGATAAAACTGAAGATTTACATGGAAAATATCTCTGATAAAATTGAAGAAATTTATACAGATAAATTGGTAGGAATTAAAATATTCCTAAGTTGATTGAAAGTAGAATTATAAACATTTTCTGATAAAATTGAAGATTTACATGGAAAATATTTCTGATAAAATTGAAAAAATATATGGAAAAACATTAAAATTGAAGATTATCATGGAAATTATACAGATAAAATGGTAGGCATAAAAATATTTCTAAGTTGATTGAAAGTGAAATTATAAACATTATCTGATAAAATTGAAGATTTACATGGAAAATATCTCTGATAAAATTGAAGAAATATATTAAAAAAAGCATTAAGATTGAGTATTTCATGGAAAAATTGTACAGATAAAATGGTAGGCATAAAAATATTCCTAATTTTTTTGAACATGGAATTATAAACACTTTCTGATAAAATTGAAGATCCACAAGGAAAATATTCCTGAAAAAATTCAAGAAATATATAGAAAAACATGTTAAAACTGACTATTATATGGAAAATTATACAGATAAAATGGAAGGTATAAAAATGTTCCTAAATTGATTGAAAGTAAAATTATAGACATTGTCTGATAAAACTGAAGATCCACATGGAAAATACTTCTGACAAAATTGAAGAAAAATACAGAAAAACGTTAAAATTGAAGATTATCATGGACAATTATACAGACAAAATGGTAGGCACAAAAACATTCCTAAATTGATTGAAAGTGGAACTACAAACACTGCCCCCCACGAAACCGAAGATCTACATGAAAAACACCTCCGACAAAATTGAAGAAATACACAGAAAAAAATGTTAAAATTAAAGACTATCACGGAAAATATGGTAGACACAAAATGGTAGACACAAAAAAAGCATTACTAAATTGAAAGAGGAGTCACAAACATTTTCTGATAAAATCGAAGATCCACATGAAAAACATCTCTGTTAGACTATGTTTATTGTTGGGGAATTGAGTCTATTGACGTTGTATTAAAGAATGGTGATTGTTGTTTCCTCTTATTTTTGATGTTCTTTTTATGTTTGTGTGGTTACTTTCTTTTGGGTTTGTTGGAAAAAGATTACTTTCTTGCTTTTTCTAGGGTGCAGTTTCCCTCCTCATGTTGGCGTTTTCCGTCTACTATCCTTTGTAGGGCTGGATCTGTGGAAAGATATTGTGTAAATTTGGTTTTATCATGGAATATCTTGGTTTCTCCATCTATGGTAATTGAGAGTTTTGCTGGGTATAGTAGTTTGGGCTGACATTTGTGTTCTCTTAGGGTCTGTATGAGATCTGCCCAGGATCTTCTGGCTTTCATCGTCTCAGGTGAGAAGTCTGGTGTAATTCTGATAGGCCTGCCTTTATAGGTTACTTGACCTTTTTCTCTTACTGCTTTTAATATTCTTTCTTTGTTTAGTGCATTTGGTGTTTTGATTATTATGTGCCGGGAGGATTTTCTGGTCTGGTTCAGTCTGTTTGGAGTTCTATAGGCTTCTTGTATGTTCATGGACATCCCTTTCTTTAGGTTAAAGAAATTTTCTTCTATAATTTTGTTGAAGATATTTACTGGCCCTTTAAGTTGGAAATCTCCACTCTCTTCTATACCTATAAATCTTAGGCTTGGTCTTCTCATTGTGTCCTGGATTTCCTGGATATTTTGGCTCAGGAGCTTTTTGCATTTTGCATTTTCTTTAACTGTTGAGTCAATGTTTTCCATGGTATCTTCAGCCCCTGAGATTCTTTCTTCTATCTCTTGTATTCTGTTGTTGATGCTTGCATCTATGACTCCTGAATTCTTTCCAAGATTTTCTATATTCAGAGATGTCTCACTTTGTGATTTCTTTATTGCTTCTACTTCCATTTTTAGATCCTGGATGATTTTGTTAAGTTCCTTCACTTGTTTGTTTGTATTTTCCTGTAATTCTTTCAGGGATTTTTGTGTTTCCTCTTTAAGGGCCTCTACCTGTCACCCATGCTCCCCTGTATTTCTTTCAGGGATTTTTGTGTTTCCTCTTTAAGGGCCTTTATCACTTGACCCATGTTCTCCTGTATTTCTTTAAGGGAATTATTTATGCCCTTCTTATGTCCTCTAACAGCATCGTGAGAAGAGACTTTAAATCCAACTCTTGCTTTTCCAGTGTTTTGGGGTATCCAGGATTTGCTGTGGTGGGAGAACTGGGCTCTGGTGTTGCCAAGTAGCCTTGGTTTGTGTTGGTAGGGTTCTTGTGCTTGTCTTTCGCCATCTGGTTATTTCTGGTGTTAGTTGGTCTTGTTGTCTCAGGCTGGAGTTTGCCCCTCCTATGGGTCTGTAAACCTGTGTCTGTACTCCTGGGAGACCAATTCTCTTCTGGCAGGGTCTGTGCACAGAAGGCTGTGGAGCTGTCTGGTTCCCTGCTGCAAATAGCAGCCAGAAGGGAAGACTCCTGTCCCAGCTGCTCCAATGATCATATGCCTTGTGTGGTCCTACCTGTACCCCTCCAGAGAGAAGGTGGAGATCTCACCTCCTCACTCAGAAGTGAAATCGCTGCTGGGAGATCATTCTCTTCTGGTGGGCTAAGCACAGAAAGCTGTGGAGCTGCCTGGTTCCCTGCTGCTTAAATTTAATTCTTGACACGTTCATACATGTACCCAATGTATAAAAACATATTCGCCATTATTCCAATTCCTATAGAATTGTCATCCCTCTCTTACTTTCAAGTCTGATTTCTTGGGAAGTTTGTGTGTGTTTCCATCACAGTTGTAAGTTCATGACTGGACCAGTCAATCATAACATGACATTGAGCCCATTGTTTAGTCCTGTTTATTCTGCACTCACACTTCCTCAACAGGCCTCTCCTAATGGCTGCTTTCCTGACCTATAGCTAGTGAGCTCTAATCTTTTTTCAGCTACAAGCTCTTTTACCTCTGATTTTGATTTCCCCATCCCTTGAGCCCTCATTCAATCTAGTAATTTTGGACTTTTAAGACATTTTCCAAGTTGACCATCACTACCCCCAGAGCCCCACTCCCTATCAATGTTCTCATCATCATCAACATTCACTCCGTACCAATATCACCCACCACCACCACCATCACACCCCATTGTCATCAATATCATTGGTATCACCAATATTGCCATTGTCACATCCACCACCAATCTATCTAAACCATCACTGCTACCACCATCACCATCACCACAACCACTACCACCATCATAAATACCACAATTATCATTAATATTATTACTCTTACTACCTTCCCCACCTCACTACCAATATGATAACCATCATTACCACCACTACCATTGTCACTACTGCTGCCACTATAACTGTCACCTCTACTAATACCAACACTCATTACCCACTACTTGCCCATCGCTGCCACCATCAACACTATCATTATACTACTATCATCTCTGTTATCACCACCGCATTACCACCACCACCACTACCACCCAAACCCATAGTCTTTGAGACTTTGCCTTTCATTTCCTAGAGAAGTTGTTTTCTTAAGAGTCTACATTTCGGATTCACTGACTGGGTCATTTTGGCTCTCAGTCTGATGCAGACATTTCCAGGAGGGCCTCTCTACATTGAGAATACAACACAACCCAAACTACCTTTAAAGACCTCCAAAGTCCTGTACTACTGGGTGCTGATAGCTTCTCTTACAATATTCTTCCAAGCCTCTTCACTTACACAAGTATACGATGCTGGCTGCTTGCTTTGCTCACATGCATTTCCCAACAGGAACTTCCCATTCTCTGGCCCAGAAAACTCCCCTGGAAGTGTACCTGGCCTGCTGCCTCCAGGATACAGGTGTTCTCATAGCACTTGCTCAGAGAAGCCTCCTCTCACCATCCAACTTGAAATGGTTCTCCTAATCTCGATTGTTCTATCTCACTTTATTTTGTCATTTTCATTGCTTATCACTATCTGAAACTGTCTTACTTAATGCATTTATTTTGTAATCTTCTTGTTGGTTGTCTCCTGTCTTAGAATGAAAATACCATGAAGTCAGGGATTTTTAGCTTGTATTCTGTAAACAGTGCCTGAGTTTACTTACTGGATTTTCAATAAATATTGAAGGAGTAAATGAATGATGTTATTAAATTGACCTCCTGAGAGTGAACCTTTGGGCATGTCATATCCCGTAAGTGCTTTCCAGGGCCCTTCCAGATCCTTTGAAATGTGTCCCATTCTTCCTTTATATTCTTATCTTGAGCAATGCACTTTCTTATCCCTTGTCAACTCTCAAAGTGGGCTCATATTTCTATCCGAATTTTCTCTGTTTCTTCTTACCCCTGTGAATCTGTTTGTACCAGTTTCTCTAACCAGCAAGCTATCCCTCTTGTATCCCCAGTTCTTAATAAGGCCACATCTGAGGGTCTCTTCTGTTAGAAAACATCTTTGCTCAATTTTCCTGCCTTGGGAAGCTGCCATTTTCCTCTGAATTCCTATGAGAGTCATACCTCTTTTATGTACATGCAGGGCTGTATATCACACATGTTAGTCATTAAGACCTTTAGTATTTAACACCCGCTCATTAGAGACCTCCACTAGCTATCTGTTAAATGGATGATGATTGTAAGATCGCTCTTTTTGAAACTGTAAATGACACTGAAGGATCTGTATTTATTTGTCTGTATAACTTCCAGAGCACCTAATGTGTTTGGTGAATGAGTGAAGACTAGCCATTGTACTCAACTCAGATAATTAATAATACCCCCACTGCTGGAGCAGTCCTGGAAATTCCTCATCTCTTTGTGCATATTGATCTGTTTGCATCACCCTGAATTCTGTGTTCAGAAAAATAATACTGCTGTTGGTTGATTGATGGAAGCAGAATTCTAAGATTCCCAGTCTCTGGTATATCCATATTTTTCCAGTTAGTTAAAATGTTAATCCATGTACTGCTGTGTGGATGTTTGGCAGTTATACATTGGACATTGAGTTGACCTTATCTTAAGGTTATAGTTCAGGTGAGTCAGAGCTAAGTACTTGAGTCCTATGATAGCAGAATTCACACACACACACACACACACACACACACACACACACACACACACACGTGTGTGTGTGTGCATTTGAGAGTTACAGCATGAAGATATCAGACCCAAGCAGGACTTCTCTCCTGCTGACTTGGAAGGTAGAGGGAAGCTATGTGATAGAGGATGTGGGTGGCCACTAGAACTGTGGACTGATCTCACATGCCATCTACCAAGAATCCAGAACCTTGGCCCTTCAACTGAAATCAGCTGCACCCATGGGTGACGGGAGCAGATTCTACTCAGCCTCAGATGAGAACCTCAGGCCTTGACAATGCTTGAGCTCCAGGAGGGCCTTGAACCCAGCCATGCCCAGACTTCTGATGTACAGAGACTTCGAGCTTATGCTATATGCAATTAGCCAGTATGGCAATTCATCACATGGCAATAGAAAACAGGCTCAGTGATGAAGCAGGAAGAGAGAAAGAAACCTGTGCTAAGGACAGAATTGAATAATGAGCCCCAGGAATCCCCATTTTTGCATGGGAGTCGGGATTCTCTTCGTGCTCCAGGTTCAGTAATGACTGCAGGTTTTGATTCTGTCTCTACCTGTTTGGGCATCAGCTAGAAGAGAGAATCCAGGCACGATTGATGAAAAAAAGGTCTTCCCCTCCCCCACCTTTAGGCTTTGAACAGCAGCGCATGGTCTTTTCCCACCGATCCCGTTCTAATAAGTGTACCGACCCGAAACAATTGACCTTAAAAAATAAAAATAAATAACCTGCCCCCAGAGCCCTGGCAGGCAGCTTTAGCATTCTCCACTCTCCCTAGATTGTGTCTTGTGAGTCCCAAAGAAGTGAATCTTCTTATTAGCCTGCTGCCAGTGACTGCTCCTGGCAGAGCCCCTCCCCACTGCAGCTGCCGGCAGGCAGGCAGGCACAGGTGTCATGAAGCTGTGGCTTAGCAGGCACGGTGAGCAGTGGGGGCCACTCTGAGCCTCCAGCCTAGGGCCCCTGCAGCCCAACTGTCATCTGAGGCTCCAGTCTGTGGAGTGTCACAGGGGAGCCTCCAGTCTGTGGCACAGGACTTTGTCCGGCAGATTTCTTAGGTAAACCGAGACTTGCCATTTGGAGGTCTTCCTGCCCTTTCCCATTTATTGTTAAGGTATGTCCTCCATTCAGAGTCACGTGCCCATAATGTGACCGGACAATTGGAAAAATTATACAGCAAACACCTGTGTGAAAGGTAATTATAAAGCAAACGTGGCCAGCCTGACAAGGTCCTGTTTCTCATTCCTGAACACAATCCCTCACCCCCAGAAAGAGATAATCCCTATCCCAGCATTTATGAAAATTATTGCTTTGCCTTTAGTTCCCCATCTTTAATGTTTCTTCTGTGTGCTCCCCAGGCACAAGCAGTGTAGTTTTGCCTGTTTTCTGACAGAGAGCTTGAGCTCTCTCAAATCTTGCTTCTTTGCCTAGTTCTTTTTTAAAGATTCATTCATATTCTTCATACCTGCAGTTTGCACAATTTCTTTGTTGAATAATTCCACTCTTTATTCTTATGGCGGGCATGAATTGTGGTTTCCTTTACTGTTTAACTATTGAAATCTTTTGCCAGGAGCATTCTCATTCAGATCATCCTATGGGGTATGCCCCATCCATCTAACACATGGTCATCCTGGACATTAATAGCTAATGTCAAGCTGCTTTCCAAACTAACCCAAGTACTCTGCCAAAATTAGTGGAAAAATTCCCCAGTTTTCCGCATTTTTGTTAACACTGAGTATTTTAGATTTCTGTTGCTGATAGCAAGTTGCCACAACATTTTGGTGTTTTAATTAAACATTGTGTTATTGTTTTCCTGGCCACAGTCTTGGGTAGTTTACAGAGGTCCCAGTGTCATAAGGTGTTGGTTTAGACTAAGGTCCTCTCTAAGACTTGAGGCTCTCTTTTGATCTCCGGGGCTTTGGGCAGAATGCATTTTCTAGCAGCTGTGGGGATTGTGGAGCCTGCATTTTCAAGACCACAAAGAAATTGCCTCTCTCACACTTGGCCTTATTCTAAAGGTGCCTTTCATTTGGTCAGGCCTGCCCAATATAGCTTCCTTTTGATTAACTGGGAGCTGATGGATTGCTAATCTAATCACAAGCCTGAAGTTCTACTCACAGGGTCTGCAGCACGTGAGGGAGGAGGCTCATTGGGATGTGTTCATTAGTACTGGCAATCTCAAGGCTTGGCTTGCTATAGTCAGGTGACTCAATTTCTAACTCCTGGATTGCTTAATTGTTGAGTGTCTGAAGGTAAGCAAGTTTTATCCATTCACTGGTGAGTTGTACTTCTCAGGACACATATTTCATTCTCATTGTTTGAAGATGGTCCCCTGACCTGATGCAGCAGTGTGCTTTAATAATAATGCAGTGCCATGGGCTGCACTCATTGCGAGTTAATGCCCCACTGGCCACTGGCTTGTGTCATCTCTTTTAATACACTTGAAACACTGGGTAGGTGCTATTGATTTCTCCATTTCACAGATGAGGAGACTGATGCTGAACAAACTAACAAGGTTATGAACGAGAGATGTCATTGGCTTCATCTTTGAACCAGTTTTATGTGGTTCAGGCTTTGTGGTCTCAAAATTCAAGAAAGCCAGCAAACTGATTTAAGGGCACAGCCGTACTACAGCAGACATGTGGACAGACAACTCTCCCCGCCTCTTGGTTACAGTAAAAAGACAGTCTTAGTGGATGAGTGATCTTTATGTTTTCCATACTAAGCCCTTCTCTCCATTCCCGTTGTTCTGCTGGGCTACCTGTCCAGTGTACTGTTGTCTTGCCTCCTGGGTCATCATGTTAGATCCTGCTCAGATTTCATGGAATAACCTAGACTCTGACATCTAAGTATATTCCAGGGGTGATTAAACTCCTCTCCAGCCCTGAGCCCCTCTAACTCCTCTCTGCCTTGGATCTGGAAGAGCAGACATAGCCTAATGCTACGTTAGCTCTTTGCTCCCATCTGTAAACCACACCCCAGTGTCCTTCCATTCCATTTAACCCATCACTAAGTCCTAAATCCATCACTACTTGACTCTGTCCCACAGGCCTCTTGTCTCCCATCTTCTGAGCTTCTGAAGTATATATAATTTTTTTTAAACTTTGTGCTACCTGGCTATAGACTTTTCATTATATTACTCTGTAATTTTCTTCACATGCTTCAGTAAAGTCACCCATCCTTTACTAGCTGGCATACCCATTGAATTAGTTCTTGCTCATGTCTTTCTTGAACTTTCCATATCATGTTTGCTGGTGAGATTTTTCTTCTCTTGTTGTCTAGGATCCGTTTCCCTCTCACTTTTCTTCTTTCTTTGGAACATCTCTTTGTCTAGCCTCCCACCATCTACTCTGTGGTATCCTTAGCCCCATTCCTTACCCTCTCCTTCCATATGTAGCAATTTTTACCTTATTGTTACTTTCTTGGACCTGCTTTACCACTGGACAGGCCACTCTCAGTGTCATGTCTCCAGAATTTCCTGGGATCAAATCCAGAGAGGTGCAGGCGCATCCCCAGACAGCAGGCAAGGTGCTCCCCCAGGAGTTCTGGATTCACAGAGGTGGAGGCAGGACTGATACTCAGGGGTGGCTCAGCACGATTTGTAAGCACAGCATAAGAACAGGGGTGCATGTGCAAAGAGCTCATCTGCCTTTCCCTGTTTTGATTTGGTGTGTCTGTGTAGGAAATGCCATGTGTCTTCAGCTATCTTCAATGAATATTTAGAAAACTCTCATGTGTTTGGTCCCATTATGCTTTTAGATTTCCTCAGATTTATTCTGGTGTGTTGCCTCCACAGTAGTCAGAGCCCTATTCCTGACTGGTTCCCAAAGCAGACATGGAAAGTTAAATCAGATAACCCATGTCTGGGCACCGATTTTCTTTCTGCAGAACGTATTCGTGTCTTTTCATTTATTCTTCATTAGAACACTCCATGCATGAACTCATATATTAAAGCATCTCTTGCTGGGAAATTGGCAGCAAAATGCTGGCTACACAGGCACGAGGACTTGAATTTGTATCTTCAGCACCTGTGTAAAAATGTCAGGAATGGTGGCAGGAGCCTGTAGTCCTAGTTGCCGGAGGCAGGGACAGAGGACCCCTGGTGGTTACCTGGCCATCTAATCTAGCTGAAACAGTGAATACCAGGCTCAGTGAGAGACCCTATCTCAAAGAATAAGAGAACATGATGGAGGAATACACCTTTGGCCCCTCCGCACATGGGCACACATATGTGCAGCTCCCCACATGCACATATAGGTGCACACATACATGTGCATATGATCCCCCAAGTATGCAGTGATCTTGACACTGTCCAGGGTGCTGGAGAGGCCGTGAAGAACACCGCCAGTGTCACTCAGCATTAATGACACGGAGCACATTTATGGAAATGGAAGACCTTTCGTGGTTACTTAGCAAGTGCATGAGGGATCCAGAACTAGAATCTAGACCCTCGCCCCGAGCTCACCTGCCATATTGTGATGTAAGTCACCTGTTGCTGGAGCCTGCAGTGGCATGCGCTTTTCCCCCGTCTTTTTGCATGTGTAGATTGTAACTTTCATCTTTTTTCTAAAAGAGGGACAGTACAATACCAAGAACAATGCTTGAAGTGACACTCAGCTTTCTCCTCGAAGTTCTTTTATGTTGTGTCACCCAGTTCCAGGGAGACGTCTTTTCATAATGTGGCTCCAGAGCTCACCCAGATCTGGCCGGCTCTCCAGTCCCTGGAGGCTCTGGCTTCTGACTTATTTTCCCTGAACCAGGCAGTAGGAAAGTAAAGGAAGTATGTCTTCTCCTGGCAGCCCCAAACTCTGGCCTCCCCTGAGCCCTGGGCTGCAGCTGCCCTGGCTCCACCCCGACCCTGGTAACTTTCCTCAGAGCACAGCAAAGGTTAACTGAGATCACACAGCCAGGTGGATGCTTGGCTTCGCTTTCCCCGGGGCTAATTATGGAACTACATTAGATAAAAGTCAACATATGTTGTAAAAGGCACTGTGTATCATTGCTTGACAGTTTCTAACAATGTGCTCATGTAACAGCTGTCAAAGGCAGTGCTAGAAAATGAGTAATATGTTGATTTATGTATATCAGATCTGTCCTCATGCTCTGTGGTGGAGCAGACCAGGCAAGCTTGGCTCTGTGGGTGGAGACTCGGGGAGGGGTGGCCCAGGAAGGAAGGAAATTCCCTCATCTTCAGAAGCGGCTGGAAGAGCGGGTGAAGCCTGCAGCAGATGCTACTTTCTGAGGTCCTTTAGAGAAAATTGCCTGGAGGACATCTGTTTTCTTTTTACAGAAGAGGGAGGAGCCCATGGAAGAGTAAAATCCAAGTGTCCTGATAATGTGTGTGTGATGGGGCTGGGGCTGTGGAGTTCATTAGTAATGCTTTCTCTGTCCCCTGAACAGACCTAAGGGTCACACTAGGAGCTAACTACTTTGTTCTATGAGGGGTTGAAAAAAGGTGTGGTTTTTTTTCTTTTCTAGAAAACCATGTTTAGATTTTCTTTTCTTTCTTTCTTCTGTTTTCTCTATTTATTTATTTATTTATTTATTTATTGTCACCTAGGCTAGCCTTGAACTCATGGCAATTCTCCTGCCTCTGCCAAACCCGTGCTAGGGTTATAGATGTTCACTGTAATGCCTGTTAGATTTTATTTTAATTTTGTGTGTTTTCTCTGTGTGAGTTTGTGCTGGTGAGGCCAGAAGAGGACATGGATCCCCTGGAGAAGGAATGACTGGCAGTTGTGAGCCTTCTAGCATGAGTGCTGAGGACTAAATTATGGTCCTCCATAGCCCTGTGGATTACTGTTCCATTTCTCCAGTCCCATAGCTTCGGTATTCTTTATAGTCAATGCAGTTACAATTAATTAAAAATGTTCAGCTGATGAATAAAACTGTATGTATTTAAGGTGTACAACACGTGATCTGATATGTGTACACCATGGCAGGGTTACTGCGATCAAATCACTCACTGTATCCTTTATGTTACACCTTAAATTCTCATCTTAGGACAAAGTTTGAATGTTGACCAATGGCTCCTCCTTTCTCCCCTGCTCTTGTCTTTGGCAGCTCCCATGGTAGCCTGGGCTTCTTTGACATCGACTGCTTTAGATTCCAGACCGAAAGCGAGGTCTCACAGTGCTTGTCCTTCTGTGCTTGCTGTAGCTCCCTGAACATAACGTCTTCTATGAGCTAGCTTTGCTTGGAATGTTTGGCGGAGCTCCTGTTGTATCAGTAACCACTGTGCTGAAGCACATTCTTGCCAATAGCCTGTCTTGCATCCCCTCCTTGGAACCTCCAGCTCTTTTACCAGTCCTCTTTTGATAAAAGCCCTTCTGACAGGGGTGGGGTCTCACTGTGCTTTCAAATGACCAAGCTCAACTTCCTTATTTTCTAAGCACCACTCTACTCACACGATATGTAAAGAGATGCAGCAAGATGAGATTTAAAGAGCTGCTTCCCTTTCCTCTTGAAGTCTTACAGAGTACCCACTGGTGATAGGGGCAGGGGCCTGGGTTTTACAGAGGCCACTTTGGTGCAGCTTTGGAACCTTCATTGATTCAGGGTCACCACCAAGCCTCTGTGCTCCTCACAACATCCACAATCAGGGTTTCCCCATCTTGCAGTGCGATTAGGAGCAGCACTAGGTCTAAGTATGATTAGGAGTAGCACTAGGTCCTAAGTACAAAGTATTGTAGCTTGCTGATGAATAATATAAATGCATAAGTGAATAACTGCACTTATTCTTTAGCACTAATTGAGGCAAAAATAGAATTCAGATCCCCCAGGCCACAGACAGAATCCTTTCAGTGACTGGGAGGCATTGCCAGTCTCCACTGCCTTTAGTTTAATGTGTGACATACACTGGAGAGAAGGAGATGATCCTGAACTCTTCCTTCTTGTGATGTGGTTTGGGGTGTAGTTATACTAGAGGAAGGGTGTTCTGTTTACACATTTCGTAGCTGCTGTGCTGGCTGGGAGCACTGGCAGATGTCAGATATCCCCTAGCACCCTCCTCTCCATACTACCACCAGGGCTCATGTCTGCTAGTCAAACATATCCCAGTTTAGCTTTGCTGAGCTTCCCAGAGCCTTCTAAGTCATAACAAGTTTCAGCTAAACTCTGACAGCAGATCAATTTTCCCCAGTCTACTTGATGGAGAAAGCATCTTGCAAAACCCCTATCTAAGACACTGCAGGGATAGGTGACTGCAGTCTAGCAAAGTAAAGCTCTAGGGATGTTGCACATTCATTGTACCAAGGATTTGGAAAGAAGATTCTCAGCAGACCACAAGTAGTTAAGTAGCCAAGTCACCATGGTGATCCCCAAAACAGGTGTTCTGAGAGAAGCTACAAGGAAATACTAATAAGCCAGCCTCCCAGGATCAGACTGAACCTTCAAGCTCCCTCCTTTCTTTACCAGGAGTCAGCTGCATCTTTATTATCCCACCTGCCCTCTGCAAGGAGAGCTAAATGACTTTAGCTTGGGACAAAGATAATCATCATAAAGAATGAAGAACTTTCTAGAGCAGCTAAGAAGACTCTACTGTATCAGGATCTGAATATATGCCCTTCACTTGTGCTCAGCAACATATTTAAGCCAAAAGCTTCTACTATTTAGGACAGAAAGACAGGATAGGGTGGTAGAAAGACTAATGCACTTACCAGCAAAGATCTACAAGTACTGCCTTATTTGCTGTGCTCTCTCCAGAAAATTATATACCATCTCAGAGGCTTGGCTCTTTTCATCCACAAAAACGGGAATAATAATTAATGCAAACTTTTGAAAGCTTGGTAAAAAATTAAATTAGAGAATGAATATAAGAACACTCTTCAAACGAAGCATTTCTTCCATAGTAGTTTTCGTCTATAAGAGATGCTTTCTCATGTTTCAGTGTTTCTAAAATAAATGTGTGCCTTGCTATCTATGTCTTTGATTCATTTCCTGTTGCTAGGATGAAGGGACTCTTTGGCTTACAGTATCAGCTTATAGTCCATCCTTGGCAGGAAGTTAAGATGGCAGGAACTTGAGGCAGCTTGTCACATTAGGTCTCTAGTCAAGAGCAGGGAGTAATAAATCAATGCCTGCCTGCTAGTACTCAGGGCTCTCTCCTTTTCATTGCAGTCCAAAACCCAAGCCCCAAAATGGTGCTACCCACATTCAAGATGGGTCTTCTAATTTCATTCGACACAGTAAAGAAAATCTATCAAAGGCATGCCCAGGGGCCAAGTTAATACAATCAGTCCCTAATTAAGACTCCCTTTCCTTGGTGACTC
Organism: Tokudaia tokunoshimensis; assembly: GCA_036184795.1. Lineage (NCBI taxonomy): Eukaryota > Metazoa > Chordata > Mammalia > Rodentia > Muridae > Tokudaia > Tokudaia tokunoshimensis. The sequence continues at coordinate 27,368,240 of BTHU01000008.1, forward strand.
TAGATTGTGGCTAGCTAACAATTGAGGCAAAAATATTACCATATATAAATTATATATAATGTTCAATGTGATCATGTTTTCCTTTTTCCCCAGGAAAGCTATTAGATGAATGATGCATCTTATAGTCAGTAGCTTCTTAGAGACGTGAAAATATAATAGTTCCATATAAATGAAATAGTTTTACGAGGCTCTGGAGATCAGTTTTACTATTTTTTCATTTGAATATTTAAAGGCATCTGTTAACCCAGTATAGCTACCATTCATTAAGTGCATTTCATGATTTGCAACACAATAGTACCCGGTATGCTCTTCTATGACACTGGCTTGTTAGCATTCTGGAGTAGTAGGTATGGGGATGATGGGGTGTGTGCAGCTGAGTGAAGTGCCCTGTGCCTGGGGTCTTCCATCCCCATGGATGGAGCTCAGAGAAAAGATGGACTCTCTACTCTCCATCTTTTCTACCTCTGCATGTGGCTGGCAAACTCTTAACAGACACCAAAGGAAGAGTCCCAACAACTTTTATCGTTATTAAAAGATAAGATTACTTAGATGCAGGTTTCTTCGAGACCGATTTTTATTAACTCCAATGTGGGCTGTTCTTTATACCTGATTGTGCCATTTTATTTCCAAATACACACACTGTATTGACAATCTTATTCCCTCATTGAATTTTCTTCAGGTTTCTGTTGTCTTTTATGAGCCTATTCCAGTGAGGGGGAAAAAGTTAAATGGGATTTATAGCAATATATTTACCTGGCTAGGCTGTAACTATTTCTAAAATAAATAAAACTTTAAAATAACAGAACTGAAGAAGAGCAAATATCCATGAAGGCTTTCACCCTCCCCTAGAGAGAGATAAAAAGGCATCCTGCCTATAGCATGTCTCTTTCTAAGACCACATTGGTTTTCCCAAATAGCCATCATATAAATAGAGTGGCTTGTATAAGATTGTGCACTCTGTGGGTGGCCCTATAAATATTCATTAGTAAAATGTACATTCAGCCCTGATCCTTGAGCTTTGTATTCAAAGATGTGGTTTCAGCAATAAGTTCAAATTTGATCTACTTGATAGAGTCAGTGCAGGCTTGAAATCGTTATCCTGCATGCAACCCCCTCCCAACCTTTGGAACCCGAAAAAAAAAAAGTAATAACAACCTTGGCCCAGAATGAAGCCAGGAAGACATGAAAATGAAGCAGTAAAGGCTGTTAGTCGCCAAGTTCAGAATTCATCTGCTGCTCCTGTTGTTGAGGGCCTCGTGGTGTTTGCAATGCAAATTTCAGCCATGCCTTAATCATGACCGCAGGGAGACAATTAGGGTTAAAATATAGATTTCTAGATAATTAGAGCAAATAATAAAGAAATAAATACTGAAAACAAAGAGTGCTAATGCGGCTCATTTGGAGCGATGCTTTCTTTACAGGGACTGGAAGGTTTATTTCTGGCCAAAGAAAGGACGGGTTTTTTGGATGCAGGATGCACTGAATTTCAGGAAATAGGGCTCAGCATGTCCTCTCTGAGCCTTGCCTTCAGTTGAGGGCTTTTAATTCAAGGCTAACGAATAGGCGGGCTTTCTGTTTTCTGTGGTTAAAAATGCAGGCACTTGACTTGGTGAACTCAAATTCAGTTCTCAGCTAAGCCAATTAAATCTCCAAGAGCTTGGACAGATTACTAAGACCTTTTAAGAACCAAGAACTTAAGTTTCCTCATCTGAGTAGTTACCAAGTTCGGTGGGCTCTTGTATAGATTAATGAGACCATATGCATAAAACACTCAATGAAACACCCACTCTCACCTGTTAGTAAAGTTCCTAACCTGCCAATCATGATGGGTCCTCTTTCTCTTACTATGAACAATATAGATAGATATAAATATATGTCCAAAAGTATGTTTTCTGCTCAAGGTTTTGTGACCAGAACGAACTGCTGAAAACCAAATGTAACCTTTGACAATGATTAGACACATCATCTAATGCTGTTTGGAAGTATTCTCATTTATTTTGAAGGTTAGCTTGCATTTGACTTCATGGAGTTGAATGAACCTTTACAATTCGAGATTCATCTCGGAAATACACACTTATGAAGCCTTGTTTTAATCATTAGTGAAGACAGCAATGTAATAAACTAACATTTAAGAAATTAAGTCATATCCTGATATATATATATATATGTTATTTACATCTGATTGAATTAAAATATGAAATTTATAACAGATGTCCTGTTATCAGATGCCAACTGGAAATAAGGTTATATTTACATATAAGCTACATATTCATATATCTATATATGCAAATAAAAGTTATTTATCTTATAGTTTTAGTCTCTGCCACTCACATGCTCAGGCATTCATTACTTCCCACTGGGCATCTTCTATGCACAGCGCTTTCTAGTATGGGAGATGTGTGTGCATGTGTTTATAGATAAACATATGATGCACACACACACACACACACACACACACACACAAGTAACTAGAACTGTCAAAGGTTCCAAGTTCTTTTTAAATGATATGTAATCAGCTTCCTGTTGGATAAAAGCAGTTTTTAATAATATCCAAAAAATAGGTTTATAAAACATTTTACTTTGTCTACTTGCTTAGTTCAGGATCTAGAAATACTTTTGGTTAAGAAAGAGTAAAATCTTGTAAAATACAGATTTATTCTGAACATGGGTGTAGTTTAGTGGTAAAGAACTTGTATTAAGGTATGGGCATATGCCTCCCCCAACCAAAAAAACAAACAAACAAAATAACCCTGATCAGTTAAACAATTAAAAACATGAAATAATAACCCAAAGTTAATAAAAGCAGGCTCCAAATAATCCAGAAAAGAATGTGTCATCACGGAGCAGGAGACAATAGCTGGCTTTCTCAGAAGCTCTGCTGTGTCCTTGGGTGAGTCAGATTCTGCCATTTTTGCAACCTCGGGATATTTTAAAAAGACCGATGCCTAGATCTGCAACTCAGACCATCTCAAATGGATTGCAGGCATGGAGTCTAGGTATCAGTAATTAAAGACCTGCCCAGGTGATTGCAGTGTTTAGTAATAGTGGACAGTAACTGGAATCACTGGGGATATCTGGGGTTTGGGCATGCTCCATCTACACTGGAGCTAGGCACAGAAGCACACAATTTTTTTTTTTTGCAAGAAACTGGCAAGTTCTACAAGGAGTTTCAGTGTCATGGGAGGTTAGTTGGGTTATAATTGGCTCTAATTGGCTCTCCCAGCAGCTGAAACATCCTCTGCCTAACAGCAGAGTGACATTCCAAAAGGGGACCGATATGCTCCGACCTTTGAAAACATCAAAGGAGTCACTTCCAATGTGGCTCTTACAGCCCAGTGCCCTGCAACTCAGCACAGCTGATAGGAAACAGCTTTTTTTTTTCTTTCCATCGGAACAGCTGTACTAGCAGACTTTCAGAAACAGAATTGGGCTGGGGAAGGAAGCAGAACCCTGATTTGTAAGTCGGCACCTGCGTATTGATTAGACTCATCCAGGATGGTGGAGGTGCTAATTCTCTTTCTGATGAAATGGAACTCTGCACATACATATTCTAGTGTGGGTGAGTGATACAATACATGAAATGATTTAATAATTATTACTAATCAATCAGCCTGGGGCTATTAAGACATGCAAGATATCTAAGGTTGTTTTACTCACAGGTACAATTACTGCTTTTATCTAACAGGAAACAGAACCAGTTTTTGCTTAAATAAGCCCAGTGTTCACTCCTTTATCCTCCTCCTGTTCCTTTTCCTCCTCCACCTCTTCCCTGCTACTTGTACACAGCTCAGTGTGGACAGAATCTCTAGCTTCTCTAACGCAGTGCTTCATAATGTAGGCATTAAAATATTTTCAGGGGCTGGAGAGATGGCTCAATGGTTAAGAGCAGTGACTGCTCTTCCAGAAGTCCTGAGTTCAAATCCCAGCAACCACATGGTGGCTCACAACCATCTGTAATGAGATCTGCTGCCCTCTTCTGGTGTGTCTGAAGACAGCTACAGTGTACTTATATATAATAAATAATAAATCTTTAAAAAATATTTTCAAATATTATTGAATGCATTGTAGGGAATTAAAATATTTTCCAATACTATTTGCACAATGTGGCAAAGCAAAGAGTTGTTGTCTTGACTTAAGTGACTTGGAATCCAAGTCAGAATTCAAAGAGGCCTGCTTTGGAGATTATCGTTGTCAATTGGGTGTATCAACCACATGTGGTCTATTGCAAGCCATCTTGGTGTGAGAAATGTGTAGTGCTCATAAAAACTTTAAGTCATTGAGCTGCAGTCACCTGTCCCTGTGGCGTCTTAGAACAGAGGTTTACAAAGGCTTTCTCCATCAAGGAGCTTGGGAGAGGTTCATTGCCAAGTTTGGTTAGAACTTGAGAACATCCTACACGTGGAACAGGTTTTGAGAGTAGAACTGAAGGCTTATCCCTGAGGGTAGGTGGCCTAGAGTGACCAGAGAAGATGGGTCCAGGAGGTCAGTAAATCTCAGAGTTAAAAAGGACAGGATGAAGCATTGAGTAGATGGGAATAGAGCAAGGGACAGCCAGAGATGGAGGTTTGTTCTTGCTGGGGCGGCTGCGGATGCTCAAATCTAATACATCACAGAGAGGGTTGGAACAGCAGATTCAAAGTTGGATAGACTTTCTTCAAATCCTATCCTAGCCTCATGTTCACTGCTATTTCCTGGGTAGTGTTTTAGCTTGGGTTCCATTGCTATGAAGAGACTCTTATGAAGGAAACTCTTATACATTTAATCGGGACTGGCTTACAGTTCAGAGGTTTAGTCCATTATTATCATGGCAGGAAGCATGGCAACATGCAGACAGACATGGTGCCGGAGAAGGAGCTGAGAGTTCTACATCTGGATCTACAGGCAGCAGGATGAGAATGCCATCCTGGGTGGGTCTTGAACACCTGAGACCTCAAAGCTAGCCCAACCCCTAGTGACACACTTCCTCCAACAAAGCCACACTGAATCCAACAAGGCCACGCCTCCAAATAGTACCACTCCCTATGTGCCTATGGTGGCCATTTTTAGTTCATTAACTAACTTACTTTACATCTTGAATGCAGCTTCTCCCTTTGCTTCTCTCCCTCGCTCTCCCCTCCCCTCCCTGATCCACCTCTCCTTTTTTTTTTCTCCACAGAAAAGGGGAGGCTTCCCCTGAATATCAAGCCACCTTGGCAGTAGGACTAAGCACATCACCTCTTCACCTTTTGAGGCTAGCTAGACAAGGCAGCCCAGCTAGGGGAAAGTGATGCAAAGACAGGCAACAGAGTCAGAGACAGTCCCTGCTTCTCCTTTTAGGAGTCCCACGTGAAGACCAAGCTCTGGAGGGCCTACATCCATCCCATGCATGCTCTCTGGTTGGAGGCTCAGTCTCTGTGGGCCCCTATGGGCCCAAGTTAGTTGATTTGTAGGGTGTGTGTGTGTGTGTGTGTGTGTGTGTGTGTGTGTGTGGTGTCCTTGACCCCTCTGGTTCCTTCAATACTTGCTCCCCCTCTTCCACAGGATTTCCCAAGCTCTGCCTAATGTTTGGCTGTGAGTCTCTGCATCTGTTTCCATCAGTTGCTGGGTGAAGTCTCTCAGATGACTGTTATGCTAGGCTCCTATCTCCAAGTACAGAAGAACACCATTAATAGTGTTATGGGTAGACTCCCTCTCATGGCTTAGGTCTCAAGGTAGACCAGTATTGGTTGGTCAATCCTCCAATATCTACTCCATATTTAACCATGCACTTCTTGTAGGCAAGACAAATTGTGGATCAAAAGTTTTGTGACTGAGTTAGTGTCCCAATCCTTCCATTAGAAGTCTTGCCTGGTTACAAGAGATGGCCATTTCAGTTCCACATTCCCAGTTGCTAGGTGACTTAGTTAGGGTCACCCTCATAGATTTCTGGGAGTTTCCATTGCCCTAGGTTTCTAGCTCTACCCAGAAATGCCTCCCCACCAACCAATTCCAATTCTCTTTCCCAGTACTCTTTCTCCACCCTTGATCCCTCCTGTTTCTCTCCCTCCCCCACCTAGTCTCTTTCCTCTATCTGTCTTTGATATCTATTCTATTGCCTCTCCTTAGTGAGATAGATTCAAGCATCCTCCCCTGAACCCTCCTTATTACCTAGATTTTTTTGGGTCTATGGATTGTAGCATGGTTATCCTGTACTTTAATGACTAATATCCACTTGTAAGTGAGTACATACCATGTTTGTCTTTCTGGGTCTGGGTTATCTCACTCAGGATGATGTTTTCTAGTTCTATCTATTTGCCTGAAAATTTAGTGATGTCATTGTTTTTAATAGCTGAGTGTTATTCCATTGTGTAAATGTAACCACATTTTTTCTTTCTTTCTTTCTTTCTTTCTTTCTTTCTTTCTTTCTTTCTTTCTTTCTTTCTTTCTTTCTTTCTTATTATTTTCTATATTTTTTTATTTACAATCCAAATGATTTCCCCTTTCCCGTTTCCTCCCTCCCCGAAAGTCCCATAAGCCCCCTTCCCTCCCTCTGTTCCCCATTCAATCCCCTCTCATTTCTCTGTCCTGGTATTCCCCTACATCCAGTTTTTCCAGGACCAGGGGTCTCTTCTTCCATCTTCTTGGAAATCTATTGATATGTGAATTGCGTCTTGGGTATTCCGAGATTCTGGGTTAATATCCCCTTATCAGTGACTGCATACTATGTGTGTTCTTTTGTGATTGGGTTACCTCACTAAGGATGATATTTTCCAGTTCTGACCATTTGCCTAAGAATTTCATGAATTCATTGTTTTTAATTGCAGAGTAGTATTCCATTGTGTAAATATACCACATCTTCTGAATCCATTCCTCCGTTGAGGGACATCTGGGTTCTTTCCAGCTTCTGGCTATTATAAATAAGGCTGCTATGAACATAGTGGAGTATGTGTCCTTATTGCATGCAGGTAAAGCCTCTGGGTATATGCCCAGGAGTGGTATAACAGGATCCTCTGGGAGTGTCATGCCCAGTTTTCTGAGGAACTGCCAGACTACTTTCCAGAGTGGTTGAACCAGCTTGCAATCCCACCAGCAGTGGAGGAGTGTTCCTCTTTCTTCACATCCTCGCCAACAACTGCTGTCTCCTGTTTGGCTCTCTGGAGTCTAACTTCTTGAGTTCTTTGTATATATTGGATAACCACATTTTCTTTATCACTTCTTCAGTTGAGTGACATCTGGGTTCTTTCAGTTTCTGGCTATTAAGAATAAAGGTGCTATCTATGATCATAGTTGAGTAAGTGTTCTTGTGGTATGGTGGAACACTTTTTAATATTTGCCCAGGAGTGGCATAGTTGGGTGTTGAGGGAAAACTATTCCCAGTTTTCTGAGAAATCATAAAATTGATTTGCAAAGTGCTTGTACAAGTTTTCACTCCCACCAGCAATGGAGGAGTGTTTCATATGGGGGCCATTTTTATTCAAACTACCATAGGCAGGGTTTCACCTCCCAAAGTATTGCAGTTTCTGCTATAACCAAGTCTCAAACTGAGCAGCAGAGACCCCTCACCTCCAAGGAGAGGGAACTTCCAGGTGTGAGCAGGCTCAGGATCTAGAAGTCAGGAGCCACCTTTAGGGATCTGCCCTTCCTTATGTTTGCAAGGTGCTCACAATCATCAGTTGGTGGCAATGTGCTACTTTTCTCACAACAAGTGGGGGAAGGGAGTGGCATTTTAGATGTCCTGGGCAGCTCCTCTCTCAAGTGTGGTCACCTAAGATGACTGAGGTCAGCTGCATTAGTGCTACAGTACTATGACCTGAACAATTTATTGACTCACAGCTGTGGAGAGCAAAGTCTAAAACTAAGTCGCTGCAGGCCTGTATGGTTTTTTTTTTTTTGCTCAGCTCTACTAGATAGTGGTGGGTCTGTTTTCAAAGTGGATGGCAAACTCTCATCTTCAGGTGACATTTGCCTGTGAGGTACTATGTCCAAACTCAACCTAATTGTAGTGGATTAGATATTAGATTGTATCCTAGTTACCTAATCTTAACTTTGTTACTTCTGAAAGGAATTTTCCTCAAGTAAACTCTTATTCTGAGTTTCTGGGGATTAGGGTTCCTGTGTAGAGGCTCTTTTCTTTTCTTTATTTCCTCTTTTTTTTTCTTTTGCATGGAGGTGGAGAGAACACAGTTCCAACTACTACCACAGCCTATCCTTGGTTTGAGCTGTGATTGACTTGAGTTACCTGGGGATATTGCTGGTGAGTTCTGACTCAATGGTATTCAGAGAACACTGGAAGAGGAATGGGGAAACCAGCATGTAGCATAGAAGGTTCTAGATCACAGAGCCTACATGTTAACTGCATTGTCCAGAGCAAGGGGCAAAGATCCTTCAGGTTTCAGCCCGCGCAGTTGTAAAATGATGTTTCTGCTTGCTTGGAAGACTAGTTGTCTGATAAATGAGATGCAGGTTTGAGTTTCAGCTTAGTGTCTGGCCTCATGTGTGTGCCTGACAAATGCCACCAATTCCTGTTGTCACTGACTACTGCCTTGCTTTTTGTTATCACTACTTTGCTTCTGATGATCATTAAAGGAGCTATCTACATAGTCACAAGAGTGTCACAAGAATAACAGGGGAAATGAGAGTGTTTGGTTTTGGAGTCTTTGCAACAAATTCCCCAGAGAGGTCACTGGAGGACTTCTGGCAGCCAGCAAAGATACAGACCTGAAGCTTTGGAGAAAGCCAGGGAATGATAGCTTTGTCAGAGGAAAACTGTGAAAATTGAGACATGATCACTCATTTGGGGTTGGCTGAGAGTGAGGAGAAGAAGGCTTGAAGAAGCTTTTGGACTGTACCTGTGTCCTGGGTAGGGAGTGGCTGGAAAGAATGTGGGGAATCTAGAAGCCTCAGGACTAGTGTGCTATCTGACAGCACAGAGTGTGACAGAAAGTGACTTAAATTCCAAAGAGGGACTGGTTATTAGGCAAAGCAAATTTAGCTGTCATCAGAGGGGAGCTGTTTCAGTTTATACTGACTACCTGAAGACATTCAAGAAGTGGAGGAGGAGGGTAGGTTGGAGCAGAGATGCATAGGAGTAGAAGCAGAGAGGTAAAGTCCAAAGCAGAACACTATCTAGGGTGTTGCTGTTCTGGAGCTGTTTAAAAGGCAGAAGGACAAGGGTTTGCCTTTGGACTATAAAAGATATCTGTAAACTGTAGCCTATCTGGCATTAAAGCTATATAGGGCTCAGAAAAAGAATCTTTCTGTGGGCACCAAAACCATGGAGGGCAAAGGTAGGTTTTGCAACTCTGAGATGACGTTAGAGCATCTTGTTCAAGTTCCTCCCTGCAGCAGACACTTTCCAGCTGGGGTATAACAAGGACATCAGGGGTTGTGGAAGTCTCGATAGTCCTGCTTCCCACGAATGCTCTAACAGAGAGGCACAGAGAGCTAAAACAGCCGATGCACATTTGGGGCTGGGGTGGAGATGAAATATGCTATATAAATTCTAGGCTTTTTTTATAGTCTGGCCCGAGTTCAAGACTCTGCAAATGTTGTAAATGAAAAGGAAAAATTCCCATTTTTTAAAATTATACTTTGAATCGATAAAAATGAGTGCCTATTGCTACTGTTTAGTGGAGGCTTCTTTATCATCTTCTTCTTCTTCTTCTTCTTCTTCTTCTTCTTCTTCTTCTTCTTCTTCTTCTTCTTCTTCTTCTTCTTTTTCTTCCTCTGACTTAGAATCACGCTTCTGTGATTCAGGTGATTCAGTCTGTGTTTGTGGCTGGGTTGCACCTGCACTCTCTGTCCCATCATTTTACCCCATGGGAAAAAAGCCTCAGGTCTGTATCAACACACTCTTACTGTCTGGTAAGACTTACAACAGAAAGAAATGCCATGCATTTCTTTTGAGTAATGTAACTATGAAATAGACCTTGTTTTATTAGTATAAGCCTAATACGAGAAGCAGCAATCAGGTACTAATATGCTTCTGCTTTTCAAGTGAATCACAAGGGCAAGGGAGGAATTGCCATTGTACCTTCGGCTCCTAGCCTCCTGACTTTGGCGCAGATGTTTTCTCCTGTAATTGTTTTTAAACTTTTCTGTACATTAAAAGCACCTGAAGTACTGGAATATATATATGGCTGACATTTGCCCCCACAAGGCCTGATTTAACTGGTGCTATATCATGTGTCCTCAGATTGTCATTTCACAAGCTCCCCAGATGACTCTAGTATGCAGCAAAACCCGGGAACTACTGGCTTTAGGCATCTCTGACAATGCAGGTGAATAATGTCATCGCCACAGACTTTAAAACAAGTAACAGGGGCCAGCAAGATGGCTTAGCATTTGAAGGTACTCACTGCCACGACTGATAATCTGAGTCCGATTCCCAGGATCTGCACGCATCTCCTGGATAATTCAAATTATCTTCAGATCCCTTAAGATACTTCAGTGTAAACATTATGTAAGTAGTTCTTCTACTGTGTTATTGAGGGAATAATGACAAGAAGACAGTCTGTATTTTGGTACCAAAACCTTTTATTTTGAGCTAGAGGATATGAATATAAAAGGCAGACTGTATGTTAACGACACTCAGACTGACTAACACGGGTCAGAGAATGTGCACTGCCATCTGTTAGGAAGCCAGGCTTGTTAGCACTCTGCCCTTGGTGAGGTAGGCTTGCTTAGGTTTAATCCTTGGGCACACTAAACATTAAATTGACTGTAAAGCTACAGGGCAAATGAGAAGAGCAGACAGAGCCCTTTTGAGGGGATGGTGCATATCTAAAGAGAGAAGGAGGCTGAGTCTCTGTCTCTCATGAACGCTGAGCCTTTACGTTTACCTGCTTTAGGGAAGGAAATCAAATGGAGTAAACCTGAAAAAGGTCAGAAATCAAACACGAAGAAGACACACATGGAGCTTGAAGCGAAGAGGTAAGGAGAGCCTTTCCCCAATAAAGAGATTCACCAATCTGTTAATGTCTTACAGATTACAGAGTTAAGCATAAGAAAATAAATCCATGAACAAACGTTATTTAGACGATTATTTTCTGGCCTTCAGAATGAGAATGGTCTTTCTTAGCATCAGAACAGTGGGAAGAATCACAAAGGAGCCAATCAATAACTTTGACTATACACAATCTTAGGGCTATCAGATTATTAAAGTTTTTTTTTAGAAAAATGAAGATAATACATGTTGGTGTGTGAACAAATTGAAACAACCTCTGGATATAAATTTGGCAATTTATTTTAAGAACTTTAACATGTTCATATTTTTTGACTCAATAACTCCACTCTTAGAAACCTACAAATGCAATCAATGACAGGGGCAGAGATTGATATCCAGGGATGTTCATTCCAGGTTATTCATCATAATGAAAAAAGACAGAACCACCTGACTGCCCAACAATAGGAGAATGATTAAATAAACGAAGGGCATCTGGCTGCAGGAAAACTGTGTTTCCACTTAAAAATAAAACTCTTGAATGCTTTGCGATGAGAGAATGCCTGTCAAACATCAAGTGATGGATTCAAAGTTCAAAACCAAATATATCGTATAATCATAATGTGTAAAAATAAAAATTTAAAGCCAACTATTGGAAGAAAATGTATGAAAAGGACAATGATTATTGTGATTGTAATATCAATGAATGGATATTAATATGAACTCTTGTTATTTCTACAGTGAATAGTCTTTGTTGAGATATGAAGGCTATGGTGGTTTTTTTTTTGTATGTCATTCTGGTAGCACTGAAGTTAAGAATGCAAACTACCCGGGGTCCTCTGTGAGCAGAAGCAGAGTGGAGCTTTCCTGCCCGAAGTTCAAAGAATCTGGAGCAACAACGGGCCAATGGAAAATGGTACCTGTCTTTACCTTCCCATGAATAAACACAATGCACCACACATGAAATAATGGTAGAGACTTCCACACTGCAGCTAATATATGAATCTTTTATTGATTCCTTAAAAGAAGCCAACCGCCATTTGTGTATAAAAGTGCAAAGTCCTGGTACGGAAAGAGGGGGCGTGGTCCATCCATGGAAGAGTCTGGAAGAAGAGTGCTCTGGGAAGAGCTGTGTGAGGGAAAGCAGAATTGGGGAAGAGCCTGGCTGCCTGTGCAGCAGCAGAACGCCTGGAGAGAATCCAGATACCGAATCTACCCAACTTGGGCTGCATGGCGAGCATCTGCGCTGCCGTGTAGTACTGTCTGGGCCTCTGACAGCTGCATCGCAAGCCCTGAGCCACAGCACATGCTATCTGCGTCGGGCAGCTCCTGGCTTTAAATGGGACTTTAAAAATAGCCCTGGTCTGTCTCCCTCACCGCATTAAGCCAGGTGGGTATGAATGCAAATCTGGCTTACAAAAAACTTTCATCCAGGCTTAGATGGTTTGGTTTTGTGCAGATTCAGATATATCTACAACCAAGTCTCCTCAGTTCCTCGGGGTTCCGGGCATAGAAGATGGAAGCTGAGAGGGTACGGGGTGGAGGGTGGGTGGGTGAGATCGACTACAGCCTCTGATTTCAAGGTCACACCCCAGAGTTTCAAAAGGAAACGACTCCGAAGTCAGGGTTTCTCTCCTCCTACCATCTTTGGAAAAAACCCTGGTTTTGCCCCATTTAAATGTTTAAATCTGAAAACTAAAACAAAACCTAGCAAACAAAATCGAGTTTACACATTCTGACCTTGACCTGTCACTGCAGTCACTGAGACTTAGGAATGATTGGAAATTGTTCTTTCTCTTTTGAAAACTTGCTCTATTTAGATTACCAGTATTATTTGTTTTAAAGGGCCCTCTGCTGAAGCTCAAAACTGTGGCTAAACTAGCGGTGTGCTCTCCCTCCCTTTGCCCTCAGCATGGCCTTGAGTGTGTGGGTTCCCTACAGCGACCTGAAAGGCTTCCTTAGAACCACACTGGCCATTTTTTGGATTTTATGCAGTCGGTTCCAATGCAACTTTAAATGTTTAAATTATTAAATACACGTGACATCACTGACACCGGATTAGAGAGTCAGAGCAATGTAAATGGTGACATAAGATTGGAGAATGAGGTTGAACTAGATGGTTTTGCAGTGTGTGCCTACAATTCACTAGACAGTCAGCAGTGGCTGTTACCCCTTCAATGCTGTTTCTAACTAGAGTGGCTCCTTTGTTCTCAGCAGCAGCGTGGGTCTGTGGGCTGAGAGATTCCGCCTCGGGGGGGGGGGGCAGGTCCCTCTCTAGCCCGTGGGCTTTTGGCTGATTAACAGCAGAGTTGGATCTGGTGTCTGAGAGCGGGTAGCTTTCATTCGCAATGCTTCTGGCTTTTCCCCACAGACTCAAACAGGCACAAAGAACAAAGTCAACTGGAGAACGGTCCACAGCGGCGAGCCAGAGGGAGCCAATCTGCTCTGGTGCTGTCTCCTGATCCTTGGAACGGGAAACGGCATCACCTCTGAGCCCAAGTGTTCTTGTATGGGGAAAACGTCCTTTTAAAGAATTAGTCTTCAGCATTCTGTCAATTACGGCCTCCAAATCTGGTTGAGTAATTAAATGCCAGCTGACAGTAAATATCAAACTGCTTGGGAGCCGTAGTGAGATATAGACAAGTGGATTCTGCGTGATTGCTTTGGTAATTTGCTTTTTAATCTTTAATACCAATTAAATGTAGGGGAGCTGAAGCCTGTGCATTGCCCAGATGAGACAGCCATCAGCTGATGCCTGGAGCTGGCCAGCACAGGGTTTCTGGCTCTCCTCACTGCGCCCAGCCCCAGGAGCTAGGAAGTTTGATTGACAATGACTAATGACTGATGAGCCAGCGGGGGGCGCTCTTCACTCTATTCAGGACCCTGGTTGGGCCAAAGTCCCAACAGGCTGGTGACCAATGACTTCCTTTGTATAGTTTTCCCTTTCTCACACTCTTTGGGGGAGGGGCCTAGTTTAAGATTTGACTTTTAAAAATTGGTGGGGATGTAAGGTTGGTAAAGATCATTTCAAAAAGCTATACAAAGAACTCAAGAAGTTAAACTCCAGAGAGGCAAGTAACCCTATTAAAAAATGGGGTACAGAGCTAAACAAAGAGTTCTCACCTGAAGAATATCTAATGGCTGAGAAGCACCTAAAGAGATGTTCATCATCCTTAGTCATTAGGGAAATGCAAATCAAAACAACCCTGAGATTCCATCTCACACCAGTCAGGATGGCTAAGATCAAAAACACAGGAGACAGCAGTTGTTGGCGAGGATGTGGAGAAAGAGGAACACTCCTCCACTGCTGGTGGAATTGCAAGCTGGTACAACCACTCTGGAAAGCAGTCTGGCGGTTCCTCAGAAAACTGGGCATGACACTCCCAGAGGATCCGGCTATACCACTCCTGGGCATATACCCAGAGGCTTTACCTGCATGCAATAAGGACACATGCTCCACTATGTTCATAGCAGCCTTATTTATAATAGCCAGAAGCTGGAAAGAACCCAGATGTCCCTCAACGGAGGAATGGATTCAGAAGATGTGGTATATTTACACAATGGAATACTACTCTGCAATTAAAAACAATGAATTCACGAAATTCCTAGGCAAATGGTCAGATCTTGAAAATATCATCCTTAGTGAGGTAACCCAATCACAAAAGAACACACATAGTATGCAGTCACTGATAAGGGGATATTAATCCAGAATCTCGGAATACCCTAGACACAATCCGCATATCAATAGATTTCTAAGAAGATGGAAGGAGAGACCCCTGGTCCTGGAAAGACTGGATGTAGAGGAACGCCAGGACAGAGAAACGAGAGGGGGTTGAATGGAGAAAAGAGGGAGGGAAGGGGGCTTATGGGACTTTCGGGGAGGGAGGAAACGGGAAAGGGGAAATGATTTGGAATGTAAATTAAAAAAAATAAAATAAATAATAAAAAAAAATTGGTGGGGAGGGGCCAGAGGAGAAGGGCCACCATTCTCCTGCTGTCTTATTGGCTGCAGTGACAAAGCAGAGGGAACTGTCTGCTGGGAGGGCAACCAGCTGGCATGGGGACATCCTACAGCCCCAAACAGACATAGAGGGACTGAAAAACATTGGTCTTTACCAAGCACGATCCCCCAGCAGGTGATATTCAGCAGTATACAGAGACACTTACTGTCTCCGCTGGGAGGGCAGGCTTCCTGCACCATGGACACGCGCCAGGGAATCTGCAGGATTCCCCCAAGACACAGGAGCCTGCCTCAGTAAGGAATTACCCGGCCCCAAATACCACTTGTCAACCCTGAGATACTTGCTCCAGAGTGAAAACTGGTACCTGAATGGAAAGCAGAAGTTTGTTACAGTCCACTTAGATGGTTGATCTCTCATCAAGTCTGGAAACTCCCTTCTGATCACGTCCCTTGTTCTTGGCATTTGAAATGCAATTGTCATAAAACTCCATGTGTTTATGTTTGGAATCACATGAGTCAGAGTTGTTAATTTTTTTCAACTACTCAACATAGATGAAATAAGAAGATGGAACCTATTAATTTATTAATGTTTTATCATCAGGTTTTTTTTTCTTTATGACATTCCAGCTTTCTTTCCTTCCATTACTATTTCTTTTCTGTCTAGATAAGAGCCTTTAGTCACTTTAGGGTTTTTACTTCAGACTCTTTCTTCTAGGTTTTTTTTTTTTATCTGAGATTTTTTTTTCTTCATTTCTAAAGGGTATTTTCAACAGTTTTAGAATTCTAGGGTAATGTCTTTTCTCGCATTCCTTCTCCCCTTCTCTTTTTCTTTTTAAGGTTTATTTAGTTCACAGTTCCATAAATTCATGGCTAAAACAGCAGTGTGGTTCTAGTGTAGATGACAGAGCTGAGTCATTACAGTCATGGAAACTAAAGTTGTAGAAAGCCTGGCGGTGGTGGCGTACGCCTTTAATCCCAGCACTTGGGAGGCAGAGGCAGAGGCAGGCAGAGATTTCTGAGTTCAAGGCCAGCCTGGTCTACAGAGTGAGTTCCAGGACAGCCAGGGCTACACAGAGAAACCCTGTCTCGAAAAAAAAAAAAAAAACAAAAAACAAAAAACCAACAAACAACACAACAATGACAACAAAAACAAAACCAAAAAACCAAAAACCTAAAGTTGTAGGAAGAAATTGCATCTCCAGACAAGAAGCCAGAGCAAGGGGAGGAGTCAGGAACGACTTTTTACAGGGTGCTGCTTTCTAGCATTGTACCAAGGATGAAACTAACACACGATCCTTTGAGGACAAGCCATTTCACTCCTGGATCCTGAGGTCCACAGTTGGCTCTGATAGGTTCAAAGTCAATTATTCTCAGCTCAAAAGTTGAAGTCAAAAGTGTCCTTGGAGTCTCAAGGCAAACCTTTAGCTGCCACCCCTTTCAGGATCTCCCAAGTTTTGAGAGTGGGTGTTGAGTGTTGAGTGGTCTTGCGGAGATTAAATCAGAATCAGGGTATTTCTAGCAATCATCTTGCCAGCACGATGCACAGGATTTGCCTTATGTATGCATTGGCGGGATGTCTGCTATATATAATTTCCACTGGGAGCCTTAAAAATACCCATCATCACAAAAGAACCAAAACCAAATGATCTCTCCGTGGGCCATAGACTTTAGTGCTTCTCTAACAGTCCAGAAAGTGGCAGAGTGGTTGAATAGAATCTGTCCCTTTTGAATTTTGTTCCTCTTGGATGCATTAGTTTACCAGTGCTGTCAAAGCTTGGGCAGCATAAGCAATAGAAACCCACCTCTAAATCTTGGAGGCTAGAGAGCCACAATTAAGGTGTCAACCGGGTGGTTCCTGAGCCCTCTTCTTGATGTGCGGACTAGTGTTATCTCCTGTGTCTTGACAAAGCTTTTCTTATCTCCCAGTTCCCATTTCACACTTGAAACACTGTGTGCCTCTTTATTTTGGCTACCATGGTTTCTGCTCATAAATCTGCTATCATTTAAATTGCTTTCCTACATGTAGTTGTGGTGACATTCTTCTCTTTTGGCTACAATTTTTTTTTGTCTTAGATTTTTTTTCAGTTTGATTGTGATGTGTTTTAAATATCTTATTATTTTTTGTATATGTGAGTATATTTGTGTAGGTACATGCAAATTGTGGTGTGTGTGTGTGTGTGTGTGTGTGTGTGTGTGTGTGTGTGTGTGTAGATCAGAGGGCAGCTTGTGGGAATCAGTGTCTCCTTCCCTAGGATCTAGCTCATATCATCAGGCTTGACAGCAAGCTTCCTTTATCCACTGAGCCATCCTCCTCAGTGGCCCAGGATGTATTTTAGTGTGGGCTCCTTTAAAGCCTCACTGTTTTGGAATGTTCCAGTTCTTAGATGTGTAGATTTATGCCTCTTGCCAAATTTCATCTGTGATTTCCTTGAGTATTTTTTCAACGCTGTCTTCTTTTTTTTGTCTGTTTCTGTCCTGCGATAGCACAATGTTAGATTTTGACATTCCTGTTGTAATAAGTCCCACAGGTTACCGAGGTTCTTTTTGCTTTGAACTGTCTATTTTCTCTTTGCTGTTGACACTGGGTAAACGCTTATTGCCTTATCTTTCAGTCCTTCCTTCTTTGCTGTGTTTGTTCCTGCCACATCTGTCTACTGAAC
The DNA here is from genome assembly GCA_036184795.1 of Tokudaia tokunoshimensis. Taxonomy (NCBI): domain Eukaryota; kingdom Metazoa; phylum Chordata; class Mammalia; order Rodentia; family Muridae; genus Tokudaia; species Tokudaia tokunoshimensis. The sequence goes on from BTHU01000008.1 coordinate 27,385,761, forward strand.
ATGCTCCTGTTGGTTGTGCTTTTGGACTCTAAATCTTCCTGTGGCTTCTTCTTGCTTTCTATTTCTTTGGTAGAACTATCGATATTTTTATTTCTTTCGAGCGTTTTTGTTATTGCGTGTTGAAATGGTTTTCTATTTTCCCTTTCTCTGCTTTAAAGTCCATCATTTTACCAGCCTGTCACCCCTGTGTTAGCATCAATTGGTAATATTTCTTTTTAAGAACTCAGTTGAGACGTCTCTGGTTCCTGGTATGACCAGTGATTTCCCCCCCCCCCCAATAGAAGCATTTCAGATGATATAATAAGATTTTTTTTGACAGTATGGTGATATATAGCCCTGACTGACTTTGAACTCACAGTCTTCCTATTTTAACCTTCAGGATTATAGAGATGTACCACCATGCCCAGTGTAAGGCTCTGGATCCTATTTGTAACTACTTTTGTTGGCTTGGACTGACACTGCTCCTGAATTTAGAAAGGGGAATTGATAGACTTATTACTGACATGTCATTTCCCGCATAGCGTGTGGCCCAGGCTGGGAGCCACTATGTACTATCTCAATAAATTAGGTGTTTTGGGTCCTCAGGTGGTGTCCACTGATGTTGCAGGGGATTCAGTCTTGCTCCCACTGGCTGAGAGCGACAGCCCACACTCTGCCGGCTTACCCTGACAGCACTCAAGTGTGATGCTTTTGTTTTGCTATTGATATTCCTTGTCTTAGTTAGCATTTTGCTGCTGTGAACAGACACCATGACCAAAGCAACTCCTATAAGAACAACATTTAATTGGGAATGGCTTAGAGGTTCAGAGGTTCAGTCCAGTATCATCAAGGCGGGAACATGGCATCATCCAGGCAGGCATGGTGCAGGAGGAGCTGAGAGTTCTACCTCTTCACCTGAAGGCTGCTTGCAGAATACTCACTTTCAGGCAGCTAGGTTGAGGGTATTTTAGCCTACACCCACAGTGACACACCTACTCCAACAAGGCCACACCTCCCAATAATGCCACTACCAGGACCAAGCATATACAAACCATCACTTCCCTCATGCAGCACCCTCAGGGTCTCTGTGTGGTGGAGAGTTTTCTTGCTGAGGGGTAGGTGATGGGACTCTCTCTGTACTAGGCTTTTTCTTGAGGATGCTAGGGTACCTTTGTATATCCTGGTGGGCATAGAATTGGATGTTCCCTATTCTATTACTGTCATTTTAAACAGACTTTGATTTCATATTTAATGTAAGATTCAGGCAGGTGAACACAGGTGTTCACTGTTGTCATCTCAAGAGCCATGCTGGCAATCTCCATGCCTTAAATGCTGTGTCATTATGATTTTATCTTTAATATGGTTATTGTTATATTTGAATTTAGTTTTTGCAGCTTGACCACTGGTTTTTAATTTGTTTTTGTCTCCCCAGTATTTCTTCCCTGCATCCTCATAGGGGTAATTGTGAATTTTTATGTCATTTAGGCACACTATTGATTTAATTTATTTCTCTTAAAAGCTAAAAAAGTGATTTCCCTAGAGTATACAATAATATCTTCAATTAATCATGGTGTATTTTCAGACAAAATTATACCATTATATGTATAAGATAAGAACAACAAAATCATAGAAGAGAATTTTCCCAACCTAAAGAAAGAGATGCCTATAAACATACAAGAAGCTTAAAGAACACTACACAGATTGAACCAGAAAAGAAAATCTACCCACCTACTGCATACTAATCAAAACACAAAATCTATAGAAAAAACAAAGAATGTTAAAAGCTGCAAAGAAGAAGGCCCAGTAACATACAAAGGCAGACCTATCAGAATTACATCCAACTTCTCAAAAGAGACTCTAAAAGCTAGAGGGCCTGGAAAAATGTGTTACAGCCTCTAAGAAACTACAGATGCCAACCTAGACTACTATACCCTGCAAAACTCTCAAACACCATAGATGGAGAAAATGAGATATTCCCAAACAGATCAAATTTAAACAATATTTATCCATAAATGCAGTCCTACAGGAAATGCTAGAAGGAAAACTCCAACCGAAGGAGGTAAATTACACATAAGAAATAATTCCACATCAGTGAAAACAAAATAAAGAAACACACACCCCACCTGTAGGGTTATGGGGTCCCATGTCCCCTCTGCCACAGGGCTCGGCTGCTCCAGGAGGCAGGATGCTGGAAGTTGACCACGCTTACCCTATGCTGTTACTGGGCAGGTGTTGGGCCATAGGGAAGTCATGGGACACTGCTCTGGGGGTCAGGGTGGGGAAGTATAGTCTGAGGCTCGGAGAAAACTAGAGCTGGCTTGGGGGTCCCTGGGCCTGTGAGGAGGCCAGGCCATCTGATTCTCAGACTCTAGGACACCCAGGCACTGCTGGGAGCTGTGGAAGAGCTGAGAATGGAGTGGAGGACTGATCTAGCCCGGGGCCAGGGGAGGAGAGAACTCCCCCTGCAGGGGAGATTATTGACTTGACAGTGGCAGCAGGCTTGGGCTATGTGGTGGTCATGGCTGGGAGCACAGAGAGGCCTTCTATTGGAGGCCTTCTATGGCGGCTATATAGGTGAAGGCCTTCTCCATGGCCCACAGCAGATCCTGATGAAAAGAGGCTGTTCATGGTTTTAAGACATTTATTGTCATGGCAGAAAGTAGATGAATAAAACCATACCCCACTTCTCAGGGTGGGCCTGAGGTTATATTTTGCAGGGAGGAGTGTCTGGGAAGGAAAGCTATGAGCTAAGCCCTTCAGGCCTTTAGGTACCTCATTAAAATGGAGATCTGTCTTGAGCCTATGTGGCCACAGATCTCATCCTCTATCTGTGGAGGGGCTTGGGGTATTGCCCATACGTGACTGATGGCCAAAAATCTATAGGGTGCTGTGGCTAGTGACAGGGGCCTGGTGCCTGGGATTCAGGCAAAGCACCCACCTTCCTTTCAGGGTCACCAGGGTTTCCAGCCTTAGCTCAACTGGGAACCAGGTTACCCTTCATGGTCCCACAACCACCAACATCAAAATAACAGGAATTAATAATTATTTGTCATCAATATCTCTCAACATCAATGAATCAATTCCCCAGTAAAAAGGCACAAGCTAACAGAATGGATATATATATATATACACACACACACACACACACACACACACACACACACACACACACAAAATCCATCTTTGTGCTATATAGAAGAAACACATTTCAGCAACAAAGATAGAAATTATCTCAGTATAAAGACCGAAGAAAGGTTTTCCAAGCAAATAGACCCAAGAACCAAGCTGGAGTAATCATTCTAACATCTAATCAAATAGACTTTGAACTGAAAGTAATCAAGAGACAGGGAAGGACACTTCATTCTCATCAAAGGAAAAATCAACCAAGAGGACATCTCAATTCTGAATATCTATGCCCCAAATGCAAGATGACATTCATAAAAGCATTACTAAAGCTTAAATCACATATCAAACCCCACACAGTAATAGTGGGAGACTTTAATACCCCCACTCTCACCAATGGACAGATCATCAAGACAGAAAGTAAACAAAGAAGTAACAAAACTAACAGAGATTATGATTCAAATGGACTTAACAGATATCTGTAGAACATTTCACCCAACTATAAAAGAATATACCTTCTTCTCTGCATTTCATGGAACCTTTTCTAAAATTGGCCATATAATCAGGCACCAAGCAAGTTTCAACAGATACAAGAAGATTGAAATAACCCCATGTATCTTATCACAATGGATTAAAGCTGGACTTCAACAACAACAGAAACAACAAAAAGCCTACATATTCATAGAAACTGAACAACTCCCTACTCAATGAATACTGGATCAGGGAAGAAATAAAGAAATTAAAGATTTTCTAGAATTCAATGAAAATGAGGGTACTACATGCCCAAACTTATGGAACACTATGAAAGCAGTGCTAAGAAGAAAGTTCATAGCACTAAGTGTCCTCATCTGAAGGCTCTAGGAAAAAAAAAAGCAAACACATCCAGGAGAAGTAGATGGCAGGAAATAATTAAACTCAGGACTGAAAGCAACCAATTAGAAACAAAGAGAATAGTACAGAGAATCAAAGAAACCAAGATCTCGTTCTTTGAGAAAATCAACAAGATAGACAAACCCTTAGTCAAATTAACTAAAGGGTACAGAGACAGTATTCAAATTAATAAAATCAGAAGTGAAAAGGGAGACAATAACAACAGAAACTGAGGATATTCAAAGAATCATTATGTCTTACTTCAAAAACCTATACTCCACAAAATTGGAAAATCTAAATGAAATGGATAATTTTCTAGACAGATACCAAGATCCAAAGCTAAATCTAGATTGATAAACCATCTGAATAGTCTTATAATCCCTAAGGAAATAGAAGTCATTAAAAATCTCCCAACAAAAAAAAAAAAAAAAAAAAGGAAAGAAAGAAAGAAAAAAAAGCCCAGGACCAGATGATTTTAGTGTAGAATTCTACCAGACTTTGAAAGAAGAGCTAATGCCAACACTCCTCAAAGTATTCCACAAAATAGAAATGAAGGCATTCTGCCAAATTCATTCTATGAGGCCACAGTCACCGTGTTTCTTAAACCACACAAAGACTCAACAGAGAAAGAGAATTTCAGACCAATTTTCCTAATGAATATGGATGCGAAATACTAAATAAAATATTCACAAACTGAATTCAAGAACAGATCAAAGACATCATCCATATAGTGAAAATGGCCATTGTACCAAAAGCAATCTACAGATTCACCACAATCCCCATCAAGATCCCAACGTAATGCTTTACTGGTCTTGAAAGAACAATTTTCAACTTGATATGAAAAAAACAAAAAGCTCAGGATAGCCAAAACAATCCTGAACAGTAGGAGAACTTTTGGTGGTATCACTATCCCTGACCTAAAGCTTTACTATAGAGTGATAGTAATAAAAACTGCATGGTATTGGTATAGAAAAAGACAAATCCATGGAATCTAATTGAAGACCCAGAAATAAAGCCCCATACCTAGGGACACTTGATTTTTGACAAAAAAGCCAAAACCATACAATGGAACAGGGAGAGCATCTTCAACAAATGGTGTTGGAGTAACTGTATGTTTGCATGTAGAAGAATGCAAGTAGAGCCATATTTATCACCACACACAAAACTCAAGTCCAAATGGATCAAAGACCTCAACATAAAACCAGACACACCGAATCTAATAGAAGAGAAACTAAGAAACTAAGCCTTGAATTCATTGACACAGAAGAATTTCCTGAACAGAACACCAATGACTCAGTCACTAAGGTCACAAAATAAATAAATGGGACCTAATGAGACTAAAAAGCTTCTGTAAGGCAAAGGACAAAATGGCAGCCTACAGATTGGGAAAAGATCTTCACTAACCCTTCATTCAACAGAGAGCTATATCTAAAATATATAAAGAACTCAAGAAGTTAGACTCCAATCAAACAAAAACAAAAACAAAAACCCACAATCCATTCAAAAAATGGGGTACAGAACTAAATAGAGACTTCTCAATAGAGGAGGCTTGAATGACTGAGAAGCATTTAAAGAAATGTTCAATATCCTTAGCCATCAGGAAAATGCAAATCAAAACAACCCTGAGATTTCCCTTTACACCAATCAGAATGGCTAAGATCAAAAACTCAAGTGACAGTACATCCTGGCAAGGATGTGGCAAAAGGGAACGAACACTCCTCCATTGCTGTTGGGATTGCAAACTTGTATAACCACTCTGGAAATCAATCTGGTGGTTTCTCAGAAAATTGAAAATAGTTCTGTCTGAAGACCCAGCTCTACTGATGCTCCTGGGCATATACCCAAATGCTATTACAGCATACCCCAAGGACATGTGCTCCATTATGTTCATAGCAGTTTTATTTGTAATAGCTACAAACTGGAAACAACCTAGACGTCCCTCGACTGAAGAATAGATACAGAAAATGTGGTACATTTACACAATGAAGTACTATTCAGCTATTAAAAACAAAGACATCATGAATTTTTCAGGCAAATGGATGAATATCATCTTGAGTGAAGTAACCCAGACCCAAAAGGACATGCATGGTATGTACTCACTTATAAGTAGATACTAGCTATAAAATACAATATCCCATGCTACACTCCACAGACCTGAAGAAGCTAAGCGAGACCTTAGTCTAAATGCCCAACAGTGGAAATATGGAAACTGAAGAGACCACCTCTAGTAGCTAGACAGGACTCCCCAGTGGAGGGATGGTGACATCAACCCATCTACAAAACTTTTGACTCCAAATTGGTCCTGTCTAAAAGAAATGCAGGGACAGAGATGGAGCAGAGACTGAAGGAATGGTCTACCAGTGACCAGCCCATTTTGAGACGCATCCCTTGGCCAGGTACCAATCCCTCACACTATTAATGATGCTATGTTGTACCCCTATGGAAGAGTTAGGGGAAGGATTGAAGACCCTCAAGGAGATGGCAACCCCACAGGAAGGCCAAGCAGTGTCAACTAACCTTGACCTCTTGAAGTTCCCAGAGACTGAGCCACCAACCAAAGAGCATTCATGGGCTGGTCCAAGGCCCCTGGCACATATATAGCAGAAGGCTGCCATGTCAGGCCTCAGTGGGAGAGGATGCTTCTAATCGTGTAGAGACCTGATACCCAGGGTGGGCGGGCATGGGGGGCTGCCCTCTCAGAGGCAAAGGGGAGGGTAGATAGAGGAGGAACTCTACAAAGGAGGACTGGGAGAGCAACATTTGGGATGTAAATAAATAAATAAAAGGGGGAGGGGGAAGAAAAATCCTCATAGCTGAAAATTACAAGCCCAAGGATCTGTAATTCACAGAATGCTTGTTTTGTAGCTCACTTGATACATTTTATTGATTTTGAAAGCAATAAAATAAAAATCTTTGTTAAAAAAACAAAACAAAACAAAAAACCAAAACCCTTACAACACACTTTTAATCCCAATACTTGGGAGGCAGAGGCAGATAGATTTCTGTGAGTTTAAGGCTAGCATGGTTTACATAGTGAGCCCCAGACTTGCCAAGGTTATATAGTGAAACCCTGTCTCAGAAATAAACAAATCAATAAGAAGCCTTACACAATATGTTGATAGTTCCTTCTTCCCATACTTCATATATTTTACTTTAAAAAATATATTTATTTCTCTGTTCCTCCATCACCTCCTTCCCCTTCTCCTCTCCACCTCCTCCTCCTCTTTTTTTTTCTTGTTGACTCTATTGCCAAGTTCCTTTTTTTTAGTTCCAGAATTTCCATTTGATTCTGACCGTTACAGCTCCTTCTGATATCCCTCAGCAAGTCTTAGGTCTGGTTTATTGTTGCCCCAGGAGTCCCTAATGTGCTGGTTCAGATGTCTGTTCAATCCTGCAACACACACATCTTCTCTGGACCTGCTCATGATCTCTCAGGATGCTGCATTTCCTTGCCTCTTTGTATGCCTTGTAATTTTTTGTTGAAAGACAGACTTCTTGTGAAGGACATTGGGGACTGAAGTAAATGTTTTTCATGCCTAAAAACAAGATAACTTTCCTTCTGCTAAGACTTTAAAGTAGCATTTTGGGTTAATCTGACTTTAGATTGGCTTGGATTTGAGTTTTGTGGTTGCTATGGTTATACTTAATGGCTCACAGACTTCATGGGGACCTCTGTAATGATCACATCGTATTGTTTTACAGACATGGCAGGATATTCCATCATGAGTAGGCCCTTGGTGCTTGGTTTCTCTATATTTGAAAAGTCCTCTGTAATAAAATCTCAATAAAGGAAATAAATGAAAAGAACAAAAAATAATTAAAGACTTCAAGTTTCCATAGCAATAATTTGTGTTTTGGGTGTGGGCTACTTTGTCAGAGGATACTTTTCAAAATATGGTACTTTATAGCCTGAGATCTTCATGTGCCATGAACTTGGGGAGGTTTGCTTCTTGCAACGTGTCCACATTTGAGAACCTACCCATGGGGTAGAGAGTGTTCTTTTGATCTTATCAAGCTCCATTTTGGCAAGTACTGTGTCTTTGGGACTTTGGATGTGACCTTTTTCATGCTAACTTTCCTCCCTAGGATATACTCCTAGCATAGGTGCTCCAAGGATGACTGTTTTATACCCCACCAATTAAAGTTATTTTTCTTGACTTGGGCCTGAGGGTAAGGATATCAGAGGTTCAGTGTGCATGTGTGTTTGTAGCATGAGGAGGGAGGGGAGTGGTGGCACTTGTGGCTTCCAGTCTTTTAGGTGTGTGTTCAATAGAAGGTGTAAATAAAGATGCTAGAAGAGTGCAAGACACTTCCATTTCTGGACCTGGAGACTTAGCCAGCGAATGAAACTCTCATGTTCCTTGCATTCCATTCTACAGCCTCTGCCCCAGATGAGCCAGCTTCTGGGTCCCCTCTTTCCTGCAGACATGTACTCTCCTCAGACCTCAGCCCAGTCAGCTTTTCTGGGCACTTCAGCTGCGATCTCTCATTTGGTCGTTGTTGTAGGTGTGGAGGGAGCTTTTCTATCTACCTTCTTGACAGAAACCCCAAACTCTGGAACATTATATTTTAAAGTTTCTAAAATTAACTTATTTTCAAACTGTGTCTAGCCAAACCACTGTCCAAATATGAGTACAGAAAAAGTTTCTTGGAGACACAAGGCTTTGTCTCATGGAGATTTCAATTGAAAGCAATTTTGGCTGAAATATTTAGTGCCAACAGAGAACTAATTCAGAATAATATATTAATATAAATGAAATGGAAATAAATGCCTATGTGTTATTGTTTTTTTTCTTTTTCTTTTTAAGTGGAATGTTTTCATGATGACTTATAGTAAAACATCTAGATTAATATAAATATTTTATATGCTGGGAAGAATTCCAAAGTCTGCAAGAATGAGGTAAAAGTTTTGTTGAATTAAGAGTAAATATTATTTAAGAGATACGAATAGATTGAAATATGAAAAGCATGAGATCAACAAAAAGTAAATTTTATAAAAGGTGTAAGTTTGATCATATCAACATTACTATAATTATAAATAGGCCAATCTCACCATTTACAAGACCTATGTAAGTGGGACTAGGAAACGTCCCTGTGTAGCTGTAGAATTTTTCTTTTAGTTCATTTTTTTTTTCTGGTGGGAAGTTTTCTTACTAGCCAAACTTTATGGAATGCATAAGCTTCTTAGCATCACACTTTTCATCCAAAGTTATATGGGGAAAATTTATATTTATACCCATCAAACCAAACTCAATTTTTAGCAAGGAGATTTTAGAGAAAATAAGTTATTTTCTAAACACAATTGTTGAAGTCGTGTGTGGTAGTTTTTGAAGACTTGACAAGTGTTAGCAAGGATGATGTTCACTTTGGCTACTGCTGAAAGGCATCTCAGCACTCCACTTGTCTGAGCAGTCCCATGCCACTGTGCACTTTGTACTGAGCATGCTTCTGCAGGGATGTTCACTCTGAGCTTAGTGCGCTCCAGAAAGTTGACAAGTATTTAAAGAAATTATGGGAAAAAGCAAAAAGAATAAGAAGATGGATTGAATGGTGGAGATACTACAGCAAATGAGGAAATGTTTTGTTAACAGTCATGCTGATTACTGGTGATTCAGAGGAGATGTTTTAAGTGTTTTGCAAACTAACTAGTTTGTGACTAGAAAACAGGCATTTTACTGTGCATATTTATGTTTTTAGGAACTAGATTTGAGGGTTGTGATTGGTATGTAGTGCCTCACTGGGAAAAAAAAAGTGAATGTAGATTAGGTTCCTGATTCCTGACTGCACACAGAATGTTGTAATCGTCAAGAGCCAATATAAAAATGCTGGAGAGATGGCTCAGTGGTTAAGAGCACTTGCTGCTGTTGCAGAGGACTTGAGAGTGGCTCCCAGCACCTACATCTGATGACTTAAAATTGCATATAGCTACAGTTCCAGGGAATCTAGCACCCTCTTCTGGCCTCCAAAGGCACCAACACACACACACACACACACACACACACACACACACACACACACACACACCTAAAAATAAGATAAACATTTAAAATAATGAACCAGGAGAAGATCTCAAGTGCAAGATGCCTTTGTGTGAGATAAAGCAGAGGGCCCAGACAGTGAGAGGATTTAAGAAGGGCTTAATATATTTGCAGGGATAAAGGAGATCTCTGCCAAGTAAAACAGTGTTCCCCTCAGTAAGAACACACACACACACACACACACACATAATTAGCACAGAGCCTGTAAAGTCTTTGAAGTAAAAATTGATAAAATCTCAGCAAGAATTTGGAAAACCCATCTTCATTGTGGGAAATTTCTATAAATAGTTATTCATAATTCATAGATGTGATGGGTCCAAAGCAACAAGCACATAAAAGATTTTAGAGGCACTGAGTTTTGGAGTGATACATTCCTGTCCCCTCTCGTTCCATTTTTTCATGCTCATTTTGCTTATGTTTGAATTTTCTCAGGGCCTTTCACCATCACTTCCTTTTCTGACTAGAAAGTTCATCCCCAAGATGCGCCTCAATCTTTCATCTATTTTAGGGTTTCTACTTACGGATAGAAACTTACTCTCCTACTGAATCACACAGAAAGACTTCTTTGTGCCTGCATGTGGAATGGTTTGGGTGGAGGATGATGGGACAGTCAAGTTCATGTTTTGGATATCCATATATTCTGGTGCTATTTGTTGAACAAGATACTATCTCCCAAGTGAACTGGCACCCATGCCAAAGTCGGTGGCTACAAACATAAGGAGGTATTTTTGGACTCCCACTTCCACTCCGTTGATTTATATTTTTATCTCCATGCTGCCTTGATAACTATAGCATTACAGTAAGTTTCAATATCCGGAAGTGTGAGTACTCCAAATTTGTCATTCAAAAGCACTGTTTAGGATTTTGAATTTTCATACAAAGTGTACAATCTGCTCATCAATTTCAGGAAACTAAATGGTGTTGAATTGGCAATAGTTAGCAGGAACAATACCATTCTCTCACTGCCATTTATCCTGGCCTGATGTCTGTCCTCCTTCCCTCCTTTCCTTCCTCTTTTCTTGTTTTTTTTTGGTTCATGGAGAACATTTTACCTATTATACTTTATAAAATTAAGTCCTGTAGGTGATTTCAGGCAGTTACATGCTTTTGTTCATCTTTCTCTTGCATGTCCAATGTCAGCCATTTATGAAGTCAGTCACCATATGTTTGCCAACCTTTAGTGCAGGCACCAAATTAAAATTGTCGAACATAACAGAGGCCTGAACCCCAGGATCTCTAAAAGCTCTCAGTGTCTCCAGGTAACCCCCTGGATCTTGACTCCCTTAAAACAAGGTGTGGCATGCTGGTCAACAGTGGCTTCATTGGGAATTTGGGGAACTGTTGAGTACAGGAGAGAGCAGGACTATGGGGCAAAAGGTGAGGTCTCTCAGGGGAGTGTTTTTCCTTGTAGTGTGGAAGAGGATGGTCTCTTTGATGGAGAGTAAATTCAGGGATAAAGGGCCACTTGAAGGGTTTATTCTTCCTGGAAATGCGCAGGACAGTGGAGCTGCAAAGATGTGCTTCCTCCTGTGAGTGGGAGGGAGAGACAGATATCAGAACAGAAGAAAGGCCTCATGCCACAGGTCTGGAAAAAAAAGCTCCCCAGCAGACTCCGGCAGTCTTTTTGTAGTTGAAATTCTGTTAAAGGGATGAGGTTTAAGAGGGAAAAATGACCAATAAAGGACAGGATAAAATTAATGCCTACCCTCTGCTATTTGGGATTCTGGATACTCTTGGCTAAGGGTGTTCAGGAAGGAAACACGTCTTTTGGACAGTTAGGAACTGACCACCGATAAGGATGTGGTGATGCAGGGAAGACTGTAAGGCCTTGCACCTGGAAGCCATCTGCTTTCCTTCTTGTGTGGCCCTCTTCCCTTCTGATATGCAGCCTAGTGGGAAGGGGGAGCAAAAAGCATGCTCCTGACCTGACTGGGAACCTGCAGTGGGGCAGGAGAGGAGCCTGGCTCCTCTGTATTAGCCCTGAGTATTTAAAGTAGGACATTGGGATATGGTCACCTGTGAGGCACATCCTCACCTGCTTCCCGTCCACCTCCATTTGCTGACCTGCTCTCCAGCCCCTCCCTCGGAACCTCCACTTGTGAATTCTACTGGGCTTCTTTGAAATTCTGGAGACCCGCAGACCTGGAGCCAGTGTGGACTGTTCTAACCGTTCCTCCCACTTACACCTGGCTCTCTGCCTATCTTCTAGGGATATTTCTGGAGTATATAATATATTATGAAGACTTTGATGATTTGGGGAAAAGATTAAACATTAATCCAGGATAGTGTGAAATCCTGACTGGTCTCACTCTCTGAGCTAACCTTGGGGATCTGAACCTATCTGTGAGCTGTTTCCATGAGACTGGCCTTCTCTTACAGTTTCATTCCATGTACCCTCTCCTATGTATTGGCTAGTCTGGTCCAGAAAGGGAGGAAAACACACAAAGGCACAACACCCTGTGCAGCTAATTAATTATTTTGCCTGTTTGAGATTGGAAATGGCAGAACAACCCTTTAAAAACCAAATAACAATTTTTAAAGGAACTCAACTAACGCATTTTCATAAGGCAAATGTATGAGGCTTGGTTGGAGGCAGAAGGCCCAAGAGAAGGCCAGAACCACTTCACATTTGCATACACACTTTTAATAGGGATTGAGAAAAATGAATACCCAGTACAAATAATTAGAATATTTTAATGACTCCTCTTCAGGGTTTTGATTTTGTAAAATAAACACATAACAGACAACACCAGTGTGGTTAGGTGGCAAGGATTCTGGCAGAACCAGTTCTTTTCCCCCAGTTACTTGAGGAAGAGGAGTATAGATGTGCCTTGATTACCTCCTCGAGTGACAGGCAAGCTAAGGCTCCAGGTTCAGGGTGTGGAATCTCAGAGGAGAGCGCCACAGCTCTCTGATTCTGCTCCCGTGTGATTCTGCCACCAGCCGCCTACTCTCTCATTCACCAGCACAGTGCAGGCCTCTCAGTTGGGAGCTTAATAAATACTTTGAACAAGAGCACTTGCCAATTTCCTTGGCAGTGGTTCCTTATACGTGCTGTGGGGCACAGAATACTGAAGATAAAAGAGGCCCAGAGAATTCAGTGATGGCGTCTGATTGGAAAGTAAAGATACTCTAAAATTTCTGTATCCTCAAGGGGTGGGGTCCCACCTCATCTCAGTTCTGCAGACGCTGGGGGGAGCTGTGAGACTGGGAAGACCACCTCCAGGATCATTAAGCAATGGCTGGCTACTGAGCTTTCCTCAAAAATCACCTAGTGAGATAGATCCTTTGCTTGGGTAAGAACCTGAGTTTGATTCCTGTTTCCCATGTAGAAAGGTGAGGTACAGCTATGCCTATAATCCCAGTGCTGGGTAGGTCAGGGATGGGCAAGAAGACCCCTGTGTTGGCTGCCAGCATAACTCCAGGTTTAGTGAGACTCTGCCTGAAGGGAAGAAAATGGAGACCCATAAAACGGGACATTTAATATCTTCCTCCTGGCTTCCACATGCATTCATGGGTAGTGTACATACATTCACCCTCAAACATACATGTATGTATGCTGTGCAATGCTACACACACACATAGACACACACAGACACACACATATACACACAAAGACACACACAGACATACACACACACACATATACACACACATAAACACACAGTACACACATATACACACACATACACATACACACACACACACACACACACACACACACACACACACACATGCACGCACGCACGAGGGGGGATGGAAGAGAAAGGTCATGCCTTACATTCCCCATCTAGAGCTAGTCCACAATTCTGAGGCATTGAAGTAGCTCCAAAAACTTAGCCAATCTATCCTGTGTCCCAGCCTCGAGGGTCCTCCCTCCATCCACAGCCAGACCACTGTACTGGCACACACGGGGTACGGTGTCCTGTTCTGGTCCAGGGAGAGAAGTGATCAGACCTCCATTTACAATGCTGGCCTCTGGATGTGGGGCCTGGGTAGATAGGGGTCTGTTTCCTTCATACCTGAGTAAGGCTTCACCACCGTGCTTTAACAGTGTCTCTCCATCTGTGCCTCTTGTTTGAAAACTCCTCCCCTAGGGTAATAGAGACCTGGATTGGGGCCACAGAACCTGTGGGCTCCCTGAACCTCCAGCTGAGCAGACCCAGGCAGGGTCTCCCATCCCTCAGCCTGCATTGTCTGTCTCCACACAGCACAGCTCTGGAGGAAGACATCAGAAACTCTCAGAACTCATTCTAGTGTATTCACTACTAGTCATGTCTACCCTCTTCTGTGTCTAGCCTGCCTTTCCCCAGTTCTCCCAAGCCTCAAACAGAGAAACATTAGGCTGCACACCACAACCCAGATCTGTCCCACAGCTAAAAACAAAAAGGATGGGAGAGCTGGGTGTGGCAAGGATATATATATATATATATATATATATATATATATATATATATAGAGAGAGAGAGAGAGAGAGAGAGAGAGGTAAGCTTGCTGGAGGTCTTGGAGACCTTCCATCTAATTTCTAGGTAGTGTGAACATGAAAATTCATGAGGCAGAGGCAGAGAAAAGGAAGAAAGCAGGGGTAAGGTGGAGGTTCAGGGGAGGGAAGGGAGGGAGAACGGAGGAGGGATTAAGAGGACAGATGAAAGAAGAAAATTATCCCAATTTATTCTTGAATGTAGAGTCTCACTTTGCAGCCTGTACAAATGCAGACTTAGCATTTTGGAGTGGAGTTCACACCACAGCATTTCCCATTTTTTCCATATGTAGCTGTGCTCTGGTTTTCACCGTGTGTATATATTTTATCTTTCAAACCCGATGCCAGTGCGGCTCTGGGTGGAATGACGTGTCTGACAAGTGAATGTCTGACTTTGTAGCTGTCCCCTGTCTCAGCCTTGTTCTTGACTCCCTCACCCGCCCATCCTCAGAGCCTCTTGCTCATCCTAATGTCCCAAATCTTTTTGTCCTTAGATTTTTCTCCTTCTTCCCCATGGACTTAAATCTTCAAGTCATTTTATTCTTTTAAATCTCATCCTTACTGTTTCTGCCACCTTCGTTCTGACTTTGCTGTCCTGATTGCGGATTACCGAATTGCCTCTTTGCATTCTGTCTTCTGCTATTCTCTGTGCCTGATACCTGTTTAATCCCACAGGAACATATTGTCACAGGAAAGTCCTCTCCTTAGAAGCACATACCTTCAATCTCCACACGGTTCCAACACTATAGGATGGTTTCTTCCCCTTGTAATGTGTAGCCCACCTCCTCCCAGGAGGTGTTGAGTCACGCTTCCCACTGCACACACCACTCACTGCTCTAGAGCTGGAGTTTAGAGAAGGTTGCGGCTACTCTCTGTCCTTCTGCCCATGCAGAGGGAGCAGCTAACGGTCCTCTTGCATCAAGAGGTGGGTGTTGCTCGCCTGCCAAGCATTAGCCCTTGGCTGTGGAACTGTAGACCAAAGCCAATGCTATGGCCTTATCTGAATGTCAGTGTCACCCTACATTCGTATGTTGAGATCTGATCAGACTTGGGCGTGTAACTGGATCATAACATGGAGACTTTCCTGATAAAACCCTAGGTTACTGCCTCACTCCCTCCACCTCGTGAGGTGGCAAGAAGAAAGAGACTTCCATGAGTCAAATAATAACTCTTAATAACTTCATCCTGAACTTTCAGAATTCTGAGATAAAAATGCTTTAGTTTGTGATATCCTATTAGAACCTCTTAAATGATTAAGATGTTTGGTCAAACATCCAGGCCACAGAACCCTATGAACTTATGGCATGTGTTACTCTGGGACATATTTATTCTCACACATGTAGGTCTTCTCATTCTATACACCTGCATACCTACTGGGAGAAGCGATCACATTAGCTAACACAGATATCAACTGCCTCACAGTACTGTGAGGTCCAATTGCTACACGTTTGCTTCTGGTTACGGGGCAGCCATGGATGATGGTTTATTAGGTGCCAGGTCCAGAGATGCCAATAATCCAGCGTCTACCTTTTTACCTCTGTCAGGTTTAGCAGCCAGTTCACCTTTCAAACTCAGTTTCTTTGCAGGCACAATGTGAATATTTACATAACAAGATTCTTGCAACAAGATATATCCTATGAGGTATGCTCTTTGATCATGCTTTATACATTGAAGTTTATCAATGGATCTCCATCCCTCTTCTTTCTGATGAGAACAGCTGTTTTCACAGGTGGCATCTCCTACCAACCATTCCCTATTTACTACCTTCATAGTATCATCTGTCAGGGAGGAGAGATGCACACAGAACCCCCAAGTTCCGGTCTTCCGGCTTTCTTTAGAGCTAGCTGCATGGGTTTCTGTGGAGCGTACTCCTTGGTTGGAGCACGCAGATGGTAAAGTGTTGCAGGAAGCAGGCTCTGCCGTAGTGTGGTCCCCAATCAGGCTGCAGATGAGCTGTTGTGTACCTGGCCTCCTCAGTACTTCCCTTGCCCACTCCTTCACCCAGAAATCACCTAGCAAACAGTAGAGTCAACCTGAGCGTGTGCCAAGGTGAGGCAGTGCAAGCTGGCTGTGGCAGGTTGAACCGGGGAAGAGACTATGAAAGGTGGTGCAGCTATCACTGAGGAAGAGGGACGGGAAAAGGCTTTGCCCCGGCTCCTGTGCTGTTGGGTCTACGTAGCCATCTGTGTCTTTTGTTCCTTCCCTGTTGCTACTTTCTCCTGCCCTCATGGATCTCTACCACTTTTCTAGTTCCACTTTTGGTGAGGGGCTCTGTATCCGTGGGTTTTTCCGCCCATGCCCCAGTTTCCTACATAATGACTCTGAGACTTAATTACATATGAACAAATACCTAGGCCTGTGGGGAAAAAAAGAAAAGAAAGCGGGGCCTGGCGAGGGCAGACACAGGGGCACAGGCCAGGCAGGGCCAGCAGCACGCGGGCCTTGCTCTAGGGCCAAGGCAGCGTACATATGCAAAGGACGCAGGCGGACACGGTTCCGCGGGGGGTTTTGGGGGAAGCAGGCAAGATGCACGCGTGCTTCGGCCTAACGGGGAGCGGGTGGCCACACCGCCGGCAGGTCCCGCGCATGGTGCGGATCTCTCTGCGTGTTACCTGTGCTCAGACTGTCTGCTTAGCTGAATCCCAGAGTCTCAGACGGCGCGTACCAGCTAGCTCCGTGTGGCGAGTTTAATAAGAGGCGGCCCATAGCTTTGATGTTTTATTATTAAGAAAATAGAAAGAGAAAAGAGATAGAAAGATAAAGAAGAGAAAATAGATAAGAAAAGCCATGACCACGTGGAAAGGGGAGAAGACAGAGAGATAGACTAAGAAGAGGGCCTGGAGAGAACAGGCAGAGAGAGAGAGAGAGCACTCGCTGATGGGTGTTATTTATAGTGAGTTGGGAGGTCAAGTAACCAGGAGGCGGGGACAGTGTGGCTGCAGGCAGGTGACTGCCTAGGCGGAGTCAGGCTAGAACCTGGGGCGTGGCCACACGTCTCATTAAGGTCCCACATAGGCCATAAGCTTGGGCTTGCTCCCTTACTAGCTCATAACTTAATTAACCCGTTCATTCTATTCTGTGAGTGCCACATGGCTGGTCACCTCTTCTCCTCCTATGCCTGACTCTCTTCCAGTTCTCTCTCCCTACCGGAACTCCCACCTTCCAGTTCCCGCCTCAGTTCATTGGCCAATCAGCTTTTTATTGACAGGTGATGCTTCCATACAGTACACAAGAGATTCTCTCTACAGGGGTCTGCTGGGCCAAGGACCCCTTTCAGGTCCCTGTGTGATTTTAAGGAAGGACCTATCGAGGAGTGTATGGAAATATGTGTAGAGAAAGTGGCAAGGAGTGCTGAAAGCCGCAGTAAATAAGTGAAAAGGGACAGGAGACACGAGAAAGGGAGGAAGGCAAAGGAGGAGTCTAGGAGGAGAGAGTCAGGGAGGAGGACAATGGAGGACTCAGGAAGAGAGAGGAAGGGGTGAGTGAGAGGAATAGGAATGGTAGAAAAAATCACGGGAGACAGAGAGACTTACTGGACTGTTTTGGGGTGTGTGTATACATACATGTGCCCATGTGTATACATGCATGGGGAGGCCAGAGGTTCACTATTTTTTGAATAATTTAAAGAGTATTAGTTGCAGTTCTTCTCTGAAAGTCTGGTGTCTGCTGTGAGCTCATCTGAGCCAGGACTTGTTTTATTTTTTTTTACATTTTATTTTATTTTGTTTTTATGTGCATTGGGGTTTTACTTGCACATATGTCTGTGAGAAGGTGGTAGATCCACTGAAACTGAAATTTCAGACAGTTGTAAACTGCCATGTGGGTGTTGGAAATTGAGCCCAGGTCCTCTGCAAGAACAGTCAGTCCTCTTAGCCCCTGAGCCATCTCTCCAGCCCCTGAACATTTTAGGAGTTGGAAGAAGGCTTTTTGTAACTCTTTCAGTTTCCTCATTTGCACTGGTCTGTTTAAGTTGTTGATCTCTTCTTGGTTTAACTCTGATGGTTTGGATAAATCTGGAAATTCTTCCAATTCTTTTTTTCTTTATTAGATATTTTCGTTATTACATTTCAAACATTATCCCTTTTCCCCTCCGAAAACCCCCTATCCCATTCCCTATCCCCCTACTCACTAACCCACCCACTCCTGCTTCCCTGTCCTGGAATTCCCCTACACCGGAGATTTCACAGGTCCAAGGGCCTCTTCTCTCATTGATGTGGACCAGGCCATCCTCTGCTACCCATGGGGACTGGAGCCATGGGTCCCTCCATGTGTACCTTTTGGTTGGTGGTTAATCCCTGGGATTCTTTAGATTTTTCTACCTTAGTGGAGCACAGGCTTTTAAAGTACTCCCTTATTCTGAACGTTTTTGGTGTCTAGCATTTTCTGATTCATCTCCTATTCTGTTAAATTCTGTTCTCTCCCCCTTTCTTTTGGTTAATTGAACTAAGGGTCTGTCAATCTTATTTATTTTCTCTAACAACCAGTTCCTAGATGTGTTAATTCTTTGTATTGTCTTTTTTTGTGTATATTTTATTAATTTCTACTTCAATTTTTATTGTTTCTTGTGATCTACTCAATTTGGGCTTGGTTTGTTCTTGTTTTTCCAAATCCTTGCAAGGCATCGTTAAGTTATTTATTTGTGCTCTTTCTAATATTTTAATGCAAGTGGTTAGACCTATAGATTTCCCTCTTATGACTGTTTTTTTTTAAATGTCCCGGAGTCTTTGTTTTGTTGTGTTTTATTTTCATTTAATTCTTGATTTAAAAAATACTTGATTTCTTTTTGGTCCATTCATCCTTCAGCAATGTGTTGCTTCATCTCCATAAGTTTGCATAATTGCTAAAGATTTATTTTCTGTTGATCTTAAGCTTTATCGAATTGTGCTCAGATAGGATAAATGGAGTTATTTCAATTTTTCTGAATTTGTTAAAATTTGTTCTGTGTTGCTGGATGTGGTCTATTTTAGAGAAACATTTTATGGCTGTTGTATATTCTTTGGTCTTTGGGTGAAATATTTTGTAGATATGTTAGGTCCATTTGAGATAGGTCACTTCATTCTGATATTTTTCTGCTTATTTTTGCCAAGATGAAAGGTTTATTGGATAAAGTGAAGTATAGAAACCAACTAGTATTAGTTGGTGTTAATCCTTATCTTTAATTTCAGTATTATGCTTTTTTATGAAAGTCCGTGTGCCAGAGTTTGGTGCCTGTAGATTTAGGATTGTAATATCTTCTTGGATATTTGTGCCCTTAACTAGAATGAAGTGTCCTTTATTATCTCCTCTGATTGACTGTAGTAAGTCTGTTTTGTTGGACGTACCTTTCCATCTTTTCACTTTTTGAAGATGAGTTTATTGTAGCCAATAGGAAGATAGATTTTTGTCTCTTCATCTATTCAACCTGTGGTGATGATGATGATGATGATGATGACGATGACGATGATGATGATGATTGAGTTGAGGCTATTAATATTTAAAGTTTTTATTGAAAGCTGTGTCTTGATTACATTTGTTTTATTTGTTTGCTATTTATGTTCTTATATCTATTTTGTGTCCTTATAATTATAGCTTCATTCTTTTCTATAATCTCTCGATATTTTCATTCCTCTCTCCAATCCTAAGAAATACCTCCCATATTCTCTGTAGAGCTGCTCTGGTGGTCATGAATTCTTTTAGCCTGTTAATATTATGGAAAGCTTTTCTTTCTCCTTCAACTATGGCCAATAGTTTTGATAGCTACACTAGTCCATGTTGGCATCCATGGTCTTTTAGAAAGTGAAGCACGTTGCCCAGACCTTTCTAGTTCTTAAAGTTCCCACTGAAAAATTGGCTGTTATTTTGATGATTTCTATTTATATGCGATTTGTGGTTTTTCTCTTACAGCTTTCAGTACATTGTCTTTTACTACATGTTCAGTATTTCAACTATAGTATGTTGTGGGGGATTTATATGTCTGTCTGAGTGTGAGTATACGTATGTGAGTGCAGGTGCCCAGTGGGGCTGGGGGCCAGAAGCATTGGCTCCCCTGGGACTGGTTACATGTGGTTGGGAGCTACTTGGTTCTCTATGACAACTGTGTGCACTTTGGACTGCTGAGCCACCTCTCCAGTCTGTCTACCTTATTTGCAAAGATAAGTACTTGCCCTGACCCAGAGGCTTACTGATACTCTAGGGCTAACTGTCCACCATGCTTTAGGGATCTGCTGTTTTTACACTTATACTGTCAGCCTGGGGTTACAGATAAACTTCTGTGCCTAGCTTTTCCTTACCTTTCTTTTCTTTGTTGTACTCCTTCTCCCCCTCCCCACTCCTCCTCCACTTCTCCTTCTCTTCTTCTTCTTTCTCCTCCTCCTCTTCTTCCTTCCTCTCCTCTCCTCTTTTGTGAACACAGGGGATCCAAATTCTGGTCCTCATGTTTGTTCAGCAAATATTTTACTGAACAAGCCATCTCCATAGTAGAAGAGAAACTCCTTAAATGCTTCTCTTTTACATTCCTGGGGATCATTGTGAGTCTTATGCATGCTGGGTAAACAAGGCACCACTGAGCCACATGCCAGCCTAAGAAGAGAGCTTTCTGTCCCCATGATCCACTCTCAAGGCAGTGTGCCCCTAAGTCTGTAGAGCTGACTGGGGAGTGAGAGAAATACTTCAACCCTTATGAAATTCCCAAGGAACCAGGTAACCACTTCTACAAGTGTCTTAAGATGGATTGGAACCTGTTGCTAGGATGCTGATGGTTAGAGGTTTGCTTCTCTTTCAGAGGTCTCTGGTCATGCAGTTTCTCAGCAGAATTCTGTTTCCAGGAAGCTTTTGGCTAAGGTACAAGGGAGTCAGTGTACCTCTTGGAGTTATGGATACATAAGGCTTTATGGGTTTGGAGCTGGGAAGGTCATTGGTGTTTCCACACCATTCCTGGTGTAGAAACAGCTGACTTAAAAGGAAGGACCTGGAGTCCAAGTCTGAGATTATGACTGGAGATGTGAGGCTCCATGTGGCCACCAGAATGTCTGACAAGGCAGACAGCCATTCTCTTCTGGACCTTCTACAGTTCCTCAGTTCACCAAAGCCTTGCACTGAACCTCTTCCTGTCAATTCTGGAGACATTTGAATAATGAATTCTGTTTAAGACTGAAAACCTCGAAGTTCCATCTGTAACAAGACTCGAAATAATTACAGCTGATGATTGCCTAGTACTCTCAGCCAGAAAAAACAGAACAGCTTTTGGCCGCCAGCAATTACAAGCAGCACCGGCTTTAGCACAGACAGAACTTTTAAATGAATACATGAATACATTGCTGAAGATCAGAAGGCAAGAGAGTGGAGAGATGGGGGTGGGGTGGGGAAATGAGTTGGCAAAAACGGAGTGAATTCACTCACTACAGGAGGGAAGAGCAGAGATGAGAGAGAGAGAGAGAGAGAGAGAGAGAGAGAGAGAGAGAGAGAGACTGAGAATCCAAACCAAACTTTTGCCCATTATATTTTAACTTTCAATAATGGCAGAAAGAGTTGGCTTGGAGTGGCATCTTAGAGGCTCTGTAAATCTGTATTTTAGGCCATTTTCTAATGGTTAGGTTGTACTTTAACCAAGAGGAACAGTGGGGCCATTTGTTTGCCATAAATATGGTTTGGGGTTTCAGAAGTTGGCCTTTCATAGAGACCTGACTCAAGCGCGATTGGCTGCAGTGGCTCTGTTGCTTCGTTAGCCCCTCCAGCACTCTGAGCCCCACTTGGTGTTCTTGTCTTCGAATCTCTTTCCAGCTGTTCTCATGGGAACTAAGTAGGTCAACTTCTATGAAGTGCCTGGAATAAAGTCTTCAGTTAGAGGACTTCTGATTCAGAAGAACCTGTGCTTCTTCCCTGTGGGTCTCCCCGCCTCTACCTTCAGTCCTCTCTCACATTGGTTGAACCGGTCTGACCTTTCCATTGATTGAAAGGAACCAGAGTATTCATGACTCTTTCAACCGATGACCACCAGTATATCAATCAGGACTCCTCCGAGAGACAGATTGATAATATATGTTTATAGATATATGAGAGGTGATTTATTAAGGGATATGACTCACATGGTTCTGATGGCTAAGTCCCATGACAGGGTATCTGCAAGCTAGAGACCTGGGGATGCTGGAAGCCTGGCTCAGAAAACCAAAGGCTTAAGAACCTTAGTTACTATGATAATACACTGAACAAAAGCAAATTGGGGGATCAAGGGCTTTTTTGTCTTACAGGTTACAGTTCATCACCAAGGGAAGCTAGGAAACCTGGAAGCAGGAGCTGAAGCAGAGACCATGGAGGAAAGTTACTTACTGGCTTGCTCTCCATGGGGTCCGCTCCTTTTCATACAAAGCCCAAGTGCATCTGCCTAGGAATATCACTGCCCTCAGTGGTCTGAAACCTCCCATATTAATTAGCAATTGAGACAATGCTTCCCTGGATATGCCATAGGCCAGTTGGTCCAGGCAATTGTCTCATTTGGTTCCATTTCCCCAAATGACTTTAGTTTGTGTCAAGGTGACAAAAACTCGCCAGTGTGATGCTTATTGTCAAAAATGGAGAGCCAAGGGGTTGGGGATGGGAAGCAAATTATGAAATCCAAATGTGCCCGAAATTCTGATGTCCAAGGTAGCAGAGAAAGGTCTACCGAGCTCTTAGAGTTCAGTTCACATTTTATATTTGGTTTATTCCTCCTGATTGGATGATACTCTTCCATACAGAGTTCAAATCTCTCCACTCAGCTCACACACACCTGTCTTCCCTGGTGAGGCACTAAAATTATCTTCATCTCTTTCCTAGGTGTTCATCTTACAACCTGACACCCCAAATTTACTATTTTTATAGGGAGTCATTGGGTTGGGGACTTTACAAAAAATTCTGAACTTAAGTGGAGAGGCCCACTTTAAAATGCACATTTACTGTGATTTCCCTTCCTGGTGGAAGGAAACATCTGCTTCTGATGGTTAATTCCAACCAGGATTGGAAGTGGAAGCCTGAAACTCATCAGACTTTATAAGTTAGTGGATGAGCCATCACAGACCTGGTAATCAGACCTCTGGAGTGGAGGTTTTCAATCTGATTTGAAGACTTCGTCATTTCCCTGCACTCCAGCTCCTTGCCTGCTTCTGACTCACCCTCCCACTCCCATCTGTGAGTTCAAGCAGGTTGGAAGGCTGCTTCCTGTCCTCTAAGCTGGAACCATATGGGAGGAGGGGACCATTTGCCTCAGTGCAAACCTTCAGATGCACTGGAGGGAACCATGTGAGCATAGCCACATTCCCCTGCAAAGCACACAAGTGCTGTATAACCCCTTTCTCCCTCCATCACCTCAAGAGCCTCCTACTCTTTCATCTGCCAGCATCTGCATAGAGTTCTGTTGTGACCTTCAAATTCTTTTCTTCATATTCAAGGTTGCCTTGAATATGTTAATACACAATCTTCTGGTGTTTCTAGAGTCATCAGTTCTGAGGATGACATATTGGTTGATTTGGCTTTTACAGCTCTTTTAGGTATAGATATTCAACCCATCTCATTGGGTTGGTGACTATACAACTTCTGGCTTCTCCCTTACCCCATGGCCTTTATTTTGGCTATATCATTGCTTCTAGGGACTTCCAGCTAGTAAGAAGGGCAGGGGAAATGGAAGAAGAAACACACTAGAGGGAGTGTGTAGTATAATTTAAAGTGAAGACAATGCGAACTGTACATACGTAGTGAGAAGTGTAAGTGGGATCAGATCTCAGGACTGGCCTTGTGACATTTGATCCTGAGATAGTCCCTAGCTGTCATTGGTTGGGAAGGGCTCTATCAGGTTTGGACAGTGTGACTTGGAGTGTGTGAGATGGTGACAAAGAGGGCCACCCAAGTAGATGTCACATGTATCTCAGACTTAATCATTTGTGCTTTCTGCGCCTCACCCTGTGTTTGGGGAATGTAGAAGAAGAGATCCAGAAAGATGCTAACTCGTCCTGGTCCAGAGTAGCATGATACCGCAGGCTCCGTGTTTTGTAATGAACAGAAATGTATTTAGTACATACGCCTGGTGGCTGAGTCCCAGATCAAGTGGTTCTATCTGGTAAGGGTATCTTGGTGTGTTATCATCTTGGAAGAGACTGTGTGTGTGTGTGTGTGGGGGGGGGGGTGATGATTGCAGCCTCTCAATAGGTCTATGACAGGGCAGGAGGCCTTCCTTAAGGGCAAAGCTTTCATGACTGATTCTCACAACTGACTCCCATAGCCTTTTTCTTAGTGCTGGGAATCAAACTCAGGACCTTGTGCACCCTTGGCAGGCTCTCTGGTTCTGAGCCACATCCCCAGTCCCTAATTACTACCACATTGGGGAGCAACTCTGTGTTGTGATACAGAAGAGGTGCTCAGTCGAAGCCATCACCTTGTGCTTGAATCCTCAGCCTCTAACATTGGGAGGACATGAGTTTCTTTTTATTGTAAATTGCCCAGTCTCCGGTTTTCTGTCAGAACTCACACTAGGTAAGACAGGCTTGGAGGGTCAAATGACTCCTATGGAGCAGTGAGGCCTCTGCCCTGGGGTTCCTGAGACTGAGAGCACTGCCTTGTAGAGATGATGGAGGCAGGACATCGTGATGACATCCCACCTCTTCCACAGGACTCCGTGGTCAAAGCCAATGCCAATCTCAAGATTCATGAGCTGTTGTATATGGATAAAGGGATTGACACGCGAGTCATATGCCCCATGCCAGTAGCTAACTAGGGCTCTGGACTACTGAAACCTTTCTCAGATCAAGTATGGGTATTACTAAGCAAAGAAATAGTAACATATCAAGGACTGCGTCAATCCTTTTTGTGCTGAATTAATACCACAGACGTCATCACAATGTGACTGATTGTTTATTCTCTCCGAGTCTCAGTACTTTGTTTCTAAAAACTTCTACTGTTCAAATGAAATCAGCTTGAGTTCATTACTATATACCCCTTGGATAGAACCTGCATTGTTTACTTGTCTAAAATGTTAGCCATCCATCACAAGACTCTGGCATGGTTTTTAAGGACTGGATATGCTATATACTTCAAACATTCAGTGGTGATAATTGTTACTCAGCTGATTCTGGCCTGCAGAGTTGAATAACGGAGATAATGACTTCTGGACTCTGGGAACTCGGGGGCTGGAGAGGAGTGGGAGAGAGACAGAGAGAGGTGATTGGCTTTCACTTTTTCTTGTTCCTGTGACACCATCTTCCATATGGCATGTGAATTTCACAGGAAATACTTATAAATTGACTGATAAATAAGCTGAGTTCCCTCATGGCAACGAGTAAGGTTATGAATTTCAAGCGGAATTAGTGCCTAGTAGAAGAATTTTGGTAAAACTTGGATCTCAAACACATGTTTTTGTTACTGTAATGATGTTATGGGATTTTTAAAAGGAAGGAATATTAGTAATATACACAGATAGAAAGAGAGAATAGCATGTAAGAGGTGAACATCAATGTTAATAGCTAGAGAGCAGATAGAAGATGAAAGACTGGTAGCACCATACAGTGTATATATCTGTGGTGTGTATGTGTGTGTATGTATGTATATATATGGTTATGTGTGTATTGTGCATGTGTGTATATGTATATATGTATGTATGTGGGGCTATGTATATGTGTATATATATATATATATATGGGGTTATGTGTGTATTGTGCATGGTATATGTGTCTGTGTGTGTCTGTGTGTATGTGTGTTTGTGTGTCCCGTGTTTGAGGGGACAGTAAACAAATGAAAAACAAAACAAAAATTGCTAGGCCTTGGATATAGATACCTTGGCAGCCTTGAGGCTGAAAAGTTTTGATTGATAAAAAGCACTGGAGGTAAGGCTTCCCCTCCACCCTGTGTGTGGAGCTATGTGGTTGCTCTGCTCCTCCCTAACAGAAACTGGGAAGCTTATGGAGAGGCATGGACTTGATCTGAAAGTAAAGAAGGACCAAGTGAAAGTTTGGGGAAACTTATTGTCCTTCTTATCCCACTCCCTGATCCAGGAAACCCATCCTCCTACAAAATCAGCAGATGATTCCTCTCAAAGAAAATTGACATTCAGAAAAAGAGTTTCAGATCCTGAGCAGAGCCCAGACAAAGTTAAACCCGTCAAGTTCTCAGTCTGCAGAGAAACTCTCCATTGATTAGCTCAGCTGGCAGAATAGGTTTTGCCACCTAAGAACAAACCAGCATTAATCTTGCTGTTTTGCGCCAATGAAGGTTCATTCTTGAAGGAGCCACATGCCCTCCTTGGTTGGCTGGGGCTCCTGCTTCCAGCTGGGCATCTGGGCTTATGCTAATTCAGCATCCCCTGCTCAGGGTCACACCAAGGCAGAGGAAATGGTATGAGGTGGATCTTTTGCTGAAATGTTAAATGCTAAATGTTTTTGTAAATATTTGATAGGATGAATTCTTTAATTATTTAAATCATTGACAAATAATACATGTATGTTTATCAAAACAATACGATGTTTTCATATGCTTGCTTTCTAGAATGCTGAATTTGAGCTAATTGCTAACTGCTCTCATTCTCCTGTGAGAGCCATGATCAACTCTCAGCACTTTTCAAGCATGCCATAGATCTTCATGAGTTACAGTCACATTTTGAGATAAATCTTTTGAATTTATTATTCTTTCTAATTGCAATTTTGTATCCTCATAGCAACAACTTTCCAGTCCTCGCCATCTTGTCCTGGGCTCTGGTGATTATAACTCTTTATTGTTTTAGATTTCTCAATAAGTGAGATTATGTGGTATGTGTTTTAGTGTGTTTGGATTAGTTCCTTGAACATAATTCTGCTCATCTTCATCCATGTTCTCTCTTTTTAAAGTCAAATCAGTTTTATACTCCTGCTTATCTATCAATCAATCTATCCATCCACCCACCCATCCATCCACCTTTCTATCTATCTATCTATCTATCTATCTATCTATCTATCTATCTATCTATCTATCTATCTATCTATCTATCTATCTATCCATTAATCCATCCATCCATCCATCCATCCATCCATCCATCCACCCACCCACCTATCCATCCATCCATCCATCCATCCATCCACCACCCACGTCTCACCTCTCTCTCTCTCTCTCTCTCTCTCTCTCTCTCTCTCTCTCTCTCTCTCTCTCTCTCCCTCTCTGTCATCAGTCTTCTATCTATCCCTTCTCTACCCATTTATGTGTTGCCAGGCAGACTAGTCACATGGCTCTTATGGGAAATAATATAGTGAAAGTGGGAAGCAGCTATCTCTCCAGCATACTGATTTAATTTCCTTTGCATATCCACCCAGAAGTAGAACTGTTAGATCATATGGTCGTTCTATTTTTAGCTTTTGAGGAACCTCCTTACTGCTTTCCATAATGGTTGTACTAATTTACATTTCCATCAACAGTGTCTGAATTTTATTCTTAAAAGTTTCCCAATGAAGTGACACATTCTTGTACACTTTTCATTGGTCAAAGCAAATCATATGGCCACACAAAAAGTTGGCAAGGAAGTGACATTTTACTATAGCCTAGAAATAGAAGGAGGATAATATGAACAACTTATGCAACAGACTTCCTGTCTGGCACCAAATATTGTATATAATCTCCTTCCCATACATGAGGTCTGCTTATTTCTCCCTAAGTACACCTCTGTACCCTTTCATCTAGCTGAGGCATCAAATACAACCTCTGTAAGTTAGCATATGAAACCATCTCTCTGGAAAAGGATATGCTGAAGACATGTATTCAGATCATAT
Source organism: Tokudaia tokunoshimensis (assembly GCA_036184795.1). Taxonomy (NCBI): domain Eukaryota; kingdom Metazoa; phylum Chordata; class Mammalia; order Rodentia; family Muridae; genus Tokudaia; species Tokudaia tokunoshimensis. The sequence goes on from BTHU01000008.1 coordinate 27,413,984, forward strand.
ATGACTTCTAGCCATCTGCTGCTCCAGGAATTAAACACATGAATTCATAGTCATGGATCAGAGACAGGGTGACTCCAGTATATCAAAAGGGAACAAAGAAGAAGAAAGGCATGCCGTGGCCAAGTGGTGACTCCACAGGACAGCTATGTTCAGGTTCTCTCCCAGGTCCTGGTCTCAGGTAGGGAACTATGTACCCTGTGAGGCAGGTGCAGAGGAAGGTCCCTTCCTTTGTCACAGTGCCAGCTTCTGCAGCCACTGCTGTGCATAGATGCTTGTGGAAGCTCAACACTCATTCCAAGTTCTGAAGAACCGCAGTCCTGCTAACCATGTAAATCTTTCAAAAATACATTTAGAGTATTATCTATACTCTTTGTGTGATTCTTGTCTGTTTCTTGTGCTAATAACTGCATATAGTCCTTTTGCAGAAAAAAAATCAAGTATGTTTAATTGTTTTCTCTCAATTTAATTATAAGTATACTGGAAGAATTGATGAGACCGTGGTGAGGAACCATCCACTCTTCCCTTTTTTTCTTTTGAAGGAAGTGTATGTGTGTGTGTGTGCGCGTGCGCACGCACTTGTGCTTCAGACAGACTCATCTAGCTCAGGCTGGCCTCAAACTTGCTATGTAGCCCAGGGTGACCCTTGATTTTCTTATCTCCACAGTTGATACTTTCCTTCAGTCAGGATTTTTATCATTGGGATGATAATCTTCTAATTTTTTTTCTTGTAGGCTGTGTCAGTTGCCTCCAATGGTATTTGAATCAAAAAAGCATCTTCCTCTTCCAACCACAAAAACACCCCCACTATTGGCTATTTCTTGGCATCTCCACCTGTAGGCCTCATCATTATCTCTCATTTCTGTTGTATTCACTGGGGATTGAACCAGACCTTCACATATACTATACCCTCTCCCATATTGTGCCATATGTGATGGCAAAGTATTTGAGGTTAGATTTGAGGTTAGATTGGTGTTGGTCTCATCAATAGCAACTGAACAGCTACATGATTTGGCTCAGTGGGTTGACTACTTGCCTAGCGAGTGCAGGGCCCTGAGTTCTGTTATCTTCAGCCCAGGACTGAGCAGGAGGGACACAATTACAAACTCTGGTGTGGCAGTTCACAACCTGTGTCCAGCACTTGGAAAAAGAGGTGAGCAGATCTTTGTAAATTTATAGCCAGCTTAGCTATGTATGAATTCCAAGCCACTAAGGGCTAGCTAGTGTTTCAAGAAACCAACAAAAAGAAAGCTGGAAGAAGGTCAAGAGCTGACATCGGATACAGGGAGGTGGGTCCAGAATTGGAATGAATTCCCAGGAGAAAAGGAAGAAAAGTGGACAAGCATTAGAACTACACAGGAGCCCCACCTGGAGTGTGGGAATGAGGCCTTCAGGGGCTCCAGCGGAGCAGAGATCTGTCTCTTGTAGCTTTGAATCTGTTTTGTTTGATTTTTGTTGTTTGGTTTTTGTTTTGTTTGACAGTTTTTTCTTTCTTCTTCTACTGAGCTAGGGATCAAACCCAGGGTCTTCTACACGCTAGACATATATCCTATCATTAAGCTGCAGCCCCAGCCCTTTGTGTATTTTTAAACACTTTATTTGTACTATTTCTGTTCAACTAAAATCACAAATTTAAAAGGATCTCTATGGAGGTGGATTTAATAAACTGAAAAGGAGATCTGAGAGTTCTGATTTTGACCATTAATTCATGACAACCGTGATCAGTCTCCCAACCTCTTCTGAAAGTAATTTTTGTGCTTCTTCATTTACAAAATAAGGCAGTTTGTGTTTAGAGACATTTTAGGTTCTTTCTAGGCCTTTTGTTCTAGAACCTTGAAGGGCATAACTTTGCATGGAATGGCCTTGGCTCCCAGTAATCCCACAGTTTTCCCTCTGGCCTCCAGGCTCTTGCTCTCTTGTGTATGCCCATCTAGCTGGCTTCCAGGAAGTGGATGATGTGTGATGGATGTGGGTCTCTGGGAGGTGTCTGGGGCACATGGCTTATTTCCATGCTCTCTCACAGTTCTGTATCTTGGGGCCTCTGAGTCTCCTTACTGAGAAGCGGGGCTGGCTGGAAGCTGATCTGGCAGTTCGTTAACACTCAATTAAAGCTCTTCTCTACAGTCTGGCATTAACTTTTAAAAAATTTATACATGCAATTGAGGGAAGTAAAGCGCGAGTGTGGTTTTCAAAGCTGCTCATGTGAGGGAGGCTTCGAAATTGTTCTCATCTGCCCAGTGCTCAGTTTTCAGATTTACACTTGCAATCGAGATGGAAATTAAAATGTGGTTTTAAGGTGGATGTGGGTGTCTTACATGGCACAATATTAACCACTTTATATTTATAAATGTAATTAAACTGGGATTACTTTGGAATTAAAGAACATAGGAAGGGAGGGATACATGCACTTTCTTAGGAATATGCCGCGTTCTCTGTCTATAAATTTTTGATGAGTATGTTGCTACCAAACTCTTAACTTGTGTAGAACAGTAGGCTCAAAATTCCCAGCAAGCATAGCAAAGGGACTCTCATCACATATACCACCATTCCTCCCTGCCATGTTTTCTCAAGTTGAAGCCCAGGGCATCCACTTACCCTGGGGTTTGGGAAGGTGGACACTAGGTACTTGACTTATAAGTCCTGTGGCAGTTGTTTTACCTCAGTGGTGTCTTAGGTGACACCCAGAGATCATACTCTCCCTTCACCTGGAGTTATGCATGGACTAGTTTGTAGAAAGTAAGGAAAGGGTTGCTGTGGAGCCTCTCTGTATAGCTGGCAGCCTGTTGACTTGAATCTTGTCGGGAGATTGTTGCTGTTCCTCCTATCTACTGAAGTACTCTCACTACACAGGAATGTAATGATTGGGGTAGATGCTGGTAGGAAATGTGGACCATCTCTTCTCTGTCTGTAAATCTAAATGGTATATTACAGAGCATTAGAAAATTCATCTGAAGGTTGTCTTTCTTGACTCCTAGCATTGCCAGGAATTCCTTAAACATTTCCCCCTTCCAGTTCAGACTAGTTCTTTGAAAACCACTAACTTTTCCAACTGCGTAATTCTGATATTGTTGAACAACTCCAAAGTAGAGATGTTGTGTGTTGTGCTCTGGAGATGGGAGTGGCAGTGGTGGTAGTATGCATCTCTGTGGCTCAGCTCTGTATGACTCCATCTTTTCTGCCTGCCATGTAGGTTGTCTATGGCCCTCTGCCTCTCTTCTGTCATCCTCATTGCTAGAAATATCTCATCATCCTAGTGCTTTGGGGCGATGGGTGGGAGTCAGTGACTATGCTTGGCACTGCTCTACTGAGCCCAAATCCCCAGGCATTCAGGTCTTGCCCAGCCCAGGTGAAAGATGCCCACATTGGTCTTCCTCCCATCAAGGCTTTAGGTGGGAAAGAGTTGGGAGACAGTGCTACCTCCCATCTCTCCTGTCTATGATCTAAACCTCTTTATCATTCACTGCCGTTTTCAGAACTCTTTGAATTAAGACCCCTTTCTCCTTTGCCTAGCCCTAATACATTTGCATGCTCATTGAGGCGAAAAATGACATGATTTCAAGATTGCCCTGAGTCCTGTTTCAGGCCTTGGGCCTAGTTAGCTGGGCCATAGATGTTCAATTAAGCTGGAACTCTGTCCTTAACAAGAACTCTTGAGCGGTTTCATTGTGAGAGCTTCCTGAGAAGGCTTTGCTCCACTGCTGTGTAGCTCCGGGGTGCCTTTGTCATATTCAGAGCTTCCATCTAGAGCCTAGATACCCCAGGCAGGGTGAGTCTGCAAGAAAACATGGTGTAGTTTCACAGTGCATCATGGTAAGCGAATAGCTAGAAGGCTGAGGGAAGGGAGTTGTCTCTTGAAAACAATTCTGTCTAAAATGTTCAGAAGAAAAAGGTTAGGCCTAAATCTCTTCTCAGACTTGCTATTAAGAGAGACAAACATATCAGATGAAATCATTGACTGCCTTTCCCTGAGCCTCCTGTCAGCGGCAAAGCGCCTGAGCTTCTAAAAATACCCGAAAGACAACGGGCTCCAAAATGAGGGATTCAGAGTGGAAAGAGAATAAAATAGAGAAGCCTTGATTATATTTTATGTCATCCTGGTTGGGAAGAGAAGTATAAGCAATAATACTTTACCAACAGTGGGCAGGGTCAGGACACATGGCAGGGTCAGGTACATGACTAGACCAGGGCCCCTCAGTTCTGGGCACAAGGGACTGGGCTGAGTTTTCTTTTTAAGTTTCTTTTCTTTTTCTTTCTTTTTTTCTTCCTTCCTTTCTTTCTTGCCTTTTTCTAAAAAAAAAAAAGATTTATTTATTTACTGTATGAGTGCTCTATCTGCTTGTACACCTGTGTGCCAGAAGAGGGCATCGGATCTCATTATAGATAGTTGTGAGCCACCCTGTGGTTGCTGGGAATTGAACTCAGGACTTCTGGAAGAACAGCCAGTTCTCTTAACCACTGAGCCATCTCTCCAGCTCCAGGCTGATTTTTTTAGATCAAAGGGTTTGCCCTGGCAACTGGAAATACAGACTTTTAGCAATTGGGTGGGTCCATTTAATCCACATTTCTGTTGACCAATCTTCCCAGGCTTGATTGTTCTCTGTATCTTTATATTGTCTGTCTCACCTTTACTTCTTCAATTATTTCAAAGTCCCTGCAAAGTCTTTGGTGACTGGAGGCACTAAGCACACCAGTGAACGAGTTGGAAATTATTCTGGGATTTACTCAGAGGATGAGAGAACCCACTTACTGCAAATCTCTCCAAATTAACCTGACTGAAAAGGAAAGCCAGGCTGAAGTCCCTGGTTTTGTGGACATTTATTTGTGAATAGCTTCACTTGTTCATCCAGTGAGAACTGACTGGGTACTTGCTCAGTTCCTGACCCAGGGTCCTTGTCTCTTGTGGGCCTTCTTCACAGCTGGAGAAATGCACTTCATAGATATGTCAGGCAGCTGGAGGAGCAAATTTTGCCTGGAAGCCTCAAGCCTCTGGGCTGCGGGCCAGAGGTTCTTTCCTAACTGAGCCTGGTCACAAGGGTCAGGAGAATCAGATGCTGTAAACAGTTCCTTGCAGTGGATTGCTGATCATGTTTCCTGGGGGCACCAGAAGTTCTTGATAAGAAAGTGAGCTTGAAAGCTGAATGCTGCTGTCTCCCCTGCCCCTCTTTTTTCCAGTAATTAATTAATTTATTCACTTTACATCCCAGTATCAGCCCCCTTCTCCTTCCAGTCCTCTCTCACAGCTCCTCCTCTATCTCTCCGTCCTCTTCTCCTCTAAGAATGTGGTGCCCCCTCACCCCCCAGAATTCCCCCTACCCTATCCTCACCCCCCTGCCTCCAGTACATCAAGATCAAGTAACTGCAGGACTAGGCACAGGCCAGGCTGCATCCTCTCTCATTGAGGCCAGACAAGGTTAACCTGTGACTGGCCCAAATTAAGATCCATCTCACCAAGAACCAATCCCTGACACTGTGAATGCTGCCCCTCTCTTCATGGCCTTTCCTCTGCTGGAGAGATCTGAATTCAGTCTCTCTAATTGCACATGTGCTTGCTCCCTGCTGGTCTTTGTCCCACAGAAAAACAGGGAAGCAGAGAGGACACAGCCAAATGTGTGAGATGATAAAGTTCTGTGTGGTATAAAGGGAGAAAAAGCAGAACCAGAGGAACAGAGATGGGGTGATTGGACACGGACACAATTTTGTTGTTCTTGTTTAAAGTTCAGACATAGTTTTTAAAAATTTTAAAGTTAGATTAGCATACAAAGTGACAAATTTCATTGTGGTGGCTCTGTACATATGTGTCCTGCTTTATTTTCCTTTCCCTCCCTCCCCACTGCCCTTTGTCCCCTGCCCCATTCCAGGTGGTCCCCTTCCTTCCCACAATGAGTCCCTCTGGTTTCTTCTCATACAAATTCTCTTGCCCTCTGTTTATTAGCTCCCTTAAGATCTTAGCCATCCTGTTTCCTAGACTCCTTTCTAGTTTCATCACCAGTGTTCTTAAACAGAAGAAACCTCCAAGACTCCAAGATTCAAAGCGCCCCTTCCATCACAGTGAGGACATCTGAGAAAGTTCACCGAGCATGGCGTCTCTCAATACCTGGTATTTATTTGGACTCAGCAGCCCCAGAATGGAGAGAGCTGTTTGCTGTTCATAAGCCAGCCATTTTAGGGTGCTTGAGTATTTTGTCACAGAAACCTGAATGATCCAAGATAATAAAGTGCCCTCTGCTTAAGATTTAAATTTTTTTGTATTATGTGCTTGGCCTGCATGTATGCATGTGTACAACACGTGAGCCTAGAACCTGTGGAGGCTCAGAAGAGGGTGTCAATTCTTATAACTGGAGTTATGGGTGATTATGAACTGCAGTAGGGGTACTGGGCTGTCAACTTGGTCTTCGGAAAGAACAGCCGGTGCTCTTAACAGCTGAGTCATTCGCTCAGTCCCACTATTCAACATGTAAACCAGGCAGTGTACTCCATTACGGTTTGTGATACTATCTTATTTATACCGTGCATTTGACCAGTACACTTCTGTCCCCCGTGTTTCCCTTCAGTGGAAGGGCTGGCTCTCTAGACTAAATCATTAGCAGCATGAAACAAAAGTAATGTTTTAGGAAATTACTTGGGTGGTAAGTAGAAGGCCAAATTGACAATGAGACTCACAGTCCCCAGAGTGACAGATTTATGTTGTCTCTCTTCTAGACTGAAGCAACGTGAGGGCAGTGCCCCCCCTTTTTTTTCTGTATCTGGTACCATGTCTAGCTCACCTGTAGGTACTTAACACTTATTTGTCATTATCATTGAAACTGACAAAGAACGGAATCCCTCTTGCCCACCCCACACATGGAAAGGCAATCGCTGCATGGGCTGGTATCAATTCAGACAGACCACAGCCCTGCTGCTGAGACAAGAACTTTACCTTATCTTGAAGCCTTCCAGCCACTGGGAGCTGCAGGCCAATGTAATTTGCTGGTGCTTTTTAAGTCGGTAGCAGTTTTTTCAGCAAACATATCAAACCCTTAATGGGGTTTTTGAAAGTAAATCTGTTTGAAGTGAGAAGGAAAAGAAATAAGCAGTTATTATTCCATTTCTGTCCTTTACCTTTTAATCTGGGGGCTGGGAGGTGGGGGGGGTGAGTGAAACCAGGGTGAGTGGAATGGCTCCTCAAAGTAAACAGGCACCAAGGTGGAGAGTCAACCTCCGGCAGCCACTGGTGTGCTGGAAGCCACGTGGATGAAATATTAAGTATAAGGCAGCAGTAATGTGGTTGCTGCAGATGTAATCAGATGAGTAGTTAAAGGCCTGGCATTCTTTAGGGAAACAAATGATTGATCAACCCTGCAAAATAAATGACCCTGGCTCTTTGGCTCTACAGAGTAACTTTAAATATTCCGTCTATCCCTATGTTTGTGAAGGGCTGTCCTCATCTGACTTTTGGTTGCTTGTGAATTTTGGAAGATTTTCTCAAACATGCCTCTTTAGGCATTTTTGATCCAGGCTACGGATGCAGGGAGTGTCATTTAAAATTCCTGTTCTGTACCCAGCTTGGCATGAGGTTCCTTGGAGTCAGTGATAACATACAGCCATTGGGGAGGCTGTGCGTTCTTTGGAGGACAGTGCTGGGGTGCAGGCCATCTGGGCTGATGGCCTACGAAGACACCCATCATAGTGCGTATTTGCAGCTCTGAAGCAGTGTGTTGGACATAAAACAAGATATGGTTTGGGAAGTGGCTGGCTCCTCGTGGCTACCAGAAAGCCTAGAAAGCCTACAGAGGCTGGGGTGTAGTCCCCTCTGGGGCAGCCTATGTGGTGAGCTGTAGTAAAAATATTAAAAATCCTGGCTGGGGGCTTCTTCCCCATCTTAGACAATTTATGTTCCCAGATGAAAGACACACACACACACACACACACACACACACACACACACAGTCTTTATATTCTTAATATGTCTTAGGCAGCACAATAGCTGGGATGCTGCCTACTCTCCATGATGTTAGAATCTACTTTCCTAATGATAACCCTAAATTATCACTTACTATTTACTATGCTCCATCTGAGATGCTCTTAGCTCCAATAGGGCAACCCTCTGGTCCACATTCTCTTGGCCCTTAGCCCATGGTGGCTCTCCTTCTCCTTCCTGTATGCTCTTCTTCCATGATAGCTTCCTTCCTCCTCCTTCCCTCTTTATGGTCCTCTCTCCTCAAGCCCTCAAAACCTCAACCCTACCTAAGTCTTTTCTGCCCAACTATTAGTTGTTGGCATCTTTATTTACCAATCACAATTAACTGGGGACAGGGTTACTCCGTGTCTTACTTGTGGACTCTCTCTCTAGGGTAACCAGTCTTGGGGGCCCCAAATTAGTATTAGAATACAAGCAACATTAGGCCAATCCGCTACAGTGAGCAGTTTCCACGAAGGAGGTGATGGCTGGATTAGAAGTATTTTGTGGTGGTGTTGGTCAAGAGCGACTGGTGGCTTGGTGAATCCTGCCTTTGAAGGTGGTCAGTTGCTTCTGGGTACTAGAAATCAGTGGCTGGGTTTTCACAAGCCTTATTTGCCATACATGTTGGCTCATAGCAGGTAGATGCTGCTTTGAAGAGACATCGCTGTGACTGATTTTGTCAAATATCTACCTCTAGTCCCTGGTGGTGCAGGTAATGACATAGCAACATATCAAAATGATCCTTTTTCATTGCAGGGGCATCTAGTTTTTGTTTTTCTCTTTTTTCCCCTTTTTGGAAACAGCACTGAGCTTGACTGAAGGCTACTGACCGGGATCTCTAGGAAGGGGTTGGCTTGAACTCACTGAAATGACAAGATGTAAAGATTATGAAGTGCTTTTATGTCTCACCGTATAAGTCATACAAATAATGGTGTCCAATAATGAGCTGTTTCATTCATTAAAGTCAATGCCTACTACTTAGATACTTATTATATGTCAAGCTCTCTGCTTAAGCCATAGAAAACTATGAGAGATGTGGCCTTAGGTTCTCAAAGCAGTAGATAGCTACTAGAACTCGGACTTTACTCATGAACCTTAGTGGATTGTCTGTTCCAGCATGTACCTCTGAAGGTGGTAGCTAGTAGAACACTTACTAAGAGAGAACCCCTGGGGTTAGCCAGAGGAACAAGTGGGGGAAAAAAACAGAGCATGTATCATCATTAGGGATTTAAAACTAGTTATGGCTCTGAGGGCCTAGGAAGAGCAGCTGGCTTTTGGGGTAGAGTCCAGACTATTGCCTTTGTACTGGTGTGTTTACAACCAGGCTTAGCAAGTCCAGGGCAGCTTGTGCTGAAGAGAGCAGATGGAGAGGTGGATCCTTTTTGGGTCTTGCTCATCCCTGGAAATGCAACAGATGGTACCTTACAGCCAGATGAGGCCAACCTGGGACACACAAAGGGCTTACCCACTTGGCTGTGTGCTCATCATTTCCCAGTACTTAGGAGAAGGGTAGAATGGAAGCTGTGTGTGTGTGTGTGTGTGTGTGTGTGTGTGTGTGTGTGTGTGTGTGTGTAGTGGGGAATGTGGTCTTCTGCGGGATGTTCACGTTAGTAGGAGAGAGAAAGGTGTGAGGTTCAAAGAGATAGGAGGTTGTGGAAAGGTTCTGATGGCTCCCTTTCCTGGAATGACAGCTGGTAGGCAGCTGGAGAGATATTGTGTGTGTGTGTTAACAGCCACAGTGACTGGGTGTTTATTGAATTGCTGTGGATTTTCTAAAAGCAAAGCAAGCATACCAAATTGCTGCAAATTACCAAGGGCTTTCCTAATGTCTGATAAAAATACTGTGAACATTTAAGGACACAGGCTTTGCAAATGGTTCTGAATGTGGCAATAGGGCTCTTCCTGCCTGGAGGACAAACACACCAGTTCTTTAGAGCAAACCCAACAGGTAGGAGAATGGGAATCACACCAGAAGGTGGCTGCTTCAGATTCAGGTTTGGCCTCCTCATCCTCAATTAGCCTTCCTACCTGAACAGAGATGCTTCTCATGGTTCACAGTTTCTGGAGAAGCAGGTGCCTCAATCTGGTGGTGATGGTACAGCTTTGGGTTCAGCCAACGGGCAAGAGGATGGGCTGATTCTTAATGCCTTGGCTTAAGGATCCCCTGTCTTTCTTACCTTTCCGTGTCCTACTCTTTTTTTTTTTTTTTTTTTGCTGTTGGGAAATAAGAGTATCTTGAAGAAGGATCTAAAATAGAAAAATATCTATTTGGAAGATAAACCCCCTCCATAGCTCACAACTGATTTCTTCAGACTCAGGCTAACCTTTCCTCTTGCAATGGTTCTGCTGTTCTGTCCATTTCTCCTTCTGACTTGGTTGTGTTCTTTAGACAGAAATGAACCATAATTCTTTTGTCCTAAGGAGAAAAGCAACACTGGCCTCAGAGGCTTTGTACTTCCAGCCTTGCATGGAGGAGGGGTAGAGAGTTGGGACTCTGTGAATTAAATTATACCCAGTTTAAAAATCAAAGGAATAACTATTTAGGGTCCAAATACACTTTGGGTTGAATCGGTTCAAAGCATCAGAAAAATCGTTGGAAATATTTGAAGAGCACAGCATGTGGCTCGGTTTGCATTTCTTAACCTGTGTCATTTGATGTTTTGATTCCTCAGAGGCTTGGGGAATCTCACTGCCTTCCAGCAGTTAAAGTGCAGTCAGGAATTCTACACTAGTATTGGCACAACAGAATTTCAGGGATAGCCATTCATCCACCTGTCCGATACCTTTTTGTGGTTAACATCATTACCTGCTTGTCTCAGCTTGCAATTTGTTTGGCCAGGATGGTATCTCATTGAATACCAAGAAGACTGATTCTGTTTTGAAAACATGGTGTACTTTTGTGTTATGTCTTGGCAGGGAGTCCAAGGTATTAAACTTTCAATAGAGTCAATGAGTTAGGAGAGAAGGCCCGGTGCTTTTGGGAGAGAATAAAGGCTTCCTGAACCATGGATGTGAAAGGTCCAGAAGTGACAGAGGGTATGCCTGAGAGGGAGCGGAAAGAAGGACAGGGCTAAGATTGTGGAGAAAAGACAGGCAGAATTGCAGGTGCATCTCTTCGCACCACTGTGCATGGCTGGACGGGATGAGGGATGGAAAACACGGGATTACGATGAGCAACAGGACAGGAAAAGCAGATGCTTTCCCTCAAGAATGAGCAGTGATCACAAGCAGAGGCAGCTTCTCTTAGAAGTAGATAGACTTCATTAGTGACCTCACAAAATGGTGCCCCAGGAACCATCCGATGATCTTCCACACCTTAACCAGGATCTACATAGATGGAGCAAAGGCCAGATAACAATCCCAGGAAAGCATTCTTTTTTCTTGGGTGGTGGTGGAGCTTCAGTGCGCATGGCTTCTCTGGGCCAAGGAAGGGCTCTGGATACATCTTAACTTTCATTAGATGTGATCCCATTTGAGAAGTAGGAACAACCCATGTTCTAGATGTTTATGTTTGCAAAGCCCATGGATTTGAACACTCATGTATGACCCCTAACTCTAGTTACTGCTTTCCTTATATGTAAGGCTAGGGTATTGGAGTTTCTGAGTTCTTTTCATCTCTTAAATGGACAACTCATTCTCTCATAGTACATATCAAATGCTTGAGGGGAAAAATCAAGAGAGGATGTTTGTACAATCTTCTGTGCTTAGGGCTCAAAGACACATTTGCCTCTAGAAAAACCTATCCATCTATCTCTTCATTTGCTTGTCCACCCATTCACCCATCTATTGATCTATCCATTTATTGATCAATTGATTCACAATCCATTGATTCATTGATCTCTCCATCCATCCATCCATCCATCCATCCATCCATCCATCCATCCATCCATCCACCCATCCATCAATCTGTTCATCCACTGGTTCATTGGTACTCTTAATAATTCATTCCTTGGCTCAGTATTGAAAACTTATGGTATGCTCAAACTCATATTTTAAGCTTTATTAACCCAGTATCTGTCCTGTGTATTTGGCCAACCTTAAGTGCTTCAGCATTTGCCAAGAGAATTCGTGAGAGGTAACCTGACCACCTGTTTTCTAAGAACAACTGGGTGGAGAGTGATTCCACTCCATTCTAGTCCATTTCCCTAATTTCTTGGCAGTTGTACATATTTCAGCGCTAAATAAATATTTGTTAAAGGAAGGGAGGAATGTGCAGCTGCAGTTGTTTGTGTTTACACATTTCGGCCATATGCTTGTGTATCATCTCCTTAGGCAGTGAAGTAGAGTGGGGCAACCATGAGGAGTCTGGAATCACATGCCCTGGCTTCTCCCACACGCTGCTTATAGCAAACTGTGAACCTTGGATAAATCGTGTAGCCTTTCCAAATCTCCCTTTTCTCATCTGCAAAGTTACACATCTCCTTTGCTCCCTTTCATTTTAAAGGTGGACATGAGGATTCCAGATGAAGGAAGATAGGGTAGAGTTAGGAAGTGGGAGCTGCCGTAATCTTACAGACAGGGGCTTGTTGTGCCCACCACAGCTTTAGGGAAAAGGTTGTATGTCCCTTATATGGTTAGCAGATGTTTTTATTTCTAATAATAATCTAATTAGTGGGTCTTACCACCTACTGTCACAGAAATGACTATGTGCCAAGTGTGGTTATGCATGCTGTACAGTTACATTAATCTTATTTGTAAGTAATTTACTTAATGAGTAAACAAACTAATTTTAAGCTGCGAGTGGTAGCACATGTCTGTCACCCCAATACTTAGATAGCTGAGTCAGGATCATTGTCAGTTCAAAGCCAGCCGAGGCTATATAGTGAGTTCAAGACCAGCCTGAGCAACAATTTGAAATCCTACTTCAAAAGAGAAAACCAAAAATTGTAACATACAGAAAACAAAATAAATCTAATATAATCCTCCTAATTGGTTAAAACTTAGTCCCACTTTTTGTAGTAAAAAGCTAGGCCTCACAGGAGCGAAAGCATCTCCCTATGCTTACTAACTGGTGAGAGGCCAGGCCAGGGTCGGAAGCCTGAGATCTGAACCAGCCTGCTGTGCTGTAGTATACTTGACAACCAAGTTATGTTCTGTGATGGCTAAAACTGACTATAAACCACGGTCCCTACCATGAGGTTCTTCCAGCCTAATTGGGTACATGAAATATTTAGTGAAGGGGAAAGTGGTAATAAAGCTACAATGTGAGGTGTAGCTCAGGAAAGTCCATAACAGGCACCTCACTTTTCTATAATGTTTTACGCCTTTCAGAGTGTTTTTAAATCCATCATCTCATTTGCTTCCCATAATAGCTATCATTATTTATTGAGGGATTACTATGTGCCAGGCACTGGCCTAAGTGCTTTGCTTATATTATCTCAACCAAGCCTCCCAGAAAGCCTATTACAGAGACATCATTTCCGTTTTAGTGTCAAAAATTCAATTGAGCTCCTTCATATAAAGAGTAAGTGAAGGAGTTAGGATTGGCTTCAAGCACAGCTGACTCTGGGACTCGTAGCATCCTTGGGACGCCACCTCTCTCCCCTTCTTCTTCTGTCTCCCATCTCCCCATGGCTGTGTTCTCCTCTGTGCTTGCCTCGCCTATTTTCTAGGGTGGCCCCAGGCACCAACAGACTCACGGTATCCTTCTTGTAAACGATGAACATATCTAACAAGTGTCTGTGACTAGAATCCCTTGCGTGCCCTGGGGCAGCCTGCAGTAGCCAGACTGATGAACTGCATGAGAAGGTGCAACCCAAGGCCCAGGACTGGCTCTGTAAGTCCAGGGAGGGAACCAGCCCAAGAGAAAGTAAGGATGATGGTCCTATAACAAATGAAGGATAAGGGATATAGACAGTTGAGAAGTAAGTCTACAGTCTACCAATGAAAACTCCAGCTCAGTTAGCTAGAGGGAGAAAGGACTTTTGGCCATCAGCTAACAGAGAAAGGGTTTGTCTCAGGCATGACAAATGTGACTCAGCTTTGCTGAACACTTTGCCTGATGTGTCTAGGTCAGCGGTTCTCAACCGTCCTAGTGCTGAGACCCTTTAATACAGTTCCTCGTATTGGGGTGATCTCCAACCATAAAATTATTTTCCTTGTTATTTCATAACTCTAAATTTTCTACTGTTATGACACATAATGTAAATATCTGTTATGAGACCCCTGTGAAAGGGTCGTTCAATCCCAAAGGGGTTTCAGACCACACGTTGAGAACCACCGGTCTAAATGGAAAAGCCTGCCCCAGATTCAGAGCAGTGCTTTCCACAGAGTGGCAGCTCATAAGCCTCCAGATAAGGTGTCTCTGATATCTTAGTGATGCCTGCCTGAACAATTGTACATTGCACCATCTATCAAAACTCACAGTCTGGGCATGGGACTGCAGCTTCTAGTCTACACAGAGCACAGACGTGGGATTTGGAATAATTGGAAAGATACATGAGTGGTTCTTGCTGGGTATCTTCTTGCATGTTATTTTTAGCATAATTAATTAATTAGATAGTTAGTTTTTTTCCATATGGGGTCTGCAGGAGGCAGGTGTCTTTAGATTGGGGTAAGTGTAAAGTTGTAGGGAGCATACCCCTTACTGTACAGGATTATCATCTCGGGCTGGTCAACAGTCTGCCAGGATCGGGGCTGTGGTGGTTAAACTGGGCACACAACTTGACACACCTGGAAAGAAAAGGAACCTCTCAGTTTAGGAATTGCTCCTATCTGATTGACCTGTGGGCACGTCTGTGGGGCCATTTTCTTGATTGCTAGTTGGTGTAGGAGGGTCCAGGCCACTTTGGGCAGTGCTATTCCTATGCAGGACTTCCCAGGCTGTAGATGAAAGGTAACTAAAGAACATCGAGCAAGCAAATCATCAGGCCTGCAGCAACCTTTCTCTGTGGTCTCTGTTCTGTCCCTGCCCCCAGCTTCCTGCTTTGAGCTCCTTGTGCTATCTTTTCTCAGTGGATCTATAGGACATAGTAACATGTTTCCCCTCAAGTTGCTTTTTGGTCAGGTTGTTTTTGTGCAACATCAGAAAGCAAGTTAGGGCACAGTGGGCCTGATATAAGCGCTACTCTGAGGGTGGGCTCTGCATGGGCTTTGAGGCCCAATTGGTTAGTCCCTACCAAGTAGTGAGCAAAACTTCTCCTGCTTCCATCTCCTGCTCTGCACATGTGTTCTTCCCTCATGCCTTCAGCTCCACACCCACACCCAGGTTAGGGAGTCCATTTTGCCTTGAGTACTTGGACCTATAGCCAGAGATAGGAATTCGAACCCAGGGAACAGGAGTGACATAAGTGGGATTTCTACCTGTGCCTCCTGCTGTGGTCTCAAGTCTCTTACATACTTTAAGCCTCAGTTTCTGACATGTGTTTCTAAGAAGCACCACATGAACAGGACATTGTGGCCAACACGGCAATCCAAGCAGGAGGGAGGTAGAGCCAGAAAGATCAGAGTTCAGAATCATTTTCAGTTCAGTTCAAAATCTTGAAGTCAGTTTTGGCTAGAAGCTGTGAAACAAGCACAGACAAACAAGCAAAGCGATAACATCCACGGGTTCCCACTTCTACAGTCATGGGGGTTTGGTTGCCCTGTGCTCCCTGGCAGACCCACGAGATTTCCCTCTGCAGATGCCTCAGGGACTGAGGGTAGGGGTGTTAGAGGCCAAGTGTGGGCTGCTCTCTGTAGTCCTCCCTTTTTCTCGACTTTGTAGGGCTTCTGCACCAGCTGCCCTTCTCTCTGATTGTGGCTTCCAAGCTTCTTTGCAATTCTGCAGCCAGTCCTGCCATCTCTCTCCCAGTTCTCTCTTTTGTGTCCCTCACCTGCCTCTAGCTGGCTGGTCCCTAGTTTGCCAACTAAGAGGGAAGATTCCTTAGAGTGAGCAGATTAGAGGCTAACAGTCAATGCATTGGGTCACAGGGCACTCTGGGGATTCAGAAGAGCGAAGGATGTCTCTCTTTCTTCCTACAACCTGCTCATCCAAAATGGAGTTTTCAGTTTACTGACTGCCTGGCTCCATTCCCAGTTCCGTCGTCCTTCCTCTTATTGCTTTCTACATGCTTCCTATTCCTGCTTCCGGTACTCTGTGTGTCCCTACTGGAACCCCAGGTATCACAGCTATCCCCAGGTTTTTTATGCCTTTCTTCTCTAGGAGGATGAACCTGGGTGTCATACTTCATTTTCTGTGGCTGTAACTGAGCACCTGAGACTGAGTAAATCATGAAGAATGCAGGTGAAAGACTGGAGGTCCTCCTTGCTTGTGGGGATGTTGCAGAGTGGCACATGGTGAGATAGATATCCTAGTTCAGGTGTCTTCATCTTAGCCATAGTCCGGGAGTTGGGGAAATGGATTAGTTGGTAAAGTGTCTGTCCCACAAGCTTGACAAGACTAAGTTCTGGTTCCCAGCACCTATATAAAAGGTAGACATGGTAGCACAAATCTGTAACTTCCATGATGAGGCAGTGGAGGCAGATGATCCTTGAAGATCATTGGCCAGCTAACCAACTTTGCTCTGGGTTCAATGGGGAGCCTGTCTTCAGGGAGAAACAAGGTTGAGAGTTACAAAAAACCAATTGTCCCTTACCCCTTACCTTCATACCTCACAATGCACATGTGCATACACATACATCCAACCATAGGAAAGCTTACATACTGTACAACGCACACACAGTAACTGGAAATTTTCAGAGAATAAACACTGATGAATAGTGTATCAGTCTGAAAGTTGGTTCAGAAATGAGAAGTCCCCCTAGTGCTGGTAGTAACTGTACAGAGCCCTAAGGTGCTACAGAGTCATGGGAATGAGGATGTCCTAACTCAGGTCTCCTCCTCATCTTAGGAGCCATAGTTCCAGAGGTTAAGGCCTCCCCCATATGGCTTTGATTATCCATCACTCTAATACCATAGCTGGATCAAGTTTCTATCCTCTTCACTCATCATAGTGGAGATTAGATTTCCTGTGAGCTCTGGTGGGGGTCTTCAAGCTATTACACCCACCGGGAGGAGAGCATGTCTTCACACACATCATTCCCTCCAGCATCTGCCTGCCTCCTGCAGAAGTTTAGATAGGCAGAAGGGGAGATAAAGGATTTAGCTTGGTTCTATACTCAGATAAGGAGGTTAAGTCCCTTTCCCACCCAGCATTTAGTTGCTGCTGAGTGAGCAAGTGAAATTCCCTAGCAGACCGCACTGTAGACTGGTCAGCCTCTACGAATCTGAACCCTGGACTCATCAGTTTGGAACAAAGACTCTGGATCATATGTCCAGAGGCTGGTATGATCCTAAGCACTGGGCCTTTTGTCCAGACTGGGGAGGGTGGGCCTTAGCTCCTTCATTTTACATGAGAAGAGTGTGGCGGGGCAGAATGAGGATGAAATGCTGCAGTGCAAACGTCAGGAACATGCTACATGTGGCACAGAATACTGTGTGAATAGCAGGACTTTTCTTATTCTAGTAACATATACATAGCATGGTAACATGTCGTATGGTAACATACATGTAGTGTGGCAACATACATGTAGCATGGTAATATACATGTTGCATGGTAACATACATGTTGCATGATCACCACTATGGTCACATGAAAGTTTATAGTTCACTGGCATCCTGTACAGCACACTGCTGTGTAACTCTCACAACCTAGTTTCGGAAGATTATGTCACTCACAGAAGTCCCTACCCATTGGCAGCTATTCCCCTTCCCTGCTTTTCTAGTCCCTGGGAACCTTGAATATGATTTCTGTGTCTGTGAATTTAGCTCTTCTGGAAATCCTTCTGACTAGCCACATAGCGTGTGTCCAGAAAATTGTGCTGTCGTTCATCCATGTTACAGTGTATGGTGATGCTTGGTTTCTTTGTTTTTGCCGAGTTTTGCCTCATTTTATGGCTGTGTGGTATTTCTCTTTATATGAAAGGCATTTTCTGTTCTAAAATCTCACCCAGAGTCTCATCATCACACTAGGTAATGGAGGAATTGAAGCTGAAGATGAGAGGGATGTGGAATGAAGAAGAGGAGTTTCCTTCTTCAGTCCTTTGGGAGCTCTAAGTCCTTGTTGGGGATCAGGGACCAGAAAGAGCCGAGTTCTGGCCCATTTCTCATGGACTTCAGAAAATGTGGTGGAAAGTGGCCTCTTGGATTGCCCCTAATGTGGCTGCTTTTGATCAGAGCATCACCAGGAGCAATGACCTGACAATGAGAGCAAGTGACATCAGGTGACTGTCATAACTAAGAGCTAGGCCATCCTTGTGTTCAGGCCACGTGTGAGGCCCTGGGACAGAGCTGGAACTGTCCTGGAGTGTAGAGATCAGTAATGTTGGTGAGGTCACTAGGATCACGGTGAAAAGGAAAAGTACTGAATGTATGTTCCCTAGGATTCACCTATAAAAACCCAACCCTGGTTGCAGAGGAACAGTCTTAGGAGGTGGAGCCTTTGGGAGATGACTAAATCATGAAGGTGGTAGCTAATGAGTGGAACCTATGTTCTTCCAAGGAATGAGGATGCAAGAGTCCTCCAATTTTCACCAATTGGAGATGTAGCAAGAAGGAGCTATCTATGAAACAGAATGAGGGCCCTTATCAGGCACCATCTCTGCCAGTGCCATGCCTCTGGCTCCATCGTCCTAGAATCGTGAGTGGTTATTTTCTGCTGTGAATAAGCCCTTCAGCCTATGGTGCTTTGCTATACCGTCCTGAGCACACTGGGTCCCAGGATGGCCGTGTGGAATGAACAGCTCATGAAATCTCCTGAGCACTCCCCCTTTCTCAGCCCAGCCCTCTCTGCACTGGGACCGCCTTGTTCATCTACCAAGCTCTCTCTCGTGGGCTGTCTGACTGTGTCCCTGGCCTAATGATCCGGCCTTGTTCCCACACTTGCTATCTATTTGACTTACTTTATGATCAACTTCTGCTCTCAGTATTGCTCCTCCCAGCATGCCCTTTTTGATCTGTCCCCATAAGCTTTCCCTGCAAAGCTCAAGTGGCACTTCTTCCATGATTTCCCATAGGACCCAGAGCCTCGCCTATTGCAGAGTTAGGCTAGGTGGGCCTGTTTTTGAGTGAATGACAGCATTGCATGGGATGATCTGCAGAAATTTGTGAATGAATAAATGAATGAATGAATGAGGGTGCTGATGGAGATAACAGTTAAAGTGAGGCAGACTTGAGATTCCTTTTCTACCTTGGAGTAGAGCCTTTTTAGTGAAGGGAAGGCTCCCAGGTTGGAGGAGTTCCCAGAGCAGTCTGTTCGACCACTTAATCTAATGTGTTGTGAGGATTGAGTCAACTAGGGAAATGGCCTCTGCTAGTTTATGTAGCTCAGGCCTTGTGTGATTTGATGACTCAAGGAACTGTACCTTGCCCTCTGCCTGGGCCATTTCTCATGCCAGCAGAAATCTTGCAGTGGCCCAGGTATGACCCGGATGCTGATTTAGGATTCTTCAATCTCACAGGTGCTGCTCTTTATAGAATTTAATCTCGTAATGCAATGCCCGTGTGGCCTTTTCATTAATCACCCCTTTCAGAGCAGATGCCTGGAGACGGAGACCAGGGGAGCAATAGAAAGGAGGGGTGTGGAGGGGCTGATGTCTTCTGTAGCATGCCAAGGGCCAGAGGAAGACAAGAACAGGATGTAGCAGGGCAAGGAGAATGGAACAGCTGAAGGGGCTGGGGATAAAATCATGTACAGATGATGGATTGGTGGAAGATGCCCATAATCCCTGTGTAGAAAGCAGAGCCTGCTCAAAGCCTGTGAGTGTGAATATCTCAGCCTTGCTTTTTCCAAAGGCAGCAAACTCTACTGACTCCCTTTAGAGAACTGGGTCTCTACAGTGAGGGAATGGCAAGTGTTGCACATGAACACTAGTCTTCCAACTCCCTGTATATAAGACAAGACTTTCCAGTAGAGATATGGCTCAGAAGTTAAGAGCACTGACTGCTCATCCAGAGGACCTGGGTTTAATTCCCAGCACCCACATGGTGACTCACAACCATCTGTAGCTCTAGTAACAGAGAATCTGAAGCCCTTCCTTCTGGCCTCCAGGTGGACCAGGTATGCACATGATATACAGTCTTATGTGTGGGCAAAATGCCCATATGCATAATAATAATAGTAATAATAATAATAATATAATAAAATAATTTGAAAAGGTAGGAAACTATTGGAGTAGAAACTGAGGCACATAGAAGTCATATGACTTGCTGCTCAGTAATGGGCTGGCTTCAGATAAGCGCTTTGGCACTGCACTGGTTTGGATGACTGTCCCCAAGAGGTCCTTAAAGTTTGATTCCCCAGGGTGACAGTATGGGAAGTGAAAGGACCCATAGTGAAGAGTATTAGAGGGTGTCTTCCTGACTGTTTCTGTTCCTGGCTGGGGATGAGAGAGGTTTCTTCTTATTAATAATCCTACCATGATGAAACACCTTTATCAGATATCCAGAATAGTGTAGCCATCTATCTAGAACCAGAACCCCTTACTATGAGTTAAATAAACCTCTCTACTTCATAAACAAATTGTTGGGTATTTCATTACAGTACTACAAAGCTGACTATAGACAGATATCTCAAGCTATAGTCAGGGGGCAAATAGAATATTTTAAGGAGGCTGTTGTAGTGTGGGACACAAGGGATGAGTAGACTAGGCAAATGGGTCTCAGGTTATCATTATTCATTTTGTGTTCCTGCCAGGCGCCCAGAGCCCATTTGGATTTGTTTTTCAATACAATTTTTTCTTTCTTTCCTTCTTTCTTTCTTTCTTCCTTCCTTCCTTCCTTCCCTCCCTCCCTCCCTCCCTCCCTCCCTCCCTCCCTCCCTCCCTCCCTCCTTTCTTTCTTTCTTTCCTTTCTTTCTTTCTTTCTTTCTTTCTTTCTTTCTTTCTTTCTTTCTTTCTTTCTTTCTTTCTTTCTTTCTTTCTTTCCTTCTCTCTCTCTCTCTCTCTCTCTCTCTCTCTCTCTCTCTCTCTCTCTCTCTCTCTTTCTTTCTTTTTTTTTTTACTATGATTTCTTTCTGGAAAGTTGTTTGCTGATTCCCGGCAAGTGGAGTTTCACAACAGGAGCTATTCTGTTGGAGACCCTTTTATGCTGAAAACTGTGCAGTGCATTCTGCAAGCTATTTTCTTTTCCCCTTCCACTCCCTCTCAGGGTTTCTCCCCCATGCAAGGCATGCAAAGTCCCTTTCATCTGGGAGCTGTCCCTATCCATGGCAGCTCACACATGCGTTCACTCTGGCATTAGCCGTGGTGGTCTGTCTTTCTTCCCTCCTCCCTTTGGGCAGCAGCAGTTGAGGAACGTAGTGTAAGACAGAACCATGTGCAGACACAAACTCATGAAAAGGAGCACATGGAATGTAACAAATTAAATGCCACCCAGCAAGGGAAGGGGGGCTGGGAGTCGAGAGAGGAGAGGGATAAAACACAGATCAAACAGCAAAGCCAGCGAGTGGGGGAGTGCGCTTGGCAGCGGAGGCTTCTGGGAATAGAGGCATGGCATGCCGGAGATGTAATTAAGCCCACCCGATGGCCCTCTGCCTTGTCCCAGTCGGCCATGCCAGGTTGACTGTCCTCCCTTAGCTGCCCATCACTTTATCCTCTGGCGGGAGCCCTCTCTAATGGTAGGGGAAGAAGAAAGGACTGGTTAATTAGGAGAAATCTTTTTCATACAGTGTGCTTGCTCAGTGAGGAGAGCCAAGCTGTGTAAGGACAAAGATGTTCACTGTCCACAAGGACTGTTCCTGTCCCACATGTCATATCTCAGCCACCTGCAGGCCCTGTTCCAGGTACCTGGGTGCTTCACATCCACACAACTCCTATATAGCTTTTTCTGTTCCAATTCTTGCACAAGCCTCTATCTGCTTCTTGGAGTGCTTTCCAGAGCACTGGAAATGAGACCTTCTGTAGCTTTGTTTCTCTGTTAGAAAATAAGGTGTAATGCCTGAGGCTCTAGTTGCGTTAAGTGGACAAAGGGCTGGATCTTTCCAATCCTGGGACCTCTGAGTGAGACTAAACATTTTCTATACTCTTGTCAAGTGTGTCGGGAGTGATTGCAAGCAGGAGGCGGGCCCTCTTACTCCTTGCCATCAGCTCTTGTGCTCCTCCCATCTGTTTCTTAGCAGTTTGGCCTGTGGATAAGCCAAGCAGTTAGGGTTTCCTCCCTTTCAGGGCAAATGCCTAGTCTGGGGTGCTTAGCAAGGGGCTCCCCACATTGTTCAGTTCATTAAAGGAAGTCTTACCTTCAAGTGGCACAGGTAATAAAGCATTGTGGGGTGCCTGCCAGCTCTAATCAGCTGGACTGAAGTGAGAGGGAGAATTTACCAGGTAGGATTAGTTCACTCTGCAGCAAGATGCTTGGGATCACCTCTTAGGACCCCGTGCAGGGAATCTTAAACACACTTTTCTCTCT
Source organism: Tokudaia tokunoshimensis (assembly GCA_036184795.1). Lineage (NCBI taxonomy): Eukaryota > Metazoa > Chordata > Mammalia > Rodentia > Muridae > Tokudaia > Tokudaia tokunoshimensis. The sequence continues at coordinate 27,436,303 of BTHU01000008.1, forward strand.
GGAGGGCATTGGTTAGGGAGATGTTGGGCTGAGCTCAGAAAGACAAGCAAGGCTGCAGAGGGCAGCGGATAGATGGAGGCTGTGGCCCTAGCTCTTCGCTGGAGTACACAGAATGACCAGCTTTCTTCTAGGCTGTACCTCAGAACCTAAGACTGTTGACCTCCCCAGTGTTAGTAGTCGCTGTTGGGCTAGGGCAGAAGCAGAGGAAGAGAGCACAGCCCTTCTTTTGATGGCTGTTCTGTATTTGGTGACTCAAAGGTGGCCTGGGCTTCAGACAGATACCCAAGTGTGAACATGCAGCTATCTGTCTGGCCACCTCTAATTCTAATACAAGTGTCGCCCCAGCCACAAAAAGAAATGAAAGGATAGGCAGAAGACGGAACTACAAAACAAAGGGTCTCACCAATAGCAGTTCAGCTGTGTGCCCTCTACACCCTGGGCCCTGTGCTAGGCGCCGCAGAAGAGTCCTGTATCAGACACATCTATTCACTGCCCTCGAGGAACACAGACACTGCAGGAGAACTGAACACACAGTTCTTTCAGTTCTGCCTGGGTGAAAGGTCTAAAGAGGTCTCTGCAAGAATCAGGTTTCTTATATGAATCTAGCATGTGTGTCTCAGTCCTACTACCCTAGATGGTAGAAAATGCTGGACTGGGAGGCCTTGTGGTTTTGAACATGAATTGACCCTCGTAGGTTTATGTGTTTGAATACCTGGTTTCCAGCTACTGGTGGTGTTTTGGAAAGTTCTGGAACCCTTAGGAGGTAGAGCCTTGCTGGAGAAAGTGGGTCTTCAGGGGAAAGCTTGGGCTGGCTCCATTTCTATTCAGACAACACATGAGGTGACAAGGCTCAGCTGCACTCCCCTGCCACCATGGAGGTAATTGGCATCATGTCCCCCACCTCCCCACAATGATGAACCATCTTTCCTTCCACTTTTATCAGAAGTAAAATTCAGGGGATGTTCTCTCTTAAACTGCTTGCCAGGTACTTGGCCATAGTAACATGAAAAACGAGTAATGTAGAATTGGACTCTGGAGATCAGGCACTTTCAAAACTCTGAAGCTTAACAAAGTCCATGTCAAGGTTTCAGTGGTAGCCCTGTACTAAAGACTGGCCCAGTGGAAACGTCTGAAAAGCGGGAATTGGAGTAGGGAGGTACAGGTAAGCATTCTAACTGGTGCAGGTAGTATTTACACCTGAGACCCACTGAGGGAGACCTAGCTCCACCTTTACAGAGGAAACAATATCAATTGAACCACCACAGGGTGCATCACTTTCACTCACGGTTTCAGCAGGATTTCAGTTAACCATGATGGTGAAGGGATGGCCCTGTTGGTGATAGAGACTGCTCATAGAGTAAATAGTCCATGAGGCTGAAAATATAAGCAAGAATAGGGTAGATGCAACATCCCAAAGCCTTCCTGTAGGCTTTCTTTTCTTTTCTTTCCTTTTCTTTCCTTTCCTTCCCCTCTTTCTTTCTTTCTTTCTTTCTTTCTTTCTTTCTTTCTTTCTTTCTTTCTTTCTTTCTTTCTTTCTTTCTTTCTTTCTTTCTTTCTTTCTTTCTTCATTCAGTTATTGCCATTGAAGTCCTATTGATAATGATTCCTGAGCCTTCAAAATGGTGATACAAACTGGGAACTGAGCACTAAAAACAAGAGCCGGTGGGGATGTTTCAGATACAGGGGATACACAGGGTCTGGTTTAAGGCAAGTTGATGGATCTGAGCTCAGAATTTCTTAGCCCCAGTTCTGCACCCTCTGCTTCTACAAAAATACTAAGAAACAAGCTAATGGGAACCCCAGGCCACACAGGCTCTACAACACTAGGGCAAAATCTTTTGTGTGAGAGTTGGAGTAATTTCCATGGCTCCCAGTCTGCTGTCTCTACCCTCTGTTAACCCCACCTGTTCCAGACTGCAGCTCCCTTCTTCCTGGAAGGTTGTGCATTCCTACTTGGAGGCTAGCAAAATGCCAGACGAACTGGTGGGTTTCTCATATGCTAAATACAGATGGCGGTATTTATAAGGGAAGAAAGTCCTGCCACAGGAAGTTGCCAAAGCCTTATTTCCAGAGACAGCACTGTAAGACAGCCCCAGAGCAGGGCAAGAAAGTCTAAGCGTAGAATATCCTAGCCTTCCTAAAGGAACACCAGATGCTTTCCCAATCCTGGGGCAGTGCCCTTTATAAAAATCTTTTACTCTTCCAACAAGAAGCTGCTGTTGCCTGTTAGCACATAGCCATGGCTTCCCAGCTGTCCTGTATTCAATGTGGAAAAGAAACATGTTTCCATAAAGCATGCATCCTTCACTTCCGAGCTGTGAAGGCTTCACTGCTTCTCTAAGACAGGAGCCTCCAAGTCTTCCTGCCTTTCAAGCCTCGGCAGGCTCCCTCTACTCACCATTAACTGAATGCTTCTCAAGGAACAGGAACAACACTAGTGTCTGTGTGCAGTGATCCCCCATATCCTTTGATTCCCACGTGGGCTGTGTAGAGAGCTAGGGAGGAAATGCAGGCAATACTTTTACTTGGTAGGTGAAGAAAAGAGCTCAGGCAAGTTAAATGATTTTGTGTAAGTGGTAGGTTTGAGATTCACACTGCATATTTTCATTGTGCTTACCTCCCACTGTCACTCCTCGGCTGTAGGATAGCCTACCACCTTATTCCAGTTTCTTCCTTATTTTGGAACTTCATGACTCTCAAGTTCTACTTTACCTACCTTTAAAAAGCCTTGCTTTTGTTTTTTGAGATTCTAATAATATTAAATCATTTCCCCCTCCCCCTTCCTCCCTCTAAACCTTCTTGCTCTTTTTAAAATTAATGGCCTCTTTTTTTCACTAATCATTGTTACATATGTATGTGTATGTATGTGCATATATGCCAATAGACATGCTAAAATGGGCAGAGGAAAGCCCAGGAGATTTCAACTTTACACAAAGAACTACAGGCAATTAAGGAATGCAGAGAGCAGGAGAAATAGTTTTCTCCAGGGAAGCACACAGAAATTGGTTATCTAATACAAAATGGTCAGCCCCGAAAATACACATACAAGTAACTTTATCCAGACTGTATCCACCTTTTCTTCACCTTCCTGGATTTGTCAAAGTGTAGTGCACAACTCCTTCCACAAACCTTCCTCAATTGCTCCAAGCCTTGGTCCTCTCTGAACCTGAAGGGTACTGCTTGCTGCTTCATTATCTTCCATTATGATAATTTCCACTTGTCTAACCTGTGCTATTATTTGTCTCAGCACATCCAGTTTATAAATTTCATATGGGTAGATGCTTCATGAATCTCTGATGCTACCCAACCCAGTGCTAAGCTCTGAGTCTGAAACTTTATGCTGAGAAAGGTTCATGGAGAGAGATGGTGGCATTTATCCTCCTAAGGGAATTAGCAACAATGACCCTGTTTAGCATGTCTCGATGTGTTTGGTTTCCCCCATGTTATTAGTATAAAGTCAGAAGTATCTAGCTTGGAAAATGCGTCCAGCTGTTCAGAGCAGCTGGAAGCCAAGGAGAGGTTATTTTGGGATGAGTTATTTCTTGCTTCTTAATCCCTTTCACATATTGTCTCGGATGGTACAGCTTGATGAAGAAGGCTGTCCCCACTCCCATGAATCTGATAGGGAGAAACCAACCCAGGCAAAGACCAAGGATGGGCAGAGAAACGTGGGGAGCAAGGACACTTGTTTGTGGTGGTCAGGTGTTCTAGCAAGTTGCTCTGTCTTCATTGCTGCTTCTATAAGACAGCTGTTCCCAGGGCAGATGGGGACAGCTGATGGCTGGAGAGATGGTCCCTTTCAGCCCTCCCTGAATGCATTTGTAGTCTTACAACCAGTTTACTTATTGCATGCTAATTTTCTGTATGATGTCACAGTTTCAATGGGGACATAGAAACAACATTTACATAAATAAATGAGGTCATTGCAGCTTGACTGTCGCTTGCAGGAAAATAAACTAGTAATAGCAGTGGTGGAGGAGAAAGCACCTGCTTTAGGCAGAGTGTTCAAGGAAGGCAACTAATTGGAGATCCAGGGGAGACCTGAAGGAGAAAAAGCCAGGCAGGTTAGGGACCGGGAAAGGGTGTGTGGCCAGTGTGCAGAGGTTTCAGAAACATATCTGGGGTAAGGAAAGAGTAGAGTGAACACTAAAGAAGGTGCAGCTGGAGGAGAGTCAGCTAGGAGCGATTTCAGTTATCCAGATAGTGCTATGCTCTGGTTTGGAGGTGGGAGACGTAAAGAGGGTGGAGACTGATTTGGGAGCTGGAGTTGTGGGCTAGAGTGGCCGAGTTTATGGTTGGTAGGTTAAGGGGCAAGAAGGAAGGGAAGGAATTCTGGAAGAAAGGAAAGAAAAAAATACTGGAAACAAGCAGTGTGTGTGTGTGTGTTGTCTATCACGGGACAGAGGGACATATATATTAAGAGTTCTAATCAGAATGTATTGCTATCAAACACATAACAATGGCCATCAGTTTCATCCTTAGCTCATTGTACGCTTATTACATATATATGTACTTAATTTTTCCTTTATTTCTTCCCCTTTTAACATAATTTTTTCTTGATTCTTTGTGAATTTGCACCATGCACTCCAAATCCCACTCATTTCCCATTCTTTCCATATCTGCCCTCTACCTGTGTAATCTCTCCCCCAAAGAAAATAAAAAAATAAATATCAAACAAAAAATTCTTGGTGACCCCTCTAAGCAATGATCTGCTCCTCTACCAACCACAGCCTTCTCTCACACCCATCACAGCTGTCCTGTCTCCAGTTCCACTGCACATATTCTATTCCTCTCCTCTGTTTTTCTTGTCTCTCTTTCACATATTCATTCATTGTACTGGTATTGGAAAATGCAGTATATCATACAGTATTTGGCCAAACAGTTTTACTTGTGAATGTTCATTGCAATGAGCCATTGGTCTGGTTCAAGGCCTCTGGCTTCTGCTACACTGTCAATACATGTGTGCTTATTACCCATTGCTCTGAGTGCTATAGGTGAGGCAAGAACCAAAGCATGCAAAATTTTTCTAAATTGTGAAGTCTAAAATATAGCCAACCCAAGATGAATAGATGTGTGGTATTCTCTGGAGGGAAGCAGTACCATTGACAACAGGGAGTCCAAACAGAGACTAGAAGTTTTAGAATGTCTAAGAGATGCCTATATAATGAGATTTAGACAAAAGATTAAAGGATGTATGTGGACTTTGAAAGCATGCCTTCTGGCAGGAGAATCAAGTACATGGATATATTTGTATGTGTATATGATGTATATGAGCATGCAGATGCACATGGATGTATATGTATATGTACATGCACATGCATATGTATATATGATGTGTATATATATATGCATGTGCTGAGTCAGTTTCGTGTTGCTTATATGTAGTGTATATATGATTTCAGGACTGACTACTTTTTATTGGATGACCAATTAGGGAGCTCATTCCCAGGGAAAGACTACTTGTACTACTATTAGTATCTCTTAGCTGCTTATAGATCCTTGTCTAAGGAAAAGGCTCTGTATGATTTAAAAAAAAAAGTAACCCTTTCACGTTAGCATGCCTATTGTTTTGGACTTGTTTAGGTCTTGTTTAGGCAGTCATATTGTTGTGGTATTAGAGGTGAAGTCTCCCTGGTATTTCTAGGAGACACAATCTCACAACAGATTTCCTACAACACAGAATTGTATTGTAGATGTATCTGTTGGGGCTAGGCACACCACGACCAGTGATCTCTGCATTGTGACCAGTCGTGGATTTCTGTGATAGATTCCTTTTACTGCATAAAGAGAAGCCTCTTTGGTGAGACTTGAGAGCTATAATGGGCATAAGTATAAGTTTTAGAATATAGTTAAGAATTTATGCTGGTTGCATAAAGTGTTGGTTGCAGGTTCTCTTCTAAGAACCATGACATCACCAGACTGGTTGTTGGCTAGGTTTTCAGTACTAGACACAATTTCCCTTCTCTTGACCAAGTGTTAAGGCTAGTTAGATAGCTGTTGTTTACCACCAAGTTATGGTTGCCACTATTATGCCTTTAGAAATATCTTTCCATGTAGTTCATAGGATTTCAGCTGAGTAGGACTATTGGTTGTCTCTCTCCTTGGCAGCTGATATATTACTTTCTGGGACTATGAAAGTTAGTTCTCAGAGAGGAGGGGTTTGTGTCAGATCCAGCTTAGATCCTCTAGGTCCCGTGTCTGAAGTACTTGGTGTCAAGACAGTTTCTTAACTGTGAGTCTATATGAAAGAAAAAAAATAAACTACATATTTCAAGATACAATGGAATGGAAGAAACATTCTCATTCAACCGAGAGGAATGGGGGCAAAGGAAGGACACATTGGGTTAAAGCAAGACTAATACTCTGCAGGCCAACAGTAAATACTGCAGTTTTATATCTATTACCTGGAGCGCATGATGGCATCATTTGTACTTCAAACATCTCAGAAAGTCTTATTCTCCAAGCTCTATTTCTGCAGCACAAATGGTCTCTCTATTGGGTAAGCTCTGTTCTATGCCTACAGCTGTCCTCATAAGATCCCATGGGCCTATCGTCTCCAGCATCCTTGCATCACTCAACTGTAGCTTGAACTTCACTTTCTCAACTTCATGCAATGGTTTCTTATGGGCTCCTTGCAGATAAAACCAACCCTGCCGCATATTCCCTGGTCTCCACAGTATTCTAGAACCTTGTTACAAGCTACAGTGACTCTTTTACTCACTCCTACATTACACCCTGTGAATGACTCTTCTAAGTTCATCAGTGTCTGGTAAGCCTAAGGTGTATTCTTGGCACCCTTTAGCCAAAGCTGTCCTCTGTGTGTGCTTTGAAAACTGAACTTCAGACAACACATCTTAGGCAAATGAATTTGAAGCTTTGTTTTGTGGGTTTTTTTCTAAGGGCCACTTTGCTTGATAGCCTGAAAGGTTTCTATTCAATGGCATTAATCTCTTTAAGAGTTATAGCTGCTGTTGGACTGACAAGATAGCTCAACAGTAAAGGGGCTTTCCATTAACCTTGATAAACTGAGTTTGATCCCTGGATCCCAGGAAAGAACAGATGACAAAGGTTATTGTTTGCCCACCACATGCATGCTATGGTACATGTGCCATCCTCTGTCCCCAATATATATATATATATTTAATTTTTAAAAGTATGAAAGTTAGGGCTGCTTTCTCTCCACTTGCCTTGCTTGCAGCCTAAACTCCTTTACACTCATTCCTTGCCAAGCTGCACATTTGAAAAGTATCTTCCTGCTTTGAATTCTCATTATAAACCTCAATAAGCACAGTGAGCCATCACCATGCCACAGTCTGATGTGAATGTTATGCTTTGAAATTGCTTCTACCAAACAGGTCCGGCCATTGCCTTTCAATTTGGCCTTATTCAGATGACCAGAGAAGAGACAGAATGCAGCCAGATGTGTTTGCCAGAAGGAAACATGAACAGCCTCTAGTTTGCCCAGGAGAGTCCTGTTCCCCTATGGACCATTGTGAGCACAATATTTACTTTCTAACCTTTTGTCTGGTCTTCCAATCTTCCTCCAAAAATGGCCAATTAAGCTTTCCTTATGGTACTCTTGGGCTCCCCTAGCCACAGGTCCAGATTCTTCCAACTTCTTCCAAACCATACAAATAGGCACAGCAACAAGCCCCATTCTCAGGAACAGTGTTGTGCACTCATTACTTTGTCTTGTTGCTATGACAATCCTTCCTGGAGGAAGAAAGTTTACTTTGGCTTATGGTTTGAGAGTACCACCCATTATGGCAGGAAGGACATGGTAGCAGAACTGTGAGGCAGATGCTTGCGTTGATTGTGTCTATAGTTGGAAGAGAGATGGATAGTGAGATAGACAGAGATAGTGAGATAGAGTAACTAGCTAGACAGACAGACACACAGACAGACAGTGCTAAGTTTAGTTCCTCTTTTTCTTTTCCTTTCCTTCTTTCCTTCCTCTCCTTCTCCCTCTTCATCCCTCCCCCGCCTCCTTCTCAGTCTGGGAACACAGCCCATGTAATATTGCCAGTCTTATTCACAGTGAGTCTTTTCTCCTCTGAAAACACTGAAGAAGAGTATATGTTTCCTAGGTGAATTTAAATCCAGAATAGTTAATGACCATTAACCACCACAGTAAGATTCTGCACATACTGTTAAAGTGATCATAATGATACTGTGCTAGTGGGTTATATATAAGGACAAGGAAAGCAGAAATTCCAATTCATTCCAGTGTGTTTAGCTCCATGGTTGAAAGAATGCAGTTGCATTGGCTGATACTTTTAAGAAAGTGGGACAAAAAGAAAGCATTTTCAACAAGCGTTGCTGGTCTAACTGGATGTCTGCATGTAGACAAATGCAAATAGACCCATATATATCACGCTGCACAAAACTCAAATCCACATGGATCAAAGACCTCAACATGAAACCAGACACATTAAATTTAATGAAGAGAAATTAAGAAATATCTGTGAACACATTGGTACAGAAGACAACTTCCTGAACAGAAAACCAATAGCTCAGGTATTAAGATCAGCAATTAATAAATGGGATCTCATGAAACTGAAAAGCTTCTGTAAGGTAAAGGAGACTGTCAATAGGATGAAACTGCAGCCTACAGAGTGGGAAAAGATCTTCAGCAACTCTACATTCAACAGAGAGTTAATACTCAAAATACATAAAGAACTCAAGAAGTTAGACACCAACAAACCAAATAGTGCAGAAGGAGCTGAGAGTTTTACATCTTTGTATGGAGGCTGCTAGTAGAAGACTGGTTTCTAGGTAGCTGAGAATCTTAAAGTCCACACCTACAATGACACACCTACTCCAACAAGTCCACACCTACTCCAACAGGGCCATACCTTCTAATAGTGCCATCTCTGCGCCAAGCATATACAAACTATTACAGGATGTCTTCTCAGACAATATGATATATAAATTATATGTGTAGTAAAGACTGGGCTAGAATCCAAAGATAATATTGGGAACAAGAAATGAATGATGAACCTCAGGGAAGGGAGGGGAGTGTTACAGATATACTTCAGGATATCCTAGGGTTTTGGGGTAAGGTAAAACAGACACTCAAGAAGAAACCAAGAAGGGATGGTGAAAGGTCAAGTAGGTTTGTGGATCCAAGAATCCATGCTAAGGGAAGTATTGAAACAGGAAGAAAGCTATCAACTCTGTAAATACTGATGATCACTAAGTAAACAAGGACTGACAACTGCCATAAACCTTGGCCTCATGTGATATCAGTGACCACAAAGAACAGAATTGTAAGAATGAAGAGCACAGTAGAAGATTTCAAGGGAGAATGTGAGATGGTGTATTCAAGATGATAGATATAACTTTGTTCTTAGGAAAGAGAAGAATGGAAGAGGCAGCCTGTGAGGCAAGAGTGAGAGGAGTTTCTTAATTGAAAAACCAAAGTGTGTTTGTATGTTGATGGAAAAGGCCGAGTAGAGTGAGAAAAATTGGTGCTGTAAGAGAAAGGAGAGAAAATTGCTACAGTGTTGTCCTTGAGCAGATGAGGAAGGATGGGTTTAATGGAGAAGTGGAAGGGCAGGCCTTAGATAGGAGTACTCACTCAGAGAAACAGATGAAAGGAAGTGTTACAAGTGCAAACATTAGAAGGCAGACAGATGTGGTGGAAGGAGTGCCTGTTTTCATGTTGCTCACTGTTTTTCAATCAAATATAAATAAGTCGAGTAAGGATTGGTGAATGGACATTTCATATGAATGAGAACATGTAACTTAACCATGGAGTGAAGCCTCAGAGTATGTGTGAAAAAGCACTTAGTTATAAATGCCAGACAGCATCATGGTTTCCTTGAATGGACTGACATGAATTAAAATAAGCCAGTATAGCTGAGGGCTTTTCTTAAATGCCTTTCACTGTATAAATATAATCCAGAAGGACAAAACTAGAGTGTGCTTTAGCTGAGTGAAAGAGAGCACTGAGAAGTAAAGAGAATGAGGGCAAGAAGAAGGAAGACACGGGTGCACTGTCTTGACTGGTAAGACTTTGAGCTATAGGAGGAGGAAGGGGAGGTAAGAGCGGCAACAGAGATAATGAACTGGGAGATTCCCTTTCTTGGGTTTTTAGTCTCATTAAAAAAATAATTTAAAAACAGACTCAGAAAGAAGCTCAGACAATTCGTATCAAAGTTTGAGAGACAAATAACAGGGTAGGCAAGAGGTTATTCTTGGCAGCTGTCCAAAAGAGGAAGAGAGCAGGGCATCTTTGAGCAAGAAGGCAGGCTTAGTAAGGGAGGTAAACAAGCAACCATGTGACAGACAAGCAGCCTTGTGCGAGAAGGAGTGGGGCTTCAGAGAAAAGTGGAGAAAGCCCAGAGCATCCAGGAAACCACCCGGGCTTTAGGAAAAGCAATAGAGAAAAGAGATACAAAATGATACATTCTCCTGAGTAATTTGGAAAAGGAAGAAAGCTGCAGGCAACATACCAGAAACTCTGCTAGAGGCTGCATGGGAAGGGCAGGCCTTCTGAGAAGGATAATTACATTATTTCATTAAGGGGATAATTATTCCTCCCATCTCCTTAGCATGGGTTTTTATGAACCAGCCTGCTGAAGGGTAGACTTTTGGCCAGGTGATTGACAGGCTCAATTGTATTAACCCTTAAGTGAGAAGATCACAGTCTGTAATGTTTCAAACTTCCGAGCAGATCAAAACTTTACATCTCTACACAGGGCCAGATTTGTAGACACCATTCTTTTGACAAGGAGCAAATAGCTTTACCTTAATGGGTCTCAACAAAGACCCTATCTTCAGTGACCTCAGTCTCCTCAAGATCTAGATCCTCAAGACAATTATAGCATTCCACCTCAAGAGCTCAGATCTTAAAATCATTTAGGAACAAGAAGACTAAGCCAGGCTCACTCCATCACAGGCTTTAAACTGCCAGTTTAGGAGACTATGCCTAAGTTTCTGTTTCCCAGAACTGGGCATGTCTGGGCAAGTCAGTTACTGGAAAAACCACAGCCTATAGGCAGTCACTCAGAAGTTGTCCTGCCATCACTTCTTGGCCTTTTAGCTAGGAAGTTGCCCTGCCATCACTTCTTGGCCTTTTAGCTAGGAAGTTGCCCTGCCATCAGAAGTTGCCCCACAACCTGGCCTGAGGCAAGAGCAGAACAGTTTCTAGCCTTCTCCCCTCACCCCCAGCAATAGTCCTGGAATGTTCCCAGAGTTCTAACCAATCCCACAGACAGCAATACCCCTAGAGACTGAGCCAAGCAATCAAGATAAAGGTCACCTACTACTACCTAGAATTCCCCTAAAGTTGTATTAATTGTTAATTATGCCTGACACAGAGATGCTATCTGCTTCAATGGTTTAGGCTCCCAAATGAAAGACATACACACGGCCTTTATATTTTAATATGCCTTAAGCAGCACAATGGCTGGGCAACTGCCTAGCTTCCATGCTGCTAGAATCTACCTCCTGCTGATAGTTCTGTGTTACTACTTACTAGTTTCTATGTTCCATCTTGGCCACTCCAGACCCATTTGTACAGCCTGCTAGGCTGTGCTTTCTTGGCCCAGAGCCCAGGGTTCCTTGCTTTTCTACTCCATGGCAGCCTCTGTGTTTCTTCTCTCTCCACAGTCTCCTAAAGACTGGCAGATCTCATTCTCCCCTCCTATTGGTTCCAAGCCTGGGTTAAGATCCTGCTTCTGTCTGTCCTCCCCAGCTATTGGCTGCTGGCATCTTTATTTACCAATCAGAACCAACTGGGGGCAGGTTCCAAGAAGCTATGTGCAGACCCTCTCATGTAAACAGTTTTTAGGGGACCCAAATAACATTTGAATATAAGCAGCCACACCCTAATTTGCTTTAAATTGTGCTTTCTAGCTCATTTGGGCATCTCCATCTTGGTGAGTGGTAGACCCTTGCATGCTGGACTTCTGCAGAAGAGAAAAAACCACTCTTTGCTTTTGCATACTATTTGTGTCTGGGTTATCACTCTCTGGTGAATCACAAACCCCTACAGTGTGGGACAGTGAAAGGCAGCCTGGTTTCTGGTTGAGTTAGCTTTGAAACCCCAGTGACCCCACAGGTGACCCTACAAGAGATGGTAGGCGTTTTGCCACACTCCTGGACACCAGACCCCTGACATGAGGCAGCATCTCTCCATAGGTCTGTGGCTATCAGTCACATAAGGACAATGCCCCAAGCCCCTCCACAAGTAGAGGATGAGAATGTGACAACAGATCATGTAGCCTCAACACAGATCTCCATTTTAATGAGTACCTAAAGCCCTGGAAGCTTAGCCAATAAAATCCTCTTCCCAGACACTCCTCCCTGCAAAAGGTATTTAACCTCAGATCTGCCCTGAGAAAGTGGGGTACGGTTTTACTCATCATCACTCTTCACCACGACGATAAATGCCTTAAAACCATAGACTGTCTCTTTTCATCAGGATCCACCATGGGGAGCAATGGAAAAGGCCTTCATCTAAAGAGCCAGTGTCTAATCTCTCACAGAAGGCCTCTCAGTGCTCCCAGCCCTGGCCTCCATCAAGCCAAGCTGCCCGCTGTACAAGTCAAGGACTTTCCTCCTCATGGGACCCAACTGGAGCTCCCCTTTTCTCCCCTCAGCCCCAGGCCGGGCCCCCTACTCCATTCTCAGTTTTTCTGCAGCATCCAGAGTTGCCTGGGGGTGCCCAAGAGTCTGAGAACCTGAGCTGACTCCAGCAGTCCCCAGGGACCTCGGACTGTGCTCCCCACCCCCGGAACAGGGTCATACAGCTTCCCATAGCCTGACACCCACCCCCACCCAGCGCCCGTGTGGGGAAAGAACAGTCAAAACTTCCTGTGTCCCCGAGCATCAACTACAGGAAAATATGAAGATCCAATTCCAAAGCCATTCATGAGAAGAAATCAGGATCTAGAATAGAGTTTCAGTCATACTCTCACATATTCCAGGCAGAAATTAAAGGATGGAATATAAGTAGCCATCTGACTTCTAGCACTCTTGGCCTCAGGTCAGGACAGAAGCAAGGGACATTTTGGGGTTCCTATACCTAAACCTAACTAACATGTTTAAACTTCTGTCCTCATCAGTTTCATTCCATGGGCTTCGATCCCAGACCAAATAAGCAAACAGCATTAGCATTCATCTTATCTTCTTCCTGTGGGTGTCATGTGACCAGCTGTCTGAAACTCCTACTGTCATGTGTTCCTGCCATGATGACTGTGTTCACAAATTGTGAGCCAAGACAATTTTTCCTTCCTTACATTGCTCTTGTCACATACTATATCACAGCAATAGCAGTCAGTAGTAGCCACACCAGTAGCAGCAGCAGCAGCAGCAGCAGCAACAACAACAACCACAACTGAGAAGGCTAGGCTGACTCCATGACAGGTTTCAAGTTGGCAGTTCAGAAGACTAGGCCTAAATCTCTGGTTCCAAGAACTGGGCAAGTCTAGGCAAGTCCAGGCTTCAGAAGCTGTTCTGACACCTGGCCTGAGGCAAGGACAATGGGTCAGCAGCAGTTTCCAGACTTCTTCAGCAACAGTTTCCAGCCCCCACATCTTGATAATGGAATGTCCTTAGAGATGAAGATAAAAGTCACCTATTCCAGAATCTCCTAATGTGCTTTAAATCAGGCTTGGGAGCACACTTGGTTGTCTCTCAATCTTGGTAATGGGGAGACCCCAGCATGGTGGACTTCTGCAAAATAAAACACTCTTTGAGTATATATACTATTTGAGTCCAGGGTATCATTCTTCAGCGAATCATGGACCCTTACACAACCGCAGCAGCATTAGCTAGTGTACTGCATATTCATTTTCTTACAGTGCTGGGAATCTATCGCAGGACCTTATATATGTTATAAATATATATATTATAAATATACTTTTATTTACTTTAAATATAGTTATAAATATACTTTTATATGCAAGTGCTCTACCACTGAGCTTTATCCCCAACTCCTTGAGGTCAGGGTATTTGATGTATGATCATTTGTGTATTAAAGCCCCCAAATAGGAAAGGCCTTGTTTCAGAGAAAATAATCAGTAGTTGTTTTTTTTTTTTTTTTTTTTTTTGCAGTAATCAGTGTGGCCTAAAAATGCTGCAAAGTCACATCATGCAGCAGACCTCATGATATAGATTTATTGGAGGAAGGGCATACAAAAGGCTGCCCCTAAGTGAGGATGGAAAAGGGCTTTATAAATGGTATATAGCACAGGTAGATAGATGCAACCCATGGGGACAGTAGAGATGTGTCATATTCTCGGCTAGTGATAAGGTTACTCCTGGCACTGAGTCATTGAAGGCAGATCGTAGAGCACCTGGTTCTGGAATGTGGGTGATTCTCAGTTTACCATTAGTTGGGAGTTAAGCTCTAAGGTAAAGGGCATCAGACAACTGGATCAAGGATGAGGGTAGCTAAGTATTTAGTAAGATGAATTGAGTATCTAAGCAAGGGACTTTATGAGATCCCACGGATCAGGGAAGATGTGTTCTGGGGAGCCTAGAGGCTAAGGGAGCCTTTTGTCAGAGAATGGCCAAAGAGACCAGTCTCCAGGGATGACATAGGTTTTACTTAGAGACTCAGGGTAGGGTACATTCAAAGAAGAGGGGAAGGGAAGGTATTGTGTGTTGCAAGAAGGGGAAAGTTCTGAGGGTCCTGCAAGATGAAGGAAAACACTTGGGAAAGGAGGTCTTATAAGGAGGGGAAGGTTTGGATCTAGTGATTTCCAGTCTGAAGTCTCCATCCAGGTAAGTGGTAGGGTTAGTACCGTATGACAGAGGGTGCAGAATCAGACCCCACAGGCATCAGAGTCTGAGTCAAGGACTAAGGGTGGCTTGAAGTCAACTGTATATGAGCAGGGAAAAGGCTGGCCGAAGGTATTAAAATTTTGTGAGTGTGTTGTATGTGTCAGACATTTAAAAATCCGTTTTATATGCATTAATTCATTTTGTCCTCACAACAGGTTTATGTGGTAGTCACTATTATTGTCTTCCCTTAAAGAATAAGGCAAGGAAATACAAGCAAGTTAAAGAAAACAAAGAAACAACACCCAAGGTCGCACAGCTTGTTGGATTGGAGGTAGGTCTCTGAGTCCATGTCACCTGCCACTCTATTCACTCCCCAGGCTTGTCAGGCCCACACTGGTCATGTGACCTTGGGAGAATTACAGAAACCTTCTGGCACGTTCAAGAAGAGGTGAAAGATGGGAATTAGTAATGGTGTGGCAGGCCCTTGTGAGCTACACAGAAAATGAATGGGGGAGGTGAGACAGACCCATGCCTTTATGAAGCTCGCTAGATAAGAAACACCATTTAAATAGAGACACCACATGCTAGGAAAGCAAAGAAAGGGAAATAGGAATCCTGGAGGTTCAGGCAGGGAAGGGCCTTTCATTCAAAGATCTGATTGGAATTTAGGGGGAGGGGGGAGAGCGGAGAGCTAATGCAAGAAAGCTCAGACTTTGTTTTCTGCTTAAAGGGAGCCACTCAAAGCTTAATCCCACTGAGAGCTCCAATCTCTCAGAACCCAGACTCACTCCCTTCCTTTTTTTCTTTCCTTTATTTATTTCAGCCATCTCCTGAAGAGTAGATGTGGAGAAAGCAGAAGGCAGAGGCATAGAGTAGGAACAGCCTTTCTCAACAGTGCTGTGTCCTGGTGACTGCGCTGACAGGAACCAAGGTGCTTTGCAAACTGTAACTAGAGGTGTGCTCTTAAAGAAATGCAGTGTGGAACAGTGACATCGGCAGTGGGAGGGACTGATTTCAGCCATGGGTTAGAAATCTTCAGGGAGTCAGTTAATTATAGGAAGGTGGAAGTTCCTTCCAGAAGGAGGGAGGAAGAGAGAGAGAGAGAGAGAGAGAGAGAGAGAGAGAGAGAGAGAGAGAGAGAGAGAGAGAGAGACCCTTCCAAGGTGCTGTTTAGAGAGCTGAGTTGCGCAAACTTCAATGTACCATCTTACCTGCTAGCCCCAGCAGGTGGAGCAGAGATGACATCTGCCTGTCAGAACAAAACAAAATATCTTTGATACATGCCTACTCATGTCTTTACACGGGAAGAGGGCCAGAGATGTGTGCTTTGCAGCAGAGTGGCTTCACAGGGCAACACTCTGTTTGGACAAGTACTTGTGACACACTTTTACAGGGTATAAGGAGTTAGTTAGTCTTAGGAGTTGTCAAGGTTGTTTGATATTCCAGCTCCCTTAGCTTCTCTTTCTAGTGTAGAGATACACCTGGCTCCTGTCAGGAAGCTCTACTCTGAGTGACAATATTTTAGGGTTGGTGCCTTAGCAAAGACCCTGGAAAAGGGCTGTTGGGCTTCCTGGCTGTGCGTAGCCACTCCTCCATCCCCATTCTAAGAGTTTCTAAGCTGTCATCCTTGCTGACAATTCTCTCTTTCATCAGAGATCACTGGACAGGAGAGAGCAGAGCATCCTTGCAACCAGAGGGATGTGAGGAGCACCCGTTCTGTTTGTTATTTCCTGGGGCTTTTAAGGTGGTTCATAGTAATTTAAATGTTACACTGTTCTCCACTAACCCCAAGAAGTGTTTGTTGGTAGTCAGAGGATCAGACAGGTGGCATTTCTTTACAAAGGTTTAGGCAGTTTGCCTGGAAGTGTCCTTCTTCCAGAGCTGAGAATTGAGGGGTTTCTCGGAGGTTCAGGTTTCCTATAGAAACAGCCCCATTTGGTGAGTGGGAGGTGACTCAAGCTCCTGTCTCCTCGTTCTTCCCTGAAGCTCCATCAGGCTCTCTCTCTCTCCCTCTGCATACACCATGCATACTAATTGAAATCTCTCTGAAAAGGGGCCTTCTTCCTGACAGAGCCTTAAGACTACATGTAGGTTTTGAAAAACCCGAGATGGCATTGCCTGTAATTATAAAGTAATTGGTGTAATTGAGAGCTCAGGGTCTCATGCAAATAACCCTGTTTTTAACTTTACATCAAGGCTATTTTTATTTTTAAATGAAAAAAAATCATGAGCATTTGGCTATGGAACTTGCACATTTCCATGTGCTGGATCTTGGTGTAGCTGTGGTGGATTGGAGATCAAGCCTCTGCCAGTTCTGTGTGCCATGGAGAAAGTCCCTCTTTCAGCCTTGGCCTTTTGCTTCTAGAGGACAGGAAGAATAAGAGAGACCATAGACCACAAACTATTGTGAGGACTGAATAGCACAGACACACATGAGGCTTCCTGGTTGTTTTTCTTCTTCCTTAGAAGATGAGTGTAGGGAGAGGAAGGGGTTACTTGGAAGAGAAAGGGGGAGTCGTGGCTCAGATCTTGAAGAAAGACCTGGGTTGTGATTTTGTTCTATGTGTGGAGGAGCCTGGGTGGGGTTAGATGGTTAAGTGGTAGGACCCATGAGAAAGTGCGTTGGAAAGTATTGCCTTGTTAAGCGTTGTGTTTAGCTCATGATCCAACCAGCTTGGTTCTTCTTTTCCCAAGAACCTCTTGTGGGTTGTACTAGCTGCTATTGTTTTACGTGCCACAGGTAAAGGTAAAACCCACTGATATGTGACTCCATAAAACCCTGATTAATAGCCATGGTGATTCCTAAGTTGGCCTTAGCAAACAACAGACTTGATGGCAAGGATCAACAGACATTTATTTTCCCACAGTTCTTGAGGTCAGGGATTCAAAATGCTGCTGGGTCACACTACCTTAGGGATTCCAAGGAAGTATCTGCTTCTGCCTCTTCACATGGCCCATGTTTCTGAAGTATCTGTGAGGTCTCTCCATGTGTTTATTACAATGTCTGTAACAGTATTAGGACCTGCTCTTAGAATACAAGATATTTCTCTTATCTCAAGTCCTCAACCCAGTGATATCTGCTAAGGCCTCTTGTTCAGCTAACACATTATAAAATGCCAGAGTTTAGCATTTAGTTTGTCTGGGGGACCATTAGTCAGCAGGATGAAAGGTTCCCTGAAGGCAGGCTGGCCAAGGTGGAATCCTAGAGCCAGATCCATGATTGCCTAATTACGGGCATAATTAATTGGGTGAGTTACTTCCGCTCTCTTTAGTGGTCTATTTTATCTATAGAATTTGGGGAAATAATAATGCCTGCCTTAAAGAGCAGCTTCTAGAATTAAACCACTTCATAAATATCAAAGCATTAAGGAATGACCTTGCCTCATAGTGAACTACCCAAGTGGTCACTATTGCAATGTCTACTTTTCCTTTGAAACCTGGTTGTATAAGCTACTTTTCTATTGCTCTGATAAAATGTCACAAACAAACCAACTTATAGAAAGAATCTCTTTGGGCTTCTGGCTCTGGAGGGTTAGAGTCCGTGATGTTAGAGCTAAGGCCTGGTATTGTAGGAGGAGGAAGCCTGAGGCGCACATCACAGAGAGTTAACTGAAAAAGTTACAGCTTCGGAAACTTCAAAACTTTCTCCAAAGAACACACCTCTTCCAGCAAAGTCACATCTCCTAAACCTCCCCAAACAGCACCATTAACTAGGGACCAAATATTCAAATATCTGAGCCTGGGGGGGCTGCTTAACACACTGGCTATAGAATTGTTATAATTACACTTAAACAGCTCTAGAATTTGATTGTATTTGTTCTGCACAAACTTTTGGTGTAGATTATTATTTTTTCAAATGTTTATATATATATTTGCTTAAAGAGTTATTTCTGAAAAGACACTGTGATTCATGGATTTAAAAAAAAAACAAACAACTGGTTACTATTAAGAGGACAGGGCCAACTGAAGTGATCTCCACATTCAAGCAAATCTGTCAAAATCAGTCATGGTTATTTTTTCAGAAATAAGTTTTTAAAAAGTCTGTCTTATAATTCACATGAAATCTCAAAGAACCCCAGTATTCCCTCAAACTGTGAAAAGAGTTGAAGGACTCACACTTCCTCACTTTCTGTATTTTTTTTTCTGCTGTTCATGTGGATAGGAAGAAGGAGAGATGGAAAACAGAGAAATAATACGAGGACATACTCTTACACAGAGTCCAGTGCTTACTTGATAAACCAGGAATGCCCCTCCCCTGATTCCTGTTTTAAGAGCCTAATTGTCAGCTCGTGGAAATCTGTGGAGGCTTTAGGAGGTGGAGCCCAGCTGACAGAAGTAGGTAACTAGGGATCTTTGAAGGATACACCTACTGGTAGTTTCTGTCTTAATCTTTTTCCTGAACTAGTATAATGTGAATAGCTGTCCTCTACCACATACTCCTGCTGCTATAATGGTCCCCTCAAGCACATGGACAAAGCATTAGGCTACTAGACCTCCTGAAACCCTGAACCAGACTAGAAATTTCCTCCTGTTAGTTGTTTCTCTCAGGTGTCCTGTCACAGTGATGCAGAAGTGGTTAACAGAGTATCTAAGTATAACATGTAAAGCCATGACACTATTAGAGGAAAACAGACACAAAGATTGGTGGCTTTGGATGTGGTAGATATTTCTGGTTTGTGACACAAAAGAACAAACAACAAGTGTAGATACTATTGTAAGAGTGAGCTAGACTTCTAGGAATAAGCCTGTAATGTAAGTCCAGGTACCTGAGAACCTAAGAGGAGGATTGTAAATTGAAGGAACTGGAGGTTGCAGAAGGAGTACAAAGCTGCCCTGAGCAACTTAGAATGCCCGTCTCACTAAGTAAGTAAGTAAGTAAGTAAATAAATAAATAAATAAAGGTGAGTATGGGAGGGAGAACGATCTAAGAAAAATTGGAGCAGGGAAGGTTAATATGATCAAAATACAATGTATGAATTTCTTAAAGAATTAAATACTTATTTACAGATTAAAAAGAGGGCTGGGGATATAGCTCATTGCCATAGATTATGTATAGTGTCACAGGTTCATCTTCAGTACTGTAGACAGGGGGGTGGGGGTGAGAACAAATCATGGAATAAAATATTTGTAAATTATGTACCCAATCAAGAAAATATAACAGACTTCTACAGCTTAAAAATGAGGAAGTAAAAAACGAATTAAAGAATGGCCAAAGGACTCCAACAGACATTGATTCAGATAGACAATAAGCAGATAAAAGATGCTCAACATCCTTAGCTGGTGGGAAATGTAGTTTAATGTAAGTGAGGTAACAGTGCACACCCATTAGTTTGGCTCCTGATCATCATCAACAACAACAACAAAAGAAAAGCGATCAAAATGGCAAGTGTTGGCCAAGCCGGAGAAGAGTTGGAATCCCAGTGCTCTTCTTGGAGTAACATCAATGGTGCAACTACTGTGGGGAGTGGTCTGGTTGTAGACTGTGGGGTTACTGAGAATGAAGTTTCAGTTAATAATGGTGACAGATTCTGGAGGAGGAGAGTTATGATAGCTCCTTAGCCATGTTGATGTATGTAATGCCACTAAATCAAATCAAGCACACTTAAAATAGTACATTTTGTATGATATCTTTTTACTAAAATAATAAAAAATAGTACTTAGCTTTCATTTCTTTCTCAAGGACTCATTAGACCAGAGACCATATATAGGGCCTGAAGGGACACTAGATTAGAACACACATCATAGTCAGGAGAAACTCAGCAAACTGCATCTGTGACAAATGAGAACTTGAAAAGTATTGGTTGGGAAAAGATCATTAACCAACTGTGGATGTTTTCTTCTTTTAAATTGAATTTATTTTTATGTATTGCCTTTTACAAACAATATATTGAAACAATATGTTACAGACAATATGTTGAAAGGTAATAACTATATATACTTGTAGGGTCAGGAGGAAGTTGTAGGGATGGATGCCAGGGCTGCTGAGTTATAATAGGGAGTAAAGACAAGATGGACACTGTATGTACCTATGATGGGAAGGTGCTGCAAAACCAAAGGCTTTTGACTTAAGTCTGCTTTTTGCCATTCCAAGTACTGACTTGATAGACATGGAATTGGTGTCTGTTATGTGTGATAGACACCATATTAGGGTGAATATAAATTCCTGCAAGCATCTTACAGGCTTGTCAAGACAAGAAATAAATGTTCAAATTAAGGGAGCAATGACTAGTTGAAGGACAACAGCTGAGTTATTATAAACTGTTTATGATTAACTACAAAAGAAATTGAAGAGACACTAATTGCTGAAGGAGCTCATAGGTAATTTCATCATTGACAGCTGATGGCCATTCATTAGGAGGCAATGTTACCTATAATGGCTCAAATCTATGAGGTAGAGAGACCAGGACCTGGGCTCTTATACAAATGTAGTCAATTATTACTGACTCAGAGCGAATTATTTGACCTTTGACTTAGATAATTATCCATTACAAGTAACAAACACCTAGAATAGTCAACTTAATAAAGTATTTTGGCTCACAGTTGAGTAGCTTTCTGTTGATGGTTGAGTGGCCAAGAATCAAAAGTTCAAATGGGTTTATCAGAGGTTGAAGGTAGGTCTCTATTGCTGAAAACACAAAACACTTCATATTAAACCTGGATATAACATCAAAGCCTCCTTCCTAGGGTTGAGCTTTCATAGCACCGGATAGGCAAACTTCCAAGGGACAGACACAATAAAAAGTCCTATCCAGATCATATGCCTATGAACCCTAACAACCAGCATGGCAAAATAGCTCTAAAACTATAATAGTGGCACTCCTGTCTTGGTGGTAACCAACTACTATCTAATTGGACTTATGGCCCACTTAAAAGGGGAGAAATCATACGTGGTGCTGGAAATTAGCCAACTACTTAGATTTAGTGTGATCATAGATCTTACAGGAAAAACTACTACTACTACCACTTTATTAGACCAGCATAACTCTTTTTGTTGTTGTTTTACTTTATTATTTTTAAAAAAGTTTGTGACAGAGTTTCTTTGTATAACAGTCCTGACTGTCCTGAAACTTGCTTTGTAGACCATGGTGGCCTCAGACTCTTAGAAATCTACCTGCGTCTGTCTCCCAAGTGCTAGGATTAAAGGCATGTGCCGTCATCACTCAGCTAGACCAGCATAATTCTTAAGTGCATTCTAAAATTTTTCCTTATACCCACAGATAAGTGTAACACTCATCTTCCATCAAAGAAGTTTCTCTTTTCAGCAAAAGGAGACCATTATAGAAATCATAAATGGCCAGAGAGATCAACTGATTGCACAACCAAGCTCTAGTAGATATACCTACAACACAACTCCTGAATCTAATCCTCAGAAAACATCATGTAAAAAGGGGTGAGAAGATTATGAGAGTCAGATGACCAGGAAATCTGCTGTAAGGTTATATATCCTAGAAATAATATGATGGCTACATCCATAATACATCAGCAATATGCCTAAGCAAGATCTGAAGAAAAGTCAATACCAAGACATACTAATATGGAGAGGGAGTATTTCAGTGGGCCATATTCCTTGACAAAGAACTATAGGCAAGTAATTACTACTGAGAACGAGAGTAAGAACGAGAGAGTGAGGGAGAGATTGATTTTGTCTTTCCCAGAGAAAAGACACTTTATTCATTACTTAGTACAAAGTAGTCAGCCCTAAAACCATATACATAAAAGTGAATACTAAATAGATTCATCAGGTTGTATGTGTGTGTGTGTGTGTGTGTGTGTGTGTGTGTGTGTGTGTGTGTGTGTGTGTGTGTGTACAGAGGGGTTTGGAGGAGGAAAGGATGAGGAAAATGATATAATTATATTTTAATTAAAACTGAAAAAAAGAGACCAGTATCCCCAAATTTCCTTAGAGGGTACAACCCAGTGACTTAAGCCCTTGGAGTGCTTTATTTTTATTGCCAACATAGAATCAAGAATCATCCTAAACACTCACTTCTGGACATGCCCATGAGAAATTTTCTAGATTAAGTTAATCAAAATGGGCAGACCTGTTCTAAATGTTTGCAACACAGGTCTATGACTCAGGGTCTAGGACTGTGTATAACAGATAAATGAGACACAAAATGACCAGCAGACTCACACCCCTACCATCACTCCTCACCAGGGTGGACTTCCCAACATAAGCCCAAATAAACCACTCCTTCCTTAAGTTGCTTTGATCAAGTATCACCCTAAGGGCCTTTCCAGTCCCACACCCACCTTACAGCTTCCCCCTCCCATCTGGGGTCAAGGTTAGGCCAAGTTCCATTCTCCACCCACAGGAACATTCTTGAATAAAAAAATTCTCAGAATGTCAAATTATGAGAAAAATGCAATTTTACACTTTACTATTTAGATTACCCATTACTATCATTAAGATAGCTTATTATTTCAATTTCTAAATACTTAATTCGTCAACATTGTCTACTTGCAGTAGATTACTATCCTTCATTAGTGGAAGTAAAGGAAGATTTCTTCTGTATCATGAACAGATCAATGTAGGCCCATTTCTTTTTGTCTCACTCACATTAAAACAAAAACAGAAACAGAATGATTAAACTAGGAGCCAAAGATTTAGGGCTTTTTTCTTGTGCTAGGTACTTTTTCTTTTTTTTATTATTTTTTTTTATTATATTCAACACAATATATGGTGATCCTAACTGTAAAGAAATCAAGGCACATCTGGACAATGGGGTTTTTCTGACACAGAAAACTGAGGAATTTTGCTGGTAGGAAAATGGTTTCAACTAGAGATAACCATGATAAGGGAATTCTGCAAGTATCAGAAAGAAAAATACTGCATTTGTTCTCTGATGTACTGTTAATTGTGATGTGTGATGTGAAAGTGAAAGTGAAATTGTATAAAGAAACAAAATAAACTAATAAGTGGGGCTGAGAGGGGAAGGGACAGGGAGGAATGGGAATGTGTATGAAACTAACACATACTAACGTATATATATATGTATGCATCTAATGCAGGACAAACTACAATGTCTTATACAGGGTAAATTAAAATAAAGCAATTTTAAAAACACTAAAAAAATAATTTCAGAACGTACTGATAGTCACCTGACCCTCTGGAAAGGCCCAGATAGAGTTCAAATCTGTATCATGCTTGCTAGCCAATAGATTTAAAGGTCAATATGCTTAGCCAGTAAGTTTGAACTGTAACCTTGATAATGTAACCTGTGCCCCTCAAAGGTATAAAAACTGCTTGTAATAGCCATTCCAGTCTTGCTTTGGCTCAATCTTTCCTTGCCAAGCTTCAAGGAATGCCCATGTATATTGGAACCATTTCGTATATTAGAACTGTATAGCTTGTTTTATTTGATAAAAGTTCGGAGTTAAGAGACTGCTTTGAGATTCAGAAGATACTAAAATTTTAGATTTTTAAAGAGTTGAGACTAGTAAAGACTCTGGAGACTTTTGAAGATGGATAGAACACATTTTGTAACGAGATGGCCATGAGCCTGTAGGGAGGAAGTATGGAAAGTTTGGTTTAAAAGTGGTATGTTTTGTGTCAAATTGACAAAGGTAGACCTACAAAGGTTTACATGGATTGTCCACATGGATGGATCTAGACTCACCCTGCTGACAAATCTCTGTGTATGTCTGTGAAAGATTTTCTACATTAGGTTAAGTGAAGTAAACATACCCACATTAAGTGTTGGCAGGATTCCACAAACTGGGGGCCAGGACTAGGTAAAAGGAAAAAGATAAATGACCAGGACGGTTCATTGCCTACTCTTTCTTTCCTATAGACTCAATGTGACCAGCATCATCATATTCCTGTTGCTATGGTTTATCTGCCACGATAGACTTCCCAAGGAACTATATGCCTTCAAAACCTCTTCCTTCTTTAAGATGCTTTGGTCAGCCACTTTATAACAGCAACAAGGGAAGTAACTAATTCGACCTTTCCCACTGTGACCTTACCTTTTGAAGGTTTTAACATCTTCCAAGAGCATCAAGGTGGGGACCAAGTCTTTAACACATGGGCCTTTGGAGGACACTCCAAATCCAAACAATAGCTGATTATTTAGGCTTTTAGTTTTGTATCTGTAAAGTAGGCAATTTTATTTTCCTCCTACTGGTTGTTCTGAGGGTAGAGGGAAGCAAGTAAAGTGTACTGAGTAGTTACTATACAACTGGGCACATTTAGAACACACTGTTGGTACCTAGGTGGTGGCTTGGATAAAGAAAATGAAGAAGAGATGTGGTGGACTCTGTCGATGAGCTGCATGGGGCCGAACATGTGTAAGGAACCTGGTTGCAGTGAGAGACTTTTCTCTGGCAGCTTTTCTCCCTTTTTGGGAGAGGTTAGATTTTTGTTGAGCTGGTCACAGGGTTTGTGAGTAAACTTGAACATTGCAGCATAGAAAAGATTGACTTTGAAGTGAGGGGTCCTGGATTGGGGGCCTGCTGTTCTTGGGGTCCTGCTCCCTTCTGGCCAGTACTTTTTGAGAAATCCTCAACATTTAATCTTTAAGCCAGTATAGAGCCTGGCTATAGCAGTCAGCATCCCCACGTGCATGTTCTGCAAAACATGGTTACAAAATGCCTATCAATCATTTATTAGTTCATCACAAATTTAATGAGAAGTGGGGAATATAATTTCTGCTTCTAGAATGAGCAGGGATTGTTTGTAGGGTATTTATAATTTTCTAACGATGCATTATCGGCAGTAATGCTACCTTGCCACAATCAATTTTACATATGCAATAGATAACAGAGGCTACCCTATGGGGAAATAGGATATGAGGAGCTACTAAAACTTAATTTTAAAGGAGGGAAAGAAAAGAAGTAGCATTATCCTCCTAACCGCTAGTAGTGACTCTTGCCTGTGTTTCCCTGAGGTTATGTGTCATGTGTTAATGAGTGTCTGAAATTATCTTATTTTAAAAATTCCACTTAGGTAATTAATTAGTTTGCACCAATGAATGCTGTAGATAAATTCTAACCTTATTTCAATTTTTCTCAATGAAGGCAGATTTATTTCTTCAGTGAGACCAGGAATTGAAGTTTTATTTTGCACAGACTTACCCCAAATCCATGGTCTTGCAATAACATAATTCTATAGTGATGTAGCTCTAGCTGTAAGGCAAAGAGGTCCTTAATGTCCTCACTTGGTTCAGACAGGTAGCCACAGTGCCAATGCCCCTTCATGGGATTGCTGTCATTCTATCTCCGATTTTTGTCTGAGATTAGCTCTTCTATGGGAGGAGGCACCTGAAGGAGGGAACCTGGGTGTGTGTCCTGTGTGACTTTGACCAAACTATACTCATAATTAGCAATATACCTTCGAGTTTCTGTGAATCAGTAAATTCTATTATTCGTTTAGCCATTTAAATGGTATTATAGTTTCTTCTCTTGGTTACATATAGTAACAGCTCTTTCTACCAGGTGATAAAAGATGGTAGAGGATGGTGATTAGTGTATCAAAAGCCTTGGATTCAAAGCTGGCTCATGACTGGGGGCAAGGTCCCTATGTATCTAGGTATAAACTTTCTTATCCTCAAACTGTAAGTAACAATGGTATATAGCTCAGAATTGTGTCGAAATGAATTGAATATTTTGGAAGCACATGAAGTAAGTGCTATTTACATGGCTGCAGCTAGTTTTATTTTCCTATTTGTAAAATTTGTTTTCTGGAGCTCGGCTGTACTAAGTGATTTATGCCAGTTACACACAAGTCAGAGTGAGAGCTGAAATTAGACACCAGAGTCCTTAAGGGACAGCTGCTGGAGTTTCAAGACCCCACTCTCAGAGCTCTCTGTTAGATGTTGGGATGTGGACAAAGACAGCTAATTCTGTGAGAACAAGGGTCTATATTAGAGTACTCTAATTTTCCCCAGTTCTGTTACAAGGTTCTTGGCCCAGTGTGTGATTAATCAGTGGTGTTGACTAACCTCCCCACAGTACTACTCAGCCCCCTAGGGAGGGAAGGCAGTTCTGAAGAGGGTTTATCTGAGGACTCGGTGCTCTACATAGATGAAGCTCGTTGTTGTGCAGAACCAGGCCTCTCTGCTTTTGCTGGCTGGGTCTTGTGGCATCTGCCCCATGGGTGGCAGAGCCAGCAAGCTGAAGCTGGGAGCTGCCTTCCTACCCGGCTTCCCCAGGCATCTGCTTCAGCAACTTACTCTTAGTCTCATGATAAATTCATTACCAGAAAATGAGGCTGGAGTTTCCTAGTGACATAAAATATTGATGAGAGAAATAAGGAGTAAGATGAATTATCAAATGCTGCTTGTGGGCCTGGCTGCCTTCTGTGTTGCCTGCTCTGCACCCATTTCTTCTTCTTGCTCCCTTTTGATTTGTTCCAGTGGGGTTTTGTCCTCTTAATAGGAAGCACGTTGAAACACCAATGAAGTACTGTAACCGCAATGATACCAGAGTGAGGAAAATAGACATGTCTCCTGGTTACTGTCAAAACGATGAAACTTACTTCTGCCATTTCACAACCTTCTGGCAGGTTCTTGGCAACCTCAGGATAGCATACAAAAACACATCGCTCCCCTGCTCAGAAACTGCTAATGGCTTCCAATTGCTGCAGACTAAAATGTAAGCTTCTTAAGATGCCATTCAAGGCCCTCTGTGATCCCATTCTAGCCTGTCTTTCTAGCCCATCCTTCCTGTATATCACCTAGGAACCTGACGCTTTCCTACATCTAGATGATTGGATTCTTCAAAAACAGCACTGCACCCTAAGCAGCTGTGCTAAATTGCTTGTCCACATTTACACTGATTGAAATTATACCATTTCCTCAAGGGTCAGCTCACTTGCTACTTCATTCAAAAAAAGCCCTGGTATACCCCTCTACTAAAAATTCATGCACAAAGGAAAGAATATGTGTTGTGGTGTGAATGAGCTTGTGGTAGTATGGCTATCTTCCCACTGTGAGGAGTTGGAGACACCACTCATTGAAGAGGCATAGCTGTAGCTTTTTCAACATTCTCAGATTGATCAATGTACTGGCTGGCTTTGTGTGTCGACTTGACACGTGCTGGAGTTATCATAGAAAAGAGCCTCCCTTGAGGAAATGCCTCCATGCGATCCAGCTGTAAGGCATTCTCTCAATTAGTGATCAAGGGTGGGAGGGCCCATTGTGGGTGGTGCCATCTCTAGGCTGGTAGGTAGTTCTATAAGAAAGCAAGCTGAGCAAGCCAGGGGAAGCAAGCCTCTGCATCAGCTCCTGCTTCCTGACCTGCTTGAGCTCCAGTCCTTACCTCCTTTGGTGATGAAGAGCAATGTGGACGTGTAAGATAAACAAACCCTTTCCTCTCCAACTTGCTTCTCGGTCATGATGTTTTGTGCAGGAATACAAACCCTAAGACAGTCAATGTCTTTCTTTCTTTCTTTCTTTCTTTCTTTCTTTCTTTCTTTCTTTCTTTCTTTCTTTCTTTCTTTCTTTCTTTCTTTCTTTCTTAGCTTTTATTCAGGCTAAACTCAAAACTCATGACTCTTCTACCACCACCACACCCAGGGTTTGGAGGCATTGACTTAGCAATTCTGAATCTGAGTATGTTTTTCCAGGAAAATGATCAGGAATGTAGAAATGTTAATTTGAACACAAGCCTTTCACCATAGTGTTCTTTAACAGTGAAAAATTAGAGGAAATATAAAAGCCTCCAGATAAGGAATTTGTTAAAGAAGTTTGGGTGTGTCTGTATGATAGAATGACATCATTTACTTAAACATTACAGTACATGGAAATGGTTGGTGGCTCAGGAAAGTGATCATGATGCCTTTGTAAATGAAAGAAATGGGATGTAAAAGTAAGTACAGGATCCAAGACAGACTTTCTGAGAGAGATTCATTAAACTGCTGGGCTATGGCCGCAGGTAAATTCTAGACCACTTTTTTCTTACATGTCCATCTCACAGATTCCATGTTATGTGTACAGTGTGCCTCTCCTTCCCCTTCCACCTCATCCTCTCCTTCCTCAAGTGTTTTTTGTTTGTTTTGTTTTGTTTCTTGTTTTTGAGTCAGGATCTCCTGACGTAGTCCAGGGTGGCCTCAAACTCGGGCTTCTCCTGCTTCTGCCTCTCCAGTATTAGAATTATATTATATATATGAGTCACCACACCTAGCCTCATCTAGTTCACTTGAAAGCAGGCTTGGATCCCCTAGGGGAGCAATGTTAGTATTTTCCCAAGATGCTGGGTCTGTTCCTAACCTCTGACAGAACAACCTTGTGTTGTGACCCTTCATGTAGCATATGACCTCACTAAAGATCTAACCAACACCCAGTTCTGCAGTTATTTTCAACTACCTTTATGACTTAATCACACAACATGAGGTCATGTTTTTAAAAACATTTTTGAGAGTTTGGTGGAATTGTTTTCAGCCATCTTTTCTAACACAGCTCCATCCAGGACACACTTAGAGGTTATACTAGTCAGGGTCTTCTACTGCATCTTGTGGTCTGTGTACAGGCACAGATGAGTGCATGCCGTGTGTGTGTGTGTGTGTGTGTGTGTGTGTGTGTGTGTGGTGTGTGTGTGTGTGTGTGTGTGTGTGTGTGTGTGTTATGAAAGACTGACTGTATAAACTTTTGGAAATTGAAAGCCATAGATCTGCAGTGGGCAAAGTGGGAACTTGGAGGTATAAAGGGCTTAGCTCTCCAGGATGAGGATGGCAAACTTGAAATCCAAGATTAACTGAGTTTTCAGCTTGTGTCAAAAGGTGGGAAAAGATCAATGTCCTTACTCTAGATACAAGGATTTACTGCTTACTCGGCCCTTTTGTGTTACTTAAGCCTTTAACTATCTGGATGAGACTTCTTGGGAAAGCATATTTTCTGGCCCTTTTGCCTAAGATCAAATACCAGGAGGTACTGCTCCTCAGGGGTTTTGTCTTCTCTGTTAATTGTAGAGATACCCTTGGAGACCCATCTAGATGTATGTCTCTGAGTTGACTCCTGATGCAGTCAAGTTGACAGCCATGACTGTGACACCAGAGATCCAAGGACCTCCCACTAGACCCCTTTTCTAAAGCGTCCACCACTGCCTGGTCCCATCAAGATGTGACTGAACCTTCAATATATATATATAGACATTAAGGAGATACAGAACATACAATCTCTAGCAGTCCCCAAGGCTTCCACCAAGGAAAGGAAGGTAAGAATAAGGGAGGGAGCTCCTTGTCTGGCCGGTAACTTACCATGCTGTGATCTCCTACCCTTTTCATCTTTATCCCTGACTGCAGACTGTGCTCACTGGTGGATGATTTCCTGGATCTATCAATATTGCTAACACTTTGACACATCTCTTTCTACATGCTCAGCTCTGGTGTGTGTCAAGCTGAGTGGAACAAAATAAATTAGCTAATGCCTGTAAAAGCTTTTTGAAAATGAAAAGTCTGGGCTTTATACTCAGGCAAAGAATTCTTGTTCTTCACTAGGCTCAAGACCATGAAAGTCATTGGTTTCCAGGTAGAGGTGGGAACAGAGTTCCCTGGCAAGCCCTGGGAGGAGAACTTGGCACAGAGGGCCTACTTTGGGTTTTCATCTTCGTCTATTCTAGTCATTGCTGCTGAGTTCTTTCTTGTCTTATTGACCTGAAATCTGTCTAGCCTGGCCATAACTTCAGGCCCATCCCTGTTCATGTGTGGTACTCCACTTTGGCTTGCTTCATCCTACTTCTAAAGAGACAGCATGCACTAAAGACAAGGATACTAAAGATGGGGCTAGGTGGCAAATAAATCTTACTGTCCATTTGTACTAAAAACAAAAATGAAAACTAGAACAAGTTAAAGTGTTTTGCTTGAAATCAAATCTTGAATAGTGAGAATAATGTACATGTGGCTTGGTGATTTTCCATACTGTTGTAGCTGGTAAACTATGTGGATCTGCTACCCAGAACACTGAAGGTGCTAGCTTTATCCCTGGAGAGAACCTTCTGTCTTCTTTTTAGATCCCATCTCCTTATCATTCTTCTAATAAGAAGCAGAGAAACCTCTGCAGCATGGGCTGAGACTTATTAGGAGGGCAGAGAGTCCCAATTGGGTCAGGGGACTCATATCTCCCCTTTTAGAACCACCTGACCCAGGTGGGAGGGATGACAATGGTGGCCTCTAGATGGATATGTACAAAGTACAGGGTAGAGTAGATCAAAGTGTGTAGAAGATTTACCATATATAAAACGGTACCAATTTCTTTTTTTTTTTTCTGGCTTTGTATACCAATTTTTTAAAAATTTTATTAAGTGTATTATTTATTTACATTTCAAATGATTTCCCTCTTACTGGTTCCCCACTCCCCAAAAGTCCATATGCCCTCTTCCCTCCCCGTGCTCCCCAACCAACACACTTCCCTTCCTGGTATTCCCCTACACTGCCACATTGAGCCCTTCCAGGACCAGGTACCTCTCCTTCCTTCTTCTTGGTATCCTTTGATATGTGAATTGTTCCTTGGGTATTCCAAGCTTCTGGGCTAATATCCGTTTATCAGTGAGTGCATATCATGTGTGATTTTTTGTGAACGGGTCATCTCACTCAGGATGACATTTTCCAGTTCAACCCACTTGCCTAAGAATTTCATGAATTCGTTGTTTTTAATAGCTGAGTAGTACTCCATAATGTAAATATACCACATTTTCTGTATCCAGTCCTCTGTTGTGGGACATCTGGATTCTTTCCAGCTTCTAGCTATTATAAATAAGGCTGCTATGAGCATAGTGGAGCATGTGTCCTTATTGCATGTTGGAGAGTCCTCTGGGTATATGCCCAGGAGTGGTATAGC
Source organism: Tokudaia tokunoshimensis (assembly GCA_036184795.1). Taxonomy (NCBI): domain Eukaryota; kingdom Metazoa; phylum Chordata; class Mammalia; order Rodentia; family Muridae; genus Tokudaia; species Tokudaia tokunoshimensis. The sequence goes on from BTHU01000008.1 coordinate 27,467,814, forward strand.
TGGGTCCTCCAGTAGAATTATGCTGAGTTTTCTGAGGAACCGCCAAACTGATTTCCAGAGTGATTTTACCAGCTTGCAATCCTACCAGCAGTGGAGGAGTGTTCCTCTTTCTCCACATCCTCACCAGCACCAGCTGTCTCCTGAGTTTTTAATCTTAGCCATTCTGACTGGTGTGAGATGAAATCTCAGGGTTGTTTTGATTTGCATTTCCCTAATGACTAAGGATGTTGAACATTTCTTTAGGTGCTTCTCAGCCATTAGATATTCTTCAGGTGAGAACTCTTTGTTTAGCTCTGTACCCCATTTTTTAATAGAGTTATTTGCTCTCTGGAGTCTAACTTCTTGAGTTCTTTGCATATATTGGATATTAGCCCTCTGTCAGATGTAGGATTGGTAAAGATCTTTTCCCAATTTGTTGGCTGCTGTTTTGTCTGATTGACAGTGTCCTTTGCCTTACAGAAACTTTGCAATTTTATGAGGTCCCATTTGTCAATTCTTGATCTTAGAGCATAAGCTGTTGGTGTTCTGTTCACGAAGTTTTCCCCTGTGCCCATGTGCTCAAGGCACTTCCCCAGTTTTTTTTCTATTAGTTTCAGTGTTTCTGGTTTTATGTGGAGGTCCTTGATCCACCTGGAATTGAGCTTAGTACAAGGAGATAAGAATGGATCAATTTGCATTCTTCTGCATGCAGACCTCCAGTTGAACCAGCACCATTTGTTGAAAAGGCTATCTCTTTTCCACTGGATTGTTTTAGTTCCTTTGTCAAAAATCAAATGACCATAGGAGTGTGGATTCATTTCTGGGTCTTCAATTCTGTTTCATTGATCTACCTACCTGTCACTGTACCAATACCATGCAGTTTTTAACACTATCGCTCTGTAGTACTGCTTGAGGTCGGGGAAACTGATTCCCCCAGAAGTTCTTTTACTGTTGAGAACACTTTTAGCTATCCTGGGTTTTCTGTTATTCCAGATGAATTTGAGAATTGCTCTTTCTAACTCTATGAAGAATTGAGTTGGGATTTTGATGGGGATTGCATTGATTCTGTATATTGCTTTTGGCAAGATGGTCATTTTTGCTATAATAATCCTGCCAATCCATGAGCATGGCAGATTTTTCCATCTTCTGAGGTCTTCTTCAATTTCTTTCTTCAGAGACTTGAAGTTCTTGTCATACAGATCTTTCACTTGTTTGGTTAGAGTCACACCAAGATACTTTATATTGTTTGTCCCTGATTTTAGTGGGATTGCTTCAAGTTTCTCTCCATTTAGTTTGATGTTGGCTACTGGTTTGCTGTATATTACTTTTACTATGTTTAGGTATGGGCCTTGCATTCCTGTTCTTTCCAAGACCTTTAACATGAAAGGATGCTGAATTTTGTCAAACGCTTTTTCAGCATCTAATGAAATGACCATGTGGTTTTTTTCTTTGAGTTTGTTTGTGTAGTGGATTACATTGATGGATTTCCTTATATTGAACCATCCCTGTATTCCTGGGAAAAAGCCTACTTGATCATGATGTATGATTGTTTTGATGTGTTCCTGGATTCTGTTGGCAAGAATTTTATTGAGTATTTTTGCATCTATATTCATAAGGGAAATTGGTCTGAAGTTCTCTTTCTTTGTTTGATCTTTGTGTGGTTTTGATATCAGCGAAATTGGGGCTTCATAGAATGAGTTGGGTAGTGTTCCTTCTGTTTCTATTTTGTGGAATATTTTGAAGAGTACTGGTGTTAGTTCTTCTTTGAAGGTCTGATAGAATTCTGCACAAAAACCATCTGGTCCTGTGCTTTTTTTCGTTGGAAGACTTTCAGTGACCACTTCTATTTCTTCAGAGGTTATGGGACAGTTTAGATGGCCTATCTGATCCTGATTAAACTTTGGTAGTTGGTTTCTGTCTAGGAAATTGTCCATTTCCTCCAGATTTTCCAGTTGTGTTGAGTATAGGCTTTTGTAGTAGGATCTGATGATTTTTTGAATTTTCTCAGTTTCTGTTGTTATTTCTCCCTTTCTATTTCTGATTTTGTTAATTTGGATACTGTCTCTGTGCCCTCTGGTTAGTCTGGCTAAAGGTTTATCTATCTTGTTGATTTTCTCAGAGAACCAACTCCTGGTTTTGTTGATTCTTTGAATAGTTCTTTTTGTTTCTACTTGGTTAATTTCAGCCCTGAGTTTGATGATTTCCTGCCTTCTGCTCCTCTTGGGTGTATTAGCTTCTTTCTGTTCTAATGCTTTCAGGTGTGCTGTTAAGCTGCTAGTGTATATTCTCTCCAGCTTCTTTTTGATGGCACTCAGAGCTATGAATTTTCCTCTTTGAAAATTGAAAGCACTGCTTTCAATGTGTCTCATAAATTTGGGTATGTTGTGCCTTCATTTTCATTAAACTCTAAAAAGGTTTTGATTTCTTTCCTTATTTCTTCCTTGACCAAGGTATCATTGAGTAGAGCATTGTTCGGCTTCCATGTGTATGTGGGCTTTCTGTTGTTTTTGTTGCTGTTGAAGACCACCCTTACTCCATAGTGATCTGATAGGAGGCATGGAATGTTTGATTTTTTTGTATCTGTTGAGGTCTGTTTTGTGACCAATTATATGGTCAGTTTTTGAGAAGGTACCATGAGGTGCTGAGAAGAAGGTATAGTCTTTTGATTTAGGATGAAATGTTCTATAGATATCTATTAAATCCATTTGTTCCAAAACTTCTGTTAGTTTTACTGTGTCTTTGTTTAGTTTGTGTTTCCCTGATCTGTCCATAAAGGAGAGTGGGGTGTTGAAGTCACCCACAATTATTGTGCGTGGTGCGATGTGTGCTTTCAGCTTTAGTAAGGTTTCTTTGATGAATGAGGGTGCCATTGTATTTAGAGCATAGATGTTCAGAATTGAGAGTTCTTCCTGGTAGATTTTTCCTTTGATGTGTATAAAGTGTCCTTCCATGTCTTTTTTGATGACTTTTGGTTGAAAGTCCATTTTATCAGATATTAGAATGGCTACTCCATCTTGTTTCCTGGGACCATATGCTTGGAAAACTGTTTTCCAGCCCTTTACTCTGAGGTAGTGTTTGTCTTTGACACTGAGATGCGTTTCCTGTAAGCAGCAAAATGTTGGGTCTTGTTTACGTATCCAGTCTGTTAGTCTATGTCTTTTTATTGGGAAATTGAGCCCATTGATGTTAAGAGATATTAAGGAAAAGTGACTCTTACTTCCTGCTATTTTTGATATAATTTGTATGTTTGTGTGGTTATCTTTTTTGGGTTTGTTGGAATAGGATTAATTTCTTGCTTTTTCTAGTGCATAGTTTCTCTCCCTTTGTTGGTGTTTTCCATTCATTATCCTTTGAAGGACTTGATTTGTGGAAAGATACTGTGTAAATTTGTTTTTGTCATGAAATACCTTTGTTTCTCCTTCTATGGTAATTAAGAGATTTGCTGGATATAGCAGTCTGGGTTGGCATTTGTGTTCTCTTAAGGTCTGTATGACATCTGCCCAGGTTCTTCTGGCTTTCATAGTCTCTGGTGAGAAGTACGGTGTAATTCTGATAGGTCTACCTTTATATGCTACTTGACATTTTTCCCTTACTGCTTTTAATATTCTTTCTATGTTTAGTACATTTGGTGTTTTAATTATTATGTGACGGGAGGAATTTCTTTTCTGGCCAAATCTATTTGGAGTTCTGTAGGCTTTCTGTATATTCATGGGCATCTCTTTCTTTAGGTTAGGGAAGTTTTCTTCTATAATTTTGTTGAAGACACTTACTGGCCCCTTAAGTTGGAAATCTTCATTCTCTTCTATACCTATAATCCTTAGGTTTGGTCTTCTCATTTTGTCCTGGATTTCCTGGATGTTTTGGGTCAGGAGTTTTTTGTATTTTTCATTTTCTTTGACTGTAGTATCAATGCTTTCTATGGTATCTTCCGCATCTGAGATTCTCTCTTCTATCTCTTATATTCTGTTGTTGATGCTTGGATCCATGGCTCCTGACTTCTTTCCTAGGTTTTCTATGTCCAGAGTTGTTTCCCTTTGTGATTTCTTTATTGTTTCTACCTCCATCTTTAGATCTTGGATGGCTTTGTTCAATTCCTTCACCTGTTTTGTTGTGTTTACCCTTAGTTCTTCAAGGGCTTCTCCCTGTTTACTTGTGGTCTCCTGTATTTCTTTAAGGGAGTTATTTATGTCCTTCTTGAAGCCCTCCATTAGCATCATGAGCAGTGCTTTTAAATCCAGTTTTTGTTTTTCTGGTGTGTTGGGGTATCCAGGACTTGCTGTTGTTGGAGAACTTGTTTCTGATGGAGCCATGTTGCCTTGGTTTGTATTGGTGATGTTCTTGCGTTTTCCTTTTACCATCTGGTAATCTCTGGTGTTAGCTGGTGTTGCTGTCTCTGACTGTGGTTTCTCTGTGCTCCTGGGAGACCTGTTCTCTCTGTGTACACTGATATGTAAGTACTCCTGAAGACCTGCTCTCTTATAGTTGTATTTAGGTATGTACCTCTGTGGCCCAGATCAACTCTGGGTGCAGGTGGTAATCAGAAGACTCCTGTCCCAGTCTGTTCCTAGGTTCTTGTGTCCTCAGGGTTTCAGGCTGATTCCTCTTAGCAGCAGGGGTGGTCCTATTGTACCACTGTGCCTCTCTGCATTCCTGAGTGGTTAGTTACCTCCTTGTATCCCTTGGATATGGTACCCAGTGGCAGAAGAAGGCTACTCTGCTCTGCAGTGCAGGTCTCTCCTGTGCTACCTGACTCCTCCACCCAGCTGGGTAGATGGCTGGCTTCCTGCGCCACTTGGATATAGTGTGCTGGAGTCCCTGTCTGGTCTATCACCGGAGCAAAGACGGCAGAGGCTGTGGCGCTCCCTCCAGGTACTGTTCACTCTGCAGGGCAAATGTCCCACAGCAGAGCTGGTGCACAGATCACCACAGGGCTGCCCAGCTCTTGGGTGCAGGCAACACCGTAGCTGGCTGTGTCCCGAGTGATGTTATACTCGGGATAACTCTGAACCTGGAGTCCCTGTCTGCTCTGTCGCCGAAGCAAAGATGGCGGAGGCTGCTGCACTCCCTCCAGGCGCGGGTCACTCTGCAGGGCAGATGTCCCACAGCAAAGTTGGCACCCAGACGACCACAGAGCTGCTTCACTCTTGGGCCCAGGTGGAACCCTAGCTGGCTGTGTCCTAAGTGATGCCATACTTGGGAAATCTCTGTTTACTTGGAGTCCCTGTCTGGTCTATCACCAGAGCAAAGATGGCAGAGGCTGCGGGGCTCCCTCCAGGTACTGATCACTCTGCAAGGCAAATGTCCCACAGCAGAGCTGGTGCACAGATCACCACAGAGCTGCCCAGCTCTTGGGTGCAGGCAGCACCGTAGCTGGCTGTGTCCCAAGCAATGTTATACTCGGGCTATCTCTGAACTGGAGTCCCTGTCTGCTCTGTCGCTGGAGCAAAGATCACGGTACCAATTTCTTACTCCACCACTTCCTAGCTGAGGACTCTGCAGGGTATATGGAACTAGGTATTCAGAAAATACCAACTTCTAGTAGTGGTAGAAAGACTCCCAGCTACTGGAAAGTCAGAGGGAAACTGTTTTTTTTTTAGCTGATCTCCAGTGATGCTTAGCCTTGGAGAAAGAACCCCCAAGAGAGAGAGGAGGATGTCCTGGTAAGAACTGGAGAGCTCAGAGTTTACCCTGGGTGTTTTTGAATGTGTCCTCACACACCCATTAATAGTCTAGTCAAGCAAGGCTGTGGCTTTTCTCCAGCCACCCTGGAGATCAAGAGTCACCCTTTCTGCCCCTGTGAAGGCCATCTTTGTAGGAGCTTCCTATGCACGGCTTCTGTAGCTCCATTCCTGTTCCTGGCTTTGGTGCTGACTACAGGAATCTTTGGAGCCCAGGGGTGAATCCCATTTTGAGTTACCCGAAGAATCTTTGCAGGTAGGGAACTAGAGAGGCTGGGTTTTAAACCTCTCAATGCTACCATTAAAAGACCACAACTCCTTTCAAAGGATAGCAGTTCTATTTGAAAGATGTATTTGAACCAGTCAGTCTTTAAAGGCATGGGAGAAGAGAATAGACAGTTAAAAATAGTTCATAGCTGTGCTTCACCAGCCTGCTTCTGCTCTGGACATTCTTCAGTTCAAATATTCTTGTTTCCTGAGAAAACTGGCAAGTATTGATCTTCCCAGAGTTGGGAGTAGATGGGGATAGCTTTGTGCCTCTTCCTGTCTCCTCTCACTAATGCCCCCCTTCTTCTCTTACCTCCTGAGGTGGTCCCAACCAAGCTCCACTTGAGTGGTAGCTTCCAGGAATCACCAGCATAGATTCTTTATCTAACATGATACGTAGCCAGAGAGAGCTATGCTCTGCAGGAAGACACAAGAAAACCCTTCGAGAAAGATGGAGGAAAGAGAAACTCAATCATTTCTATAAGTTGGTAGTAGTGGAAACCCGGAAGACAGAAGTGGCAAGGTGAAGGGCCAAGGGACAGGGCAGCAGCTGCACTTCAGGCCCTCACATGCATCTACTGAGCACAGGACATGCAGACTTGGGAGCTGGTGTACAACAGTTTCTCTGAGATAGAAACACTTAGCCCTATAAACTAGCTCATTTAGACAGGAAGTAAACAACTCAAACTAGCTACAGGAAGACCTGAAACTGATCAGATTCATCATGCCCCACCGTTCCCAGAGTATAAACAGTAAAGAAGTCTGGGAGTCTCTCTCAGATAAGCCAAACTACAAAGAGGACTCTAAGACCAGACCAGCCACCAACCCAGCTGCCTACAAGAAGCTTAGACTTGCTGAGCCACCTATAAGAGGTGTAGGTCAATGTAACTACCTGGAAAGGACACTCTCCAACTTGTTGAGCTTTCTGTAGGCTATGCAGTGTGCCTCAGGCTCCCAACTTTTGTGGGCTGTCACCCATGCTGAGGTGTGGTTTGGAGATGCAGCTGTCCTTGAGTTATTCTACTCCTTTAAGCAACCCCTCACCCATAGTCCTTGAACTAGTTCCAACGAAACTCATTGGTTCACCAAGGCATTGGCACTCTCTGTGCTCTTATTTATCATGAGTTCCCTATCTGGAGAGAGAAGGGGTGTGCGTGTGTGTGTGTGTGTGTGTGTGTGTGTGTGTGTGTGTGTGTTCCCTGGAAAAGTTTGTCATACAACAGGAGCTCCAAGTGTATCAGTTCCGGTTCCATTTCACCACCAGAGTATGAGGATGTGTTGGCACTACTTTGATGCACAGATGAGGAAAGTTGAACTTGCATCCTAGAAGTTACCCTATTTGTTAGCTTTTCATTTTCTTAAGGGAGTGCCTGGACCAAGCTAACCTGTAAGTCATGACTTACCTAGCTCACAGTTCTGGTTGAGTGTGGACTCAGGAAAGCATTCTTCTTAGCTATATCACAAGGAGCATTGTAATGTTGGAGCATTTGAAGAACAAGCTAACAAAGAAGACAGAAAACCAGCACAGACCAGTCTCAGGCTTTTTTTTTTTTTTAATCTTTCACAACTACCATAGATGGCCTGAGGAATTTCTTAACCTGTTGGGAAGGCAGGACCTCTAGCCCACCAAAGCTCAAGGGGCTTCAAAGCCATTAAGTCTAAAGCTTCCATCACTCCACAGTACCTGCATCCTAACACTATGGGACCCCAGGGCACACTTAAACTGCATCTAAACCACGTCACCCCCTTTGCTCACACTGGTAAGCTGAAGTGCTTACCTAGGCAGTTAGAAGCCCACTTCACTGTTTTAGGTCCCTTAGACAATACATGTTTTAGGACATGCACAGGTAGTTTAAAAGTATGCAGCCACACTGTTCTGTCTTGGTCACCGGAAGTAGCACTTACATTTAGGCATGAGATCTGGAGCTCCCTTCAAGTTGTAATTTCTAAGGCTGAGGGGAAAGACATGGACTTCAAAGAAAGAGAGACCTAAATTACATCCTCTGCCTATTTGCTGAGCAAACCTAGGATATGCACTCCCCTTCTTGAAAGCATATAATACAGCACCCCTCCTGACACAGGTAGAAAGGATTTTATGAGAATTCTACAAGAGATTCACCCAGTACCTGGTACATAATTGTTTCACAGTAAATATAGCTGTAGCTTTTTTTTTTCTTCTCACTTCATACCCAAAGAAAGCCCTGAAGGGAAGATCACTGCTTGATGAACCCTAAGGCAAAAATAAGTGTGTTCACAGTAGTGTCAGCTTTGAACCTCATGAAATACTCCTGAAATATAGACAATGTATACTAGACCTAAGGTTGTGTTATTTTACACTTGAGATATGAAAGACACAGAGATGATAAGCAATCTGCCTGAGTCCCAGCTAAGCTTTCATCCCTTACTCCCAGGTGTCTTATAGATTATTCCCAGGCTTGAGTCTTTCTCTATGGCCTGTGCCCATCACTTGCTCTTCACACCTCAGTTTCTTTATCAGAGGAAGGCAATAAAGCCATTCACTCCTTCAGGGAGAGGATTGCAGTAATTTCACATTACTGAGTCTCCAGTTGATTAACCTCCAAGAAGGTTGATTTACTGCCATTTAAAGAACCTTCTACTTTCTAAAGTGTCCCACAGTTTTTGCTCCAAATAATCTGGCCAGCCCTGGTATTCGAATCTCCTCTGCTCCACATCATATCATCCCTGGAGTCCTCCAGTTCATCAGGATATGAGCAGGTCTGCTGAGTGGTTGGAGAAGGATATTTGTGCCTCTGCCAGAACCTGGAGGGCTGTTTCTGGAGGCCAGACTTTATAAGTAAACACCAAATTCATGAGTGCTGTGAAATGCTATGGGGCTGCTGTGTGCTGTCACATTTGAGATTCCATTCACATCAACCCCAAGTCTTCTGGGCCTGCCTCTGATACATCTGGACTTGAGGCAGAACTTTCTAGAGCAGCTTTTCCCACTTATATATGTGTATGTTTGCTTTTGAGGAAGTGTTGCTTTGGGAGTAACAGGAAACTGGAATAAAGGGTTGGAAAATGGCCCAAATCTTTTCCTAGTTAGCCAGGAAGAAAGGAGACTTGATTTACTACATTGCTGAGTCCATAGTTTCCAGCAGCAGGACTCAATGCTGGCACTCTGTGTCTGCTCTTTCCACTGCTCATGTAGGAGCTCCATCTTGCTGTCTGTAGTGACATGTGTCTAAAAATTTCCAAAACCTAGGATTCTCCACTTTCAGAGCAGAAATATTAGGACGCTTTTGAAAATCAATACATTAATGAATGGGAGAAGTGGTTTATAAACCATAGGTGTGGGTTGAGCACAGGTGAGAGTTCTTTAGTCACTCTCGAGCATGCCAGTCCCCGTCTATTTAAATGACGCCTCACAGCACAGGTGCTCCCTGTGGGGGAGGTGTGGCTGCACAGTGTGATGTGTGACAGGCGGCCCAGATTCTTCCCATTTGCACATGCTTTGGGCTTTCCATTTTAAAGTTAACATTGCTATTCACAGTGCCTTTCCCTTTACGGAACATCCCCATTTCATCTTTGTCAGTCCTAAGCACTGGGAACCACTACAATTCTAACATGCTGTGGAAGGATGGTTAGACAAGAGTTTCCTCTGCTGAAGCCAGAGAGTCACTCCTGCCCATACTGTGTGTGTGTGTAGTAGAATTCTACTGAGGTATGGTTCACATAGCTTAACAATTCAGATGAAAGTGTAGAATTCAGTACTTTACAAGTGCATTCACAGCATATTGTGCAATCCTCAGCACTATTTAATTTCATTATTATTAATAAAACCCCCCTATTCATTAACAATCATACAATATTCCCCCTTCTCAAAGTTTCTGGAAACTACCACCTCCTTCTTTTTGTCTTGATGGAACTCTCTGCTCTGGATACTGCCTATGTATGTAGTCATGCAGATTGTGGCCTTTGTGGCTGAATTCTGCTTTGATCAGCACTCAAAATTTATCTACAGTTGACCATGAGTCAGATATTCATTCCTCTTCATGATCAAATAATCTACTATTGTATGAACTTAACACATTCTGGTCACCCATTCACTAACCGATGGGTATTTGAATTGCTTTTACATTTTCCTATCATTGGTTATGCTGCTATAAATATCTTGTGCAGATTTTTGCATGAAATTAAGTTCTAAATTCTCTGTGGGTATAGAGAGGTAAAGTTCCTGATTATATGGTAATCCTACACAAGTTTTGGTAACCATATATTTCTGAGGAACTGCCAGATCATTTCTTAGATAGTTATACCATTGAACAATGCCATAGACATTTCCAACTTCTTTACAACTGACCAGCATATATTATTTGACATTATGATCCTATTTACCTGGCATGAATTTCAGATTAGGCATTCCCTAATGGCTCATTATTATTTTAATACATTTTTATTAATCCTTAGAGAATTTCATAAATGCATGCAATGCATTTTGATCATAATCAACACTCATCCCTCCACCTAACTTCTCTCAGAAAAATCCCATACTGCTCTTCCCTTCCAAACTTTATATCTTCTTTCTGTTATTGTCCAATTTGTGCTGCCTATATCCTCATGGGTGAATCCATCTGTTGACATGTAGTTGACTTTCCAGGGGCCACACCATTAAAGAAAAGTGACTGTACCAGCCCTCTAGAAGCCATCAGTTGTCAATGATTCTTTAGTGAGGGTCAGTAGCGAGTGAAACCCATTTATTGTTGGAATGTTGACTGCATGATCTTGCATAGACCTTGCACAGGTAACTACAGCTGCTGTGTGACATGAGTATAGTGGTTCTGTCATGTCATAAGATAGTGCTTTACCATTGGATTCAGTGTATCTGGTTTTATGTGGAAGTCCTTGATCCACTTGGACTTGAGCTTTGTGCAGGGAGATAAGAATGGATCAATTTGCATTCTACATGTTGACCACCAGTTGAACCGGCACCATTTGTTGAAAATGCTTTTTTTCCCCACTGGATGCTTTAGCTCCTTTGTCAAAGATCAAGTGACCATAGGTGTGTGGGTTCATTTCTGGGTCTTCAATTCTATTCCATTTATCTACCTGCCATTTACTGTACCAATACCACGCAAGTTTTATTACAATTGCTCTTTAGTATAGCTTGAGGTCCAGGATGTTGATTCCTCCAGAAGTTCTTTTATTGTTGAGAATAGTTTTCACTATCCTGGGTTTTTTGTTATTCCAGATGAATTTGAGAATTGCTCTTTCTAACTCTATGAAGAATTGAGTTGGAATTTTGATGGGGATTGCATTGAATCTGCAGGTTGCTTTCGTCAAGATGGCCATTTTTACATTATTAATCCTGCCAATCCAGTAGCATGCTAAATTTTTCCATTTTCTGAGGTCTTCTTCAATTTCTTTCTTCAGAGACTTGAAGTTCTTATCACACAGATCTTTCTTTTTTTTTTTTTTTTTTTTTTTTTTTTTTTGGTTTTTTTTTTTTTGAGACAGGGTTTCTCTGTGTAGCCCTGGCTGTCCTGGAACTCACTGTGTAGACCAGGCTGGCCTCGAACTCAGAAATCTGCCTGCCTCTGCCTCCCAAGTGCTGGGATTAAAGGCGTGCGCCACCACTGCCCACACAGATCTTTCAATTGTTTGGTTAGAGTCACACCAAAATACTTTATATTGTTTGTGACTATTGTGAAAGGTGTCATTTCCCAAATTTCTTTCTCAGCCCATTTATCCTTTGAGTATAAGAAGGCTACTGATTTGTTTGAATTAATTTTATATCCAGCCACTTTGCTGAAGTTGTTTATCAGGTTTAGATACACTGAATCTAAAAGAAGAGAAAGTGGGGAAAAGCCTCGAACACATGGACATAGGCCAAAATTTCCTGAACAGAACATCAATGGCTTATGCTATAAGATCAAGAATTGACAAAGGAGACCTCATAAAATTGGAAAGCTTTTGTAAGGCAAATGACACTGTCAACAGGACAAAACAGCAACCAACAGGTTGGGAAAAGATCTTTACCAAACCTACGTCTGATAGAGGACTAATATTCAATATATACAATGAACTCAAGAAGTTGGACTCCAGAGAACAAATAACCCTATTAAAAAATGGGAAAGAGAGATAAACAGAGAATTCTCAACTAAGGAAATTCAAATGGCCAAGAAGCACATAAAGAAATGTTCAACATCCTTAGTCATCAGGGAAAAGCAAATCAAAGCAATCCTGAAATTCCACCTCATACCAGTCAGAATGGCGAAGATCAAAAACTAATCCTCACAGATGCTGGTGAGGATGTGGAAAAAGAGGAGCACTCCTCCATTGCTGGTGGGATTGCATGCTGGTACAATCACTCTGGAAATCAGTTTGGCAGTTCCTCAGAAAATTGGACATAGTACTACTTGAAGACCCAGCTATACCACTCCTGGGCATAAACCCAGAAGGTTCTCCAACATGTAATAAGGACACATGCTCCACTATGTTTGTAGCAACCATATTTATAATAGCCAGAAGTTGGAAAGAACCCAAATGTCCCTCAACAGAGGAATGGATACAAAAAATGTGATACATTTACACAATGGAGTACTACTCAGGTATTAAAAACAATGACTTCATGAAATTCTCAGAAAAATAGATGGAACTTGAAAATATCACTCTGAGTGAGGTAACCCAGTCATGAAAGAACACACACAGTTTGCACTCACTGATAAGTGGATATTAGCCCCAAAGTTCAGGACACCCAAAACACAATTCACAGACCACACAAAGCTCAAGAAGAAGGAAGACCAAAATATGGATGCTTCAGTGCTTCTTAGAAGGGGGAACAAAATACTCACAGGAGGAAAAATGGAGACAAAGTATGGAGCAGAGACCAAAGGAAAGGCCTCTAGAGACTACCCCACCTGTGGATCCATTCCATATACATTCGCCAGACTCTCACCCCTCCAAAACAAGTACACACTCTACCAGCTGAGTCGTCGCCCTCTCTCTACGTACTTTAAAATACTTTTTAATAATTGATTTTGTTGCTTATATTTTAAAAGTCTACAGTACAAAGTTATGAGACACACGCAGGGCAAATGATATGCGGGTAAGGCAAATCAGCATGTCCAGTACCAGTCTCAGGTCTTTGAGGGCTTTTGGTATTGGAAGGCAAGACTTAACTAGGGTACAATCTTATTATCTGTAGACCTCATATTGTACAGAAGATTCTCAACTTACTTGTCTTGCATCTTGTGTAGTCACTAAAATTTGCACAGAAAGATGTGTTTCATCAAGCTTTGGGGGCCATTTGTTCATCCAGGTGACAAATTGCACTATGTGTATTTTACATTTGCTTTGTGACTGTGTCATGGAGGTAATCCCACAGTAGATATGCAGTAGGTGTAAGATGCCTGCTTTATTTTAGCTCACACTGTCTGAACCTGTGATAGCTCATTTATTTTTTTACTTGCCCAGGATCATTTTAGCTATTGTTCACCTTTATCTTTTTAAAACAATGAAGGACTAAACATTAGCCCACATCAGCAGAGAGCTAGGGAAGAGGATCATGCACACCTTATATTAAATACTCAGACCTAACTGACCTCCAGAAGAGGGAAAATTTTGTCTGTCTAGGAGACTCCTCTTACTCAACACCTCTCCTCTGGCTTACTTTCAGTGAGATGCCCATAAAATGACACCTCCTAGATTTAATCTGCCCCTCTTCATGTGCTGCTAATTATCTCTGCTCTTCTGTAAGCTCTGTCACTGCTCTAGAGGTGGTGGGCCCTGCCACCTAGAAATGAGGTGGACCAAAGTCTCATTCAGTAGTCAATTTATTCAGAGAATCAGTCAATTTATACTAGTCATGCATGGCAAAACAATTTTTTTTTTGTATAAAGGAGGGCTACTTACTTATTTGTAAGTTAATTTTATATCCAGCTACTTTGCTAAAAGTGCTTATCAGCTGTAAGAGTTCCCCCAGAGGAATTTCTAGAGTCACTTATGTATACTATCATATTCCCTGCAAGTAAAGATACTTTGACTTCTTTCTTTCCAATTTGTATCCCCTTGATTTTTTTCCCTATAAAGGTGTATAAAACACATACTAGCCAGTTGTAATGAATAATCTGAAATAAACTCCTATCTGCTACACTTGGGAGGAGCACAAAAATACATCCTGAGAACCATTTCATATTTTGAAGAAACCAAGATCACAAGACCCTGGTCCTGTTTTCCTGGAGTTTTCTCACAATCACTCAGATTTTTCCTCATCGACTCTAGTCCTGGACTGTGTTCTGACAGCCCTCAACTCACAGGATTTTCTTTCCTATTAGGTTATTTGTATCTTGTTCACTTAATTAGCTTGTGCATATATATGAAGTAGAAAGCAATCCTCTTTCTATTGCGCGTGCTGGAAGTTGCATATTTCCCAGTAGCCCCTTGCTATTTTCACTTGATTAAATGTAGCTAATGTGCTAACATCTTTTGTTACACAGTTGTTGTTTTTGTAGATACACAGATGAACTGCAACATAATTACAGTTTAATTTATAGGTTTTCTGTTTTGTGTGGGGTGAAAGCATTATGCGTTCAGTAGAAACCATACTTTGATTTTGAAGGTAGCTCTTTCCTTGTCCTGTGGCATGTGGCATCAAGGCACAGCTTTCAGTCACCTAAGAGAAGTGAGAGCAAGAAGCAGGCATGCTATAGTGTACTGTGGTAATAATTTAAATAGTATGTATGTAATTTAATTTTTGTAGCAGATATTGCAAAAATTCTATTAAAAGACTTAATATCAGAAAAGTTTGATAAATACATAAGAGATAAGTGGGAAGCATACAGACCACAGTTTTCCCACACTCTTTTCACCCTATTTGTTTTATATGAGAAAATAGATTATTTTCTCATAAAAATATCCTGTTCACACTTCCCCTTCCCTTTACTCTTCACAGTTCTCTCCCATTTCCTCTCCCTGTCTGATCCACTCCCCTTCTGTCTCTCATCAGGAAAAAACAGGCCTCTAAGATATAGCAACCAAACATGACAAAATAAAATATAATAAGATGAAATAAACAAAACAAAAGATATTGCTTCAAGGCTGGACCAGGTAACCAAATGGAAGGAAAAGAGCCACAAGATCAGATACAAGAATCAGAGACCCACTCATTCTCGCTCAGGAGTCTGATACAAATATTAAGCTGAAAGCCCAAAGGAGCTGGTACAGACCAGTGTTGGCCCTGCAATTTGCTGCTTTGGTCTCTGGGTCTCTGTGAGTTCATATGAGCCTTGCACAGTTTCAAAGAGCCCTTTGCTTTTGGTGTCCTTGATCATCTGGCTCTTAAACTATTTCCACTTCCTCTTCCATAGGATTTTCTGAGCTCTGAGGTAACAGATTTGATGGTGATATCCTATTTAGAGCTATGTATTCTAAGGACTCTCTCTCTGTATAGTGTCTGGCTGTGGGTCTCTGCATCTGTTCCTATCTGCTGCAGAAGGAAGCTTCTCATTGCAGCAGTGAATAAAACACTGATCTATGAGTATAGCAGAATATCATCAGGAGTCAATTTATTAATATCTTCCTTCCTTCCTTCCTTCCTTCCTTCCTTCCTTCCTTGACCAGTAGTATTTTCTTTACTGCAGGTCTCTGGGCTATCTAGTCTCTGGTTCTTGGACAATCAAGGAGTATCAGGGATGTGTTCCATCTGGTAGAAAGGGCCTTAAATCAAATCAGACCTTTGTTGGCCACTCCTACAAATTCTGTGCCACCATTTCCCTAGCATCTTGCAGGCAGGACAGATTGTAAGTCCAGGGTTTTATAGCTTGGTTGATGCCTATGTTTCTCTTTCCCATGCTATGGACACTAGAATGTAGGAGGAATGGCTGCATGCAGGCACCAGCTCAACCTTTCTCCAATGAGCTGCATGGATATTGTTCTCACTATCAGTTTTCAGAGGGTGACCTTCTGTCCTAACATCAGCCCATCTTGTTTAGGGATCTCTATGGAGTTTCTTTGGCCAACAACTCAACCTACATGACCCAGTCCCACCACTGGAAACCTTGTCTTGCTACAAAAGATGGCCAGTTCAACTCCTTATCATCTGTTACTAAGAATCATCATGAGAGTCACCCTCATAGATTCCAGAAAGTTTCTACTACATTAGGTATCCATACAACACTTCAAATGCCCCACCCAAATCCCAGTTATCGCTTTTCATACTCTCTCCCTTACCCTCCCCCAGTTCCTCCCATTCCTATCCCCACCTGCCCCAGTTCACCTTCACCTTCTATTCTATTTCCCCTTTCCAGGGAGATACATGTATTCCTCCAGAACCCTCCTCTTTACCTAACCTCTTTGGATCTGTGTATTGTAGCTTGATTATCATTTACTTCATAGCTAATATCCACTTAATTTACTTATAATATCCACTAAGTATGCATTTATAAGTGGAAAATACCATATTTGTCTTTGGGTCTAGGTTACTTCACTTAGGTTGTTTTTTTTTTTTTTCTAGTTGCATCTATTTGCCTGTAAATAACATGATGCCATTTTTTTCTATATTCTTTATTTACATTCCAAATGATTTCCCCTTTCCTGGTTCCCCCCTCCCCAAAAGTCCCATAAGCCCTCTTCCCTCCCCTTGTTCCCCAGTCAACCCCCTCTTGCTTCTATATCCTGGTATTCCCCTAGACTGCTACATCCAGTCTTTCCAGGACCAGGGGCCTCTCCTTCCTTCTTCCTGGGAATCAGTTGATATGTGAATTGTGTCTTGGGTATTCCGAGCTTCTGGGTTAATATCCCCTTATCAGTGACTGCACACCATGTGTGTTCTTTTGTGATTGGGTTACCTCACTAAGGATGATATTTTCCAGTTCTAAACATTTGCCTAAGAATTTCAGAAATTCATTGTTTTTAATTGCTGAGTAGTATTCCATAGTGTAAATGTACCACATTTTCTGTATCCATTCCTCCGTTGAGGGACATCTGGGTTCCTCCAACTTCTGGCTATTATAAATAAGGCTGCTATGAACATAGTGGAGCATCTGTCCTTATTGCATGCCGGGGAGGTCTCTGGGTATATGCCAAGGAGTGGTATAACAGAGTCCTCCGGGAGTGTCATGCCCAGTTTTCTGAGGAACTAGCAGACTGATTTCCAGAGTGGTTGTACCAGCTTACAATCCCACCAGCAGTGGAGAAGTGTTCCTCTTTCTCCACATCCTTGCAAACACCTCCTGTCTCCTGAGTTTTTGATCTTAGCCATTCTGACTGGTGTGAGGTGAAATCTCAGGGTTTTGATTTGCATTTCCCTAATGACTAAGGATGTTGAACATTTCTTTAGGTGCTTCTCAGCCATTAGATATTCTTCAGGTGAAAATTCTTGGTTTAGCTCTGTACCCCAATTTTTAATAGGGTTATTTGGCTCTCTGGAGTCTAACTTCTTGAGTTCTTTGTATATCTTGGATATTAGCCCTCTGTCGGATGTAGGGTTGGTAAAGATCTTTTCCCAATTTGTTGGTTGCTGTTTTGTCCAATTGACAGTGTTCTTTGCCTTACAGAAACTTTGCAATTTTATGAGGTCCCATTTGTCAATTCTTGATCTTAGAGCATAAGTTATTGGTGTTCTGTTCACGAAATTTTACCTGTACCCATGTGTTCAAGGTTCTTCCCCAGTTTCTTTTCTATTAGTTTCAGTGTTTCTGGTTTTATGTGGAGGTCCTTGATCCACTTGGACTTGAGCTTAGTACAAGGAGATAAGAATGGGTCAATATGCATTCTTCTGCGTGCAGACCTCCAGTTGAACCAGCACCATTTGTTGAAAAGGTTATCTTTCTTCAGAGACTTGAAGTTCTTGTCATACAGATCTTTAACTTGTTTGGTTAGATTCACACCAAGATACTTTATATGGTTTGTGGTTATCGTGAAGGGCATCATTTCTCTTACTTCTTTCTCAGCCTGCTTATCCTTTGAGTATAGGAAGGCTACTGACTTGCTTCAGTTGATTTTATATCCGGCCACGTTGCTGAAGTTGTTTATCAGCTGTAGGAGTTCTCTTGTGGAGTTCTTTGGGTCGCTTAAGTATACTATCATATCGTCTGCAAATAGTGATAGTTTGACTTCTTCCTTTCCAATTTGTATCCCTTTGACCTCCTTTTGTTGTGTAACTGCTCTAGCTAGAACTTCAAGTACTATATTGAAAAGATATGGTGAGAGAGGGCAGCCTTGTCTAGTCCCTGATTTCAGTGGGATTGCTTCAAGTTTCTCTCCATTCAGATTGATGTTGGCTACCGGTTTGCTGTAAATTGCTTTTACTATGTTTACATGTGGGCCTCAATTCCTGATCTTTCCAAGACCTTTAGTATGAAAGGATAATGAATTTTGTCAACTGCTTTCTCAACATCTAATGAGATGACCATGTGGTTTTTTTCTTTGAGATTGTTTATATAGTGGATTACATTGATGGACTTCCTTATATTGAACCATCCCTGCATCCCTGGGATGAAGCCTACTTGATCATGGTGAATGATCGTTTTGATATGTTCTTGGATTCGGTTGGCAAGAATTTTATTGAGTATTTTTGCATCGATATTCATAAGACAGATTGGCCTGAGATTCTCTTTCTTTGTCGGATCTTTGTGTGCTTTTGGTATTAGTGTAATTGTGGCTTCATAGAACGAGTTGGGTAGTGGTCCTTCTGTTTCTATTTTGTGGAACAGTTTGAAGAGTATTGGTGTTAGGTCTTCTTTGAAGGTCTGATAGAATTCTGCACTAAAACCATCTGGACCTGTGCTTTTTTTGGTTGGAAGACTTCCAATGATGACTTCTATTTCTTCAGGGGTTATAGGACGGTTTAGATGGTCTATTTGATTCTGATTTAATTTTGGTATTTGGTATCTGTCTAGGAAATTGTCCATTTCCTCCAGATTTTACAGTTGTGTTGAATACAGGCTTTTGTAGTAGGATCTGATGATTTTTTGAATTTCCTCAGTTTCTGTTGTTATCTCTCCCTTTTCGTTTCTGATTTTATTAATTTGGATACTGTCTCTGTGCCCTCTGGTTAGTCTGGCTAAGGGCTTATCTATCTTGTTGATTTTCTCAAAGAACCAACTCCTTGTTTTGTTGATTCTTTGTATGGTTTTATTTGTTTCTACTTGATTGATTTCAGCCCTGAGTTTGATGATTTCCTGCCTTCTACTCCTCTTTGGTGTATTTGCTTCTTTTTGTTCCAGGGCTTTCAGGTGTGCCATTAAGCTGCTAGTGTATGTTGTCTCCCGTTTCTTTTTGGCGGCACTCAGGGCTATGAATTTTCCTCTTAGCACTGCTTTCATTGTGTCCCATAAATTAGGGTATGTTGTGCCTTCATTTTCATTAAATTTCAAGAAGTCTTTGATTTCTTTCTTTATTTCCACCTTGACCAAGTTATCATTGAGTAGAGCATTGTTCAGCCTCCATGTGTATGTGGGTTTCCTGTTGTTTTTGTTGCCATTGAAGACCACCCTTATTCCATAGTGATCTGATAGGAGGCATGGGATTAGTTCGGTCTTCTTATATCTGTTGAGGTCTGATTTGTGACCAATTATATGGTCGATTTTGGAGAAGGTACCATGAGGTGCTGAGAAGAAGGTGTATTCTTTAGCTCTAGGATGAAATGTTATATATGTATATATATATGTATATATATATATATATATATATATATATATATATATATATATATATCTGTTAGTTCCATTTGGTCCAAGGCTTCAATTAGATTCACTGTGTCCCTGTTTAGTTTCTGCTTTCCTGAACGATCCATTTCAGAGAGCGGGGTGTTGAAGTTACCCACTATTATTGTGTGAGGTGCAATGTGTGATTTGAGCTTTAGTAAAGTTTCTTTTATGAATGAGGGTGCCCTTGCATTTGGAGCATAGATATTCAGAATTGAGAGTTCTTCTTGGTGGATTTTTCCCTTGATCAGTATGTAGTGTCCTTCTGTGTCTTTTTTGATGACTTTAGGTTGGAAGTCAATTTTATCTGATATTAGGATGGCTACTCTGGCTTGTTTCTTGGGACCATTTGCTTGTAAAATTGTTTTCCAGCCTTTTACTCTGAGGTAGTGTTTGTCTTTGACACTGAGGTGTGTTTCCTGCATGCAGCAAAAAGCTGGGTCCTGTTTACGTATCCAGTCTGTTAGTCTATGTCTTTTTATTGGGTAATTGAAGGCATTGATATTAAGAGAGATTAAGGAATAGTGATTATTAAGAAGACCTCAGAAGATGGAAAAATCTGCCATGCTCATGGATTGGAAGGATTAATATAGTAAAAATGACCATCTTGCCAAAAGCAATATATACATTCAATGCAATCCCCATCAAAATCCCAACTCAATTCTTCATAGAGTTAGAAAGAGCAATTCAAAAATTCATCTGGAATAACAGAAAACCCAGGATAGCTAAAACTATTCTCAAGAGTAAAAGAACCTCTGGGCGAATCAGTATCCCAGACCTCAAGCTGTACTACAGAGAAATAGTGTTAAAAACCGCATGGTATTGGTACAGTGACAGGCATGTAGATCAATGGAAAAGAATTGAAGACCCAGAAATGAATCCACACTCCTATGGTCACTTGATCTTTGACAAAGGAGCTAAAACCATTCAGTGGAAAAAAGATAGCCTTTTCAACAAATGATGCTGGCTCAACTGGAGGTCAACATGCAGAAGAATGCATATTGACCCATTCTTATCTCCTTGCACTAAGCTCAATTCCAAGTGGATCAAGGACCTCCACATAAAACCAGACACACTGAAACTAATAGAAAGGAAACTAGGGAAGAACCTTGAACATATGGGCACAGGGGAGAATTTCCTGAATACATCTCCAATAGCTTATGCTCTAAGATCAAGAATTGACAAATGGGACCTCATTAAATTACAAAGTTTTTGTAAGACAAAAGACACTGTCAAAAAGACAAAGCGGCAACCAACTAACTGGGAAATGATCTTTACCAACCCTACATCCGACAGAGGGCTAATATCCAATATATACAAAGAACTCAAGAAGTTAAACTCCAGTGAGGCAAGTAACCCTATTAAAAAATGGAGTACAGCCGGGCGGTGGTGGCGCATGCCTTTAATCCTAGCACTTGGGAGGCAGAGGCAGGTGGATTTCTGAGTTCGAGGCCAGCCTGGTCTACATAGTGAGTTCCAGGACAGCCAGGGCTACACAGAGAAACCCTGTCTCGAAAAACCAAAAAAAAAAAAAAAAAAAAAATGGAGTACAGAGCTAAACAAAGAGTTCTCACCTGAAGAATATCTAATGTCTGAGAAGCACCTAAAGAGATGTTCATCATCCTTAGTCATTAGGGAAATGCAAATCAAAACAACCCTGAGATTCCATCTCACACCAGTCAGAATGACTAAGATCAAAAACACAGGAGACAGCAGTTGTTGGTGAGGATGTGGAGAAAGAGGAACACTCCTCCACTGCTGGTGGGATTGCAAGCTGGTACAACCACTCTGGAAAGCAGTCTGGTGGTTCCTCAGAAAACTGGGCATGACACTCCTGGAGGATCCAGCTATACCATTCCTGGGCATATACCTAGAGGCTTTACCTGCATGCAATAAGGACACATGCTCCACTATGTTCATAGCAGCCTTATTTATAATAGCCAGAAGCTGGAAAGAACCCAGATGTCCCTCAATGGAGGAATGGATTCAGAAGATGTGGTATATTTACACAATGGAATACTACTCTGCATTTAAAAACAATGAATTCACGAAATTCCTAGGCAAATGGTCAGAACTGGAAAATATCATCCTTAGTGAGGTAACCCAATCACAAAAGAACACACATGGTATGCAGTCACTGATAAGGGGATATTAACCCAGAATCTCGGAATACCCTAGACACAGTTCGCATATCAATAGATTTCCAAGAAGATGGAAGGAGAGACCCCTGGTCCTGGAAAGACTGGATGTAGGGGAATGCCAGGTCAGAGAAGCGAGAGGGGGTTGAATGGGGAAAAGAGGGAGGGAAGGGGGCTTATGGGACTTTCGGGGAGGGAGGAAACGGGAAAGGGGAAATGATTATGAATGTAAATAAAAAAAACTTAAAAAATAAAATAAAATTAAAAAAAATGATAAAAAAAAAAGAAAGAAAAGAAAAGGCTATCTTTTTTCCACTGGATGGTTTTAGTTTTTTTGTCAAAGATCAAGTAACCATAGGAGTGTGGATTCATTTCTGGGTCTTCAATTCTGTTCCATTGATCTACATGCCTGTCACTATACCAATACCATGCAGTTTTTAACACTGTTGCTCTGTAGTACTGCTTGAGGTCTGGGAAACTGATTCCCCTGGAAGTTATTTTATTGTTGAGAGTAGTTTTAGCCATCCTGCGTTTTCTGTTACTCCAGATGAATTTTTGAATTGCTCTTTCTAACTCTATGAAGAATTGAGTTGGGATTTTGATGGGGATTGCATTGAATGTGTATATTGCTTTTGGCAAGATGGTCATTTTTACTATATTAATCCTGCCAATCCATGAGCATGGAAGATTTTTCCATCTTCTGAGGTCTTCTTCAATTTCTTTCTTCAGAGACTTGAAGTTCTTGTCATACAGATTTTTCACTTGTTTGGTTAGAGTCACACCAAGATACTTGATATTGTTTGTGGCTATTGGGAAGGGTGTCATGTCACTAATTTCTTTCTCAGCCCATTTATTCTTTGAGTAGAGGAAGGCTACTGATTTGTGAGTTGATTTTATATCCGGCCACTTTGTTGAAGTTGTTTATCAGCTGTAGGAGTTCTCTGGTAGAGTTCTTTGGGTCACTTAAGTATACTATCATATCATCTGCAAATAGTGATACTTTGACTTCTTCCTTTCCAATTTCTATCCTTTTGACCTCCTTATGATGTCTAACTGCTCTAGCTAGTTTCTGTTGTTATATCTCACTAGAGCTAGATACGGAGAGAGTGGGCAGCCTTTTCTAGTCCCTGTTTTTAGTGGGATTGCTTCAAGTTTCTCTCCATTTAGTTTGATGTTGGCTACCAGTTTGCTGTAAATTGCTTTTACTATGTTTAGATATGGGCCTTGAATTCCTGATCTTTCCAAGACTTTTAGCATTAAAGGATGCTGAATTTTGTGAAATGCTTTTTCAGCATCTAATGAAATGACCATGTGATTTTTTTCTTTGAGATTGTTTATGTAGTGAATTACATTGATGGACTTCCTTATATTGAACCATCCCTGCATCCCTGGCATGAAGTATTCTTGACCGTGGTGAATGTTCATTTTGATGTGTTCTTGGATTCAGTTGGCAAGAATTTTATTGAGTATTTTTGCATTGATATTCATAAGAGAAATTGGTCTGAAATTTTCTTTCTTTGTCGGATCTTTGTGTGATTTTGGTATCAGTGTAATTGTGGCTTCATAGAAGGAGTTGGGTAGTGTTCCTTCTGTTTCTATTTTGTGGAGTAGTTTGAAGAGTATTGGTGTTAGGTCTTCTTAGAAGGTCTGATAGAATTCTGCAGTAAAACCACCTGGTCCTGTACTTTTTTTGGTTGGAAGACTTTCAATGACCACTTCTATTTCTTTAGGGGTTATGGGATTGTTTAGATGGTCTATTTGATTCTGATTTAATTTTGGTATTTGGTATCTGTCTAGGAAATTGTCCATTTCCTCCAGATTTTACAGTTGTGTTGAATATAGGCTTTTGTAGTAGGATCTGATGATTTTTTTGAATTTCCTCAGTTTCTGTTGTTGTATCTCACTTTTCATTTCTGATTTTGTTAATTTGGATACTGTCTCTGTGCCCTCTGGTTAGTCTGGCTAAGGATTTATCTATCTTGTTGATTTTCTCAAAGAACCAACTCCTTGTTTTGTTGATTCTTTGTATGGTTCTATTTGTTTCTACTTGATTGATTTCAGCCCTGAGTTTGATGATTTCCTGCCTTCTACTCCTCTTGGGTGTATTTGCTTCTTTTTGTTCCAGGGCTTTCAGGTGTGCCACTAAGCTGCTAATGTATGCTCTCTCCAGTTTCTTTTTGGTGGCACTCAGGACTATGAGTTTTCCTCTTAGCACTGCTTTCATTGTGTCCCATAAAGTAGGGTATGTTGCGCCTTCATTTTCATTAAATTTTAAAAAGTCTTTGACTTCTTTCTTTATTTCTTCCTTGACCAAGTTATCATTGAGTAGAGCATTTTTTGGCTTCCACATGTATGTGGGCTTTCTCTTGTTTTTGTTGCTATTGAAGACCACCCTTATTCCATAGCGATCTAATAGGAGGCATGGGATGTGTTCAATCTTCTTATATCTGTTCAGGTCTGTTTTGTGACCAATTATATGGTTGATTTTGGAGAAGGTGCCTTGAGGTTCTGAGAAGAAGGTATATTCTTTTGATTTAGGATGAAATGTTCTCTATATATCTGTTAAATCCATTTGGTCCAAAGCTTCAATTAGTTTCACTGTGTCCCTGTTTAGTTTCTGTTTTCCTGATCTGTCCTTTGCAGAGAGTGGAGTGTTGAAGTCACCCAGAAATATTGTGTGAGGCGCAATGTGTGCTTTGAGCTTTAGTAAAGTTTCTTTTACAAATGATGGTGCCCTTGTATTTGGAGCATAGATATTCAAATTGAGAGTTCTTCTTGGTGGATTTTTCCTTTGACCAATATGTAGTTTCTTTCTGTGTCTTTTTTGATGACTTTAGGTTGTAAGTCAATTTTATCCGATATTAGGATGGCTACTCCAGCTTGTTTCCTTGGACCATTTGCTTGTAAGATTGTTTTCCAGCCTTTCACTCTGAGGTAGTGTTTGTCTGCGTACAGTGAAAAACACTGAAGTGTGTTTCCTGTTCACAGCAAAATGCTGGGTTCTGTTTATGTATCCAGTCTGTTTACTGGTCCTTTAAGTTGCAAATCTTCACTCTCATCTATACTTATAATCCTTAGTTTTAGTCTTCTCATTTTGTCCTGTATTTCCTGGATGTTTTGGGTTACAAGCTTTTTGCATTTTGCATTTTCTTTGACTGTTGAGTCAATGCTTTCTATGGTATCTTCAGTATCTGTGATTCTTTTATCTCTTGTATTCTATTGTTGATGTTTGCATCTATGACCCCTGATTTCTTCCCAAGGTTTTCTATCTCCAAAGTTGTCTCCCTTTGTGATTTCTTAGTTGTTTCTACTTCCTTTTTTAGATCCAGGATGGATTTGCTCAGTTCCTTTACTTGTTTGTTTGTGTTTTCCTATAATTCTTTAAGATATTTTTGTGTTTCCTCTTTCAGGACTTCTACCTGTTGACCCAAGTTCTCCTGTATTTTTTAAGTGATTTTGTGTTTCCTCTTTATGGGCTTCTATCTCTTGACCCATATTCTCCTGAATTTCTTTAAGTGATATTTATGTTTCCTTTGTAAGTTCTTCTACCTGTTGATTCATGTTCTCCTGTACTTCTGCCATATTAATTTTCATAATAGATGTACAAGTCTTCACTCCCACCAGCAATGGAGGAACATTATCCATGTTCCACATCCTTGCCAGTGTAAGCTGTCACTTATGTTACTGATCTTAGCTATTCTGATAGGTGAAGAGTGGAACTGCAAAGTAGTTTTGATTTGCATTTCCCTGATGCCTAAGGATGTTGAACATTTCTTTAAGTGTTCCTCAGTCATTTGAAGTTCCTCTAATGAGAATTCCCTGTTTAGATCTGTACCCCATTTTTAATTTGGATTATTTGGTTTCTTGATATCTAGTTTATTGAGTTCCTCATATATTCTGGACATTAGACGTCTACCAGGTATTGAGTTGGTAAAAACCTTTTCCCATTCTGTGGGGTGCAACTTTGTCTACTTGATGCTATTCTTTGCCTCATGGAAGTTTTCAGTTTTATGAGGTCACATTTATTTCTTGTTGATCTTAGTACTTGAACTATCTGTATTCTGTTCAGAGAGTTGTCTTCTGTGCTAATGTGTTCAAAGATATTCTCTTCTTTCTCTTCTGTCAGGCTCAACGTATCTGGCTTTATGTTGAGTTCTTTGATACACTTGTACTTGAATTTTTTTGCAGGGTGATGCATATGGATCTATTGCATTCTTTTACATGCAGACATCCAGTTTGGCTAGCACCATTTGTTGAAGATGCTTTCTTTTTTCCACTGTGTTTCTTCCTTCTTTATTATAAAAACATCAGGTATCCATAGGTGCATGGATTTATTTCTCCACCTTTAATTCAATTTCATAGATCAGTTTCATAGTGTGTCTGTTTTTATGCCAATACCATGTTGTTTTTATTATTGCAGCTCTGTAGTACAATAGAAACTGCAAATGGTAAGACCTTCAGCAGTTCTTTTTTTGTTCAGTTTTGTTTTACCTATCCTGGTTTGTTTGCTTGCTTGTTTGGTTGTTTAATTGTATTTGTTTATGTTTTCCATAAGAAGTTAAAAATTATCCTTTCAAGCTTCGTGAAGAACTGTGTTGAATTTTGATGGGAATTCCATTGACTCTGTAGATTGCTTTTGGTAGGATGACCATTTTTGCTATGTTAATACTACAGATCTTGAACATGGGAGATTTTTAATATTCTGATATCTTCTTCAACTTTTTTCTTCAAGAACTTCAAGTTTTTATCATATAAGTCTTTCATTTGCTGGTTAGAGTTGGGATATTTTATTATATTTCACTTATTGTGAAAGGTGTTGTTTCCCCAATCCCAATTTTTTAATCTCAGTTTGACTGTTACTTGTATAAAGGAGGGCTACTTTTTTTTTGTGAGTTAATTTAGTATCCAGCTATTTTGCCAAAAGTATTTATCAGTTGTAGGAGTGCCCCATGGGTATTTTTAGAGTCACTTAAGTATACTATCATATCATCTGCAAATAAAGATACTTTGACTTCTTCCTTTCCAATTTGTATCCCCTTGATCTTCTTCAGTTGTTTTATTACTCTAGACAAGACTTTAAGCATTATATTAAATAGATATAGAGAGAATGGACGACCTTCTCTTATTCCTGATGTAGTGGAATTGCTTTAAGATTCTCTCCATTTAAGCTGATATTGGCTATGGGCTTGCTGCAAACTTGCCAGCTGCCTTTATTGTGTTTAGGTATGTCCTTTATATCCTTAATCTCTCCAGGACGTTTATCATAAAGAGGTGTTGGATTTTGTCATTAGATGAAGACCTTTTCTTCATCTAATGTGATGATTATGTGTTTTTTCTTTCAGTTTATTTATATGGTGGGTTATGTTGATGGATTTTTGTATATTAAACAACTCTTGTACCCCTGGGATGAAGTGTACTTGATAATGGTGGATGATGTTATGATGTGTTCTTGGATTCTGTTTGTGAGTATTTTATTGAGTATTTTTGCATCTATGTCCAAAAGGGAAATTGTTCTGAAATTTTCTTCCTTTGTTGGGTCCTTACATGATTTGACTATTAAGGTAACTGTGGCCTCATACAATTAACTGGGAAATGTTCCTTCTGTTTCTATTTTGTGGAATAATTTGCAGAGTATTGGCATTTACTCTTATTTGAAAATCTGGTAGAATTCTGTGCTAAAACCATCTGTTCCTTGGCTTTGTATTTTTTGTTGGGAGGCTTTTAACAACTATTTCTATTTCACAGGGCATATGGGTCAGTTTAAACTGCTTGTCTTGTCTTGATTTAACTTTTGTAAGATTTTCTGAGTTTCCTTGGTGTCTACGGCTATGTCCCCCTTTCATTTCTGTGTTTGCTAATTTGAATATTCTCTCTGTCTTTCAATTAGTTTAGATAAGGGTTGGCTTATCTTGTTGATTTTTTTAAAAAAAAGTCTTTAAGCTATTGATTGATCATTTCTTACCATCTACTCTTCTTGGGTATGATTACATCTTTTGGTTCCAGAGCCTTTAGTTGTGCTATTACATTGCTAATTTTAGTTTGCTCCAGGCTTTATTTTTATTTATTTATTTATTTATTTTTAAAGATAGGCACTTAGTTCTCTGAACTTTCCTCTTAGCACCATTTTCATTGTGTCCCATAAGTTTGGGTATGGTTTGTATTCATTTTCATTGAGTTCTAGAAAGTCTTTAATTTCTTTCTTATCTCTGTCCTCACCAAGTTTTCACACACACACACACACACACACACACACACACGGGGTATGGAGAACCTTAAAGAGTATAATGGCTGGATTATAATGATAATGCATGAGGCACATAAAGAAATGTTCAAACTCCTTAGTCATCAGGAAAATGCAAATCAAAACAAGTATGTGGTTCCATCTTACACAGATCAGAATGGCTAAGATCAACATTTAGAAATAGCACGTACTTGCAAGGATGTGGAAAAAGGGGAAAACTTTTTCATTTCTTAGAAAACTGGGAATAGTTCTGTCTTAAGACCCAGCTATACCACTCCTGGGCATATACCCAAAATATGCTCCAATGTCCCACAAAGACATTTGTTCAACTATATTCATAGCAGCTTTATATATAATGACCAGAAACTGGAAACAACTTAGATGGCCCTCAGCCGAAGAATGAATAAAGAAAATGTGGTACATGTACACAATGGAATACCATTAAAAACCAAAACATCATGAAGTTTGAATAAATGAATAAAACTTTGGTATATCATCCTGAGTGAAGTAATTCAGTCCCAAAGGGACATGCATGGTATATACTCACTTATTAATGAATATTAGCCATAAAACACAGGATGGGCCTGCTACACTCCACAGACCCAAAGAAGCTAAACAAGAAGGAAGGTCCAAGTGAGAAAGCTTGAATCTCACTTGGAATGGTGAATAAAATAGTCATAAGAGGCAGATGGAGGGAGGGAATTTGGAGAAGGGGGAAGGGGAGGGGGATGGTGGGTTTAGGATCAGGTATGGGGAAGGACAGGAGAGATGGCTAGATGACCATGAAAATGAATGGAAATCTCCAACTGATAGGGTGAGGAGGTGGGAACACCTCCAGGAAGAGACTGGGATAAGGGAGGTGCCCAAGAATTAATGGGGGTGACCTTAGCTATGACTCACTGATACTGGGGATATGGAACCTGAAGAGGCCATCTCCTGTAGCCAGAAAGGAACCCCAGTGGAGTGAATAGAGTTACAACCCACCGATAAAACTTTCAACTCCAAATTTATCCTGTCTGTAAGAAATGAAGGTATGGATGGAGTAGAGACAGGGAATAGCCAACCAATAACTGGCCTAATTTAAAACTCATTCCATAGGCAAACCCCAATCCCTATTAAAGATACTCTGTTATGCTTGCAGACAGGTGCATTTTGCCCTCTGAGAGGCTCCACCTAGCAGCTGACTCAGACAGATACAGATAACCCCAGGCAAACTGTGGATGGAACTTGTAGACTCTTATGAAAGAATAGGAGAAAGAATTGTGACCCCAAAGGTGATAGGAACTCTACAGGAAGACCAAGAGGGTCAACCTGGGACTCTCAGAGTATGTACCACAAACCAAATAACATACACAGAAAATATCTAGGCCTCTCTGCTCACATATAGCAGATATGCAGCTTGACTATCATGTGGGTTCTGAACAACTGTAACAGGGTCTATTTCAGAAGCTGTTGCTTGTATGTGGGTACCTTTCAGGATTTTGTTGCCACTGAAAAGGCTGCCTGAAACATGAACTGCTAGTCTGTAAAGTCAACCACCTCCTAGATACAGTTACCTGTGATAGCTGTTCCTCTGCTTGCCTTTACTCTGCCCTTGGTGAGTTTCTTGATTTTCTTTTGCCAACATCTTTAGGTACATGTTAAGGAAGTCAAGAATCCCCTTAACACTACCCTATAAACCCCGTGTTGTTTCATAACTGTAGGCAGCATTCTTAGCCCACGTCTTATTGATCTTTACAACATTTGCTGCCACAGAATACTGCTCTTCATTCAGGCACACTAAGCTGGTCTTAGTATGGCATTACCTGGGGCTGGGGTTGTCTGCAAATAATTTCCCTGCTCCTTAGAAAGTCCCTAAAGACCATCCCTTTCTAACAATTCTATTGATTTCACTAGGGCAACCAGAAAATGAAGAAGTAGTTAGCCCTAAACTGAATCCTTTCCTTTGACTAACTGGGCAACTGATTTTTCAATGCCATCAGGAAACACTAGTACATATACATATAAAATGAAAAGTTGGAGGAGTTGGCCGAACACTGTCAATGTCAAACACCTCCCCCATCAGACAGCCCTATTTCCAGCTCTTTTCTACTTATTGCTCACTGGTTTCAATCCTTGCTTTCGTGGCTCCAGAACTGTGGGTCTTTGGTGAGGCAGAGCATCATGGAAGAGAGGATGCAGTAGAAACAAGCATTTCTCCTCATGCAACACCGTAACAACAGTTTTAAAGCATCATTGGCTTAAGATCTTGTTAATATGATTGGCTCACTGCAGTGTAACTCCACTGGAAGTCAGGGAGCATATGTGTTTGTCACCTTCTCCCTAATGCCATTTCTTTTGGTATCTACTGTAAGAAGCCTAGACCTTTGGTCACATACAAATTAAGGATTTTTGATTAATGAAGGAAACTATAGACAAATTTGACAGATGGATAACAGATTGATAGAAGATATTTGCAAAATAAAAGAGGAATTGACAAGAGATTAATATATAATACACACAAGGAATTCTTACAAGTCATTGAGAGAAAAATATTAGGAAATCTACTAGAAAAATGAGCAAAAGATATTAATAGCAATCCACAGAAGGGGAAACCCAAATAGCTAACAATCTGAATAAAGAGACCATCAATCTTTGTCGCACATAATTAGGGAAGTGGAAATGAAAACAACGAACTGCTTATTGGATTACCAAAAATTTAACACTAGATGATACTAAATCTAGTTCCTGGTGTAAGGAATGAGAAAAGTCATGCATTGTAATGAGACAGTCTGCTGAGGTCCTTCTGGCACATGTGTAGGACTTGAAGGTGTGAACTCTAGAGAAACCATAACCCACATCTGTGAAAGTGCATATTCTTATAGTTCTTTGTGGCAGCTCAATTTAAAGGCAGTTCATAGCTATTTCTGGATGGATGAACAAACTAAATACAATGGAAATTAAGGAGACAAATAAATAGCATTTAAATGTTTTGTGGCATTTTCATACTTTTTTAGTTTTTAAAAATATTTGTAACCTGTTGGGCAAATGTGCACTTACTCTTACACACACACACACACACACACACACACACACACACACACACACACTTTGAGACCAGGCCTCATTATGTAGCCTAGCCTAATCTAGCCCTCTGCTTCAAACAGTTCCTAGATATTGTGATTACAGGTCTGTAGCACTAAAGTTTGGTTCAAAAATTTATCATCTATCCTTAAGATTTTTATTTTCCAGATTAGTTTACAAGCATCTTATAGAGTTAATTAAAAATTTTATAGTGGACTAGGGGATGGCTCATCAAGTAAAGTACTTGTGCAACATGGGGACCTGAGTCTGAAACCCTTACGGAAAGAGGGGAGGCTCTGGAAGTTCATGAGTCAACTAGCTTGGCATATGCAGCAGAAGAAAGCAGAGACTTTGCTTTGGACAAGGTGAAAGATTAAGACCAACAGCTGAGATTGCCCTTTCCCTTTATGTACATACTGTAGTGTGCCTGCACTCATACAAACATGTGTGCACATGCACATAAACATACTACATAAACCCACAAGAGATTAAAAAACTCTATGGGGAATTTGGTTTGAGACAGGATCTTATGTTATACAGGCTAGCCTCAAACTTACTATATAGCCTAGGCTGGTCTTGAACTCACAGTCCTCCTGACCAAGCCTCCTTTCATATCTTGATCATATGTCCTGCTACTTTACTGAAAATGTTCATCAGTCTTTCTAGGGGTAGAATCTTTGGGGGGGTGAGTGGTTAACTATAGTATCATGCTATCTATGAATTGGGATAATATAACTTCTTTTCCTATTTATATCCCCTTTTTTTTCTTTGTCTTGTCTTATTGCTCTAGCTGACTTTAAGTGCTATATGAAATAAGAATGGAAGAATAGGTACCCTAGACTTGCTGCAGTTTTGAAGCAAATTTCTTAGTTGTTGGTTTTTTTTTTTTGGTTCTCATTTTATGGTGTATTACCTTCTTTGT
Organism: Tokudaia tokunoshimensis; assembly: GCA_036184795.1. NCBI lineage: Eukaryota > Metazoa > Chordata > Mammalia > Rodentia > Muridae > Tokudaia > Tokudaia tokunoshimensis. Next base: position 27,499,769 of record BTHU01000008.1, read on the forward strand.
GTTGAGATATGTTTTCTCTATTCCTGGTTTCTTCAGGACTATGAAGGGATGTTTGGTCCATTTTCAGTGGGGACAACCTTGGGTTTGTGGTTCTGGCTTCCATATCAAAGCAGACAGAGTAAGTCATGAAGCAGTACCCCTCCATGTCTCCTTCATCAACCCTGTCCCCAGACCCCTGTCTGGCTTGAGTTCCTGACTTGGCTTCCCTCAGTGGATTATGATTCAGAATATGTAAGTCAAAAACCCCTTTCCTCCTCAACTTGCTTTTGATTTTGGTGTTTTATCACAGCAGTAGTAACCCTAAAACATGGGTAATGCTGGCTTCGCAGCCTGAATTCGATAGGATTCCTTCTTGTTCTGTTTGAGGAGCATTGGTACCAGTTCTTTGAAAGTTTGGCAGAATTCGGCAGTGAATCCATCTAGTTCTGTTTTTAGGAGTGGGGAGGGAGAGGTGTTATTCCTGCTTTAGGTTTACTGATTGTTTTTGGATCCACTTAAGTTGTTTATATCCTCAGTTCGGTAGGTCACATGTATCTAGGAATTTATCCATCTCTTCTAGATTTTCTCATTTTGGTTTTAAAAATAAGCTTTCAAAGTATTTCCTAATGTGAATTACCTGGATTTCGTTGGGAACCATTGCCTTTCATCTCTGATTTTATTAATGGAAGTCCTCTCTTTTTTGGGTTAGTTTGACTAATCCCTGCCAATCTTTTTGTTTTTTTGTTTTTCAAAACACCTAATTTGATTGATTTTATATATGTTCTTTTAGTTTCTGTTTCCTGAGTATCAGCCATGATCTTTATTACTTCGTGCCTTACTTCAGAATTAAAGAGTATCAACGAATGACTTAGTTACATTTCTGTTTCTATGCTAAGATACCATGACCAAGGTTCCTTTTGTGTTTGTGTTTGTTTTTCTATGATATTGAAGTTAATCATTGAGTTACTTACTTGAAACTCCCGATTTTTCATGTAATCAACTACAACTATAAAATTTCCTCTTAACAGTCTCCTTGTTGCATCCTAATGACCTGGGTAGGTTGTGCTTTTCATGTTCTTTCACTTCTAGGAACTTTAAATTTTTTCTATGATTTCTTTAGTGGCCCACTAATTATTCAAGAGCATATTGTTCAGGCTCCATAAATTTATACACTTTTTGTATATTTCCTTTTACTGATTTCTAGTTTCAGTTTACTAAGATAACAGACAAACATATTTTAATTTCTTTACATTTGATATAATTGATGAGAGCAGGTTCCATGCACTGCTGAGATGAATGTATGTTGTCTTCTTGTTGAATAGAATATCTGCTAAGTTATTTGTACTATATGATATTTTCATTGTGAATGCTTACCACAGGCTCTTGGATTTGAATAGTTGGTATCCCTTTGGTGGAACTGTTTGGGAAGGATTAGGAGGTGCAGCCTTGTTGGAGGAGGCATGTTATTGGGGTTGGGCTTTGGGGTTTCAAAAGCCCTTGGCATTCCCAGTTAGCCCTCTTTGCCTTGTGGTTGTGTCTCAAGATATAAGTTTTCATGCCTGTTGCCATGCTCACCACTATAGTGGACTCACTCTTTGAAACTGTAAATCCTTAATAACCTGTTTCTTCTAAAAGTTGCCTTGGTCACGGTATCTTAGCACAGCAACAGAAACATAACTAGGTCATTCTTTGATACTTTTTAATTCTGATATTTCTTTGTTAATTTTTAATTTGTGAGACTTATCTAGAGAGGACAGTGGGGTATAAAATCACCTACTGTTATTGTATTAGACCCTCTTTGTCCTTTCACACACATTAGTCTTGTTTTGTGAAATTGGAAGCCCTACATTTGGTAATAATGTTTACAATTATTATATCTCCTTGGAGAATTGTTCCCTTTATTAATATGTAGTGGCTTGCTTTATCTTGTCTGATTAATTTAGATTTGAAGTCTATGTTATCAAATATCAGATTAGCTGTGCCAGCTCCAGCTGGTTTTGGCTTCTGTGCTGGCTAGTTTTTTATGCAACTTGACACAGCAAGTGTTATCTGAGAAGAGGGAACATCAGTTGAGAAAATGCTTCCATAAGATCTGCCTGTAGGCAAGACTCTAGGACACTTTTTTAATTAGTGATTGATGGGTGAAGGTTCAGCCCATTGTGGGTGGGGCTACCTCTGGCTAGTTGTCCTGAGTGCTATAAAAAAAAGGCTGAGCAAATTATCAGGATCAAGCCAGCAAGAAGTACCCCTCCATTGCTTTTGTATCATCTCCTAACTCCATAGTCCTGTCTGAATTTCTTCCCTGATTTTTGCCAATGATGAACTATGTTGTAAAAGTATAAACAAAATTAACCATTTTCTCCCCAGGTTGCTTTTGGACATGGTGTTTCATCATAGCAGTAGTTACTCTAACCAAGACAGCTTCCATTATCTCATCCTTTGACTCTTAGTTTTTGGATATTTTTTTTTTGCCAGCAATGTGTGTTTCTCAGAAATAACAGATAGTTGGATTGAGATTTTTTTTTAACTAATTCAGTTAGTCTGGCTTCCTTCATTAGTGAATTTAAGCTATTTGCATTTAAGATTGTTATTAAGAGATGGTTATTTATTATTGCAATTTTGTTGGTTGTTTTTCTGGTTAGTTGAATTATTATATTTTATTTAACTCTCATCCATGCTTGCATTAGGGGCTTGCTGATTTACTGTTCCTTGCATGATGGATTCCTTTCTAGAGGTCCTTTGTTCATCTGTTTCTCCTATGAAAATTACTCCTTCTTGGGCTCTCCAGTTTGAGACTGTCCATTTTTCCTTCTCTGTATCTCTGTGCATGGTAGTCTATCTCTAGCATGGTGGTCAGAAATTGCCTTAGTTTGTGCTTATCTTAAAATGTTATTATTTTTCTGCCAATTTTAAAAGATAACGCTGTTTGTTAAACAATCTTGGTTGGCAGTTATTTACTTTCAAGTATTGAAAGATATCACTTTGTCCTTTCCTGACTTTGAAGACTGCTGGTATGAGATCTATTTTATTCTGACATTTCTGAATTTATAGATGAGTTGGCATTTTCCTTGGTAGATTTTAGCATACTTGTTTTGTATTTTTGACACCTTGACTATAATGTGTCAATGGTTCTTCTTTAGTCCTGTCTGTTGGGAGCTATAAATGCTTCTTGTGTTAAGATGTCTATTTCTTTCTCTCCATTTGGGAACTTTTCTACTATCATTTCATTGAATGTATTTTCTACTCTGTGTTTATCTCAGCTCCTTTTCCTCTGCTGTAGGTTTGGTTCCATAGTCTTATCTCAGTCATATCTAAGAGGTTTTCTGGTTCTTTTGGCAAACTTCCATTCCCCCTTTTGACTTACTAATGTCTGAATGTGGTATTTTGTCAACTCTACCTTCCACATTCTTTTTTTAACTCTCACCAGATGAAGTATACTGACCATCCTTTACATTGTGCTTTTAAAATTTGATTCACTGAGTTTTCAGTTCCAAAAATTTAAAAGCAGGCTTTTAGTTATTGTTTGAGAATCTCATATAAGGTCACAATGTATCTGGTCCAATTGGCCACAACCCCTCTTTTCCAACTCCTGCAATACCTTCCTGATACTTCTTCTACACTGGATGCAGTGTTTTGTGTTTTGTCCCCCCTCACATGTCCACACTGAGTCCAATTAGTGATGCTGACTGGAGCTTTGGTGGAAGGCCATCACTGGATCATGGATCATGGACAGCCTGTCAGGGTCACATCCTTGAACATTTCTCTCTCTCTCTCTCTCTCTCTCTCTCTCTCTCTCTCTCTCTCTCTCTCTCTCTCTCATTTCAAAGCCCTCAACTTCCTTGCTGAATTTTTCTTTTCATTCTAATTTTTACCAACAACGCTTATTTTCCCATCTGTTTCACGGATGTTTTCCTCTGTGTTGCTAACTTTCCTTATGGCCATTGACTGAGTTTGCCTGCCTGTTTGTATGCTTCTCCAGGTCATTGATCATGCTTACCAGTAAACATTTGAAATCTTCATCTTACACTTTACCTGTTTCAGAACTACTGACTCGAGTAGTTGTGATCTTTTGGAAGTCATGTGGCTTTGCAAGTTTCCAGTGTGTCTGTGCTATGATTTGTGCAACTGCTTTTTGGAGGTGGGGGTGGAAACCTTCTTATTGAGCAACCTATTTTTGAAGCCTCAACCCCCAGGACCACTCTGTGAGGATTAAACAAACTACTGTATTAATAATATCATTGAACCATACAAGAAATAGAAAGAGTATTCAACTTCAGAACCACCCAATATGTTAGCAACAATCATAATACTGAGAACAACAAAGCTACTATAGAACGGGCCAGAACTCAGACATTATCTAAGCTAATTGTGCAAACAGAAAATGAGTGAGGTGAAGGAGGAAGTAGTAGATGTCAGAAGTAGAGAAGCATCTTAGGGTTTTACTGCCATGAAGAGACAACTGTTATAATAGATAACATTTAACTGAGACTGGCTTATAGTTTCAGAGGTTCAGGACATCATCATCATCATGGCAGGAAGCATGACAGCATCCAGGCAGACATGGTGCTGGAGGAGCTGAGAGGTCTACATCTTGATCCAAAGGCAGCCAGGCAAAGACTGGCTTCCAGGAGTGTCTCAAAGCCCACCCCCACAGTGATGAACCTCCTCCAACAAGGCCACTGCTACTCCAACAAGGCCACACCTCCTCCAATAAGGCTACACCCACTCCAACAAGGCCATATCTTCTAATAATACCACTCCCTGGCCAAGCATATTCAAATCACCACAGGAAGTAAGGTTAAGTAAAAGAAAGGAGAGGAATAGAAGGGTGTTATAATAGAAGGGGAGGGGACTACGGTGGTGGTTTTTAACCTTCCTAACACTGGGACACTCTAATATAGTAGTTCCTCAGGTTGTGGTGACTCCATTAAACTATTTTGTTGCTGCTCCGTAACTGTAATTTGTTACCATTATGAATCATAATGTAAATATCCGATATGTGTAATACCTGATATGTGACCCCCGAAGTGGTTGAGAACTGCTGGACTAGAGCAAGAGATTAACAAGCAAAAAATCCCAACCCCCCAAAAAATCTCCCAATAACAAAAAGTTCAAAAATGTAGATAAATGTAAGAAGGGAAGGAAAATTATTGCCTAACAATAAAAAAAATGTGTATATAATATGAGAACATGAAGGGGAATAAAAAATAAAAACACAGAATTAAACAAATACAATAAAATAAATCACTGCTTCGACATAAAGTACATAAAGAAATCACAACGGAGAAGCTGATGTGGTGTCGAGGGAGTCCTTGGGAACTGAGTCCTTGGGAACTGGAGACCTTCCTAGTGTGAAGAGAGAGGGAGGCCCCCTGAGCATTTGGCTCCTAGCCTTAGTGTATATTAGGTTGTGACTGTGGCTGTACTGGACATTTCAAAGGTAAAGCTCTTTTTTCCCCCTATTTCTAATTTTCTAATCTATTTTTAAAGCACAAAACATGACACTAAGTTTTGTCCTGTGAGGTTTCTCTTTCAATTGGCTTGATATCCTCAGTAGCCTAGTGAAGTGGATATTCTGTACCACTTTGCCGAGTGGCAAACTGCAAAGTTGTTCAAGGTTAAACAGTAGCAACATCGGGAGCACTCAAAACCTCTGTGTCTGTGAGCTGTGGGAGCCAGGGCTCACTGTCCTTTGTGAAGCAAAGGCAAGGATTCAGAATGATCTAATGTGCTATATTGTTGAATCCACGTTTGAAGGTGTAGCCTAGGAACAAAACAAGGCATGTGCAGAATTTATAAACAATGATGTGTATAACATCTCAAGTACAAACAGATAGGGCTAGGTAAAAGGCACGGGGTCAGCCCCGAAACAGCCAGTAGACGAAATATTAAAATACTACCTTCTTATGTTGTAAAAAACAAAACAAAACAAAAACCTGTTAACAATAAGCAAAATGTTCATGTTACTATGATATATGAATAAAGCAATAAGTATAAACTATGCCAAGAAAAGGAAGGCTCCTCCTTGCCAGGATTATGGAAACAATTCAGTCTTTTCAGAAAGACATTTTCTCAAAGAGGTAGCTAGTCAAGGTTATCTGGGGGCTGCATGAAGGTCTTCCTGATCCCATGCCCGAGTCTGGTCCATACACGCACAGTGTCTGTAAAACACTGGCATCATCAGTCTTGCCCCAGACTCCCTTGCCAACTCCCCATTCACCTCCCAGCAGCCAGCAGCTGTCACCACCAGCTCTGTCTCAAGAGCCTACCACCCTTCATTTTAATGACCCTCCAGACAAGGCAAATGTGGCAGCTCTGCAGGTCTCTCCTCTTCACCTGGAAAGGAATTAGTGGTCCATTAGCATCAAGAGAAGCGCCTCCCTCCTCCTACAGAGGAACTGGGGCTGTTGGGAAAATGCGAAAGGATGGTTTGGACTTGGGAGGAAGCATTAGCCACCCGGAAGTGGTTGTCTAGGGTTCCAGCTTCCTGTGCAGTCTCTGTCAGTTGCTTTACTCCCTGTCTTTAGCAAATAACTTGTCACTAGATCTGAAGTTTAAAAGCCTTGGCTCGCCTGGTGGGGAGTGAACAGGTGGAGGGTGGAAAGTAGCAAATGCTTCTTATGCTGACAGGAGAGCAAAAAAGTCACTTCCCCACGTGCTCCTTGGTTTTGCCTGAGTCTTTCTAAGGCAGGAAGCAAACAAGGCTGAGTATTGAACCTTTTAGGACTTTCCAGTCCTTCATCGTACTGAGGGCAAGATCTTTTGACCGGCCAGGAGCTTGGTTAGAATTTAGGTCTTTAAACCTCATCACAAGCAAGCTTTTAGACATAATTACTTTGGTCATCTTAGGAACAAGAATATTGAGACCTGGAGAGGAAGAAAGGAAGTGTGGACAAGTGTTCCTGACTGGAGCATGGCTGAGCACAGTAGTCCCTAATTGCTGGGGACTATGCTTCTGAGCTACTCAAGCTTGTCCCTGCTTTGGCTCCTTGCAACTGTGAACCGGGTATCACCATTGCTGGGCTTGACCTGGAGAAACAGTGCTAAGATTCAGACTTGCCTCCACTTAAGTTACAGAAATGGGGTTTGCTTCCAATGGGTCTGATTCCAGAACTGTTAGCCATCTCACCTGGTTCAGTAGCTGTGTATTTGGTTCCTTAGTAGGTGTTCTGTTGGTGTCTTGAGATTTCAAGTAGAATGTGAATATCATCAAAGGAGCAAGGACTAGCACATACAACACACACACATGCAAACACCCACACATGCATACAGGCACGCCTGCATGCAAATGCATACTCAGGCACACACAACAACAACAACAATAAATTAGAAAAACAGCTTCCAAATAATAGAGCAAAACCCCAAATAGATAAAAATAGACTTATTTCTAATGAGTCACATATGTATATGACAAAGTTTAAAAAGACCGAAGCATAGAGTGCAGAGGAAAGCTTCATCCTCGCCCTGTCTGCCAATCCTTTGTGAGCAGAGCAGCTGCCCCAGCTCCTCTAATCCCAGTTCCTCTGACGGTGTGGCAAGAAGAGCCTGTGTTCAAGGTCAAGTTAAAGGTCAGCCTGGGGCACCTAGTAAGACTTGTCTCAGGATTAAAAGAAAGGGGTCTCTGAAGACTTAGCTCCATGGGAGACTACTAGCCTAGTGTAAAGGCTCTGGATTCTTGTTTTTCCCTATTACTTCACAGTGCACTTCAGATGTGGACAGTAATAGGATGGGGGTGGCCTTTGAGAACTCAGTCCTCTGCACAGAGTAGGGAGGATAAGATCTGAAAGGGCTTGGCACTAGTGGCAGTTTTCTTTTTGTGTGTTTTTTCTTTTCTTTTTTTAAAGATTTATTTATTTATTATATGTAAGTACACTGTAGCTGTCTTCAGACACTCCAGAAGAGGGAGTCAGATATTGTTACAGATGATTGTGAGTCACCATGTGGTTGCTGGGATTTGAACTCAGGACCTTTGGAAGAGCAGTCGGTGCTCTTAACCGCTGAGCCATTTCTCCAACCCCCTCCTGTATTTTTTCTAGGTAGGTGGGTCTTCATTGAGTCTTATATATTATGTTATTGAGTAGAGAACCCTGCCCCTCCACATTTGAGTTCTGGGTCCAGGAGTGGGTGCCATAGACAGTTTGTTCTACAGCTTGGCTGGACACTTCACATCACTCAGCCACCCTGACACCATGGGATAACAATGAAAATTCAAAGCATCCCTGGGCTTCTTTAGGTCTTTGTCACTATCACTGGAATTTGTCATTTCCTGGTTTCATGGAGTCAGGCTGTTTCCTCCATGAGCTGATAAAGGAAGAATCACCCTTCAGTTCAGTGCATACAGGCGCCAGAGCCCAGCTTCTCTGAGCTTGCTTTGCAGCTGCTCTGAAGCCCCTGATTGGAGACTAATGTCCTCTGGGAGCAGATCTGGGATTAGGAACTGCAAATCAACACAAATCTGGCTCTTTGTAGATTACTTAATTGCCCTGGGAAGGGAGTTCCCAGGAATGGTAGGTCAACAGAAGGTATGCAGGAGATGTTGGGGTGGGTTTGGGGGTTGAAGCCACATAAGACCTCTCTCCCCACACACATGCACACAAGCAGAGAATAGTAATTTATTCTGGAGCCAAATATGAGTGGCTATGGCCCAGGAACACAGATTGAGGACACCCCAAATCCCATGTTGCAATGTGGGAACAGTTTGATGAAGTTTGTATAGTAGCAGAACCAAGAAAGTCATAAATAAAGGTCCTTTTAAATAAATTGGTAGAAAAAGTAAGTAGATGGTCAAAGCAAAGCAGAGAAATCTCAGCTATATGCTTTGGATGCTATCTGATGACCCTTAGCCTCTTGGTTTGTAGGGGTTAGAGTTTTATAAAGTTAGTACCTTCCAAAACATTTTTATCTGTTAGCTGCAGGATGTTGGGTCAGACACAGAGGTGGGCAAGGAATGGTTATTTAGGGGCTACAGATAAATTGTAATTAGACTCCAGACCTGTAGCATTCCACAGGTTACCACCATCTCCAGAACTCTAAATCAGTCAACTGGCCTTGCAAAAGGTTCAGTTGAGGAGGCAGCTTCTTTGGGGTGGGGGGGAACATTAGTTCATAGAAGATTGCTTTTAAGGAATGATTTCATTTTAGAACTTTGTGGTTGCCTCTGTTTGAGCAAGAAAAGTTTGAAATATATGAAGTGGTCTCTTATCTAAACTTTTGAAAGCTGAACATGGTGACACACACCTGCAATCTCAGCACTCAGGAGTCTGATGCAGAAGGATTGAGAGTTCAAGACCAGCTCTGGCTACATAGCCAGACCCTGACTTAAAATAAATAAATTAATATTTTGAAAACAGTTTGATTCTATGTTTTCATAACACTATGCAATTGAGAGAACTATGCAATTCTAAAGAATGACAGAGAAAAATGACATATTTATTGAGTTAGACCTTCTGTGGTGACTGTGCAATATCCTTCTGTTGGGTTGAAGAGATGGCTCAGTAGGTAACACCTTTGTAGGGCCAGTGTGACGGCCTCCCTTTGCATCTCCAGCCCCTTGTTAAAACCTGCCATGCACTGTGTGTCAGTGCTGGGGTCGTGAGAACAAGAATAGGAATAAGGTGGTGAGTGACAGAGGGCATGGGGCATTGTTTTGTGGCTTCCACAAATGTGAATGGGCATGTAGACTCTCATGTTGACATGCACATACACAACACACACACACATATACACATGCTACCACCACCACTACCATAACATTACAAATTATAAAATGTTTCACAAAGTAGATTAAAAAATCTTAAATTGATAGAGATTGTTTTTTAAAAATTCTAATTAGACACGTACATATGTACATGACACAAAATTGAAAGGGACTGGAGTATAAAGAGATTACAGAAAAAAAAAAAGCCACATTCGTGTCCTGTCTACCAGCTTCTTGTCCTTCTTCACAGGGAGGAGTTTACCCCAGCCCCACTGTCAGACAGGTCAAAAGCAGGTCGGACACCGGTCAGACATGGATACTTCTTCCCAAGTTACCCTGTGCATTTCCTGTGGGCATTGGTCTGTGTCTGTAGCTTTAAGCCTTAATACAAGATACTGTATGTATTATTTCTAGCCTTGCTTTTCAGGAGTGCCATTCTGAAATATCACAAACCACAGAACCAGTGCTTTGATTCAGTTTGTTTTCAGTCTATTTGCAAAGTTCCTCATACTTCAGAATATTTATGAGCTCTGAGCTTGAAATGACATTAGCAAATTCTGACCCTTCAGCTTCAATTTCTCCAGACTGATGTTTTCCCTCCCAGCAACCAAAATTGATTGTTTGATTTTATAGCTGAGAGGGTTTTTTTTCCTTTCTTTTCACTTGTCAATGAACTAAGGAAGCCCACAAAGAGGAAAGCAGAACTGGGTGGACTATACAAATAGTTGCCTGTTAACTGGAGAGGCCTAGTTGAGGGTGAGAGAGTGGAGACTTTGGCTCAGTAAGTACTGCTACAATCAGGACACTTGTGGGAGAGAGTCACGTGGCAAGAACAGTGTCTGAACACTTTGAGAGTTGAAAGGAACAATTGTTCATTAATCTCATTCAGTGTACCAGGGTACAGTGGCTACAAAACTCAATGCCAATTGTTCTGTGTCCAGATTGCCTCCTCCAGCTTGAGGATCAGAAATCCCTGGGAACGAACAGCTTGATGGAGCATCGACTGCCAGTTTTCAATCCTTGGGTGCTGATGGGGTTTGCTGTGGAAATAAGAAGGCCAATTTAGCCTCAACCATATGTGCCGTGCACTCAGGGTTAATGTATTTTGACATGTGTATTTCCTGTAGGGGCATCTTTCTCTGCAATACACCCAATTTTGGGGAAGTACTTACAAGGATTATATAGGCTATAGAATATTAATTAATGTTCCTTCTGAGTGGAAATATTACTCCTCTGTGAGATCTCTCTCAGTAGCTGGCATATTTTTATAATTCACTACTTGTTTCTTATCTGTGTGGAATGTATTTTACTCTCAACTATGATAGCTCTCAGTTCCCTAGGAGAGAATAGCCTCTCAAATATTCAGGATTGTAGGGGAGCTTTTGGATTGTCAAATATCATCTTCTTGTAAGTCAAGTTCCAAATTCCCATTTAGTTGCTAGGTGCTTGCAATCTCCAATATTAATTCTCATTAATGCTCTGGGCTGCCAGCCACATCTGCTTAGGATATCAGTAGAAATTGGCCTGCCATGTACTGGCATGAGTTGGAACTATACAGGAAGTGTGGCTACCCGCTTGTTTGCTCCAAGGACCCTGGAAAGAGACATGGCTAAACATATAATATGAAAGGTCTTTACAAGTCATTGAATCATTTTTCCAGATTAGATTTCCAAATGTCAAAAGAAACAGCAGCTCATTAAAATTGCAGCTGTAAAATCCACCAGCACCCCATGTAGAAAAGTGATTACAGAGCAAGCTTGATTAATTAGGTGTGAAAATTTAGGACCAGCGTAGTAATAAATGATAGAACTCACCCAGCAGCCTGCTTCCCTTCCACACTGTTTCTCTGAATGGCCAATTTTCCACTTGTCTGTTGTACAGAGATCACATTTCAGAGATGGTAAAGTTTACATCTAAATTATGGAGGCAGCAGAAGACCTTGAGGGAGCCACAGATAGACCCTGACTTGGGTTTTGCCGTCCGTTCATTGTGGCCTTGATATGTATCTAGACCATTCTGCACCTTGTTTGTTGCATCTGCAGAAGCTGAACATCTGTGCCTACCTGTCTACCTTTCTTCTGAACAGAAACAGTTATGTGAAAAAATGAACAGAATAAATGTCACATGATTTTATATGCAGCTTTGAGATCATTATGTGTAAGAGATCATATGATATGTAAATTTTATGCTCATTGGTCGACATGGTTTAGAAATCTGATGTTATAGTTTATCATGCTAATCTTTTGAAAAGAACAAAATAAATCATAAAAGTGCCTTCCTTGGGTTTTGGGACATAGAAGGTTTTATGGATAGTTTATGAATCGCTACTGTTTGAGCAGAGAGTGATTGAAAGAATAACAATGGAAAATAATATACTTATCAGGAGAGAACTACAGCTGTAAGCAAAAAATGTCTCCTTTGATTATTCAGAAGATAGTATTGTGTCATGCTTCAAGGTTATATGAATCAACCAATACATGCGACTATAGTACTGACTGATGATTATACAGCCTACTTCCCCTCAAGCCCCAAATGATCTGTGACTTACAGCTGAACACTCAAGAAAGACTGGTTTCCACAGCTCACTATTCCAGAACACCCATTATCTGATTCCAATATGATCCCTTGCTATTCATATCTGGAGGTCAAACCAGCCAAATTACATTACTCCTTGTGCATTTCCTAGAATTCCTCACATCCAAGCATTTATGACCCATGGAATGATGTATTGAGCTCTATCCCAGACATGGTGCTAGGTCACAGTGGATAAGAACCTTTGACCATGTATGGTCCTTAGATTCCAGCAGCTCATTGCCTATTAAAGAACCGAGGTTTACATGGGCGTTCACAGTCTCATAAAATTACTACAATGAATGCTCTGCTATCTAGTTCTGAAGTTCATGGCTCCCTTTCACCCAGTATTTTGACCTGTACTTCATTTTAACTACACATTTCAGCTGACCCATAGCTGTAATCCTGCTTTACCTAAAACAGTTTTCTTTCCTAATGTGCCTTTAATTGTGCCTTCCCCTCATTGTGATTTTTCCTTGCTGTAACATTATTAAATCTCACTAACACTTAATTTTGCTTCCACTATTTTTTTCCTAGCTTGTCTTCTTTTCAAGCTTTGACTCTTCTATGAACTATACATTAAAATTTCAATGGGTGTCTGGACAATACCCTGAACTCTCTGTAATTCTGTCATACCAATCTGGCCCCATTCATTCTGCTCACTTACCTTCTATGTGGTGCTGAAGACATCAGATGAAGGATACTATAATAATCATGTTCTTTCAGTTCATCTGTGTGTCATTGCTGCTACCAGAAATCACTTCTGAGTTCCACATTGCTGCCAAGTGGGTATTTAAGAACTTCTCAAATGGCAGACCATAAAGTAAATGTTCCATGTTAAGGAGCCTGAAATTTATTCCCAAGAAACAGGTTGTTGGTAGATTGGTAAAAGTCTTCAAGGTATGTGTGTTTTGAGGCAAATGGAGGCAGAAAAGGAGAGAGATGACTGTGTTTGTAACTCAGGAAGTCAGCTCTGTTCTATCTGGAAGAGATCTGGAGGTGAATTTGAGGGAATAAGACTAGAGTCTAGGCAAGGCTGATGAGACTTGAGACAGTCTTGTAGGGGGTGCTAGAGAGGAGGCATCACATTTGAGAGATAGACAGTGAATAATACCTACAAACTTGAATTGAGGCAGAAAACACAAGAGGAAGTAATTATGTTAGGAGAAAGCCATGATTTTAGTTGTCAACACGTTTGAATTTTAGTTACCTATAGAATAGTGACGTGGGGCTCTGATATGTGGATCTGAAGCATACAGGATGAGGCTGAGGCTGAGGCTGGAAATATAGATTCCGGAGTTGTTGGCATATAGACAGTGATGAAATTGATGAGAAGGAGGACTATGGTTCCCCAGGGAGCATGTGGAGTGAGAAAAATAGTGGGTGGAGGGCGGAACCCTGCAGAATGGCAGCCTTCTCTGAGCAGATGGGAGACTATGAGCCTGTGGTGGGGCCAAAGAAGGAACTATCCAAGGTACAAAGAGAGCCAGGGAACGTGGTGTCATGGAATACTCAAGAAGGAAGGAGTGATTAATTATTTCACAAGTAGCGAAGAAATCCAGTAAGATTAAGATTTTAAATTGCCCATTACATGTGACATTTAAGAGCTCCTAAGTGACATTTCCTGAGAATACATTCAATTGAAGGTAGGAACAGCAGTCAGATTACTGAGGGCTCTGGAGGAGGTGAAGAGGTTCAGTGAGGATGAGGTTTTCTGGAAGATTGCACATGAAGAGAGATATTGGTGGGCCAGAAGGCTAGCGCCTAGACGATTACTAGGGGACCAGCAGGTCACTGTATAGCTGGGACCACTCTGTGGAAGAGTTTCTGTCTGTCACTTTCTCTCAGTCTCATCCATTACCCAAAGGACACGTAATTCTTTTTGAGACAGAATCTTGTAGAGTCCTGGCTTGTCTGGTGAGTCCTTTGTAGCCCAAACTGACTTTGGACTCATTGCAATCTCTTCATCAGCCTTCTGATGTTGGGCGTAGAGGTGTGTGCCTGCATGCTGGGCTTCCATGGGAATCACTGAATTAATACTTAGACGTGAGATCTCGGAACCAGGGGAGTTGTTGTTTTCTTAATTTTTAAAATTGTTTATCTATTTTTATTTTATGTGCATTGATGTTCCGCCTTATATGTGTGTGTGAGGGTGTCAGGTCTCCTGGAACTGGAGTTAGAGACAGTTGTAAGCTGCCTCTTGGGTACTGGGAATTGAACCAAGATTCTTTAAAAGAACAGTCAGTGCTCTTAATGACTGAGCCACCTCTCCAGCCCCAAGTTGTTATTTTCAATTTCATCACTCTCCAACACTAATCCTGGAGTTCTTTAATGACATTTAGTTTTCCTAAAACCCAAACGATACTTGTCTATTTATATGATACATATTAATTCCTTCATTAGATCTTAACTATAAGTGCAGTGTATTTCCTTAATATTTCCTTTTCTGTATTCTATCTGCCTATACTTTAGAATATAAAGTATACAACAGAATGCTGGGAAGCCCGCAGGGACTCAATAAATAATTACTGAAGGAGTACAGAGATCTGACTACCAATCACAATTGTGTAGAAATATTTTGGAACTTGAGTTAACACTGATTTTTTTTTAAACAGAATCAATTAACTGAAGGTGGCCTACAGCTGGAATGTTTACTGTGATTGTCGACAGACGTCTTTAGATCAGGCTTCTGTTACACATAGTTGTTGGAAAAGCTGAAGCTGACATTCCCCAAAGTTGACAGTCCTAGCAGGCTATACTGTTGAGGCTCTAAATTATTGGGAAGTAAATCTAATGGGAAGAGCTCAAATTTGGTTCATCTCTCATATCTTTGATGATAAAAATCTAAACTTTACACAAAAATTTGTAAGTCCTGACTTAGAAGTGTCCGTTGTATAAACATAAGCCTACTGTTCTCCAGTTTGTACCATTGAAAGGGTAATGGAAGTCAAGTCCAGGTGTAATATTTAATTAGAATGAAGAACTACATTCATTCTCATGTCATATGACTTTTCTAGAAACCTGCAAGGAGCTTTACTCTCAGGCCCTGAGAATATGAAGAAAAGGATTAACAAATATTTCCTATCTCTTCCTAAAAATGCTAGCACCAAGGTAACTGTCCTCTTTCAAAAGGAAGGATGTGGAGATTGAGCAGGCCCTCGAGAACTGAAACACTTGCGCTTCCTTGAAGGCAAGGTGGGCCTCTTTGACCCAAGCAAGAAGAAAAACTATACTCATATTCCTGGGTAAGCATAGCAGCCTCACATGTGAGAGTCACTTGTCCTAGCCCGCATTGGCAATGTGGCAATGTGGCAATGTCCCTTCACCTTATCTCCATGGAAAGGTTAAAATAAGGACTATACAGCCTTCCTGGGCCTGCAGGCCCCTGATGGACCTTCTGTGTAGATGGATCCATCTCTGTTGCTGACTTGAAGCTCTGATGAATCATGATAACCATACTTAATGCCAGCCTTGGTCCCTGCTGACTAGAACTGGACTTCATTTGTTTCCATGACCGGAAGATGCTCCTAAAAACTGCTACAGGTTGAGTACTTCATCCCAGGGGACAAGGACTGAGAACGGGACTGGCCAAGTGTTGTCTTCTGTTGCTCTGGAAACAGTTCCTAGCATCCACAGGCCAGTAGAAGCATCTCTGTATATGATAAAGTGAACATTTTATGTGCCTAATGAGACTGTTGGCGAGTCTGTTCCAATTACTTTTCTGGGGAAAAAGAACAGAACAGGCTGGCATGAATGAGTAGTGGCCAAGTGTTCATTTAAAAGGTCAAGTGGATTTGGTCCCTTCACTAGTAGAGCCTCCTCCCATGGCTCCATCTCTTAGTGCCTTCTTCAGATGCTTCTGATACCATGTGGTGCACCCAGGGTTTGATGGAACCAGTACAGTGTGCATTTTTTTGAGCAAACTCGTCTTTTATTAAGGTTTCTTCTCAAGAGAGTTTATGCAGACCAATGGAGAATGAAGTTTCTGCCTCAGGACCATTGGGAGATGTGAAGAAAGGATTAGCCATGTAACAGAAATGTTAAGATTGTGTGCAAACAAGTGAGCTGGAGTCTGCCTGGGGAGTCATTTTCTTAAAACAGTTGTGATGACAAAAATCCCATACAGAGGCTAAGAGGATGTCAGGAGCCTGTAGCTTCACTCCATTCTGGATGGCCACCACTGATTGCAAATATTTGTGGTGAAGTTACAAGCCATCAGCTGTGACGTGAAACTTACGGAGGGAACATAATTTGAGTGGAGACAGAGACGGTGGAACAGAGTGTCTTGATTAAGTTAATATGTATTGATATTTCTCCTGTTGTTTTGACTTCCCAGGCTGTTTAAATTCAGTCTTGTCACAACAGAAAACAAAAAGAGGCTGCTGTGACATTGATTTTTGAGAGCCTTGCCTCGGAAGGATAGTGTTGTGTTGTTTTGTTTTGCTTTTTTTTTTTTTTTTTTTGTGCATGTGTCTGTGCTCTGGGGTTGACAGTCAGGAAGGCAGAAATGTTAAAACTGTGGCGCAAATAATCATGTTAAATTGCTGAGCATAAATTATCAAGGGGAATGCATTTTGATTGTAAGCATAAATCAATTTTATGCACCACAAAATTGCCACCATTTGAGTTTGCTGAGGTAACTTATTTTTGGTAGCCATGAGCACAATGCTGGTTTGGAAACAGAAAGTCTGGGGTCCGTGGACCCCAGGAACCCACACTCACAGACTCCCTGCAGCAAACCACAAGCCAGGAGAGTTTGTTCTTATTGAGAAGTGCTTACTTCACACCAACCATAGTCACACAAGCTTGAACTTGGGAGCCATGCCCACAGCAAGATTCTCACCATCGGACATAGCCTCTTCATTTAGTGCTTCTAATAACTGCACTTATGATTCAAAACCAGAATGGCTAAGATCAAAATCACAGAAGACAGCAGTTGTTGGCGAGGATGTGGAGAAAGAGGAACACTTCTCCACTGCTGGTGGAATTGCAAGTTGGTACAACCACTCTGGAAAGCAGTCTGGCGGTTCCTCAGGAAACTGGGCATGACACTCCGGAGGATCCTGTTATACCACTCCTGGGCATATACCCAGAGGCTTTACCTGCATGCAATAAGGACGCATGCTCCACTATGTTCATAGCAGCCTTATTTATAATAGCCAGAAGCTGGAAAGAACCCAGATGTCCCTCAATGGAGGAATGGATTCAGAAGATGTGGTATATTTGCACAATGGAATACTACTCTGCAATTAAAAACAATGAATTCACGGAATTCTTAGGCAAATGGTCAGAACTCGAAAATATCATCCTTAGTGAGGTAACCCAATCCCAAAAGAACACATATGGTATACAGTCACTGATAAGGGGATATTAACCCAGAATCTCGGAATACCCAAGACACAATTCACATATCAATAGATTTCCAAGAAGATGGAAGGAGAGACCCCTGGTCCTGGAAAGACTGGATGTAGGGGAATGCCAGGACATAGAAGAGATAGGGGGTTGAATGGGGAACAGGAGGAAGGAAGGGGACTTACGGGGAGGGAGGAAACAGGAAAGGGGAAATCATTTGGAATGTAAATAAAAAAATATAGAAAAAAAATAATTCAAAACCAAATTTAGATGCAAACTTCCAGCCTATTCTTACACCATTAAATCTGCCTCATCATAATTTTAAAAGACTTGTTTGGTTTTAGCAGACAGACAATACACTATCATCTAGCCATCACTCTATTATCTTCACAGAAAAGAGCCAATAATTTCTACAATCAGAATATCTATAAACCAGCATGTTGGTCTCTGCTGCTCATACATGGCATTTTTTAAATTTAACTTTTTTTTAGATATTTTCTTTATTTACATTATCGATGTTATACCCTTTCCTGGTTTCCCCTTCAATAACCCCCTATCCCATCCCTGCTCCAACTGCTCACCAAACCACCCACTCCCTGTTCTGGCATTCCCTTACAATGGGGCATTGATCCTTCACAGGACCAGGGGCCTCTCCTCTCATTGATGTCTGACAAGGCCATCTTCTACTACATATACAGCTGGAGCCATGGATCCCTCCACTGTGTACTTTTTGGTTGATGGTTTAGTCCCTGAGAGCTCTGGGAGCACTGGTTGGTTTGTATTGTTGTACCTCCTATGGGACTGTAAACCCCTTCAGCTCCTTTGGTGCTTTCTCTAGCTCTTCCATTGGGGGCCCTGTACTCAGTCCAATGGTTGGCTGAATACATACACCTATGTATTTGTCAGGCACTGTCAGAGCCTCTCAGGAGACAGCAATATCAGGCTCCTGTCAGCAAGCACTTGCTGGCATCTACAACAGAGTCTGGGTTTGGTGACTGTATATGGGATGGATCCCCAGGCAGGACAGTCTCTGGATGACCTTTCCTTCAGTTTCTGCTCCACACTTTGTCTCTGTATCTCCTCCCATGTGTATTTTGTTCCCCCTTCTAAGAAGAACTGAAGTATCCACACTTTGGTCTTCTTCTTAAGCTTGATGTGGTCTGTGAATTGTATCTGGAATCTAACTTCTTGAATTCTTTGTATATATTGACTATTAGCCTTCTATCAGATATAGGGTTGGTAAAGACATTTTCTCCATATTTTGAACATGTGGGCTAATATCCAAAGAGTGATATTAGTGATATAAGTGAGTGCATACCAGGTGCATTCTTTTGTGATTGGGTTACCTCACTCAGAATGGTATTTTCTAATTCCATCCATTTGCCTAAGAATTTTATGAATTCATTGTTGTTAATATCTGAGTAGTGCTCCATTGTGTAAATGTACCACATTTTCTGTATCCATTCCTCTTTTGAAGGACATCTTGGTTCTTTCCAGCTTCTGGCTATTAAAAATATTGTTGCTATGAACATATTGGAGCATGTGTCCTTATTACATGTTGGAGCATCTTCTGGGTATATGCCCAGGAGTAGTATAGCTGGGTCCTCAAGTAGTACTATGTCCAATTTTCTTTCTTTCTATCTACCTACCTTTCTTTCTTTCTTTCTTTCTTTCTTTCTTTCTTTCTTTCTTTCTTTCTTTCTTTCTTTCTTTCTTTCTTTCTTTCTTTCTTTCTTTTTTTCGAGACAGGGTTTCTCTGTATAGCCCTGGCTATCCTGGAACTCACTCAGAAGACCATGCTGGCCTCGAACTCAGAAATCTGCCTGTCTCTGCCTCCCAACTGCTGGGATTAAAGGTGTGCGCCACCACTGCCAGGCGTATGTCCAATTTTCTGAGGAACTGCCAAACTGATTTCCAGAGTGGTTGTGCCAGCTTGCAATCCCATCAGCAATGGGGGAGTGTTCCACTTTCTCAACATCTGCTGTCACCTGAGATTTTTATTTTAGTCATTCTGACTGGTGTGAGGTGGAATCTCAGGGTTGTTTTGATTTGTATTTCCCTGATGACTAAGGATGTTGAACATTTCTTTAGTGCTTCTCAGCCATTTGGTATTCCTCAGTTGAGAATTTTGGTTTAGCTCTGGACCCCATTTTTAATAGGGCTATTTGGTTCTCTGGAGTCTAACTTCTTAGTTCTTTGTATATATTGGATATTAGCCTTCTATTGGATGTAGGGTTGATAAAGATCTTTTCCCAATTTGTTGGTTGCCATTGTGTTCTATTGACAGTGTCCTTTGCCTTACAGAAACTTAATTTTATGAGGTCCCATTTGTCAATTCTTGATCTCAGAGCATAAGCTATTGGTGTTCTTCTGTTCAGGAATTTTTCCCATGTCTGTGTGTTTGAGATTCTTTCACACTTTCTTTTCGATTTGTTTCACTGTATCTGGTTTTATATGAAGGTCCTTGATCCACCTGGACTTGAGATTTGTACAGGAGATAAGAATGGATCGATTGGCATTCTTCTACATGCTAACTACCAGTTGAACCAGCACCATTTGTTAAAAAGGCTATCTTTTTTCCATTGGATGGTTTTAGCTCCTTTGTCAAAAATCAAGTGACCATAGGTGTGTAGGTTCATTTCTGGGTCTTCAATTCTACTCTGTTGATCTACCTGCCTGTCACTGTACCAATACCAGGCAGTTTTTATTATGATTGCTCTGTAGTATAGCTTGAGTTCAGGAATGGTGATTCCGCCAGAAGTTCTTTTATTATTGAGAATAGTTTTCACTATCTTGGGTTTTTTGTTATTCTAGATGAATTTGAAAATTTTTCTTTCTAACTCTATGAAGAATTGAGTTGGAATTTTGATGGGGATTATATTGAATTTGTTTATTGCTTTCGGCAAGATGGTCTTTTTTACTATATTAATCCTGCCAATCCATGATAATGGGAGATCTTTCCATCTTCTGAGGTCTTCTTTGATTTCTTTCTTCAGAGACTTGAAGTTCTTGCCATACAGATCTTTCACTTCTTTGGTTAGAGTCACACCAAGGTATTTTATATTATTTGTGACTATTGTAAAGGGTGTTGTTTCCCTAATTTCTTTCTCAGCCTGTTTATCCTTTGAGTAGAGGAAGAGCACTGATTTGTTTTAGTTAATTTTATGTCCAGCCACTTTGCTAAAGTTTTTTTTTTATCAGGTTTAGGAGTTCTCTGGTAGAACTTTATGTATATTATCATATCATCTCCACATAGTGATATTTTGACTTCTTCCTTTCCAATTTGTATCCCTTTGACATCCTTTTCTTGTCTAATTGCTATGGCTCGTACTTTGAGTACTATATTGAATAGTTAGGGAGAGAGTGGGCAGACTTATCTAGTCCCCGATTTTAGTGGAATTGCTTCATGTTTTTCTCCATTTAGTTTGATGTTGGCTATTGGTTTGGTGTATATTGCTTTTACCATGTTTAGGTATGGGTCTTGAATTCTTGATTTTTCCAAGACTTTTATCATGAAGGGGTGTTGGATTTTGTCAAATGCTTTCTCGGCATCTAATGAAATGATCATGTGTTATTTTTCTTTGAGTTTGTTTATGTAGTAGAAATCCACATTGATGGATTTCCATATATTGAACCATCCCTGCATCCCTTGGTGAAGCGTACTTGATCATGATGGATGTTTGTTTTGATGTGTTCTTGGATTCGGTTTGCAAGAATTTTATTGAGTATTTTTGCATTGATATTCATAAGGGAAATTGGTCTGAAGTTCTCTTTCTTTGTTGGGTCTGTGTGTGGTTTAGGTATAAGCACAATGCGGCTTCATAGAACGAATTGGGTAGGGTTCCTTCTGTTTCTATTTTGTGGAACAGTTTGAAGAGTATTGATATTAGGTCTTCTTTGAAGGTCTGATTGAACTCTGCACTAAACCCATCTATTCCTGGACTTTTTTTATTTGGTAGACTATTAATGACTGCTTCTATTTCTTTAGAGGTTATGGGACTATTTAGGTCATTCATCTAACCCTGATTTAACTTTGATATCTCATATATGTCTAGAAATTTGTCCATTTCATCCTGATTTTCTAGTTTTGTTGACTATAGGCTTTTGTAGTATGATCTGATTATTTTTTGGATTTCCTTGGTTTCTCTTGTTATGTCTTCCTTTTCATTTCTGACTGTGTTAATTTGGATACTGTTTCTGTGCCCTTTGGTTAGTCTGGTTAAGGATTTGTCTATCTTGTTGATTTTCTCAAAGAACCAACTCCTGGTTTGGTTGTTATATATATATATATATATATATATATATATATATTTTTTTTTTTTTTTTTTCTGGTTTTTCGAGACAGGGTTTCTCTGTGTAGCCCTGGCTGTCCTGGAACTCACTTTGTAGACCAGGCTGGCCTCGAACTCAGAAATCTGCCTGCCTCTGCCTCCCAAGTGCTGGGATTAAAGGCGTGTGTCACCACCGCCTGGCTTGGTTGATTCTTTGTATACTTCTTTTTGTTTCTACTTGGTTGATTTTATCCCTGAGTTTGATTATTTCCTGCCATCTACTCTTCTTGCATGTATTTGCCTCTTTTTGTTCTAGAGCTTTCAGATGTGCTGTCAAGCTGCTAGTGTATGCTCTCTCCAGTTTCTTTTTGGAGGCACTCAGAGCTCTGATTTTTCCTCTTAGCACTGCTTTCATTGTATCCCTTAAGTTTGGGTATGTTGTGCCTTCATTTTCATTGAATTCTAAAAAGTCTTTGATTTCTTTCTTCATTTCTTCCTTGATCAAGTTATCATTGAGTAGAGTGTTATTCATTTTCCACATGTACATGGACTTTCTATTGTTTTGTTGATATTGAAGACCAGCCTTAGTCTGTGGTGATCTGATAGGATTTATGGGATTGTTTCAATCTTCTTGTATCTGTTGTGGCCTGATTTATTACTGATTATATGGTCAATTTTGTCGAATGTTCCATGAGGTGCTGAGAAGAAGGTATATTCTTTTGTTTTAGGATAAAATGTTCTATACATATCTGTTAAATCCATTTGGTTCATAACTTCTGTTAGTTTCACTGTGTCTCTGTTTAGTTTCTGTTTCCATGATCTGTCCATTGATGAGAGTGGGGTGTTGACGGTACACTGTGTGCTTTAAGCTTTAGTAAAGTTTCTTTTATGAGTGTGGATATCCTTGCATTTGGAGCATAGATGTTCAGAATTGACAATGCGTCTTGGTAGATTTTTTTCCTGTGACCAGTATGAAGTGTTCTTCCTTATCCTTTTTGATAACTTTTGGTTGAAAGTCGATTTTATTTGATATCAGAATAGCTACTCCAGCTTGTTTCTTGGGACCATTTGCTTGGAAAACTTTTTTTTCCAGCATTTTATTCTGAGGTAATGTCTGTCTTTGTCACTGAGGTGTATGTATTTCCTGTTTGTAGGAAAATGCTGAGTCCTGTTTATGTATCTAGGCTATTAGTCTATTTCTTTGTATGGGGAAATTGAGTCCATTGTCATTAAGAGATATTAATGAAAAGTGATTGTTGCTTTTTGTTATTTTTGTTGTTAAAGGTGAAATTATGTTGGTGTCATTATCTTATTTTGGGTTTATTGAAAGAAGATTACTTTCTTGCTTTTTCTAGGATGTAGTTTCCCTTGTGTTGGATTTTTCCATTTATTATCCTTTATGGGGCTGGATTTGTGGAAAAATATTGTGTAAATTTGTTTTTGTCATGAAATGTCTTGGTTTCTCCATCTATGGTAATTGAGAGTTTTGCTGGGTATTGTAGCCTGGGCTGGCATTTGTGTTCTCTGAGGGTCATACCACCACACAAAGTGGCAAGGTGATCTCTCTCCCATACTCATTCCTTCTGGGCGACTCACTCACAACTTTGCAACTATGGCCTGCTCTACTCTCCTTACCTGGCATGGTGAAGGACCCACTCTCCTGAGTGTTTCAGCCAGTGAGGGGCAGCTCTCCTGCCTGCCATAGGTAGTGAGGAACAAAGGGGCTTAGGGTTGGCATTTGTGGCATTTTTGAACTGGGGGAGGAGGTATAAACTAAGTGCAGATATTCTGGGGAATTTTTAGTACTCAAAAAGCTGGTGCTTCTTCCAGGAAGCTCTCACCAGAGAATAGAGACAGTCCTAAGTGCTTAGATTGTAAATCCTGCCCCCTGCTTCCTCCTTTCACAGGCTATGTCACTTCAAATGGAAAGTGGTAGATGTCATAAGCTACTTTCCTTCTCACTTCCTTTTTTTCTTTAATGTTCATCGCGAGAGAAGATATCCTTATTTATTTTGAAGAAGCTTCCTGTTGGAGCCTAAAGGGTAGAGACCAAGTTGATGATTTTTGAAGGGATGTTGGTTCCTATGTTACTTCATTATGACTACAGAAACTAAATAGAATGATACATGACAAAAGTGGCCAGGGAAAGCTGACCCCTGGCTGCCATCAACAATGATGTCACAATCACCTCCACAACAGTGGTGTCAATAGTGTCAGATCATGTCCATGTATCCTGGGACACAGGGCATGCAGCATGAGACCAGGAACACAGGGCCCAGGGCCAAGCTGTTACAGGCAGAATTCTGATCTTTAAAAATTTTTATCTTCCTTTTGCCTCAACTTTCACAACTTGGCATTGGGAGAACAGCACTCATCTCAAAGATCTGTTAGAAGAAATGAGATCTGTAGGAATAGATTAGAAGGGTCCAGGCTATATAGAAAACAGCATGTGTGTGTGTGTGTGTGTGTGTGTGTGTGTGTGTGTGTGTGTGTGTGGTGTGTCTTTGGTACTCATGTGTATGTATATGTATACACTACAGAACAAAGTCCTCTCCAGACAGAAAATACCCACAATGACAATATCCCACCTAAATTCATTCATCACTTGCTTCCAAGGAAAGCACTAGTATGCCATTTATAAGTAGGTTTAATGATTTTTTTTTAAAAAAAAAAAAAACCCTTTTGCAGAGTGGGTAGATACTGTAAACAAATCTCTAGAAATGGTAAAGGGTTCTTTAAAGTGAATGCAGTGCAGATGCCCCACTCCCTAGAGAGAAGCAGGCATGTTCATGTCTAGGAACTAGCCAACAGTCAGTTAAACTGAGCCCAGATTTGTCTGAATTAGGCAGATATCTCAAAGTGCTTTTTAGAGATTTAGCTTAGAATAAAGTGTGTGTGTGTGTGTGTGTTCAACCATGTGCACATGATTACATGATTGTGAGTGCAGGTGCCTGTGGAGGCCAATGTCATTGATGATGTCCTGGAGCTAGAGTGACGGGTGGTTGTGAGTGGCCCTACATGGGTGCTGCAAATTGAACTCAGGTTCTCTAGAAGAACAGCAAGTACTGTTAAAAACAGAACCATTTGTTCAGAGCCCCCAAAATGCTTTCAAAATTAAATAAATGCAAAAAAGAAATCAAAGGTAAAATGATCAGAAGATCTGAAATTGTCATTTTCAAATAATATGATCATGTGCAAAGACGAGTCAAAAGAATCAAGCCATGCTGTAGAAGAGGCTGGTGACACCTTCAGAAATAACATGGCCATCAAGAGACTGCATGTGCTCTATGATAGCATTGACAAACCGTAATATTCAAACAGTTTAAAGAGTCACCAATAACACCAGAAACCTAAAATAAAATATGTTGTTAAGCCAATGATTGCACTAGAATAGAAAACCCTAAAAATGTATTATAATTTCTATATGGCAATAACCCAAATGTGTGTTGGGTTGGATAATTTTAGACTCTGAACTGGATAATTTATTATAACAAAGAGGGAAATTTATTATAATACAGATGTTAATATTCTCAAATTATTCTATACTTCAGTACCTTTACAATGGAGATACTAGCTGGATACTTTTAAAGAGGACTTAATGTATTTATTCTAAAATTATACAAAGGTAGAAAAGTTCATAGATGACTAGGTCAGGGTTGTGAATGGAGAGCACTACTCTTCTGTGAGATTTGCCCCATGGAAATTTAAATAGATCATCACTAGTCTAAGTGCAGTCACATAGACCAACAAAACAAAAGAGAATTCCTCCTGATAGACTAGCATGTAGTTAACCATTTTACAGGTAGTATTGAAAAGTGGCTAAGTGGTGGATATCTTTTTAGTAGATATCTTGAGATGAACTGGCTTGCTACATGAAGATAGAACTAGACCCCTCACTGAGAAGTTCCGAGAAGCGTTCGCTTCAGCTTAATTGCAGATGTTACTTTGAAAAGCAAAAACTTCAAGGTACAGAAAATAACATTAAGACACAAAAAGTACATAAAAGCAAAAATTTGACTGTAGTCAGGCATCATGGATAGAATTGACATGGACAGACTGAGAATTCAAATATATAATGATGTATTGAATAAATATTAATACTTATACATTCTCATAGCTCTGCAAGAGAAAAGCATGAACCCTGTAGGCATGTTTTCTGTTGCTGTGACAAAATGCTATGATCAAAGCAGCTCTTGGAAGAGTTTATTTTGGCTAATGGCTTGAGAAGGAGAGTTCATATTAGGAGTGGTGGCAGCATGGCCATTGGTGTCCAGAGCAGGAAGCTAATATCACATCTTCAACTGCAAACAGGAAACAAACAGAGTGGACTAGAAGCAGGGTGAGGTTATAAACCCTGGAAGCCTGTCCGTGTGGTGTACTTTGCCCAGCAAGGCCATACGTCCTGAAGGTTCTATGTATTTCCCAAATGGAAGAGGAGACCAAGTGTTCAAATACCCCAGTCTATGGGGATCATTGCTTATTCAAACCACTATAAACACCAGTGTACGCACAGGATATGAGCTCCAAATTTACATCAGATGGAGCTCAATGAAGGCCCAACAAGCAATAGCAATGAAAGGACAGCTAGAAATGGATTGAAATATAAAAATAAGCTACTACATCATAATTGGCAATAATTTGAGTTCTATATGAGTGGTGGGTTATGCTGAAGAGTGGAAGTTCAGCAACCTTCATGTTTAGAGCAAAGGCCAACTGTTTCCAAGAGTAATTTGCCAGTATATGCTTCTATTAAGCTTCTACACACACACACACACACACACACACACACACACACACACACACAAAACCACAGTCATTCAGTTCCCTCCTTGGTATGTATATTCCAGAAGTATCCCCAGGGCATTATGGACATATGGCTAAGGATGTTTATCACAGCATTGTTTGTGACAGTGGAAAAAAAAAAGGAGAAAACCTGAGCGTCCCAATGGAGAAATGGATAAATAAATCATGATGGAGTCACACTGTGAGCTACAGCGGCACATTTAGAAGCAACGGCACAGATTTGTCTGGCACAGCATGGCAAGGTCTTAAAATGACAGTGTTTTAGGTGAAAAGAAACTGAGTACAGTCTGACGTACAATATAGAAGGAGTGAGGGAAGATACATATAAACAGGTCAAGTCACATGTTTTATAAGAGTACGTACAAAGATTTGCATGTATACATATGCACATTTCTACAGGTCTTTATATCTGTATTGTATGTCAGTATCTCTGAGCATATATTGTATATCTATATTGTAGTGCTACCATTGTCTTTCTATCTCATTATCACATGTGACAATGGTTGCCCATTGGAGGTCTAGTAAAGTAACAATGACAGATGGCAAACAGATGAACTCACAGTGTTGTGTGACCCTGAGTCAGACTTCAGATGAGTACAGGTCTCTTCACCAAAGGACAACTTTCTCCCCTTTCTCTTTCTCCTGCCTCCTCCTTCACCTACCTCCTCTCTCCCAGCCTCCCATCTATCCCCACCAAACTCCCAATAAAGACCATCTATCAAGACCACCTTATAAGCAGCACTCTGGCTCACGGGATGAGTTTGTTTCCTTGATTTCCCCCTGCACTGAGGCTGATGTCACTTTATTTCTGGCACAGAGCCACTTTCCCACAAGTGGAATATCAAGGCATCCCTCTTCACCAGAGCAATTGGGAATTTCATTTAGTTTCATTATGATAAAACTTCACTCAGCCTGAGTGCATGATAAGCAGCTCTATTGCATTTTCCATATCCACGCATCTAAGAAAAAGGCAAGTCGGGCTCCAAATGTATGCAGATGCTCGAATTTTAAGATGAAATATAGTGTGTGTAGTGGGCAAGGGGAGGGGGTGCACGCTGCTCCGAAGTCTCAGATGCTAAATAACAGCAGCAAGTATTCAAAAACTATTTCTAGATTTTTCAGAAAATCTTTAACTTCATCAAGGGATAAATCAATTTGCAGGTGCTATTGACAGCTATTTAAGTGAGAGGATGGAGCATCTTGATTGGGAAAAGTAAACTAAAGGAGAGAGCTAATTAACCTGTTATAAGTGTACATTCCAGTCTATTTTCATAGACTTAGTATTCTTATTATTTGCTCTAGGGAGTTTATTATGGGAGGGTACTATTTTTTTTTCCAATCAGACTTTATCTGTTAATATCCTCAAATTTACCAACAAAGAAAACAGATAAGAACATAGACAGAGGCAAATCATTCTTCAGTCTTCCTAAGAACTAGCATCTGTTGTCCCTCTTTATGCCCGGGTACCTACTGATAACGAGCATTAAATAATTATTTATGTACATTGAAATAAAAGGGTAATTGAGCTCAAAGGTTAATGGACTTCCACATTAGCAAATTTTTCCTCCCCAAAGCATTTCCTATGGAAGTGATTTGTACTCATTATTTTTTTATAGTCTTAATCACTCTTTCTCAAATCCTTCACCTGACTCCTATTCCATGCCAGGGATAGGCTGGACTTCACTGTGGTTGCCTCTATCTTACTTGCTTTTGACAGGAACTCTTAACTAGAAGAATTCAGGAATGGGTGTTGGAAGCCAACTCTGAAGAGCTCAATGGTTCCTTCTTTAGTTCCATTGGAGACTATTTTTCTCTGAAGACTCTGGGACTCTTTCTTTTCTCTCTCTCTCTCTCTCTCTCTCTCTCTCTCTCTCTCTCAATAGAAAGGGTTTCTCAGTATAGCCCTGGTTGCCCTAGAAATCTCTCTGTAGACCAGGCTGACCTTGAACTCAGAAGTCCACCTGCCTCTGCCTTCCAAGTGCTGGGATTAAGGGTGTGTCCCACCACTGCCTGGCTATTCTGCATCTTGTATGAAGATGCTGGTATATTTATTACTTTTCATGAGAAAATATAGTTCTTAGTATTCTTGAGCACCAGAACAAAGACAATGGAGTACCAATGTATAAAATGGGTATTGTTTTAAGGCTTTATGTGAGGTTGTCACCACCTTCTGAGGACAAGGGAAACACTCAGCTCACTTCTCTTGGGGCCTAAATAACAGCTAGTCAAAACTGCTTCTAAACTTTCAGAAAATCCTTAACTTTACTGCACTCCTTAGACTATGGGAGACACTCGCACCTTGAGACAATTCCCTAGTGTCTAGGTTTTTTACTGTAACAGTAATTATTAACCCACTTCATACCTTAGTTTAAACTTGGAAAGTTTAATTAAAGAGCCTAGAGGCTGCATCGTTGGCATGTAAAGGAAACATGCATCTCACCATGGGACATCTTAAGTGGACTCAGAACTTTCCCAAATGAAGCCCCATTTCCTTGGACTCCACCCTGAAGACCCAGGGTACTGCCTGGTTAGGATCTGCTTCAGCACGTGGATGGAGCACAGTGGGTTCCAAAATCAGTCATCTCATGTCCTGGAAAGAGAGAGATCTTGGGAAGGGAAGACGATGATCATTATGAACAGGCCTTCAGAAATGATTAGTGCTGAATGTGAACAGTGTAGTTAATGAATGTGTGCAGAGCAAGCGGGCACACAGGGCAGGGGAGTCCTAGCTCCCTTATCTTCTTCTGTCTGTTTGAAGGCAAAACCCCAATTCCCAGCTTTCCTTCCCTTTATATCCACTGGATGGGATTTTAGGGAGGAAACCTGCTTCATTTCCTAATTTTCAAAAGGTGGGTTGATTGCAGCTTATCCCTTAAGTTGTACCTTCCAGAAGTTGCCTTGGTTTGTTTCATTAAAATTGGTAATAGCAATGGAGACTTCTATCTCCCCTCACCCCTTATGCTTCTTCTTAACCAAAAGCTCTCTTGTATGTAGAACAGCTCTTGTAAGCTACATTTTGATGAAATTAGAGGCATCCATATTAATGCCACTTGTTTTCCTGAAATCTCCTAGAGAATGGTCTTGAGATGCAATGTTGTAGGTTCTGTCAAACTCACATGTCAGAGAGGAGCGCCTAAGAGCTTAAGTTATTATGTGAATAGTCCCCCACTCTTCCCCCCACCACTTGTACACACTTTGGAGTTGTGCTTAGAGTCTGCTAAACCATCCACAGTGCCACTCTGTCAGGAATCCTGCCTGTATCCTTGGCTCATGATTGCTGATTGAAATGTGTGGCATATGTCCCCTATATATAGAAATGCACACATCTATACATGGCTCTGTGGCTACAGATAAGCACACTGGCACTCCCACATGTGAATCTCTGCAAATTTTTTTTTCTTGACTCTTTCCTCCAACCCAATGATTTCCTAACGATCTGTTACCCATCTAAGACAGATTGCTTTTCACGGTTCAGCAGTCCCTGCACAGACATTCATTTTAATCAATAGAGCAGTCAAAAGAAAGAATAGATTTACTTGTTTTTTTCTTTCTTTACATTTAATTGAAAATTTTCGAATGATTTCCAACTTGTGTGGGTTTCAAAGTTTTTAGGAAGTCCTTACAGACAAGTAGGTGCATGAGGATGAAGGGAACTTAAAATGCCCTCCTCCGTCAGCAACTGCCTGCTCAGTGCCAGGCTGGAGTGGGGTCCCAGAAACTTCTGCACTCTCTCCATTTCTCCATTCCTCACAGCTCAAAGCTCCCAACACTCACATACATCCATTGGTTTCAGTGTCACCAACCTGCTGGCTGCTGCACAGCTGGTTTCCCACCTCCGCTCCAAACCTGATCTTTGAAATCTCTTTCTAAGGAGGAGCCTAACCATGCCACTTCCTTGACCACTATGTGATTTTGAAGTAGTAATTGAGTCTGTAGGATTTGGTTTTCTAATCTGTAAAAATGGAGGTAAGAATTCAGAATGCTTCAGCAGAGCACACAAAGTTCTTGTTCCCCAATGAATCAGCTATTCTTAGAACATGCCTCATCTTTTCATAGCACTCAAAAGAATTCAGTATATCCCAGTACCCTGTTGGCCATGTGACTATTAGTGGCATTCATGCAGTAAACTCTATTATCCTGCTGTTATGCTTCCTCTTGCTACCAGCTACCTGGTACAGAGCTGTGCATCCAATATGAAGGACCACGGAAAGCACTGTTGTGATGGATGTAGTTCGGTTGAAACAGTAACATCTGGAAGTCAGTCTTCTTTGTGCCAAAATTTGATCCTGCTAGAAAAACTCCCCTCAAAGTTACCCCATAGGTTGGTGGCGAGCTGATATCCCAAGGCCTCTAGCTCCTTGCAGACATATTAAAAGAGAAAAGTAAACTGTGAACCAGTCTTAGAAGATCTTGGCACATTTCTGAATTTCTCTTCATGCATTTGAAATGTGTTTATTATTTCATTCCACAATGTATTCTCATGTATTTTATCTCATGGGATTATATTGGGATTATGCATATTATCATTCTCATTTCATAGAGGGAGAAACTGAAGTGTTAGGGTGACAGTTTGAATATTCGTGGCCCATGGGAAGTGGCATTGTTAGGAGGTGTGGCCTTGTTGGAGAAAGTGTGTCACTATGACAGGGTGAGCTTTGAGGTCTCTTAGTGCTCAAGCTCCACTCAATATGGAAGAGGCCCTTCTCCTGGCTGACTGTAGAAGATAATCTTCTCCTGGCTGCCTTCTGATCAAGATGTAAAGCTCTCAGCTCCTCCAGGACCATGTCTGCCTGCCCACGACCATGCTTTCCACAATGATGATAATGGACTCAACCTCTGAACTGTACGTAAGTCAGGCTCAATTAAATGTTTGCCTTTATAAGAATTGCTTTGGTAATGGTGTCTCTTCACAGCAGTAAAAGCCTAAGATACTTCCCAACTACTTTGTATGAGGTATCATAAGGGATAGTATGTTTTTAATCTTTATTATTTTTCCTGAGCATTTCCTATGTGAGTCCTGTACTTACATCATTTTTACTCCTCCTTCTCACAATTCCTCTTGCTTCCCCCATGACTTCCTCTAAAATTCACAACTTACTATTGCTTTACACATAAACACACACACACACACACACACACACACTCATGTATCCATGCACATGTGTGTGTGTGTGTGTGTGTGTGTGTGTATAAAACCTGTGAAGAGTTGCTTGTTTGTTTATATGTTTAGGAATGACCACTCAGGATCAGATAACCTATCAGGAGACTTGTCTCTGGAGAAGACTAGATTCTCTGAATAGTCATTAATGCCTTTAGCTCTTCATCAAGGGGTGGGACCATATGAGATATTTTTCCCATCAACACTGGCATATCAACTGGTGTTGTCATTGTATAGGTTGTATTTAGGTGAGCACATGTTTGAGATTTCATGGATACAGCTCCTTGTACTATTTAGAAGATGCTATCTTAAAGCAGACATCCTAGTCTTCTGGCTTCTCCAGTATTTCTGCCTACTCCTCCATGTGCCCTGATTCTTTAGAGGTTGAAAATAAAGGTTTTCTATTTATCAATTAGGATCTGGAACCCTGCATTTTGACCAGTTGTGGGTTTCTGGGATGATCTCCTTCTGCTGCAAATAGGAACTATTTTGATGAGAGATGGGAGAGCTATTTATCTATGGATATGAGGATAGGTATTTAGAATAAACTTGGGAAGTACACTGGCTTAAGAAAGTGGTAGTAGTAGTTCTCCTCTAGGGTCAGTGGCCTCACCAGTCACAGGTAGTTAGTCAGGTTTACAGTACCAGGCATGAATTCTGGCCTATTGAATGAGTCTGAAGTACAGTTAGATGGCTATTAGTTACCCCAAATATATAAATGCCCCTATTTAACTGTTAGGGATATCTTGCTGTGCTGGTTACTATTGTGGGTCACAGGTTTTACATCTGGACAAGAGACAATCTTAAGAAGTTTCCTTACTTAGACTAATATTACCAGACTATAGCGAATGGCCCAGGATAAATTTTCTTTTCTTCTTCCAATCTCCCTATACTATTCCAGTTTTAGACAGATATTGAGTACTGCTCTAGGGCATTTAAATTCTGCATTGAGGGCAGATATAAGGTGGTGAAACCTACATCTTTGACTCATAAGACTTGTTCTATGTCTTTGTCATGACCACACTTCCTGAATGGAAGAGTCTCGGTCCACCTCAGAGTATACCTGCTTCCTCTGTGCATCTATGCTTCTAATCCCATCTACCGCACGTGTCATGGAGGCACTAATGGTTCTTCTGTCACAAAGTTTCTCTGTGAAACCAATGAGAGATTCTTTAAACATAGGAGCAAGTTTTGTTTTTTAAATCAAAGGAACACCCATCTGACTCATTTAAGAAATAATATATTTTTTTTTAAATTATGAAAATAGATACCTGTGAGTAGGTTGGCCAGCTACTTATCGATTCAGTATAAGAGTAGCACTTGAATGCAAGAGGTTGCAGGCTAATGGATACAGTATCATCTCCTCCATACCACTTCTGAGAGTGGGAATTTTCAGCTCACGTGTATCTGAAGTTATGTAATCCAAGTCTTTCCCTGACAAGAATGTTTTCCTAGTACAGTGATTCTCAACCTGTAGGGTTGTGACTCCTTTGGGGGTTGGATGGCCATTTCAAAGGGGTCACTTAGGCCATTAGAAAACACAGGTATTTGCATTACGATTCAAAACAGTAGCAACATTACAGTTATAAAATAGCAACAAAAATAATATTATGGTTGGGGGCCACCATGATATGAGGAACTGTATTAAAGGGTCACAGGGTTAGGAATGTTGAGAACCACTGTGTTAGTATGTTGTCCTAGTCAGTTTTCTGCCTCAAAGTGTATGGTAATTTGTGTACCCCCTGAAAAGAGACCAAGCACAGGCTGAGTGCTCTGGAGGCAAAATCATACTTAGAGTGTCTCAGTTTATCAGAGCAAGTGGTAGTTGTCTGATTATAAAGTGGGAAGATATTATTCAGACATGGATATATCTGTAATCAGCAATGATGAAAAAGGAGGTATACAGGAAATGCATGGTAATTAAAGAAGATTTAGTGGTCTTGGCCAGGGACATGTGAGGTCCCTTTTATACCTACAAAATACCTTACTGCTTGTGATGTTTAGGGATCCTAATGAGCATTACCTTTCTTATAGAGTATAGGGGAGGGGAATGTGTACTTGGTTTTGAAAAGGATTTGGCTCTAACCAAATCTTGAAAGCATCTAATATGTCTGGTTATTGTTTAGGAAAAAGAAAAGTTCCACAACAGAAACATGGCATTTCCAGTGGTTCCAAGGGAGAATTAGGCTAAAGGTTGCCATCCTATGAGAAGGTCAGCCTGAGAGGAAGGGGCCAAGTCTGAGAGGAAGGGGCCAAGGTGAATCAAGCTTCTGAGGGAAAGAAAGCAAAGGTTTGGTGTATTTGTGGAACCCTCGAACCATGTCATAAAGACCAGGCTCTCTCTCTCTCTCTCTCTCTCTCTCTCTCTCTCTCTCTCTCTCTCTCGTCTGTCAGCTGACCAGTTTCTGAGGCCACCATTTTGTTTGAGAGCCTGTTTACCTCTCCATCTCTGGACAGACACACTCTGAGAATCAGAGCAGCAAATGTTATTTGACTATACTGAATTCTGGTCAGTTGAAAGTTAACATATAAATATACAAAATAGCTTGTAAGAAAACTCAACTTTCCTGTCCTCAGACTGTGACCCCCTCAGGTCCATACAAATAAACCTCTAAGAGTTCACAGGGCTCCAAAAGAGCAGGACTTATGTCTAAATAACCATATCACCCAGACAACCACCTCAACCCCCCTCCTTGCTCCTTTGGCATGTACCCTGGTGGTGAACTGAAGCTAGCTGTTGAAGATCATTTTCTTTCACTTGGTACAGGAGACAACCTCATTTCATATGCAAATTTTAGTAAATATTCCACCTGTCTCAGGAGTTTCTAAGACTTAGAAAATCATTCATAGCCCTGTTACTCTCTAGAGGGACATTCAGGGGTCCTTCTCGTCACTTCAAATGTATGTTATTAAGCTTGGAAATGGCATTGCTTTCAAGAAAGCCAACACTTGACAATTAGTGCCTGTTTCCTTGGATGAGTATGAAAGTTTAAAATAGTCCAAGAAGACCCCTGCAATCCCTGCTCAATGAGATTTGATTTCTCTTTAAGCTGTTTTTAATAGCTGAATTACAGAACACTGCCATTTGCCAGCTAATAGGTTGCGAGCAGGCAGCCTGCTCTGTGCTTATGGTGACAGCATTTAGACCTGTATTCATCGTCTAACCTCTTGAATTCATGATCTTTGCACAAAGTGAAGCTGAACTTATTTCTCCTCATTGGAGTTATCCTCTGTGTGTGTGTGTCTCTCTCTTCTTGCTTCTCTGTCACATCTTCATCTCAGACTCTGTATTTTTTTCATGTCTTTAATCTGTTTTTTTTTTTTTGTTGTTGTTGTTTGTTTTTTTGCATTTTCTTTTGGGTTGAAGGAGGGAATCAAAATCTGTCTGCAGTCGATGTGTTTTGAAAACAGGTAACAGAGGAGATGAAACAACCCTAAACAATTTGGCTGTGATAATTAATTAGGAGAAATGTAAGCCGCAGGCTGGCTAAACTTGGACAGATTCCAAGAGTCCAGGTCTTTCTTTGTCCATTTACAGTGTGATCCAGATCACATAGGAATGCCTGGCAGGAAGAGGCTGCTAACAGAGCAGCTTAGTTCCAATAAGAAGAGGCAATCTGCTTTTCAAACCTGTATCTCCTACCTCAGAAAATATGAAGGACAGTTAAAGTTACTGCTATGGTTTGGACAAGTGTCTTCCAACAACCTGTGTGTTAAAGGGTTGGTTTCTGCTCTTGGGAGAGGTAAAACCATTGAAAGGTTGATTCTAGTGGGAGACCTGACCACATGGAATGTACCCTTAAAGGAAATATTGAGACAGCATCCTCCCTTCTTCTTCCTTTCTAAATTCTTGGATGCTAAGAGGAGTTTAACTTGACCCAGTCATATACTCTCCACCATGATGTGCTTTCTTAACCCAACTTAAAAGCACTGAGTACACTTGAACCTTGTAGTGATTTGAATAAGAATGGCCCCCATAGGTTCATATAATTGAATGCTTAGTCATCAGGGAGTAGCACTATTTGAGAAGGATTAGGGGGCATGGCCTTGTTGGAGGTAGTGTGTGTACTTTGAGGTTTCAAAAGCCCAAGTGAGACCCAATATCTGTCTCTTCCTGCTACCTAAGGATATGGATGTGGATGTAGATACTGTATGCTTGTGTGCTGCCATGCTCACTGCCATGATGATAATGGACTAGACCTCTGAAACTGTGATCCAGCCCCAATTAAACACTTTTCTTGGTGAGTGTTGCTGTGGTCATCGTGTCTCTTCACAGCTATAGAACACTAAGTATGACAAACCTGGACTGAGCCCTCTCAAACTGAAAGCTCAGATAAACCTTTTTCTCTCTGGTAGTTTCCATGGTAATTGGGGTGCTGATGAACATGGGTACTGTAAGTAATATTGCAATGTTAATTATTACTGCTACTAGTACTGTTTTGAAGCAGTAACAGTGTACAGGATCCTGAATTTTATATTTCTTGTCATTTGCTCCTCTCAACTGCTTTTGAATATGGATGCAATCATCTCCCTTTTGTTGTTGAGAACCCAAAAAACTTCATCAGTCTGGGCCTCCAGACAAAGCTGGCAAATGGGTGGACAGAATCTGAACTCCTGTGGCTCAAAAGAGATTCATATAAGACTGCTGACAGCAATAGGACACTACCCTAACTGAGTGCGTGACAGTTTTCTGAGCCCTTGGCCTGTATGCAACTCAGTTGATTTCCACAACAATGCTACAAGAGATATATGTTTATTGCTTCCTACTTTCCAACTGAAGAGACTGAGGCACAAGGCATTGCAAACGTTGCTGACATCATGAAGCCCAATTGTGAAAGGAGGCACTAGGCTCTAAATCAGCACTGGCTTGTTTCCAGAACTCTGCCCTGTGCAGTTTTCTTCCAACACTGTGTCCACTTAACACACATGTATGATGCTGCTACATGATACCATTGCAATAAACTCACATCTGGATGTGGAAACAACTGGAAATGCCAGGTTCACACTAGTGTGTGTGTGTGAGTGTGTGTGTGTGTGTGTATGTGTGTGGTGGTGGGGGGGGGGTAAGGGAACAGTGCTCTTAATGGGCTGTCCATTCCTTTTTTTCTAGCACAACTTTTAAATTTTGATTCCAAAATTTCTGTATCAAAATGAAAGCTGTTAAGTACAATGTGGCTTTGTAAGTGTCAGTTATTCTGACTGACCCCTTTGCTACTCGGGATGAGTTGCCTGAGATGATATGTGCCTTTTTGATCCTTGTGCTAGAGAGCAGAGTCCACAGGTAAGTAGAGAGAAAATTCATGGGGAAATCCA
Source organism: Tokudaia tokunoshimensis (assembly GCA_036184795.1). NCBI lineage: Eukaryota > Metazoa > Chordata > Mammalia > Rodentia > Muridae > Tokudaia > Tokudaia tokunoshimensis. The sequence continues at coordinate 27,536,913 of BTHU01000008.1, forward strand.
ATTTATAGTCTTCTGAATATCTTTGTCAGTGGTTCCATGTCTGAAGTACAGACTAGTAAAACAATGAATATCAACAGAATGAGTGGCTTTACTGGAAGAAGAGGAGGTTAGAAATGCTTATTTAGAAGGCTTTATTTATTATCTCCTGCCATCTTCTAATAAGGTAAGGTAGCAGAAAGGTCCAAGGTATCCAGATATTGTGCAGAATAACGGTGCTTCATCTTTACTCCAGCTTGCATGGCTTTTTCCCGTCACACCCTTCCATTGAGGCAGCTTCTATGTCTGCCTTTACTCATCTTGTCAAGTTTTCCTTTCTCATTCATGGTGTGTCGTCGCAACGTGAGAAACAACAGACACCTCAAACAGTGTGAAAGCATATTAATAAATCATTTTAAACTATTAAAATTGATATCAGGGTTTTTGCAATATTTTATCATTTATAATTTATTAACCATGTTATTTGTCACCTGGTTAAGCAAGAACACCAATACTCTATTGGGAGACCTGACTTCTCAATGTCTTAGCCATGATGGAATCGAAATAATCAGGCAGAGAGGTAGCAGGGTACAGGCAACCTGGAGGTCAGTAGGCAGGCTGAACTTGCATTTTTACAGTTTGTTTATTGCTGATGAAGGCAGTCCAAGGCTTCCCACACAAACAGGCTAGATAAAGATATGGGAAGTGTACATGTTTTCCCTTCCTCATGTGTCTCCCTTCTGCTGGAGCGAGACAGGAGAAGGGTGAATCCACTGTCTAGTTTGCCATGCTCGCTGTCACTCACCAATGGTTCAGAGTCTGCTCTGGCTGGCACTATCAGAAACTGTTGAGATGTATTAGTAAGCACAACAGACCACAATTTCTGCTCATGTGGGACTTATCTGCTAGCAAGGGGAGATAAGTATCCCAAAATAAGTGCAATAAATACGGAAGTATGCTAGTAGATTAGTAGGTGGCAAGTGTTATGCCTTTGGCCTTTTTTAAAAAGCAAGTTGCCACAGACATTGTAATATGCCACACAACAGATGCTTCTCATCATTCTAGAAGGACGTGGAAGGCTCTGGTTGATCATTGAGTCCCTGTGTCCTGGTTTGCAGATGACAATCTTGCTACATTCTTACATGGAAAAGGAAGACAGGGAGAGAGGGAAGGAGAAAGGGAGGGAGGAAAGGAGGGAGGGAGGGAGGGAGGGAGGGAGGGAGATAGATAGAGAGAGAGAGAGAGAAGAGAGAGAGAGAGAGAGAGAGAGAGAGAGAGAGAGAGAGAGAATCCTTCTGACCTAATTATCTTCAAAGACTTTATATATTAGTTCTAGGCCTTCCTGTCCCTGTACTTCCCATCTGCAGGAATGTGGGACAACGCTAGCTCTAAGATCCTGCCCTTGCTTGCCATCCTAGGAGGCAAGGCATAGGTTACAGGGACCAGTAGTGCCATACTTGGCAACCGAGCTGCAGAACCACCCATCCTTTGCCAGAGAATGTCAAGTGAAGTCAGACACAAGTGCTGGGCATTTGCTATCCCAGAGAGTTGATAAAAATGCTCAGAAAGCCCAGATCACAAAGGATTGCAGTTGGGAAGTCATGGCCACTTGGCTGTTTTCCTCCTTAGCCAGGACAGATCACGTTTCCCCTGTGACCGCCTTTGGGGTCTTTCTGACAATGTAATATTAGGAATTTTATTTCTGTGAGTTGTGGATGAATGCTGGTCTCTCAGTGAGCGTTCAGCTGATTTAGAGCAGGACTCTGGTCTGAAGCATCAAACTATTTTCTTCTAAGAGTTACCCTATGCTTCTAGTTTCTTCTTTAAGTTAGAGTCATCTGAAAGGAGAGAACTCCAATTGAGAAAACATCTCCATAAGATTGTACTGTAAACAGGCAAGCCTGTAGGTCATTTTCTTGAAGAGTGATTGATGGAAGAGGCTCAGCCCATTGGGGGTGGTACCACGCCACTGAGAAAGTCATCATGGTTTTTGTAAGAAAGCTGAATTTTACACAAGGAGCAAGCCAGTAATCAGCTCTCCTCCATAGCCTCTGTTTTTAGCTTTTTCCTCTCTGCTTGGTTTGAGTTCCTGTCTTGGCTTCTCTCAGTGGGCTGTAATTCAAGACATGTAAAGGAAACAAACTAGCTCCTCCCAAAGTTGCTTTTGATCATGATGTTTCATCACAGTAATATTAACCCTAACTAAGATACAGAGTATCACAGAGTTGGGGAATTAAGACAGAATGGGAAAAACATGTGAGCCTCCTGTTTGTTGTCTACTAATGCCACTTCAGGGAGAACTCTGGGGACACAGAGTGGATGGATGAGAGAAGGAAGGAATTTAGTATGCAGAAATTTATGTGGTCATAAAGTTTCTTACACTCATCATAGTTTTAGGGGTAAAAGTTTGGACTCCCTCGTGGAAGCATGCCAGTCATACAAATGGTATGTACCATGTATGTTATGAACTGACCCTTGTTCACTTAGGAAGAGGCAGGAGGCAGACTGGGGAGTACTAGTTGTTTCAGAGGCACCTCAGCGATGTCAAACATGCTTTATCTAAGAATCTGTTGGGGAGTGTGATAAGAATACACATTCTTAATTAGATATGGTATAATAGTGTGTTTCTATATTCTCAGCACTCAGGAGGCTGAGACAAGCCTGACTGAGGCCAATCTGGACCTCAACACAAAACAAAACACCCATGAAAACCATCATTAGGTTTCATGTCTTTAGTAATTCTGTCCTTTACTAAGGAGCCTGTGGATGTGTCTTGCCAACCAGTGCTGGGGATTTCTTATAAATGGAGCCTGCAGTTCTTGGTACTGCAGATTACACTTAAACCATGGGGTTTTGTAACTGCTGAGTCTTAGCCCAGGAATCTTCCCTCTTTTGTCTAGGTGGGGTTTTGCCATGCAAGGTTTGATGCTCTACAAGTGAATCTTGTGTGTCATTCAGGCAAGGCTCCTGTGCAGCTTGGGGTTAGGTTTCTGTGCAGAAAATCTGAGTCTGAATCCCTTTCTCACTTTGGGTCTCTGGGCAGGCACCTTCTGCCTGAGGAACCTCATTGCAGGAAGAAGAGTTATTGAGTCTGCTCAGCCTCATGCATGGCTATTCTGCAAAGCTTCCTCCATGCTGACTTCCCCAGCTATAGGCTTTGTGGAGTAAGTGGTCATCCTGGAGAACGTATGGCCAGTCATTTCTATTTCTCCAGTCTTTTTTTTTTCTGAGATCTGTCCCTGTCTGGATGAGAGATACAAAGAACATGTGGATCTTATGTTATGCCACGGCCTAGCTGGTTCTATCTGCTGCTCTGCAGTCCCGGGTGCCCCAGGTAATGAGGAGGGCGGTGCCGGGCAGGCAGCCTGCATTAGTGCTGCCCTGTCCACCCCCACATTATCCTGACTTATTACATTGTAATAAATTGAACCATTCCACTTCATTATTTCATATTTGAGGAGATTTATAGATTGTCCTGGTGGCTGAAGAGGCAGTGATTAAAGAAGCAGCGTGCTAATGAATAAGACTCCGCACAAAGCCATTTTAATTAATGCACAGCCCAGGGGCTGTAAACCACTTGCTGATAACAAACCTGCCCATTGAAGAGTTGAACTGACAACGTCCCATAGAATAAAGGCAGACAAGGTAACATAGGTATGCCTTTCAAGTGGCAATTAGGGCTACTGAACAAAGTCTCGCTCCCCATTTCACGATGCTAGAACTGCCCAACATGTATTTATTTTTCCAGACCAAAAGTTTCAAGTCTCTTGTTCCCTGGCATCCCACTGTCTTCCGTAAACCCTCAAGTAGCATCTCTCTGGATATGAACCCAGGACTACAGCTGAACTTTCTGAAGGGCCCTGTGTGGCAGAGATCCTTGGAGTGGAGTACAAACTTCACACACCCAAAGTTTACCCCCAAAGTTTTTACTCCCAAAATTCTTTCAGAGCTCTGGAAACAGAGGCACATCCTTTGCACTTTGATTTTTTTTTCCCCTTTCTCTCCCTTTCATTTTTGGTGGATCAATAGCATCGGAAGCTCATCCCACCATCTCCCCAGTAACCCCACCCTCCCCATTTGTAGCTGCACAAGGTCTCCTAAGGAAAGCCCACTTCTTCATCTTCATTCTCCTGGCGTTATTCCATACCCCTGGGGCTTCTGGTAAATGCCATTTTCTGACAGATGAAGTCCAAAGGGTGACAGGCAACATGGTGACCTTTTTCTGTTAGTTTAATGGTTTCCTGTTGGGATTTGATGTTGGAGACCGAGAACACAGCAATGAGATGCCTGTTGACTGAGTTGATAACCAGTGTTTCTGCCACAAGACTGACCGTGGTTAGGAGTATGAGTAACTTAGGTGATAATGATTCTCCTAACAAAAGGAATGCAGCTGCTTAGGAGATAAATATCTCAGCCAACAGAACGATGTGAGGCAAAAAAATACTTGATAATGAAGTGGAGTTTATTGAATTAACTGTTCCATTTAGCAGACATATCGGCAGAACCAAGGCGTGGAAGAACATAATCAAGAGTGTGACTGGTGATGGAGCTGAACTGGACGTGGAGATTGGGAACCACAGAATCAATTGGACTGCCGTCTCAGTGCGGGGCTGCTTCTCAGCTGAAAGAACCCTCACATCACACGGGAGATTTTCAGATGTCTCCTGTATAGCCCAGGCAGCTTTATTTTGGGGAATAAGTATGTCATATTTTTGTCTCCCACCCAGGTTCTTCCACATGGGAAAGTCATCCTGCATGAAAAGTGACTTTCCCGATCTTTCTAGGCCTGACGTCTAGGGATGGACTACTGGGGCAGACTTCTCTGGCAGGAGGGGCAAAGCCATAGTCCAGATGATTGGCCCAAAAGGTAGAGAGGCAAGTTGCTGAGTCATTTATCTATTCCTCTTGAGTCAAACATGTTATATGTGCACATTCGCACCCCATCCCTATACTCTGCAATCTGGTGAGAACAGCTTCTGTGTTGCTTTAACTCAGCCCCTGGCCTATGATGTCACCATGCACCTGTCTGTCCTGCTACGTCTCCTCTCTTCCTTTGATGTATTTTAGCTCTGCTTCATTGCTATTGCTAAGGCCGTCTCCACTTTCAGTACTATAATCTTTGCTTTCCTATTGAAATCAGCTGCAGGACTTTTTCTCTGTATATATGAGTCTCTCTCTCTATATATATGTGTATATATATATATATATATATAGTGTGTGTGTGTGTGTGTGTGTGTGTGTACTTGTGTCTAGGGATGTGTATGGGGCCAGAGGCCACCCTCAGGTGTCATTTCTCAGAAGCTGTCCATTCTGTCGTTTGAAACAGTTTCTCACTTGGCTTGACTCTTGCTGTGTAGAGTAGATTTGACTAGGAACACCCTGAATTGAAATTATAAGTCAATTCTATCATGCCTGGCATTTTTTATTTGGGTTTTGGCAGAGAGGGTTTCAAACTCAGATTCTTAAGATTGTATAGAAAACAATTTGCAGAAGAGCCATCCTCCCAGGCCCAGATGTGGTTGATATTTATATAAAAACTAAAATTAACACCAAGGAGAGTCTGGGTGAGTTAGGTTATTTATATTTGTAATATACTGTGAGAACAATGCATTGGCCTCACCAGTGGTACCACATTGATACAAGTAGGATGCATTTTCTTCTAAGGTTTGTGGAATACTGCTGTATCATACAATTTACCTGTTCTTCATGTTATCTGCATGTGACATTTAGAAGCATCTAGAAGGCACATGACTAGACCAGGTGTCAGTGGTACAGTAGAAGGAAAAAATATAAGACTCACTGTGGTGAGATGGCTCAGTGGAAAAAGGCACTAGTACCAAGTCTGGTGGCCCGAGTTTGATCTACAGAACTCACATGTGAGAAGGAAAGAACCATCTCCTGTTTTTGTCCTCTGACTTCCACATGTTCACTTGAGCATGTGCCAACCCCTACATGCCACATAAGTGTACGTGAAAAAATTTTTAATGTGAGACTCCAAGTAGAAACTCACCCACCAGTAAGGTCTTCTGCCTTAGTGACAACTGGATTGTTAATTACAGTTTGGGAAGAGTGATTATTAAGTACCTCTAGGTGTTTCATGACCAAGAGGAGAAGTCTGAAGCTGAGAGGTTGGGAAGGATGATGATGGGCAGAATTTTATAATTATCAGCACAATTATCCTAGATTCAACTTTCTGCAACATCCCCAAACTGTCAGTCATCTATAAAATATATTTTTGGAGTTGAACTGAGCAAAGTGCACCCAAGAAATAGAATTCTCATTAATTCTATTACATATTCATATTCATGTCCATTAAGCATAGTTTTTAATGGTGGGGGATGCTGTGTACGCAACATCTGTAAATACTGAGTACTGAGAAACACAAAGGATAGGGATCTCAGCCAGCAGACCCTATAGCAGAGACCTTCCCATTTCACACTAATTATGAGAAATGACTTCTTCACTCAGTTACAGCTCCAGAACCTCACTCTGGTTCAAGTATAATAAAAAGGAAGGCTGGGATGCTGAGATGCATCACCTTCTACCCCGTGCACACACTATCTCAAGAATACTGAGTAAGGAAGGCTGGGATGCTGAGATGCATCACCTTCTACCCCGTGCACACACTATCTCAAGAATACTGCGTAAGGAAGGCTGGTTTTCACATTGCAAGAACAGCATTGGTTCTTGGAACTGCTATATAGGAAGAAAGGAAGAGAAATAATTTCATAACACTATGCAAATTATTTCTCAATATCTGCCTGAAAAGGGAAACTTCTTGGTCATTGAGATTTTCTAAGAATATGTAAGAAATTGTCTCTCTGCTCTTCAATTCAGGTATGCAGATCAGAATTTCAGCTCTTTTGGGTCATCTCCTTGTATTCTTTTTAGAGTATGGATGATTTGTTCTCCCCTGCTTGGTATAGAATAACTCCATACTAGTGTATGTGGCCCACTGACCCCATAGTGCTCTGAGACCAGAGAAAGAGGCAGATTGGTCTGGGATGGCACAGAATGTAATTTATTGGGAATTTGCTGATGGAAGAATGGTTCTCAGTGGCAGCAAGATTATAATTTGGGTCATAAAAAGGGGTGTATTTATGGGTTAAAGCAAAAATAACTATCATAGCTGCACTGTCCCTCATGTGTCTTAAGATGCACATCTTTGTTCATGCCCCCTTTGTTACTATCAAAGGTACTACCCTCTCTGGAGGACACTATGGTGCTTAACATGTTTCTTAGCATTTTCTTTTATTTCTTGTCCCCTTGAACTCATCAGAAGAACAAAATCAATATGACTTCTGTTAGAAAGGAACCAGCATTTAGAAAGGATGCTCACAGAAGTCTAGCATAATTGTCATCAGAAAGTCTTCATCCAGCAACTGATGAAAAGGGATGCAGGGACCCACATCCAAGCATTAGGCAGAGCTCTGGGAACCCAGTGGAAGAGGGGGAACAAGGATGTAGGAGCCAAACGGGTCAAAGACATCACAAGAAATCCACAGGATCAACTACCCTGGGTTCACAGAGACTGACCTGGCAATCAGGGAGCCTGCATGGGTCTAACTCAGACCCTCTGCATATATGTTACAGTTGTACAGCTTGGTCATCTTGTGGGATTCCTTATAGTGGGGGCAAGGGCTGTTTCTGACTCATTTGCCTGCTTTTGGGACTCCTTTTCTTCTACTGGGTTGCCTCATCCAGATGCCTAGTCTTATTGCAACTTGATATGCCATGTTTGGTTGATATCCCTGGGAGGCCTGCCCTTTTGTGAAGGAAAATAGGGAAATGGAGGAGAAAAGAAAATCATGTGAGATAGGAAGTTGTGGGGGGGATGGAACAGGGAGGAGAGGGGAAACTGTGGTCGGGATGTTCATATATGAGAGAAGATTTAGAAAGATTTAATAAAAAATGTTGTTACCACGATGAATGAACAATAACAACAATACAGAAGTGTCATAGGTGAGTCAGAAGGGGCCTAATGCTCATGAGCCCAGGGGACAGGCATTTCATATAAATGAGTGAGACAGTGCCTTCTGGTCATGCTAAATGGCTCATGCTGGGACCAAGTCTAACACTGTCCAGTTTTAATTACTTTTTCAGTGGACTTAGAGGAAAATCCAAATGGCTCTAAACCATTCAGAGGGTTGAAACTTGATCCAAGGGCAGTTAGTTAGTTTGGGGTACTGGGGTCCATGTGCTTGTGCAGAGGCAATTTGTCTTAATGAACAAAGGAAGCAAAGGTATGGCACACTTCGCTGGAAATCCTTGCTATAATTTGCACCTTGAAAGGCCCCAAAGCTCGGTGCTCCGCCCATGGCTTTACTAGGAGGTAGTAGAACACTTGAGAGGTGAGGCCTGGGGGAAGGAAGTTAGATCATTAAGAATGTGTCCTTGAAGGCATAGTGACCCATTGACCTGTTTCTGTCATTCTCTTTGCTTCTCAGCTACCAGGAAGTGAACAGGTTTCCATTACAACACGGCCCTCACCCCCAGCCATGATATTGTGCCTTCCCACAGGCCCAGAGGTGACAGGGCCTTGGAGTGGAACCTCCAATAATTTGAACCATAATAAGTTCTGCTTCCATTTAGGCTGACTTCTCTTAGGCATCTGCCACAGTAATGGTAGTATGTCTGATATGATGCTCATAACCAAAGCATATCCTTTATTATCTTGCCTCAACCAACTTTATCCAGTACCAACCTTGTTTTCTTCTTTTGTTCCTATTCTCACTAATATGTCCTCCTCCTCCTCCTCTGTTTTCCTTCTGTTTATTTTTTCTATAGGCATGTTTAGACATGGGAAGACACACAAGCATCATTTCTAACACCTCAAAAACATTAAAGAAACCCAGGGAGCTCCGTTTGGGATGACCTCAGGTAGACCAATGAGACAGGTATAGTGAGAAGGAGTTTATGTGAGCTCTATTAACATCTGCAACAGTTAATGCATTGAATTTGAAAAGCGACCAGTCCCTTGCCCAGCTCATTTTTATTTCACTTTAAATAGTTCCTTCTTATTTGGACTTAGCAAATATACCACTGTAATTACTATTGCTGTGATTATTCTGGATACATTTAGTATTTGTCTTATCTGTCTCTGAAAGCTCTGCCTCCTAAGCCATGAGTGAGGTTCCTGGGAAGAAGATGTAGATCATGATTTAGAAGCCAGAGGCTTATCAGGAGTCCTCTTAGGTTCAGCCCCTGTGATGATGGAGTGAGAGAAGTGGGGTCAGTAAGAAGGAAAAGCTGAATGACTGGAAAATCATAGCAAAGGGCTTAGTTGATCTCATAGAGAGTTCTAGAAGCTGCAATGACCACTTCAGAGTGGCACTTTGAGGGAAGCCAAACCAACCCAAGATTTTGTATCAGACTTTGATGAAAGACAAAGGGAGTATTAGTTCTGTGTCCTTGTCCAGGAGTGCAGGACAAGGCTTGTCTTAGGTTGGAGCCAGTACCTCAGAGGATTGAGGTTGCAGTTTCTGGAGACCAACTCTTCTCCCTTGGGGTATGGTTATCAGTCCATAGGCAGCTGCATCTAATGTGTCCCTTGTTCTCTTTGCCAATACTGTCTGACTTAGCTCACTGCTGACTTTGGCTGTTTTCCCCTCTGCAAATAGTGTATAAGGTACTATATTGCTTAACAAACTTGATTGGCATAGTCATCAGCCTGTGCAAGACTGATTGGTCTCAGTTATTGCTTTTGTCTTCTATATTTTCTCACCCTCAGCTCTCTCTCCCAACCCTTTATTGTTTGGGACTTTTATTCTTGCTGGTTGGGAATAGCCCCTAATTGAGGGAAAGAGCCTAGGCCTTTATATGCTAGTCTTCAGCCTGTGATGGTTCAATTTGTGAGTCTTATACTTTATGTGGTATGAAAGTATGTATGTTTTGTAGAGATAATATTCCAAGTTTTGACTTTGGATTTTTGTCCTCCAAGCTAGCCAGTATGCTCTCGATCCTCCCTTGAGAATGCCATTCTGGGCAGTCGTTTTCAGCTTCAGCTACCTGTCAACCATGCAACCATGAGGGGAACAGCAGCTACTCTGCAGTGCTGTGTGCTGCTAAGCTGTGGTATTCAGTAGGCTGTGTATATAACACACTTTTGACCTCTGATATACACAGCTTCTAAAGGACCTACAAAGATGAAACCCCCATAACAAATCAAGGAAGTTGTGTACTATCATATTGATCCCTTTAGTAAAGATTCCCAGTGGTGGAGGGAAATTCTTAGGAAGAGAATCAGCTGTGATTCAGCAAGCTATGATCCAGGGCATGGGCTCCTCTCTGTCTGCACAGAATGAAGGCAACAGGATCCAGTCTGTGCACCAGAAAGTTTATGGAAGATGAAGAATGCTGGCCAACTTCCCTCTGATCAACAGAGAGTAATCCCTTGCACTGAAAGTGCCAGATAGTGAAACACCAATCTGTCTATTATTTATGGGTGAAACATGTTTGTTTGTTTTTGTTTATTTTTAATATTCTCTGTCTTTACTACATACTTTCTGTATGATCTTGTGACAAGACACTAACTTCTTTCCCTGCAAAACCTGCTGGCTTCCCGACAGTATATTTTGTAGCTGTTTCTAAGTGACATAGATTCTATTCCAGGGAAAACAGATTTGCTACTGTATTTTAGGGATCTATTGAACATTTTCCAAAAGGTTCCACCAAGGCAAACAGCTTAGAAATGCTTCCTTGCCCATGATGCAGATATTCATAGATGAATGACTTATTTGTTATCCATGTTCTGAACAGACAGGTTCAAGAAAGTGCCACCTGACTCTGAAAGTCTCTGCTCCCCCCTGCCCCCCCAACACACACACTCCCAGGGCACTTGAGATGCCTGGTCTGGTCCACCTGTTGCCATGTGAGCAAAGTGCAGAAATGAGCTAAACTGCATCTATGAAATCCCACATAAAAAGAAAATACAACACAAGATGAAGCCTGTGGTCTACGGTGTTGATGATATTTACTGGGTGATGGATGGATAGGGTGAGGGAAGCTGAGTAGGCTGAGCAGGGTGGACTGGCTGAGCAGGGAGTGAATCAATCACAGGGCCTACTCCGCCTGCCCACTGGGTTCATCAGTTTCACAGCCCCTTTCAACAGGCTTATAAATTACCCCTGATGGAGCAGGGCATGTTGGGCCAGGTAGTGGTGACTTCCCCAGCAGAGATCAATAGGCTGTGGGGAACACACACAACAGAACTCCGGGAAGATGGCTGGGACACACTCCAGCTTCATTTCATCAGCTGCACCTGTTTTAAAAGTCTCTATGTTTAGTCCCTAAAACAAAAGGCAAAAACAAACAACAGCAGAAGATGTAGACTTAATCTCATGTAGATATAGATGTAGATGAACATGTATATGTGCATGCATATGAATATGATGTATATGTATATGCTACAGTGTTTAGAGCCTGGATTTTTGGACTTAGGTCTTACCCTCACCACTGCTTGTATGACTTACACAACTTGCTTAAATAGCCTCTTTGTGCTTTGGATTCATCCTTAAAAATGGCAGTAAGAGAAAACAATTACACTATGTCCTATAAGAATATTAGTAGTTCTTCACAGAATTAAAGCAGTTAGTACTTACCAGGTAGTATTTAATGACTTACATGCTTAATTCTATGGCCTGGTGAACTGTACTTCCATTTTGTTTCAGAAGATTTACTTGTTTCTTCCTTTATAGATAGGACACTATACTGGATGTTACTCTAAACTACATAAGTCCACATCTGATCTCACTTGCCCTTTTGTCTGAGAGGTTGAAGGGTGTCTTCTGCCCCAGGCTAGCCCTCTATGAGAGGCCTTATTCTAATTCACCCTGTCCTGTGTCTTTTTTCTAAGTCAGCAATTTCTGTTCCTATCTACAGTTCCTTCTTAAGCTTTTGTTTGGGGTAATATCTTTCTTTCTTTCTTTTCTAATGGCATCATATTGTTACTCTATTTACATATCTAGGTCTCTCCAATTACAAAACAATATGCAAATGAAGTATGCCTCTATTGATCCTGCATCCTAAAAGGGCTATGCTTGTACGTTTTCTCTCATATTTACCTAAGCATTCAGAGTGTTCTCAACTTCCAGTTTTTTACTTCTTCACTTTTTAGAAGTGTCCTCTACCAATAGTACCTTAATCCTTCTATTAAAATATTTAAATAGTCTTGTCTGCTGGAATGATTTTAGCAAATTCGTCAACAACTTTTTTTTTTAAATTGAAAACCCAATGAGCATTTCCATCCTTTATTTTGGTAGCTCTAGCTGGTGTTGATTGTTCCTTGCATGAGCACCTCTCTCTCCCGACTTCCAAGACATGAATTTCTTTTGCTTCTATAGAGACTGCACTTTTTTCCATGTGTGTCATGTAGTTCCTTTAAGTCTTTAATATTTTAAATTATTTTTATAGCTATAAATTTTTTAGAAAAGTATTTTTCAATTTTATGAGTGTATTTCATTACCTATTTTCTGTCCTCTGTTGTAGATGGCTAATTTTACTACCCTTCTTGGGTCAGGAAGTAGCCTGAGTATTTGGGAATATATTAGTTTTCTTTATACTCAAACCATGATTATGTTTTTATCAATGTTTGATGAGTATTTGAAAAAATGGGTATATGCTCTCAACCCACCACCTCAGTTTTTTGAATATATGGTCTAATGTAGCTTAGGCTAGCTCAATTTTTCTCTGTAGCCAAGGATGACCTTAAGCTCATGATCTTGCCTCTACTCTTACTAGTATCTGCCATCTGCCACTGCAGGAGCAAGCAGCATTCTCTCCTTTGCCAGTTCATGAAGATATATAAGAAACACATTAAATTAAATTCTCAATATTAATATAAGCACTTAATACATTATCACCAATATTTTACAAATACTTTTTGCCATTACTAGCCAATTATCCCCTAGATTTTTCACTGATATATTTACTATTTCAAACATTTTTCTATATATTTCTTAGTGCTATGTTAGTCAACACATATATGTTCATTATAGTTATAGATTCTTGGGACAATGGACCTCTTTATTTGTACAAAGCAACCCTGCTGTAAGTTGACTTCCTCCACTCAAGTGTTTCTTCTTCTGTCCTCATCAAGGGCTGCTCCATGTGGTCCTTTCTGCTCTTTGCCAGACCTTGTCACCCATACTCTCTGAGGTGCCTCTTCACTGTGGAGGCAAGTGTTGCATATAGATGCTTGAATTAATACTCACATTTAAACTTCAAAAGTTTAGGAATTTATACAGAATTCTGACCACCATAATCAATTTTCTGATGGATTTCTCTACCTGCATAACCCACAGGATCTATGAACTTAACATTCCCCAAATTGCTACGATTGCTTTTATCCATAAATCACCTTCTCAATATGTATTATCTGGTCCATATCATGCCTTGCTGTGTATATAGTCACTGAAGTGTTAAAAAAAGATTGAAACCTTCAGAGTTAGCAGTCTTAAAGCCATTGTTTCATAAAGTATATTTTAAAAAGACTAATTTGGAGGCAACTATGCTTCATTTTTCAGAGAGAAATTTTTTCCTCACTCTTTATAGTAATTAATAAAAATGAAAGGTGGTAATACCCCCTCCCCCCTCAGTCACAGTGTGATCTTCTCCCACATGAAATCAGTTCCAGTTCTGGGAGGGGGTTGCTTGCAGTTGTCAATATGTAAATCAAAGATTTAGGGTGCACCACCTCAAGGTCTGGATCCGAGTCAGGAGCCAAGTGACCTTGGTCTACTGGCTTCTGGGTATCTAAGTTCTTTATTTTAAAATGATTAAGAAGATTAAAACACTTGATAGAGATAGAAAGTACCCCGTTTTTGAACATAGCAGAAAAATGATTCTGATAACTCATTGTCTGATTCCAAAATTTAATGAGCCCACAGGTAGACTTGATCTAATACCCAAACATCCAAGACCAACTTTCCTTGGTGTATCTTTTTATCACAGCATATTGGCCCCTGATTTCCTTCAAATCACGACTTCCTTTTTTTTATGATATTCGGTCTCTTCTCCTTGTTCTCCTCTTTGATAAATCACCCATATTCATTTAACCTTTCTTTGAGTTTTTTCTCTCAACCTCTTAATCATTTTTCACCACTCAAATGCTCGTGTCTTGGACCATCTCCAACTTCTCTGTGCCTTTTGGAAAATTAGAATTCCCAAACCGAACATAACGCCCTAATAAGGGCCAAGTCAAAACCAAATATAGCTCATGACAGTCTTTCCTGTCAGTTGAGTGACAGACACCACTGCTAAGACTTCTGAGCAGTTTAGCAATTTAAAAGGCACATATCATCATTGAAGACCCCATGATGGAACTTCAAGGATGTGATCAGTATGCACCCATGGGAGTAACCTTAGTGCTATTACTGATAATCTCTGGAGATTGAAGAGATGAACCTAGAATTTTTAGAGGATGCCACCTAAGGTAACTCACATACAAGCTGACGTAGTTAATACACACTTAGAATTTGGGAGAAAAGAACTGTGGTATTTGGACTTAAACATTTTTAATAATAATAGGGACAATACTGCTAACCATTTCACTCTTCAACACTTTCAGGTCATCGTAATAGAGTTTCAATGACTCTCGTTATTCAACTACGTGATGACTTCAAGTTCTCTTCTTCCACAAAAAGAATGCATTTAACTTCCTCAGTTGAAGACATGAGGGATCCACAGGGACTATTGAAAAATGAAAATTGGAGTAGGAGGCAAATTAGGGCTGATAAGTGCTCCAATTGGTGTCCTGGAAAGTCTGAAATATTAGAGTCTCATTACATAGAGAGTGCGGCGATTCAGTGAGGTATGGGACAAATGATTTAGCAAAGGGAATTAATTTGGTAGTAGGAGAGGCAGAAGATCTTTGCTTGGAAATTTTTAGCAGGGTTAGAAGTTTAGAGACATTACAGTGCAGACAGAAGGTAATGATCTCTAATGAGGAAAGTGAGCTGTGCAATTCAGTATAGGAGCAACCTTCATGTGTGCCTTTTCTCCAGTCTTCCTCCTATGAGAAGTAGTGGGGCCACAAAGATCCTAAAGCCTGATGCTCAAGTATTCAGCAACATGGGCATGTTGGTATTTGTATAGCATTTGGAGGGATCCAAGCACTTGTAGGCTCCCAAGATGGTCACTCCCCACCAGATGTCACAGGCGATCATTGGATCTGCTCTTCTTGTCACTTGGTTTGTGACAGGAACCAAAGCTCTTGCTCTTGTGCTCTCTTCCCCTGGAAGAGTCTGAGCTCATGAAGAACTGGTTGAACTTCTACAGTTTGGAATGATGGAGAGGGAATTGTTTTGGCTGGAAGTAAATGGGGACAGGTGGGGCCACCTGCCACAAGTGGTTCCCTTCCAGCTGGCGTTCTTGGTATTTTTGTGGGATTCAGATGGGGGAGAGGAGAGGGAAGGTGGCGGGCTAGGGAGGAGGTCTGGAGGTGTTCTGATAGGCTTTCATAGACTGGCAATCCCCATCAGTATTGCAGCAGATGTACTGGCATTGAGAGATGGCTGTGTAAGGCCATGTTTGAATTATTAATGTTTCAGGATCCCTGTAGTGGCCTTTTCCTACTGCAGATGCCTGAGATCAGCACTTCATCAAGGTGACAAAAAGCACTTGTCTTTTTGTAGAAAGGTGAGGTTCCTTGGTGTCAAAAATTCTGGTAGTGGACCCTCTGAGAGGCCTGTCTTTC
This sequence comes from Tokudaia tokunoshimensis, assembly GCA_036184795.1. NCBI lineage: Eukaryota > Metazoa > Chordata > Mammalia > Rodentia > Muridae > Tokudaia > Tokudaia tokunoshimensis. The sequence goes on from BTHU01000008.1 coordinate 27,552,583, forward strand.
TGTGGATAATCTTACTGGTGAATAGCCTCTCTACTGCTGAGACATACACAGAAGTCAACCAGTAGCTGGTTCTTCATGAAGTTCAACCACAGCCAGCAATCTTTCTTTGGAGCAGGAAGATGAAATGGGCTGTCTGAAAACTATCTCTATTAATTTCTTAAGGTGTCAATACAATGTCTTGTAAGTTCTGCTGGTGTCTCCAAGCCTGAATTTCTGAAGAGCAGTCCAGTATTTGAATATAGTCAAGCTCAGTGGAGCCTCTAGCGGAGCTGCTGTGCCCAAGAGCAACTTGTATACACCAGCTCTTAGTCTTTCTCCATTTACTGACTATACGGATGCCCTGTCCACATATAAGCAGGAAAAACAGGTGAATTCAGGTGCCGTGGAGACAGACAGAAGTTGGAATGGCATGCTGACCATGTATATTTGGTGACCACTGCCTAATCTTGGAGACCTCCTTGTTTTTGAGGACTGTGCTGTCTTTAGGGGACTTCTTGGCATTGCTCCGGCCCAAGTTCCTAGAGATAGCATGGATTGTTGTTCTCGACTGTGTTTATATACCTCAACTTGTCCACTGTTCTATATAGCAGGAAGAGTGACATGGCATGTGACATGCCCAGCTCGATGGTTGACATATTTATCTGGTGTCTACCAGGAAAAGATTCTAGGCTAAATATAGTGCATAATCTGCAGCACTCACCATATCCTTTGGGGTAGACATAGTCCCATACCATCATGGAGAGTGAAGACCACAGGTTAGGGGTAAATGGTGAGAATAGCATCTGTGAGGGTAAGGGTAGAAGGGCAGAATAGCAACAGAGCACCTAATGAAGATAAACTGGACAGGAGGGCCAGTGTGCATTATATGTGGTCTCAGAGCTTTGGGGGGGAGATGCTTATTCCTGGAGTCGGAATCCAAACAGATTTTGTTTTTCTGGCTAATTGGGCACTTGTTCACAGTGTATCCTCATTCACAGAACTAGGCAACAAAAGAAGTCTGTGGTGTCCACAGGAGGGAAACAAAGCAAAACGAAGTCCAGACCGGTGCAGTGCTATTAATTCAAATTAATGACCCTCCCCTGCAAATAAAGCTGGTGTCTGACAGATTGCTGGCTCACAGAGGGCAACCGATGAGAACAAACGAGGGCCTCTGCCGTCTGGTGCCTCCTCCTTGTCCCTGCCTGCCCACAGTTCTCTCTTACAGGTGTTCTCTGTCTGTTGCATATTTTCCTGCCCAGATCGTTTGCTGTCCCAGGGGGCTCTGCAGTTCTTGAGCTAGGCCCAGGGGAGCTGTGTCTTAAAGAAAGACTGACTGACAGTCCCCAGGTGCAAAGTCACATTGCGTAGCAGATCTAGGAGGTCATCCAACTGAGACTTGTCTACATGGGTGGCAGTTAATCTATGGGCTTCGAGAAGGGGGTGCATGACTGTCACATTTCTGTCTCCATCTGCAGGCTTTTATTAATCTCTGCCAAAATCAAGCTGTATTTGACTATGAAAGTCTCTGCCATTGACTCGCTTAGTCACTCAGGTCCCAGAGATGAATTGTTCTTCAACTATTAAGAGTTGACCTATTTGTACCTGTGTGTGTGTACACACACACACACACACACACACACACACACACACACACACACACACACACACACCAAATAAATAAGCAAAGCCAGCAACCTGTAGAGAAGGTTCAGAAATGTTCTAAAGACTACTCAGCAAAGGTGAGGTAAAGGCAGGACTCAAATGCATATCTACTCATTCCAACGATTTATTTTAACTTTACTGGAATACCTATGCTATGCCTTTTTCCTTTGCACTCTTTAGCATAAAGGCTGAACATTAAAAATAACTGATTTTCAGAGGATCCAAGAGCTAGAACTGGAGTAGTCCTTGCAAATCACCTGGCTTACCTCCCAGACTTTACAGACAGAGGTGGAAGCTCAGGATGGGCAAGGTTTTGCCTCTCTGGCTGCTGCTGAGAGCCAGGGCAGGGCCTTTGAACACTTCCTTCTCTTGCACCCAGTATAGATGTCCAGAAAGAGAAAGGTGGAGGCTTGTTCATCCCCCTTGCCCAACACACAGCCTCATTCAACTCATGACACATGGCTCTCAAAGGCAGCTTTTACCCTGGGTACCACCCATCCTCTACCTCTCCTCTCTGTCAGATTCTGAAATAGCTTGCCTACAAGCCTAGATCTTTGCTTTCTACTCTAGTTTAAAGGAAAGCCTTTCTTTTAGAAACACATAGAAATGCAGAGGAACCCCATCTTACTTTTGACACAACTACCCAGGACTAGGCTTGGAGAAAAACACAGTCTGATTTTCTAGATTATAGGCTTGGTGAAGAGAGCCATCGCTATTTAAATAATGCTCTCTCTTTTTAAAGAAGGAACTTCGTTGTCCTGGAGCTTCTCCACACATTTCACTGTGAATACAAAAGCCCCTGGGGAGTTGTGACTTTAGATTTGTTCCCTGTTTACTAATTGCCAGAAGCCTTCCATTTAAACAAGTGCCACTTTCATTACTATCTCTGCACAAACACCATGCTGGGGAAAGTTTATATTTTAAGGGGCAAGAAAAAAGCTGTGCCTTGTGTTCTACTGGCAACCATAGATGAGGCAGAATTCTGGCTGTCAGGCACAGCTTTAACTCAAATGCTTCACTTTCTTATATTATTCTCCATCCATCCATCCACCCATCCATCCATCCATCCATCCATCCATCCATCCATCCATCTATCCATTGATTCTATATTGAATATGTTCTATTGGCTAGGTACCATGCAACTTGCTGGAACTACAGAATACAATTATTTTTTAAAACTATTCCCTCTGTGGTGGTTTGAATAGGAACAGCCCCCATAAACCCTGTGCTTGAATAGTTGGTGCATAGGAAGTGGCACTAACTACTTGATAGTGTAACCTTAGTGGAGTAGGTGTAGATTTGGTAGAGGAAGTGTCTGTCACCAGGAAACGGGCTTTGAGGTTTCAGAAGCTCAAGCCAATTCTGTTCCTGCTGCCTGCTGATATAGATGTACAGCTCTCTGTTCATTTTCCAGAATATCTGCCTACAAGTTGCCTTGTTTCCTGCCATGGTGATAATGGACTAAACATCTGGAACTATAAGCCAGTCCCAATGAAATGTTATTTTTTAAAATAAGGTTTGCATTGGTTATGGTGTTTCTTCACAGCAATAAAACCCTAACTAAACCTTTGAAGACCACATGTTCTAGAAAGAGCTAAAGGGTGACATCCTGCTGTGACACAAAAAAGAATCCATAAAGTACTGTGAAGTAACAAGCTCTTAGGGTACGAAGAGAAGAGTTAGAAGAGACTTCTAGAAGAGGAAGTTGAGTTCTGAATTGAAACAAGGAGCAAAAATTAGCATTGTGGGGAAGTTGCTATGTCAGTGTATCTTATGATAAGAGAATGTTTATAAGATTGATAAACTACGAGTGGTTTTCTTTGCTAGCCTGGGTCTGTGGAATAAGGAGTGGCAAAAGCTTAGGCTGGGCACAGGTAGGTAGAGATCAAGCTGTGAGATTCCTAGCTTAGAATGCCCAGTTAAAGTGAGTGATCACGATCATGCTAAAGTAATAGAGTGTCCTGGGAAGATTGGGAGATGGCAATACGCCATTTACATTTTAGAAAAAAAAAGACACTAATTGAAGTACGGCAAGCATTTTAGAAGGTACATAGAGATAATGGCTAGGCAAATGAGAAGGAGAGGGCCAGTTCTAGACATGCTGAAGAAACAGACTCAACAAGGCCAGATGTTGTGTGTTGATTCTGAGAAAGGAGAGAGAATGTTTTGGGGTAAGTGGTATGGAAAACTTGTAAGAGCTGAGATGTTGGGGATGAGCAAGAAGGTATTTCTTAGCTCTTCCTCATCTCTGAGGCACTTGGGCTCATTCTAGTGGAAATGAATAGGGGGCTGTTGATTCCCTTGCTCTGAAACTCAGAAGGGAGACCCTGGGAAGATTAGGGCTGCTCATTGCTGAACTATTCCAGGGAAAGATGCCTTGGGGCACAGGAATTTGAAGAAGATGTACTAACACCTGACCAATTGAAGATTGGAAGAAAGCAGGCTAGACATGGAAGTCAGATGAGGGCAGAATTCCAAAAAGAGGGGTGCCAGTAGCATTGCCTAAGTGAACAAAGGTAATGAAAGATGAAAGATGAAAATAATCATTGGTTTTTAAAACAGAACAATAAGCAACTTTCAGAGGGGGAGGCTATGGAGAAAATCCGGAGGAAGGAAGAATGATCTTCAGAAACAGAAAGGGGTCAATATCTAGAGAAGCTTGTGATGCTACAGCAGTGGATCACTCAAGACTGTGTAGTTTGGATTCTGTTTTGGTGGTGCAAAAAAAAAGAAATGTTAAGACCTGATGGAGGTCAATGAACAGTCTGTTAATGGTTCGAAAAAGAAATTACTCTCAGATCTATGGGAAATTCCAAAGCTGGAATCACTCATCAAGAACAGACCCTGGGTCTTAACATTAGGATGATTTTCTGATTATGAAATCCATTTTTATAGAGTGTGATTAAGAATACAGCTTTAGACTCAAATAGTCTTGATGCACCTTTCAGACTTGCCATTTGCTAGTTGTCTTAGTTAGGGTTTCATTGTTATAAAAAGATACCACAACCTTCTTTCCTTCTTATAAAGGAAAACATTTAAATGGAGCTGGTTTATAGTTTAGAAGTTTAGTCCATTATCATCATGATGGGAAGCATTAAGGCATGCAGGCAGATGTGGTGCTGGAAAGATAGGAGAGATGTACATCTCGACCAGTACAGAAGAGAGAGCTTGGCTTGAGCATTTGAAACTTCAAAGCCCACCCACAGTGACACACTTTCTCCAATAAGGCTGCACTTCCTAATAGTATCATTCTCTGTGAGCCCATGGGGACCATTTTTATTCAAACCACCATACTAGTTTTGAGCTTAGAATCATTGTTAACATTTCTTGGCTTCAGGGTCCAGATTTGTGAAATCAGGAGTAGGGAAGACTCGAGGTGGGAGTGCCAGATCCTCTTTTACAGAATTTCTATGAACAAATACATTTTTAAATACTTTGGGTAGTTTTTAATTTACAGGTTTTGCTAAAAAAATGGTTATAACGCCACGATATTTTCTATTTATGTAAAGCTAGAGATATGTAAGCATTGAGGTTTCTATACATATTTACTAACATATAGAATGGAGAAAGGACAGAAATTATGGAAATAGTGCAGTATCCCAGTTATGTCTCTTTCACAGAAACAAAACAAAACAACAAAACCCTTCTGGGACGATGAGACTCGTAGATTGAAGCGAATCGTTCCAGGTGACAGAGCGGGAGGAGTAGAGCCAGAACATGGAACACGTGCTTAGTGGGGATGCTACTACTCCTTGTTTTGGAAGTTAGGTTTCAAGATAGTTTTGGGTTAGTTATTGAAAAATGAATTCCTTATTATGCTGCTACAGCACAAAATTGGGCTTATCTTTTTCAAATCTTATTTTTGTTATTTGTTTGTTTTCTTCATTTATACTTTATAAGTTCTGGGATTTTGAAAAAGTATTTCAATATCTTTTGCAGTTTTTCTTACTGGACTGTAGTAAGCACATCTCCTGTCATTGCCCACCCTTTCATCCTTCCTTTTCTTTAGAGGTCTTATTTTTATTTTTTTTAAAACTACGTGTGTGTGTGTGTGTGTGTGTGTGTGTGTGTGCACGCGCGTGCACGCGTGCTCATATGAGTGCAGGTATCTACAGAGTCCAGAAAAGGATATTAGAGCTGAAGTTGGAGGTAGCTGTGAGCTACCCTATGTGGGCATGGGGAACTGGACTCAGGTCCTTGTAGTACATTCTCCTAACAGCTGACTCATCCTGACAGCCCCACCTTCCTTCATTTTCTTCTCTTTTCTTATTTGTCTTGGTTTTGTTGTTTCAGTGCTAGGGCTCAAACCCAGGTCCAAACACATGCTAAACAAGAGCTCTAGCAGTAAGCTCAACTCCAACCCCCTCCTTTCTTGTTTCCATGGTGGTCTCTTTTCCTTGAGATAATGATTCTCAAACTTAGTATTCATCAGACTCTCTTGAGAACCAAGTTAACAAGGAGAGTCCTGGGCTTTAGATTATGATTAATTAGGTCTAGTGTAAGAACAAGATGGAACATTTTTAAAAATAAATATCTCCATTGATTCTTTTACTGGGAAGCCTTCCCTTGGAAAGAGGCTTGCTTTTGTGATTCGATTCAATCCACAGAAAGAACAGCATTGTTGAAAGGGGATATTTTCATACTAGGAAAAGCATTTGCAGCTACGTTTGGTAGAGTTTTGACCCTTCAGATCCCAGGGGTACAGAGCACTGATGTTGCAGAGGGGTTTCACACCCAAGATTTACTAGTTTTCCTAGTGAATCTAGAAAGCAGGTAGCTACAGACAGGAGACTGGATAAAGGGTAGTGGTTTCTGCTGGAGGTAGATGTGAGGTGCCTTCTCTTTCAGCGTCTTTCAGATAGACAGATAAAATAGCTGTGGTTAAAGACTATTTTATTGTATACTGTCAATCTATTGACTGTTCCATTCAATAAACATTTACTGAGGCAAATATAATATGAAACAGGAATACAATGACTAACCAAAACCTAAACCTACGGATCTCTCTCTCTCTTTCTCTCTCTCTCTCTCTCTCTCCTTCTCTCTGTGTGTGTGTGTGCGTGCGTGCGTGCGTGCGTGTGTGTGTGTGTGTGTGTGTGTGTGTGTGTGTGTTTCAATGCTGGGGACTGAATCAGGGGTTCATATTTGCTACGCAGGATCTACATTTCCAACCAATAATTTAGTCTAGTAGCATTAAGTGAGTATGGGGTAAGCACTTTAAAGTGGAAGAGACAGCGATAGAAAGAAATAAAAAAAAAAAATCTACTAGGAGTCCAGAGTTACAGTGGCCATGAGTGATCTTTGGAAGGCACAGCAAGAGATTGAAATTAAAGCTGGAGACTAAGCAGGAGTTTCCAAAGGGAAAGCGTCTCTCGTGACAGATGGGACAGCTTGTGCCACACTTGTAACAGGATGAGGTAATGTGGCTTTAGCTCATTAGATTTAGTGAGTACTTTAGGAATCCTAAACTCTTTCTTCTTAAGCTATCTGCCTTGTTTGTCTTTCAAGTTCATGGAACCTTTGTGGTGAGTTACCTGATTCTCCAGCTGTTCCTTCAGGCCTGGTAAGATACTGGCTCTTGTGGGGTTTTGATCATTTGTATGACTCATTGAATTTTCAGTCCTCCCTTTCCGTTTTGGTCCTTACTATCCACAAACTTTGTCTCATCACTATGCATCTCCACACTTCTGTTTATTATGTTTGACCACTGTAGACAGCATCTACCTTTCTGTTAATCTCTCTCCACCCTCATCTAGCTTGGCAAAAAATAGCTAAAGTCACCTCGGATATTGTCTTGTTATTTTCTCAGAGAGTAAAGATATTAAGTTCTTTCAGAATGTCACTGTTGAAGGAAGGTGACAGAGAGGTTGTTGAAGGCAAGGGACTAATAGGGAGTCTTGACTGACAGGGTGAAATTTCAGAGTGACAATAATGGCATTACCAAACAATGGGATTAAAAACTACATGGGACTGTATGAAAGTGTATCTCTTGGTGTGTGCTGAGCACTAGGGTTGGAAATATTGCTGTAGCTGCTTCTCTGAAAAACTCCTGGTTTCAAGAAAATTTGGGTTTAGGATGAAGGGTAGCTCTTCTGCCAAGTCAGCAAATGATGAGGTTACTCAGACAGAATGGAAGTAGCTGAGAACGTGTATCTCCAGCCACGGCTTCTTGACTTCTTATTTCACACTCCTTTCATTTTTCACAAGGCCTCTGTATACTGCTTCAGCCTACAAGGGCAGCCAGTCTACATTTGGGGACCACAGTAAATCAGACAGAAGAAGAGGCAGGAGCTAGCAGTTCTACTAGATGTTACTGAAATGCCTACTTTCCCTTAAAAGGGTAGGTGATGCTGTGGGAAGGACACAGAGGCTGGTTTCCCAAAGGTAAGGATCAAGGAAGATGCTATTGACTTTATGCCCCTGCTAGGGTTAGGCTAGGATCTTTACTCCTTTAAACATCAGAAAAAGATACACTGTGAAAAGACAGCTTATAGTCTAATAAATTTTCTACTAGACCATTATTGGTGCTGGGAATGTAGCTCAGTGGTATAACATTAGCAGACATGAGGACCTGGGTTTAATCCCAGCACTTAAAAAGGAAAAGAACAACACACTTAAAAATAGTCACTGCCATTCACTGAATATTCCTGATGTTCCAGGGATTGTTTCAAGTGCTTGACATATAGGATCTGATCAAAGTCAAACCACTGCACTGAGTATGACTAGATTCATTGTGAGATGAGAAACTGAGGCAATGTGGGGAGCCAAACAAGGTCATTCAGCCATGGCTGTCTTATGACCATGAGATTGTTGAACTAAGCCCTGCCCAGGAACTGCCGATAAGGATCGCTCCACCCTTAACCGCGGAATGTCCCTACATGCGCAGATACCAGATGCCTTCACCAGATGCCCTTTGTGCTTCCTCGTGCCAAGAATACCTTGACCCCTCCCTCCTTTTCATTTTGCAAAGGTCACTTCCCCCTAGCTCCCCCTCCCAACTTCCTCATTCAGGGCTTGGCCCATAGCTCACTTCCCCCTAGCTCCCCTTCCCAACTTCCTCATCCCCACTGCTTAAAATGTGCTGCCTGTGTGATAATAAACGAGACCTTGACAAATGGAATCTTGCTTGGTCTCCTTTCTTTCTCTCCTCCATGAGCCTCAGGTAGCGCCTCTTTGGGACCCTGAATAACTAGACCTGCTGGACGGGTCAAGGCAAGACTGAGTATGTTCCATGCACTTGATAGAAACTGGCCATACAACAATGGCCAAGCTACATGGTATCTCCACTCTCAAAAATTTTATTCAGTGTAGGATGGATGAGGGAAATAGGCCATTATAATTTATTATGAAGAAGATCCCATTGTACTTAATGGAAGATGCACCCAGTGAAGACATTTAGAAAGGTCACTCAGAAAAAAAGCATTTTTGAAGAAGTGTGTACTCAGGGTGAGCAGATAACAGAGAATTTTCCTGGTGAAGTGGACAAAAGAACATTCTTAGGTAAAGAGGAGGGGATCTCAGAGTCTTGAAGGGAAAAGAGAGAATATGCTGTCAGGAAAGCAAATAAAACTAGACTCGTATAATACACAGAACTCAATGATGGTGGGATAGAAAGATTTTTTTTTAATTTCACCAGAGCTATAACTTAATAAGGAGCTTTGCAAAAATGAAGTGACAGTGTAGCTTTGTGGTTTTGAGTGACATATCTGACTATGGTATAAAGAATGTCTTAGAAAGGTACAGGTTGGCCTTGGGGAAATCTTGGGGAAACTGAGACTAGATATGGCAATGGCTGAAGCCCAAAACTGGATCAACAAGGGTGGAGAGAAGTTCCTCTTGGGGAGGAGGAGTTGGGGCACAGGGAGCAGAGGGCAGAGGATGAAGAGGGCCCATGCACTCTGAGCAACGCTGAGGAAGATTGATAGATCTCGGGTGAAGTAGTGTACTCCCTCAGTGTGGCCTTTATGACCTCATGGTCTAAACATACTGGAAATTATGAATGGGATAATGCATGTGGTTAGAGATGATGAAAATTAATGTCTTCACACTGCTGAGAACTAGGTTGGAAAGGACACAGAGAGTGGACGACATGCTTGAGGAGAAAGCTTGCAATCGGCTTACTGTGGCCTTCTTTCAAAAAAGAGACATAATGAGTCCTGGGTGAAGTTTTGCTAACTGGAGTTTATATCCTTCAGGGAAAGAATGTTCCTAGCCTTAGCAGAGCTGGCTATGCACTCAGTAGTAGGAGCCCCTGGTGTGTGTGTACCTCAGGGCTGTTTGTCTCACAGAGAGCTGGTATGTGGAGTGTTTATACCGGCCCTACTTCAGCCCTGGCTGGTGGATAATTAATGAGTTTGTTTTTGAGTTGGTGAGTTGGAGCTGACGTAGTGCCTGAAGGTGTCTTTGTCTCAATCCCCTCCATCCATCTTTATTGGATTTGCCAGCTTCTCTCCTTCACCCTTTTCTTTATTTCTTATTGAGGATGATTGGGCCTGGAACTGCAGGAGTACCCAGGACAGAAACAATAGTGGGATGTCCTCTGTGTGTATGGGCCTTTTCTAGTGACCTTTGCCCACGTTCCAACCCTGTTCCTTCCTCTATTATATCTCTATCCGACTGTGAAGAATTGGCTTCTAGATTTTTTTTTTTCTTCTGGTAATGAGCTTAATTGTTTATTCACTTTCTCTTGCTTTTTTTGTCTGTGTTTTTCAAGTGCTCGATGAAAGCCAGTGTTAAGTGATTTCGACTGGTCTCAGGTGGGACACAGATGAAATACCATCTCATAGTTATTCGTGTGCTTTCTCCTGCATCCAAAGAATTTTCCTTTTTAACCAGTAGATTCAACCCCAGTGCCATCTTCCCACCACAGTCCTCCACCGGCCCTTTCATGTTCCACGAACTTTCTTGGTTCCAGCCTGGGTGTCTTGGGTGTCTACTTCCTTTAATTCTTTAACTTCCATATTTAATCAGTGACCAGATTGGGCTGTGTTTCTGCTATATATCCCTCATTGCTTCAGCCCTACATACACTCTCTCTGCACTGTTTCAGGCAACTATCACTTCACATTTTTTAAACAGTTGAATTAGAAATGTCAAAATTTATAGAGAAAGATATGAAGTTCTAGGCATTATCAACTTTCACTTCAATTATTCTAATAATATGCTAATGAAGCTGTCTCCTCTTTGGCACAGTTTGCACTTTCCTAGCCTGTGTTTCAAAGATCTATACATAAATAAATAAATAAAGGAAGGAAGGAAGGAAGGAAGGAAAAAAGAAAGAAGACAGAAGGAAAGAAAGAAGGAAAGAAAGAAAGAAGGAAAGAAAGAAGGAAAGAAAGAAAGAAGGAAAGAAAGAAAGAAGGAAAGACAGACAGACAGACAGACAGAAAGAAAGAAAGAAAGAAAGAAAGAAAGAAAGAAAGAAAGAAAAAAGAGAAAGCAAGCAAACAAACTTGACCATTTTGTTGCCTGTTTGAAAAATTTCAGTGGATTCTTACTTTTCTCAAGTCTGGCCTCATTGCCAAGAATGATTAAAGTCCATCTGAATGTTCAGACCAAAACATTTGCACTCTTTCTTAAGTCATTCCTAGAACATATTCAGACTCCTGTTTCCTCTCTCCTTCCCTCCCTTCCCTCCTTCCTTCCTTCCTTCCTTCCTTCCTTCCTTCTTTCCTTCCTTCCTTTCATCCTTCCTTCCTCCTGCATAAATTCCTCTTACTCTTATTCAGTTTACATGCCATAGATCCCCTGGAAAACTTCCCCCAGTCTCTTCCAGCCCAAGCCTTGTACCCTCTCCATGGTCTCATAGCTCCCATCTTGCTGCTTAGTACAAGGTGGGGTGATTTCACTAAGCAATGCATGTGCATCAGAGACTCTCGATTTCTAGGATAAAAACTGTATCATACTATTGTTTCACTCTCAATATCTAGTTGTATCGAACAATTAATTATTAGATGGCTGCAGGCAACACTGTTTATTGTTTCCCATGAGTTCTGTGTTGAACACCTTGCTTTTGTGTATATGAAGGTATAAATACTTCTTTGTCTAGTCCTCTGTGTGCTTATATTCCCTCAGTGGCTGGGACAGTCATGTACTCTTTGCTCTGCACAGGACTGAGCAAGTTTCTGGGTCACAGCGGCATCTACTGTGTACTGGCTCTGGCTAGACAGTGAACAAATCCATACTATCTCAATGTTTACATACTACATTTCCCTGTCATTGATTAACTATGCTCTCAGAAATTAACCTTCTTGAGTATCAAACAAATGGCTTCTAGAGGATCTGTAAGGCACAAGGCCCCACCAGAACCAGCTTTTCAGAATTCCAGCTCCAATTATTCCACTTATGTTAGGATACATTAGAATAGAAGATATTGCGATATACTGTCATTGTTCCTTAATGCTCTGTGGTACAGCTTTTTCTGCTCACTGACTATATCTAAGGCTAGTTTAGGTTATATGTTAAGAAGCTGGGATCTGCTGCTTACATGTAGTCCTAGATTGGCACACAGTCCATTTAGAATGCCTAGTCCAAGCAGCTTCAGGTGGTAGACTTGAAGACCCTTGGGAAGTTTTCATAGAATGCATTGTCAGGGCTTCTCTGATTAAGGCCAGAAATAAGGTGGGGCAGGAATCCCTCTTATTGCCAAGGGCCTGGAAACAGTTCTGGTGCATTAGAGGAAGCTGTGACACTTGGTTTCCCATTCCTTGTCCCAGTGTGCATGCTGAGTTTGGGAAGACAAAGCAGACTATTTACATAGTCTTTTCAATCCTGACAAGTAGTGGTTATAGAAGCTTGTTGGGAGTTCTCTTGGTAGAAGGTAGTCCTATGTGGCTTCCCAAGATCTTAGTGGATAGCTCTGCAAACCAGGGGCTTTTCTTCTTGGACAGATCCCAGCAGCAGATCCTACTTGCATACACTGCGAGCAGCTAAAGCCTCACTAGTGCTACACTTTCTCAGTAGGTCAAAAGTGACCATGTAGTCTATTGTTTGCCATGTCTTCTATTCTTGGTAGCAGAATCTCATAGCTGAATGCCAATTGCTCAAAGTTACTCCTTGGCTCTCTGGAACACTTCCTCATAGTGTTGCATAGCCTGGTTGGTAAGCCACAGTCTGCAAATCCATTTAGGGGAAGAAAAGCTTTTTAACTTAATTTTTTCTTCAGCATTATTTATGACTCTGGTCAAAGGGAGCTCTTTTGCCCTTGCAGTGTCTTCTAAATGATGTCAGGTGTTACAGATGTAACCAGTGGCATGATTCTCCAGTTGCAGGGTGCTTAATGCTTTGGAAATGATGTAAGGCCGAGTGCTGAGTGAGGTGCAGTGGTGGGGAAAGCTTATTTCCAGACTTCAGCATCCCCAACCCATCTGAATTAGGGAGACCTGTGAGTTATGGCAGCAGAGCTGGCTTTAGAATGGATAGGTCCTTCAATTGCTAATGACAGACCTAGGAAGCCCCATTTACCAAAGTGCCCCCCAGTGGTTTCTTTCTTAGCAGGCACTAAATATATGTAAAGATAAGCTCTTGGGTAATTTTCTCTCTTTTCAGATTTGGGTTAGCAAGGTAGCTCTGTGGAAGGCATGTAGTCCCCAAAGGCCAAGGGCTGGATTAAATGCCACTCCCCTATTATGATGCCTGAGGAAGGTTGTTCCCAGCTGACCAGATGGTGGGGCATAGAGAAAAATTGTGCCCCAAGGATAGATACTTTTCCATCAGCCAGAAGAACAAGCTTATTATGTTGGTTATTTGGTAGGAGGAGAATCAGGATATGGGCTGATGAACTGGGAATATTAGTCTTTGCCTGTCCTCTCCATCTTTATCCCAGATCTTTTAATCATCCCTTTCTCACAGCATCCTTTACATCTGCCCCCTCCTGCCCTTGCTTACATGATTTGGCTTACAGAATGGTAATGTCTAAAAAGAAAATGTAGATGTTGCCAAGAGGTCAAGGTTCAGATCATTTACCAGGGGAGGCAGAGCTCCAGAAAGACCCTACCCAGCATGAGGATTTTCTGTTCCTTATCTCAGTGTCGCTCTTCTATGTCCCCCAAAGCCCTTTGTACTCTTGAATCCTTGAAATAGAGATTTGTTACTGGACTGTCCTCTGTCTCCCTCAGGGATGTTGTAGTAAATCTACTTCCTTCCATGCTCCCACACAAGTACTTATAATGGGGATAGCAAGAGCCCTTTTCTTTGTAGAATTCTTCCCCAGTAAAGGAACTTAGTATATTGTCCCTCAGGTAAGAAGGAAGGCATTTGGCCATGTTATCATTTTCACAGGATTCTATTTCTTTTCATCATGTGTTAAGCAGCTAGACAGGTATTTTCATGCATTGAGGACATTGAAGATGGACTCCTCTCTTATAATTGGCTTTGGATCCCATTTCTCGTTTTTTTTTTTTTTTGGAAATACTAAGAAGGGAAGGGAAGCATCACAATTGCCCCAAAGCTCAAAAATACCACATGAAAACGGCGGCGGGAACAGAGCTTTGTTAAGGAAAGCACCTGGTCAAAATAGAATCCGAGTTCTCCCTCTGCTACTGGGTGGTCACATGACACTCTGAGCTTCTGCAGCATGGCACGCTGTTGTCTTTTCCTGCTAGGCCTGAATCATCTGGATAAGAGGACTCAGGAAACAGAGTCTGCTAAAGCAATGATTCTCACTCTGTGGGTCACAACCCTGTTGAGGGTGTGTGTGACATATTAGGTATTGTCATTGCAATTTATAACTGTAGCAAAATTAGAGTTATGAAATAGCAATGAAATAATTTTATGGTTGGGGGTCACCATGACATGAGGAACTGTATTAAGGGGTTGTAGTATTAGGAGGGTTGGGAACTACTGTCTTAATGACACACAGAAGAGACAGTAGGAACAATTATCTCCTTAGTGAAATGATGTCTATATAATTTCCAGAAGCCCTTCCTTTGATATATTTCTTAGCAAACCCTTACTGTTAAGCCTGCCTGCTTTTCTGAGTTCTGGCTTAAAAATGATAAGTTTTGGAACTAGTTGCAGTGACACACCTTTAATATCAGCACTCGAGAGCCAGAAGCAGGTGGAGCTCTGTGAATTCAAGCCCAGCCTGGTCTACATATGAGTTAGTTACAGGACAGTCAGTGCTGTATAGAGAGACTTTGTCTCAAAAGACAAACAAAAGTAATTATAACTCTTTCTTTTTGCTTCCTGTCTCTTTGAATATCATCCAAAATCCTAAGCATACTCTTCCTGATACTCTGGATTTTCTCACTGTTTTCTATAAAGACTCCTAGCTCCACCTTTTAAAAGACCTCTGTTGATGACCCTAAGTCAAGTCCTGATTTGTTCCCTTTCTGTTTCCCTCCTTCTAGTAGCTGACAATGTTACGACTTTAATATTGTTGTTATTTTTCTCTCAAGCTCTAGCAAAATGGTCTTTGAGCTTCCTTCTGGTTCCCCTTTAAAATTCTTTCATTGATAAAACCAAGACTTGACAGAAAGGAAGACGGTTTTCTGGTAAGATGAGCCTACATCATTCTCTAGGGTTGTTTTATTTAACATTTGTTGGTAGACCATTGTCTGCTTTTCTTACTAAAACATGTTTGAAAATGAAATATCCAGGTTGGGGTGATTTTCTATTCAGAGTATGACTATCACAAGTTAAAGCCCACCCATGCTTTTCTCAAGGCAACTAAAGGTATCAAGTAAAAATATCTGTTTGAAAAACATCAGAGACACAAAGTATTGAAGACTGAAGGTCTGAAATACCTTAAAAGGGGAGACCCCCAGGGATAAAACCCAGCATCTACTGCTCTGTTTTTTGCTTCTGGATAGTTACTAATTCTGGGACTTAAAGCAAGGGGCTGAGAATTCAGATGAAGGACACCCACCCCCACAGAAGGATATTGTTAGTATGCACAAAATAAAGCAGAGAGGTATAGGCCATCTTCTGGTGCTGAAGGTGCCAAATTAGATATTGGAAACTCTAAGATCTCTCCTAAGATGTCTTTCTGGAGAGAGGAAAGATTAGAGAATGTATCCTGAAATGTGTCCATTTCTTGTTCGATATATTTGTCAGTCTGAGCTTGCCAAGGCAGGAAGTTGAGAAATTTAGCAGAAAGTCTTTGACAAACAAATAGATTTAGATGGTTTGATTACAAGAAGACAAGATTTAGAGTTTAAAATGTACTTGTGTAAATGGCATCTGGTTAAAAAAAATCCCTATTCTCTCAGTTGGGGTCACTAAAAAATAACCATAAGTAGACAGAAACTTGTAATCCTTTCTCAGAGGTATTCTGATATTCTCTCAGCTCACTATCTCACATAGGAAAAGGAAGATACTCTTGAAAAGAACATGTTTCTATGATTTATTTCTTTACCCTCAGGAAATCAGTGAAAACATATTGCCAGAGACTGCAAATTGGACTGAACCAAGAAAATGGAGAGGTCAGCTAATACCTCAGTTATTGCTGTTTGTTGTTTGTTATTTACTATTTATATGATGAAGAAGACCTAGCAGTTGTAAGGGTCCATGATTCACAGAATAATAATACCCCTGGACTCAAATAGTATATAAATGCAAAGAATGTTTTATTCTGCAGAAGTCCAGTATGCTGGGTTTTCCCATTACCAAGATAGAGAGACAACCAAGTGAGCTTTCAGGCTTGATTTAAAGCACATTGGAGTTCCCAATAGATGAGTTTTTCTTACTTTATCTCTGGGAATTTCAGAACCAATACCTGGGCATGGAGGCCAGAAACTGCTGTTGAGGAATTCCCAGGTAGGTGGCCTTATCTTGCTCTATCTCTAGGCATTTCTGAGCTATTACCAGGTGTAGAGGCTGGAGCATGGGATTTTTTTCTGCTAGAAATTGGCTTGCCTGGACTTCCCCAATTCTTAGGCCTTGTCTCCTAAACTGTCAATTTGAAGTCTGTCATGGAGTCAGCCTAGCCTTCTCAACAGTGATTTACACTTTATAAGGTGGTTTGAATATGCTTGGCCCAGGGAGGTGTGTCCTTGGATATACCCCATTGGTATACAGTGCCCAGCAAGCATAAAGTCCCAAAATAATATGAAATTAAACATATGAAATTAATATGAAAATTTTATAAAAGTAAACATTCAGGAAAACACAGGAAAGAGAGAAAGAACATAATTCCAGCCGAGAGTTGGAATTAAATAAAACAACAATAAGGGAAGGAGTGATCATTAAATCTATATATGAGACAAAACTTCCAATAACCATATACACACATATACACATACACACACATAGCATATACCTAATATGAATAAGTTATTTCCTTCATTAACAGTAATATTAGATCAATATAATTGCTCATTTTGATATTTTAATGGCAAATGTAAGATTTTTATCAGTTATGTGTCCTGGAAATTGCTCTGTAGCCAAGTTGGACTTAAGACTCACATTCCTTTTGCTTATGTATAGTACATGCAACCTGCCTATCTGGAATGCAAATTCTAGGACTGAAATGTATAATATCTGAAGTGAAAAAACTTTATAGATTTGACATAATAGAAGAGAATGCAGATAAGTAGAACATATCCAAGCTAAGATACATATTTAAAAAACTGAAATATATATATATATATATATATAAAGGTTATGGAATAAATTGGACAGAATAAGAAACAAAACCTAAAATAACATAATGACAGACCCAGAAATAAACTAGCGTAAGAGTTGCCTACAAACAACCAAAGTAATTGAATATGTAGTCATTGCAAGTCAACAGTCTCTGTAAGCCCCAAGAGAGAGAAATGTAACAAAACTGAGGTTCATCATAGCAAAACTGCAAAAAGTCATAGGCAGAGTGGAAAATAGAAACTGAAAGAAAAATACACATAGCTTGCAGGGAAGCATTGAGAGACCCAACAGCCTACTTCTCAACAGAAACAATGGGAGGCGGAGGGCAATAGAACAGTGCTTTTTCTAGACTGAAAGAATAAAGAGTAAAGTAGATATACAAAAGCTGAGAAAGCTAGCTAATAGAAAATATTTCTTTTACTTTTTTGAGATTATAATATAATTACATCATTTCTCCCTTCCCTTTCCTCTCCCCAAACCCTCTCACTGGCCCTTTCTTGCTCTTTCAAAGTCATATCCTCTTTTTTATTAGTATTGTTGTTGCATACACACAAACACAAACACACCCCCCCACACACACACACACTCATATATGCAGAAGTACAATCTGGTCTATTTAATATTACTTTTACAGATGTTTTGAGGGCTGCCATTTGCTATTGGATAACCAACTGGTGTACTTATCCTGGGGAAGACTATTTCTCCCAGCTTACAAAATCCCTTGGTTGCCTCCAGTTCCTCCTGGAATGTGGAGGACCCCTGGGCTGCTTTCTTCCCATCCACATTAGAATATCCATTGTCCTTTTTCAGCTCATGTCTAGGCAGTAGTGCCTTTAAAAAGAATTAGTAAAAGCATTTTTTTCCATCTAGAAGAGAAATAAATTCAAATAAAAGCAAGTAGAGAAACAAATGAAGAAAATAAAGTGTTATTGGGTTGGGTGACATATCTGTGGTTGAAAACTTGTCTGATGCATGCTCAAATGATTCCTGGTTTCACTTTCCAGCAACTTAATAAAACAAACAAAAAAGGGAGGAGGGAAGAAAGGGTGGAGAGGACACTAAGAAATATTAATATGAGAGCACATAAAAATGCATATTACTAAAGGGGGCTTAGGGGAATAATTCTTTTAAAATTTTGTGGGATGTCAAAATGATGTGGAATCAAAGTATATGTTAATTAAAAGTGCAAAGTTTTGAAAGGGAGATAAGCAATGTAAAATATTCTAGGGCTTTAGCATTGAAAGTCAGTGGTAAAGCTAATAATCTATATTAGAATGTTATTAGATAAAAATGTCTGAAATTACTTCTAAAAAAGTCTGGCTTAGAAGGTGACAGAGGGGAAAAGTAAAATAATAAAATCTGATTAATCACAAAGAAAAGGGCAAGTAATGAGAGAAAAATAACATGAAATAGGTCAATCAAATATAAATGAACAATAATCTAGTAGGAGATAGAAATTCATACCTTTCAGTAATTACATTCAAGAGAAATGGACTAAACATTTCAAGTAGAATACTAAAATATCAGATTGGACATATTCCACTCACAGAAATGTGGCTTGAATACACATTACTGAGAGGAGAAAAATAAAAACATGTAGAAACATGCAGACAGAAACAGAAAACTAAAATAATTATTGAGTCATTATAATTAGGTAAATAATTATTAGATAAATTAATATTATTTTTGATAAAATATTAATAGCCATACTAATGTCTGATATTTTAGTTAGTCTTATAAAAGGCACACATGATTTTGTAGTTGGTTTTACTGGTTTTACAATCAGAGCTAAGATGGTCAGTTTTAACATGAATTAGTTAATTATATAATTATTAGTAATTATAAATTACTAACATGAGTTAGTCCTTCACTAACTTGGTTCTCCACTGGTGGCACTCTTTGGAATTTGGCAAAGTTTTGCTTGAGGAAGTGAGTCACTGGAGTAGACACTGAGGCTTTAAAGCACAGCCCCACTTCCTGTTCTGTTTCTTGAGTGTGGATCCAATGTGACCAGCTTCCTGCACCTGCCTCCATAGTACTGTAAAGCCCAACCAACTCCGTTTTTTGAAGAAACTCCATTTTGTGCAAGGCCAGGGGTTAACTCCAATTCCAGGAAGAAAATCACACCTTAGCAAACATCCTATGATACCCTCCCACCCACCCCCTTTAGCAACAGCCAGGCTACAGCAGCAAGGTCAAGGTACAGAGAATATAACCTAAGACATCCTGCAGACAGTGGATAACCTGACCATCCTGTTTGTCAAGTGGTTCTGCTCTTGTATTCAGTTCCTGCAGATTACACCAGAAATGTAGCTTTTAAAATATTAACTTGCTGACCCGTATAGAAATTCCCCACGTTTGCTGTAACCACAATAAAACCCCTGGGCCCCCTTACTCTGACCTGCTGCAATGGGGACAGTAAGAGACCTTGCTTGGGAGCTTGTAATAAAAGACCCTTGTGTGTTTGCATTGGAATTGGCTCCCTGATGGTCTTGGGTCCCTGCAACTTGGGCATAACAATACCTTTGCTGACTGCTGCCCTGTCACCTCTGGTATAATAGATTGTATCATACTGCAACAATAAGCCAATCCTTGTTTGCCCCTTGTTACTTTTGCCAGGGTATTTTATCACAACACTTATGTTTTTATAACTAATAAATAAAATACAGGGTAGTTACAAGATGGTGGCTATGTGAAGGCAGCAGTAGGAGAAACTTTGGGACAAGTGGCTAGGGCAAAAGACCTTTCGAAGGATACACTTTAGCCTCTCTAATTATGGAAAATTCAACCCAAATTACCCTACTTTAGAAAAAGGGTTAGAGTAGAGTAAAATGCACATTCTAAAGGGAAGACATGGTAGAATTGAGCTCTGAAATTGATTGATTGATTGAAGCATGGTTTCTCTATATGGTCCTGGCTGCCCTGAACTCATTCTGTAGATCATGATGGCCTTGAACTCAGAGATTTACCTGCTTCTGCTTCCTGAGTGCTGGGAATTTTAAGGGCATGCATCACCATGTCAGGCTTGAATGTAATTTCTTAAAAGATAGAAAAAAAAAGTTCCTGAGTGAATCATCACTATAATTTTTCAATGAAATTCATCTAGTAACTCACCCAGAATGATGACTCTAGGACTTGGTTCTTTTTTTCAGGAGTAACTTCCTTTTCTTGGTCTTATTTCTGAGCAAGTCACCCCCCTTGCTAAAAATTGCCAGAGAAATGGTAAGGGCTATCTTTGAAAGAGGCCAAGAGTTATGATCCAAAAGCTTTGGGGATTAGGAATGTGGATCTAATGTGGAATTAGGTGGAATACTTTCCAGCTTCACATTTCTCCCATCATGCCCTCACATTTCTCCCATCATATCCTACTTCCTGTTTTGTTTTTATCATTGTTACCACGGCTCAGTAAGGATCTATTTTGCTAAGAGCAGATCGTATCTTTTTAAGGTGAATGTTGTATAGCCCAACTGAGGTTGATTGTTGAATTATTATTCGTATTGGTTGGAGATGAGTGACAGGTCATCTGTGGGCTGATCTCATTGCTTGTCTCTTTTTGGATTAGATGACCGTGGTAGGCTCTTATCTTTAGGCACAGATATCATTAAAATAGCATAATCTCACCACAGACCGAAGAACAAGACAGCTATGTAAACTACCCCTGAATTACATATTAGAAATATTTCTCAGTGGCTTTAGAAATTTTGTCATCACAGTTCACTTTTATGATTTGAGGAATTTCATTTACATCATTGAGGCATAGTGGTCTTGAAAAGCTTAGGCCCAGGCAAGGTAGTATACACCTTTAATCCCAGGAGATTGAGGCAAGAAAATCTCTGAGTTCATGGCCAGCCTGCAACAAAGCAATTTCTAGGAGAAGTCCTGGTAGATCTGAACCACACCTTCTGCTGGAGACCTACATAAGGACACTGGAAGAAGGAAGACTGACTCTTCACCGGCTTGGGCTTATTTACCAGCACATCTGTTGAAATCTACCTCTTTAGAATTCCAGCTTATACAGAAGACCAGGTCAAAAAAACTAGACTTATGGGACTGAGAAATTAGTAGATTTTTGGACTTCCCATTTATGGCTACCCATTGTTGGATTAGTTGGACTACAGAGTATAAGTCATTACAACAAATTCCCTTAATGTATAGAGATGTTCCAAAAGTCCTGTGACTTTAGAGAGCCCTGACTAATGCAAAGAACACCTTAGAGTTTACTGGTCACATCATGTGACCTGATCTGTTGTAGTTCCTCTACAACCAACAGTAGGTTGAGATACAGCATTTCCAGTGAGTTTGCAGGTAATGAAAATGTTGCTGTTTTTTTTTTTTTACCATAATTTAAATAGGAAGCATTTACACCAATGATCTTTAATGCTGGTTGTATAGAGAAGGTTGCAGAAGCACCCATGCCTAATGTCCATTCAGCAGGACTTAATCATTGTATGGCACCTTCCAAAATCCTTCTAGGGAAGAATGTCGAGTCTACCTACATACAGATGTCCCCTCCCAAATACATATCTACATGGTATTTTTGCCTTTCATTTCTGGAGGATAAGGATTCCCATGATCTAATTCCTACAAATTAAACCCTTATGCTTTAAATAAAAGATCTTTTAAGAAAATGGTGTAAGGTAAGCCCCTTAATTTATCTTTAAAGATCAACAATTAATAACTGAAGACTGAGGTTCTAAATCCAATGTAACTATATTTGGGGATGAGGAGTTTAGAAAAGGAATTAAGGTTAAACAAAGTGGTATGAGTAGTGTCCTTGTAAAAAGAATAAACATAACAGTCATATTATTGCACACAGAGAAAGGCCTGTGGAAGAAGCAAGAAGGCAGCCACCTGCAAGCCAGTGAGAGGGCTTGGGAGCCAGCAAGCCTGCCGGCACCTTCATTGTAGACATCCACATTCCAGAGCTTTGGGGAAATAAATTCTTGCTTTGAAGCTGCTCCATCTACAGCATTTGTTACCAAAAATCTGTCAGCCTAACACAGACTTTCCCATGAAAAAATCTTGTTTTCTAAGACTAATGTCTGTTTCCTAGATATTTCTTTGTTGATCAAACAGTTTTTGATATCTACTATTGAGTATATATTCATTGGGAACCCTAAATACACAATTTAAAGAAACGAAAACTGAACATTATCATTAAGCAGATGCAAATAAGTGGTGACTTCCTTAATAGTCTGTGGAATCATTCCTAGGGCTGGGGGAGAGCGATTCAGATCGAATCTCATTTTGCTTCCACGTCTTCCTGATTTTGGTAAAAGTCAAGTATAATCTTTTCTATGTGTGTGTGACCATCGATGGTTAGGTAATGATATGAAGTTGAAGATGGGACCCAGTGGGAACTATTTCCCACTTTACATCTCCACTGTCAGGATTCGGTTGGTACAGTGGAGTGCTTGTTGAATGCTGTGCTATGGCTGTTTTGGAAATCTCACAGAAGCACAAGTTATTTGATAACTTGGAGGACTACATATGCTCTCTAGACAAACACTATAAAACTCCTACTTCAAGTTAATGCACAATTTTAGTCTCTTGGTACAGTCTTCTCTTGATTTCATAACTTTGCATGGCCTGGTTTTTGGTGGCCTTTGTGATATGAAACATGTGTAACATAGAAAATACACAAAGGTATTTAGGTTGTTGTGAAGCTTCGTAGAGCTACATAGTGCCTGGAGGGATATGCACCATCAGTAACTACATGTACTTAAGAATAAAATAAAAATAAATTTTGACTTTTTTTTTTTTAAAAAAAAACAGCTATTATGTTATTAGAAAAATTTAAGAATGTTCCACTAACTACTTAATGAACAAGTTATTTGATTTACACTATGTGATTGTTTTGGCTTAGGGATATTACAGAGATACAAACAGACTAAGAACCTGTGAACCAAGATCTGGGCCAGTGACTTGTATTTCCTCTTGGAATTATCTTTCAGGAGGAGGGAACCATCACAGGACAGGTCCAACCATCCTGAGTCTGAGGAAAGCAAATGAGGCGATGTAGAAAAGGTACATAGAGACAGATCAGTGCCAACGCAACCGCTAACTATCCCAGTCCTCCGTGCTACAAGGAGGTTGGGAAATGTCCAGTTTCGGCTGGTTTCAGTGCCATCAGAAAGCAAAGGAAGTAGCCCTCATGTGACACTGTCTATATGAACCCACAATCCATATTCAGAGAAATATACATTGCTGCTGTAAGCCTTCTTGTTTGACTCATTTGTTTCTGAGACAAGGTCTTACTACATAACCCAGGCTAGCATTGAACCCATAGCCCCTCTACCTCAGTGTCCCCTAGCCTGGGATTATAGGTGTGTGACACCCAACTCAGCTACATTAAGCTACTCCATTTGAAGAGTTTTCAGAGAAGAAATTGATAACTGGAACATAAGTAAGGTACAGCTAAAACATAAAAAAGCATGTGGTATTTGTTTTCAGACAGAGTAATAAGTGAGAGAATATCCACAGGGAGTCTTTTAGCAAAATCTAGAGAGACTTCAAAGAGATTTTAGTGAGGCCTTAAAGATGGAGAAGAAAATGTTGCTCGGGGTGAGAGGAGAGAAAGGAGGGCTGGGGCTGTGTGGGGTGAATGCTGATGGCACTGTCACCTGCGCCAGCAAGGAAACTTTGTAACTTGCTTAACAGAGTGTGGTTTAAATGACATTCTGAGCCTTCTAAGCATAGATCACGAGAAGACACACAGCTCTGGGGGGATGCTCTGAAGATTTAGCATGCATGGGAGAGTGTAGTTATCACAGAAGAAGTTTGATTACCACAAGGCTGGCAGGCCACAAACAAGGGGGAAGCTAACCAGGTTGAGAGTGCTTGGAGAGAGAGAGAGAGAGAGAGAGAGAGAGAGAGAGAGAGAGAGAGAGAGAGAGAGAGAGCCCTACTCCAATATTTGCACCCTTCCCAGTCCTGATGACAGACAGACATACAGAAAAACCTTTTCAAATATCTCCAGCCTGTGGCAGTACCATGTAATAGCAGCATTATAAAGACTCACAAGGGAGGAACCTACCCAACTAAGCCCATCTACCTCTAGAAGTAGGAGGCAATAATGTTAGTGTTCTGTGGTACCTAATACCAACAGAAGTTGGTAGCACTTGATTTACCCCACCTTTACCAAATCTATGGCTATTGACTCCATGTAGAAATTGCTGTATGTTCCCTAAAGCTAAACCCAATGGATATTCAATTGCTTGTTCCGGCAGAGAAAACACAAGATTCTCATGCCTAAGTTTTCCCCCTAAGCAGCTCTGGTTTTGTTCTAATCAGTTAAGTGCTTTGCACCTCAATTTCCTCATTGGTAAAGTGGGGCAGATATTTTGCATCTCATACCCCCCACAAAGTTATAATTGCAAAGGAAGTAGATACAAAATAGTAAAACAGATATCCAAGAAAACAGCATAGCATGAATCAAAGCTGTTAGAGGAGTCCGTAGGAATGAGATCTGGATTTGATCAACCTATGTGGTTTGGGTTAGAAGGGATAGTGTTCAGTCCACAGCAGTCACCATGCCTATTCTTAGAACTCTGTCTCAGAGACAAAGGGACCGAGTTTGGTGTAAAAGGCTGAAGAGCAGAAGAACAACTGAGTTGAGTTGTAACAGTTTAAAATAGATAGCAGATGCCACTTTAAACATATAATCAGCCAGTGTCTCAGGAGAATATAACCCACACTGCCTTTCAGGAGTAGATGTTTGGAACATCTACACAATGGAAGTATAGAGACCTCCAGGATGTAGGACTCCAGGAAACTAAAACAAACCAACTCTAAACAATGTATATGTCGCTCTGTGTATGCTGATGTCTGTATCCTGTGTAGTAATTGATTACAAAATGAATGACTTCAAACAGTATATATTTAGTGTCTTACAGTGTTTCCATGAGTTAGAAATCTAGGAGTGACTTAACTGTGTGGTGTCATGCCGGGAATGTGACAGTCATACTGTAGGCTTGCTTAGGCTGCCATCATGTTCTAAAGGCCTGGTAGAGGATGGAGGTCTATTTCTAAGATGGCTTTCTAACACAAGGTAAGAAGAGGAGACCTTAGTTTCTTATCATGTAGACTTCATGGCAATGTTACTTCATGCATGTCTTTAAAATATGTCTGCTAAATTCTGTTAGAGAATGGAGAGCAAAGCAGATGCTTAGCTTCTGTGACCTTGCCTCAGAAGTCATGTGCCATACATAATGCCCGAAATAGCTTTTCGGTTGACTAGTCAGCCCTACTTCTTGCTCACGGAGAGAAGACATAACAAGCTGTGCACACTAGGCATGGTCTGGTATGGAGGCAGGCCAGCACAAAAGTCTAGCATGTGTAAAAACAGAACAAAGTACAATATAACACAATAGAAAATCCCCAAACAAACAAACAAACCACCCAAACCAGGAAGATTTCAAGGGGTTGAGAATGAGGGCAGGATGTGTGGTAGAAGTATGGTGTCATGAGCTACAGCAGAACAAGAGAAGAGAGGATGCTGAGCGTGGAGTCAAGAGAAGGGGGCCCAGGCCCTCTTCCCACTTCCCTGAGAGTCTTCTGACTTTCAGAACTACCTTTGCCTTTTGTCTCTCCTCTTGTGAGTCACACTCAGCAGAAAGACATACATTTGGGAAGTGGCCTTATCTGGTGTGAACCGGTTTTCTCTCCAGCATCACAATACTCCCACAGGGGCTCTAGACACACAGAACAAGTAAGGGTGGGGCAAGGGGACTCATACATACAGCTGGCAAGTGATAACATTTGGATCCGGACCTGGATTTGTTCAATGCCAAAGCCTTGTTCATTCTACCACATTATCACCTTGTTTCCCAGTGCTGAGAGGAGAAGGATTCCAAGTTTTTGTGTCTTCCTCCCATCTGGGTTCACAGGCTCATGCTCAGGCACTGAATTCGTCAGGTCTAGCGTGGAGATTACAACCTGGTGGTTGTTGCTGCTTTGCAGCATCTTTGCTGTCTATTTCTACCTCATTGCCTCTCCATCTTCTTTCATATCTCAGCCTCATGCTTCTTCCTCCATTTCTCCCTCCCGTGTTATTTGTCTCTGTTAACAGGATCATTTATCCCCATAAAGCATCCTGAGAGACAAGGATTGAAGGATGCAGCTGCTAAATCAGGGCACTAAAGACCCTCTGCAGGAAGCTGTGGATATGGAGACCTTCTTCATTTGACCTAAGTAAGAGCTGTGTAACCCAGAGAAAAGTGACTCTAAACTCTCTTTCCATGGGGAATAGGACTCCAGACTGGAAGGCATCCAGAGGGGCAGGCAGGTGACACACATCTTTAACTACTGCTAACTTGAGAACATTAGACTCCATGAGGAGAATTGCTGACTTGCTTCCTGAAAGGTGGAGGCTAAAGGGAAGGAGCAGAATGGGGGCATTTTTGCATCCAGTGATAGCATGGGGACTGTGGCTCTGCACATGGGAACTTTTCTCTTTTTTGCTTCTTTTCCTACTCAAAGGTCTGAATTTAACACACACACACACACACACACACACACACACACACACACACTCACACAATGGATGGTTTGTTTTAGTTTCCTAGGTTCCTACATCCTGGACATCTCTGATCTTTCATTGTGTAGCAGACTCCAAACATCCACTCCTGAAAGGCAGTGTGAGTTGTGTTCTCCTGAGACACTGGCTGATTATATGTTTGAAGTGGCGTCTGGAAGAAATAGAGGGGCTTTAGCTGCAAGTTGTTGTAAGAGCTTTATTGGGGTATCAGTGTTTGATGGGTTTCTTTATAGTGGCATTAAGTGAGTTGGCATGTCATAAACTGTCCCGTGGGGTCTCTTGGAGGTGAGAAACAGCAGAAATAAAGGAAACCTATCTATCTCAAACACAGCCCAGCTGTCATTTTCTCCAAATTTTAACCCTCTGGGATACTCAGGTTGGTGTGCTTCTCATTCAATCCAACATACCCCAGTGTTGAAACTGCTGCACAGGCAATTAAGGTTGAGAAATCTTAGAACGCAGAATGTTTGGGTAACAGCAACCCCTACTAAATTTACACACCTGTAAAGAATACCTTATAAGAAACCATCCTTTAGATTTACAGGCACCCTTCACTCCTGGAGAGTTTTTGAGTATCATGTAGATGTCTTAACTATTTTGTGACTTTGTGGGTTAGCCAGCTTTCCATTACCATAGTAAGATTCTCAAGACATTTAATATAGGAAGAGAAAAAGCTTATTGGTGCTTACCATTTTGGAAGGTCTAGTTCAAGATTTAGTGGTCTTAGTTTTGGACCTCTGGGGTGACAGCTTTCATGGCTAGAATGTGTGGAAGAGATATCCTATCATCTCATGAACTAGGGAGCAAACAGTGGAAAAAGAGGAATCCATCCCCACAATTCCCTGCAGGTGACCCCTAATTACTAAAGCATGTATTTCTAAGCTCTAATTCCCAAAAGTTATATTGCTTCCCAGTAATTACACCCTAGTGACCTGGCCTTCATTGTAGGCCCCCCTTTGGGAGACACTCAAATGTAAACAGTAGCATTTATGGCCTATGGTTCTTTCTGAAGGAAGAAGACTGAATTGGTAGGTTTTGATTAGTGCCAGAGTCAGTGAGTGGCCTACTTAGGGAAACCCCTTTTCTGTCTGTATCCTCCCTGTCTCTGTCCCCCTTTCTCTGTGCTTGTGAGTCATTATAGTGCAGTGGCTGTGTCAGAATCAGACAGCTCAGTTCTTGACCCACTTGTCTGGCATTTTGACAGAAATAGGAATTCCTTTGCCACTTGAGGGCTGTTGAGTTTTTTGAGTGTGTCCTAACAGCAGGCTGACTTTCATAGAGTTTTAATTGAATGCAGGAAGTCTGTTGGAAGGACCCTCGAGGAAAGGGTTGATTTCCAGTACCACAGAACTCGTCCAGCTCTAATTCTGTGATTCTAATTCTAATTCCAGCCAGAGAGGAATTCGGGCTAAAATGCTATTCCACCCAGTCTGACTGGCTGTGAAATGACCCAGGAAAGGGAGGTCAGGAAAGCCCTTGCCCATATCTGGGAACCTCTTCTGGCCCTGCAAGTGAGACTCAGGGTGATTTTGAAGACCCTAATGCTTTTTTCCCATATTAGGTGATGTTTGGGTCTTTGAGTGGAGTTGAGGATTCTAGTCAAGTTCTGTAGTTCCTGGATAACATGTTCATGTGCCTTCATCCAGGTCTCACAGGAGGACCCATGAAAGAGAAGAGGTACCAGGAGCACTGGATCAGTCCGGAGGCTTAAAGGAAAGGCAACTTTGCCAGCTTGCAAGCTCAGTGTTGGTCCAGAGAAGAGCTGCTTGCTGATGAGATCTTGTTTTCCTGAATCCAGAATGAAATTCATCCACTGACATCTGTTTCAAAAACCTAGGACTTCCTTCTTGTGTTGCAAAGGGTATGCCAGTCAGATACCTGATAACAGAGGGGAAAACAAGTGTGCAAAACACTGTGTTGACTGCATCTGAAGTCCAGGTGAAGTCTCAGAGGCACTTTAGAACATGTCTTCCTTGGCAGCCATGACTTTTGGCAAGGAGCTGCATGTTGGCAATGGGGGAGTTAATCTCTTTGTCACTGAGGCCATTGGAATTTACACTTGTGGCTGCTCTGTATGACTGGAGGGTGGCCTGTTCTTTTCCTTGAAGTTTTCCGCTTGTAGAAGGGCCAACTTTGATATCCAACATCACAGGCTTCTCTACCACGTGGCTGATGAAATGGATATTTCTTTCCTTTTCTTCAAGGCACAGTGAGGGGCAGGATTTGTTCATCTTAGATCTTTTCTACTTCCTCAGGTAGAGACTCATCAAGGTCCAAATATATATATATATATATGCATACATACAGACATGTCTTCTCTCTGGGACAGGCCATCACAGTGGCAGATTACTTGGAACTGGTCACATAATGTGAGGTCTTCCCCTCTCGGTGCCTTTTCTTGCTCATCTGTGGAGCTGGCAGTAATCAGCCCTCACCGTAAAGATTAATGGAGTCAATATATGTAAAGTTTTTAGAACAGTACAAGACACAAATAATCTCTCTGTATTAGCTACTATGATTTTATGATTACTTATTTCTTCGCTTCAGGGGCATGGGCTTTGGGATTTTTGCTTATTTATGGTGCTTGGGATCCAAGTCAGGGTCTTACCCATGGGAGCTACCTGTTTTTCCTCTGAGAGAGCCCACACACGTGAGTTTTAATACAGAGGCTGTTAACAGGACATCAGAATTTCCCAGGTTTGGAAGTGTGTGCTTCAATCCATTGATATTTTGGGTCAGGGTTCCCTGTTGTGAAGAGATAAGATGTGAAGATTACTTGAGAGTAGAACTGTAGCTGATATCTTGCTTGAGTCATCCTGCATACTCTATCCCTTCCCTTAGGGAAGGAAACAGTTAACACATAAGGCTGAAACTCTGAGTTAATTATCTCTTCTTCTATTATGAGATAATGAGGAGGTTGAATAGGGAAATGATGGACTGATTGGATTTCTTGCCCTACCATAAAGTTTGAGTTTATATTACTCCTTCTCCTTACCCATGGTGGTGGAGTATTTACTCCGAGACCCCAAATGAATGCCAGAAACTGTGAAGAGTACTGGAATCTGGCACAGTGTCTTCTCCCTTGCACAGTATATAACAACATTTAATTTATAAATTAGACAAAATAAGATAAAATAATTACTAAATAGAATAATTATAATATTATACTACAGTTAATATTATGATCTTATCACACCAACTTTGGCATATATTTGTTTCCTTTCCTGACTACGTCAAAAGCTTTCACCTTTTCATATGAAGAGCTGCCATCTTCTCAGGCAACATCACAACTCTTGTGTGAGGTTGTTAACAAATAAAATAAGTACTTTGTACAAAGTAATTTGGTACCCTGTCAATCTAATAACCAAGGACAAGTACTAAATGACTAACAGGGGTGGAGGGGTGTAGCATGGACTTAATAGATAAAAGAGTGTTCCCATCCTATGTGGGACATAGGACTTAATCATACTACTCAGATGGCATATAGTTTAAAATCTATGAAAATTGTTTATTTTTGGAATTACCTATTTAACATTTCAGATCCAGTGGGTCCTAAACAAATGAAACCATGGACAGAAAAAAATACAAATAAAGGTATGTGTGTGGGGGGAGGGGTTGGACAACTATCATTCATATGTTTACTATAGGTAGAATATAATCTCACAAATTTATTTATGAATATGTGAAAAGCTCCTTGCTCTACAATGTACGTCCAGTGTGATATTTATTAGCAACTGTGTTAATAAGGGTTTTAATGCTGTGAACAGATACCATGACCAAGGCAACTCTTATAAAGACAACATTTAATTGGGGTGGGCTTACAGGTTCAGAGGTTCAGTCCATTATCATCAAAGTATGAGCATAGCAGTGTCCAGGTAGGTATGGAGCTGGAGGAGCTTAGAGTTCCACCTTTTATTCTGAAGGCAGCCAGGAGAAGATTGGCTTCTAGGCAGCTAGGATGAGGGTCTTAAAGCCCATGCCTGCAGTGACACAGTTCCTCCCACAAGGCCACATCTGCTACAATAAGGCCACACCTCCTAATAGTTCTACTCCCTGGGCCAAGCATATTCAAATCACCACACCAACAAATATTTATATTTTAGTGTCAATCGGAAATATATTTCTCTGTATCCATTTGTCTCTTTTTTTTCCTCTTGTGTGTATGCTCCTGGGTATTTGTGCCTGTACATATGCCTATGTATGTGTGTGTCTGTTGTGTGTGTATGCTTCTGTGTATGTGAGAGTGTGTATGTGTATAAGAGTGTGTGTGTGTGTGTGTGTGTATGTATATGTGTGAGTGAGTGAAAGAGACAGAGAGGGGTATATCTGTGTATGTCTGTGTGTATAGAAGTTAGAGGATAGCCTTAGGTATTAATCGTCAGTTTTCAACTTGTTTTGAGACAGAGTCTCATCACCGTTCATGCATCAGGCAAGCTAGGTTGTTAATTTCCAAGGATTTCCTGTCTCTTGCCTCATATCACCCCAGATTACAGGCCTATGCAAACTTATCTAGCTTCACGAGAGTTTGGGGGATCTAGACTATGGTCCTCATGCTTGATTTTAACTACCAAGTCATTCCCCAGCTCCCATCTTCCTCTTTTTAGTACAATTTTCAACATATTTACTGTTACATTATACAAATTGTGAAAATGGTCATGATTATGAAATGCTGAGGAGTGGGGCAAACATAACTTAAAGTTGATTTACTTTCATTAGGGAAATTTCCAAACTGAGATTTCCTTGTGTGTGTGTGTGTGTGTGTGTGTGTGTGTGTGTGTGTATGTGTGTGTGTGTGTGTGTGTGTGTTTAAAGAATGTACTAATGTATATGTGTAGCACTGCTCTAAACAATAGGGCTCAATTTTGCGGAATCAAGTATCATGATGCAACTAAACATGTTCAGGAGTTGATGCTGGAGGAGAGACTTTCAGTGTTTGTGCCTTGCATATGAAACCCTTCCTGGAAGAGGTGAAGAAGAGATGATGCTGGAAAGAAGGTTTCCACATACTTTTGCCTTACATGAGGACACTTAAAAATGGCCCTTGGACTGAGTTCAAGCCTTGGCAAATTACTAATAAACATTGTGAACTTGGAAAAAACAGTCTTCTGAAAGACCCTTTTTTTATGTGAAGCTTATATTTCAGAGACATGAGAAAGGACAAATGATATATACCAAACACGAAGTGCTGTGAATTGTCAGTTATGCATGAGCCAGGAGTTCAGAAATTAAGATAAAACATTTGTCTTATGACACCTATGACTTGTCTCCTTGATGACCCTGTGATCTTCTCAGTCTCACTCTATCTAAAACTACATAGCTTTTTCCTTCATACCCTTCTGTATTTCCTGCCTTGTTGACTGGTACCATCTCTACCAGATCACACAATCCAGGAGCTCAAGAGTCTCATTCATCCCCACAGTAATCATCAGAAGCATCACTTCTTGTCTCTTAGTATTTATTCTATATGATTGTCATTGCCTTGGCAGTTTCTCATCTCACGATGATAAAGAGGATGATAATGGTGACATTATTGATTTATTTATATGATGAATGTTTACTGAATACCCATTAGGTGCCAACCAATGATTATAGTTTATAAAGCTGGGAAGCAGGGTGTGGTCTAATACTAGCATTTAGGAGATAGAGACAGGAAGATAATGAATCTGAAGTCAACCCCCAGCTATACATCAAAACCCAACCTGGAAAAATATATAGTTAACACCATTTGTCTTCAGGAAAATTCAAATTTAAAGTTACTATGAGGTACAACTATATCTGATTACTTTGCCTAAAGCATGGTCCAATAACAAACCCATAACTCCAATCACTGGCACGAATATGGAGCAAATGGCATTCTCATACATTTTTGGTGAGAATGTAAAACAGTGGAATCACCGTAGAAACGAGTTTGGCAGGTTCCATAAGATTAAACACACATTTACCATGCAACACAGCAGTCCCACTCATAGGTATCTGCCCAAGTTAAAAGGAAGTTATGTTCTCATAAAACCTGTATGTGAATATTTATAGCAGCTTTATTCATCATCTCCCCCAAACTGGAAACAACCCAAATGTCCTTCAGCCAGGCAATAAATAAATAAACTGCATTGCATCGAGACTATGGATGTAACAATAAAAGGATATGCAGCAATATGGATGAATCTCAAATGCCTCATCCTAAGTGAAAGGAGGCAGGAAAAAAAAAAAGGCCTGTGCTGTATACTTCCATTTATAGGATGCTCTGAAAAAGGCAAGACTAGGGTGACAGGAAGCAGATAAGCAGACTCCTAAGGCTGAGAAGGGGAGGAGTTGATGCGAAGAGCTTAGAGAAGTCGGTCTTCTTGCAGCTTCATGGAGAGAACTTGGTTTCTGCTTTCCTCCCACCTAGATTCCAGCCTCCTCTCAAATAAAAACTTCACCATAGGACCCTGGTGTTGGAGACTCTTTCAGAGTTTGCTAATACTTTCAGCATCCAAGACCTTACTCGATATCCTGCGGGGGACACGGCACACCCTAAGTTTGGTCCAGGGTCTCTAACTTCCTTTTCCTCTCCTCTTACACATATGCTATTTTCTTTACTCTTCAACATACATGACATTTGCCCCATTTAGCACCTCTGAGATATCACACATGTCTCACTGGTTTGCATCTCTCTTTCCTGAATTAAGAAACTCCCTCCTTTTAAATGCTATCAGCTGGCCAGAGGCCAGAGCCTTCTTGACTCCAGGAGATCACATGATTTCTGCTACCTCGATTTTCATCATGGAAGATGCCTACCATGCTGATCTGTTGTTGGTGATCATGGATTCCTGCCTGGAAGGGGCATCACTGAGGACTCTGTCATGGTCATTGATGCAAGACATTCACTCAGTGAGTGTGTTTTGGGGAAAAAAAGTCCCCTAAATTATAAAGCCTAGAGGACTGTGGATGTACAGAGTACAGCACTTACTTGGTGTTCATTCATTTGAACCAGGGATATGGAAAAGACTTTATATAAACTAGAATTATTACCTTAAAGTTAAACTTCTCTTACCTCAGCACAAAAAACACAGAAGTGAGATGTCTCTTCCAAGGTACTTCAATTTGTCTTATATGCTGGTGGCCAGTGGCTTAGGAGTAAGAGTTAAGGGTGTGGGGTAGGCAGCTGACTCTAAGTTACTGAGTTCACACCTCTCTAAGGTACCACTTAGTTTTGGTCCCAGTTGCATTCATTTTGGCCAGGAAAGATGAGCACTAGCTTCAAGGCTAAACAAGAAAGACACTTGCTGTTTGGAAACTGGGGCTGGAGAAACATGCTTCACTTGTTGCAGAATATGTGGCATGAGCCTAAATGAGTAACAGGTGGGTGGTTTGCCTAGGAAGTAATTAAGGGCGCTGGGCAGTCATCTGTATCCTGACTGGGCCGACTGGCAGCCAGGAGAACCATTTTGTGGTTAACAAGGAAGGAGGTCTGCAGCCCTGGGACCCACAGTTTCAGCAGCAGTAATAACTATTAGGTGGACTTTGACTTTGTGAATCTTTGGAAGGTCTGGAGGGAACACACTAGTGATTCTAAGCTGTGCTTTGCAATTCCCTTAACTGCCCTTGGCTGACCTAGTTATTAAGAACTCTTAATTCCCCAGTCTTGTTAGGGAAACAATCTCTCTCACTTCACATGTAAACATACATATGTGCTTTCATCCTTGTCTCTCGTGGTCCTAAGTTTTATTTAACAAGATCAAATCTTTAAACTTGGAGGGCATTTTGATATTCTCAGAGTCAACATCCATTACTAATATTACAAGATATAACCACCAAGAGCATACATCTCTGGGAAGCGGGAGGAGCTGTGGAGCTGGAGGGCAAAGGGCACTGTTCCAACTTTCCTGCAAGTGAGAGGCTTGCATCCCTGTTACCCACCCAGATCTCTGTAGAAGCAGCTTCCTCCTGAGTACCATGGAACTCCTAAGATGAGATCTCCTGACTGCCATGTTTAAAATGTCAGCCCCAGATGGTCTGGTGGTTACATTCTCTCAAAACATTCAGGAGCCTCTGCCAACTTTTCTAAGGGATGGGAAAGATAATTTTTTTTTAAAATGCTGATTAACAGAGCAAAATGTACTTCAGCTGGTAACAGATTTTCTTCCCCCATCCATCCATCCATCCCCCTGCTGCAAAACAACCTATCGTGATTCAAACTTTGGAAAGAAGCTAATGGCATGGCTGGGAGGCAGTACCTCTGAGGAAAGTGGCAAACTAATTGCCAAATTTGAATTTATGGAATTAGAGGTTTCTTCCCTTGGTTTTCCCCTAGGATGTGGAGATCCTTGGCAATCAGCACCTTTGCTTGCCAGTCCATGAGGTTCAGTGCTCCATATGTCTGCTATGTGCTCTTTCCACATCAAGGGCACACTGAGATGGGAGCTGGGGAGCTAGAGGTACCATTAGTTTTTTCCATCCAAGCATACAACTTCTTAGTTCTCTGA
Source organism: Tokudaia tokunoshimensis (assembly GCA_036184795.1). NCBI lineage: Eukaryota > Metazoa > Chordata > Mammalia > Rodentia > Muridae > Tokudaia > Tokudaia tokunoshimensis. The sequence continues at coordinate 27,587,811 of BTHU01000008.1, forward strand.
CAAGCTTAAAGAAGTTGGAACAGCTTTCTTGTTTACCCTGATATAATGAAGCTAGTAGGTCTTTGTTCCTATGTGGAGATCAGGAATTTGAACACTGAATGGTCATAGGTTATTTTCTTTGCTCATATCTGGACACATTTTTCTTATGGGTCTTAATGTCTAGATTCTAGACACTGTCCTGAAATTTGAAGACTTTTATCATCTTCTATTTCAGACTGTGTCTAAGCCTCTCTGTAGGTCTTTGCATGTAGACCGGGTAATTGGGATTTAAGAACCTTAAGCTCTGAAACAACTGTATAATTTTAATTTTAATGAGGCACATAGCTAGAAAGCAAGATAGAACGGTGTGGGAATAAGGAACAGTTCTTGAAAGAGCCTTTAAAACTCTACTGGATTTCTTTCTGCACAGAAAATGACCTAATCGGCGATGGTTCGTCATTCCTCCTCCTGTAATTTTCTGAATTTGTATTTCATGGACTAAGATGCACACCATCAACAGGAGTAGGAACTACGGGGCTCTGCAAATCCCTAGTCTTTACTCCACCACCATCACAAGATATAGAGGTTGAGTTCTGCCCAGATGAGGATTGGAGACACACTTTCCCTTCACAATGGCCCAGGAGGGCTATGCTGGTTAGTTTTATGTCAGCTTGACCCAAGCTAGTGTCCTCTGAGGGCAAGAAATGGCAATTGAGAAAATGCCTCTAGAAGACCAGGCTGTACTTAGGCAAACCCTTATAGGGAATTTTTTAAAATTATGATTAATTTTTCGAGGGCCTGGCCCATTGTAGATGGAGATACTCCTGGGCTAGTGGTCATAGGCTCTATAAGAAGGCAGGCTGAGCAAGACATGAGGGGCAAACTGGTAAGCAGCACCCCTCCCTAGTCTCTGCATCAGCTCCTGCCTTCAGGTTCCTGTCCTGTTTGGGTTCCTACCTTGGCTTCCCTTAGTGGACTGTGTTTCAGGATGTACAAGACAAATAAACTCTTTCCTCCCCAATTTGCTTTTGTTCCTCATGTTTCATAGCAATAGTAACTCTAAGATAGAACTTTGTGCCAGAATAGTAAAGTATTGCTTGAATAGATCTGACCCCAGATCTTTTGGGAAGATTGTGGAAGGATCCTGGATCTTTGGTCTATAAAGGCTCTTGAGTATTGAAAGCATGGTGAGCTGTTCAGTGAGAGCTCAACTGGGAGATAAGCTTGTTGAGAGACATGCAGATAATGGACATCTGGTTTTTGAAGTTTAAAGTCTCAGTAGAGGGTCATTTTATAGTTTGAATTAAGAGTTTGTGGTTCTAGACAGCAAGAGCTGAATAATCATCTGTTATTAACAAGAGATCAGCATCACCTTTGTGATTTGAAACCTTTGGTGTGTTGGGACAATTGATGCTGGTCAGCTGGAGCTGAGAAATTGGCAGTGATTGAGACCGGCAGGAGGTGGAATCATCTGGAAAGTGTTTCCTGGGGTCAACACACAGAAGCTGTGATCCAGAGGCGGCCTATGCTAAGCTATCAGTGAACTTTGCCGTGTGTCAGAACCTCCCATGTGATATTTTGAAAGCATGAGGGGGATCATGGAAGGCAGCTGAGGCGTGACCCAGTGAGAAGCCAGGAGAGGCCACTGGTGAAGGTGCTCCCTGAGTAGCAGTTGGAAGGCCCAGGATTAAAGGGGTCATGCAGAGAAACTGAGGCTCAGCACCAGGAAGAGAGCCCGGGGAGGCTATTGCTATTGCTATTGCTATTGCTGTACAGCCCAATTGCAGCAGGAGACCCTGGCATTTTGGAGATGGCAGTACCATGGGATGACCACAAAGGACAGAAACAGCCATGGGGTGAAACCAGCCAAGAAGATAAGCTATGTGAGCTATAGATGGCTGTACAACTCCTTTTGAGGAGCTTAGAAGATCAGGAGTGGACCTCAAACAATGGGCACTGAGTTATTTACACTATTGGAGTTTGGTTTTGCTTTATTCAGATGATGGCTATTCCCTGGACCTTTCCTCTTGAAGTAAGAAAGTATTTAAATTTTTTTTTAATTTTGCAGGAGCCCACAGTTGAGAGACTTTAAACTTTTAAAGAGACTTTAGAGTCTTACAAAGATGGTGGATTTTAAAAGAGAATTTGGATTTTCTTTTTAAAGAGACTGAATTTTAAAGTGGTTGAATTTATAAAAACTGTAGGATTTTTTAAGTTTCTACTATGTTTTATATTGTAAGGTTGATATTAAAGTGTGATCTTGGGAATGAGTAAGGAAGAAAAAGTTGTGACTTAACCATGATATGTTTCTGTATCAATTTGACAAGGGATAAATTGCCCTGGCTAGTTTCATGTCAACTTGACATAAGCTAGAGTCATATGAGAGGAGGGAACATCCATTGAGGAAATGCATCCATCAGATTGGATGGTAAGTAGGCAAGCCTGTAGGCATGTTCTTAACTAGTAATTGATTGGGGGAGGGACCTGATCATTGTAGTTGGGGACATTCCTAGGTTAGTGGTCTTAGCTTCTATTAGAAAGCAGGCTGAGCAAGCTGAGGAACAGGCCAGTAAGCCACACTCTCCACAGTCTCTGGATCAGCTCTGGCTTCCAGGTTCGATCCAGTTTGAGTTCTTGTGTTAGCTTTCCCCAGCAGACTGTGATTCAGGCCACGAAAGACCAACAAATCTTTTCCTCCCTAAGTTGCTTAAGGTCATTTGGTTTTATCACAACTATAATAACTGTAACTAAGACAATAGTCATTATAGCCCAGACATTTCCATCTTCTTTTTTCTTTTCTTTGTTCTACTTTATGTCATTGACACAATGGTCTGGAGTCTTTCCTGGACCTCTTCTGAAATCTCTAACTCTGTGGAGAGGAGAGAGTAAGGTGTCTGGTTCATGTGTAGTTGTGTCTCTGACCTTGCTTTTTGGATGTTCCCTCCTTTCTTCCCTTCAGAGATGAGATGGATGTCCTGTAGTGGCCTGACACACACACAGCCACTGTTGGTCTGCTGGTCTTCAGTCTGCTAAGTGTTGTCAGAATGTATGTGAGGCCTTCCGAACAGAATGTAGTGATGACTACCTAACAAGATCAGGTTTCCTCAAATCTCTTCTCTGGCCTGCACAGACTGGGGGATGTTGTGTATATGAGATTCCTCAGGATACTGTGTCTGCAGGTCATCATAGGAGTGACCTCGATGGAACCATCATGACCCTGATTCTTCAAAATCCAAAGTCCTTCTTGGTCACATGTGGATTTTCATATTTACACACAGGTCACATAACACTAATCAGCATTTTAAAATGTCGTTCCCTTAAGCCTTTCTTTTAGGCTCTGGTGGAAACCAGCATATGCTGCGTGTGTAAAAAGCATATTTGCAGGCACATTCCTGCAGTCTTTGAACCTACAGACTCTCAGACAGTACTATTTTATATTCTTACATTCAAGACATGTAGAACATTTCCTTCAAAGACAGATAAGTCAAAGCAGGTATGATCTTTGCCTTTAAGATACTTCCAGATGCCCAGCAATTCTATTCCAAGGTATAGACCTGTACAAAATGCACATGTTCAAACAAAAGTGTGCACAAGAGTGTTCACAGAAACATTATCCATTACCCCAAAGTGGAAAAAGCCCATATCTCCAACAACTGATGCATAGGTAAAGTTAGTGCATCTACTCCATGGAATATTATGTAGCCATCAAAACAAACGATGCACTGATGCCTACAGCAAGAGAGACAAACTTTGCAAACATTAATGTAAGTGAAAGACCAGCTACAAAATATATAGTTCATTTATTTAAAATTTCCAGGATATGCAAATCTATAGGACCAGGAAGTATTAGTGACTTTTCAGAGCTGGATAAAGGAGGTATACATACAAGTCCTAGGTGTCTTCTCTGGAATGACAAACATATTCTGTAATTGGTTATGGTGACGGTTGAGTTACTCTGTAGTTGCCCTAAAAACTATTAAGTTGTATATTTTAAAAGAGAGGATTGTATGGTGTGTGGGTTGTAGCTCAATTTAGGAGAGAAATAAGAGAAGATGTTTAAAAAGAAGCCAGAACAAATTTCTTTTCCTATCTAGACTTCAAGATAAAGTTGTCAAGGTTGTTTTTCTGCCCTCCACATAAGGACTCGTCTCCTGAGGGTAGAGTCTAGTCACGCCAGTAGTGTGCTAGAGTAGGGACAGGTGTCAAGGCTTAACCAGAAACAAATTGGAAACCCTGGAGTTGGAGCAAACCTACCTTGTGACATTTACCACTTCTTACATAAGAAGCAGAGGGATTTTTATCTTCAGGTTTCATGATGCAGAAATAGCAGTAATGCTGCAGTATCCTGTCCTCTGGGTTGCTGCCTATGCTCTGATTCTCTGATGAGTTAGGAAGAGATGGAGACAGCATATTGGGGAAATGTGGAGGAGGACAAACAGCTCCTGAAAGAAAACTGAGAATTAAGCTTGATATCCCCTTCTCTATTATTCTCCTGATTCAAATCAATTGCCTAATTCTGGGTATACCACTTGACAGTCTGCCCCTTCCCATAAAGCCTGGACTGTGGTCCTTCACCATCAGGAACATCTTTACCTTTTCCTGACTTGCTACAGGACCTTCTCAACCTGTCCTCCTGTATATTCCACTTCTAGGCTTCACCTCAGGGCTGCTACTTTCAGATCTATTTTCTAAAGTGCAAACCCACATTTGAAAATGTGACTCTGACCTTGAATTTCTTTTATAGACATACTTCTCCTGAAGTTTGTCTGGATAAAGTCAGATGTATTCTCACTGCTTAGCTCCCACCCATCATTACTCCACTGCAGGCATGGTTAGCTCTTCTAGACCGTGAACGAACTTTTACATAGAGTTCCTTGTAGGCTTAAGGCTTTGTGTTCCATTCTCTCCCTTCCTCCCCTTCTGCTATTGAATTTCAACTTGTTCAGGTTTCAACTTGAATGGAACTTTTCAATCAGCAAAGCCATGGTACTTCCCTTTAGCATCTTATCAGATGGTCTTCTCCTCCCAGAACACCCCCATAGAGCTTTAGAATAATCTGTTACACTTAAAATTAATTATTCATATTAATTATTCATTAAGCATCTGTCCCTGTAACTGGACAGCAAGTTTCTAGGAAAGTAAGACTGTGTTGGGATGATTCCCAAATATGTCCTGTGCCCTACAGAGGCAGACTGAGTGGTTCACACTCAATCTCTATTAGAACAGAAGGCAGAAATCCCAGCCAAAGGGAGGGAGGCCAGAAGAGAGTTATAAAAGCAGGGCAGGATGTTGGATCTGTTCATCAATCTCCCAACTGAGCCATGACTGACCAAGGTGGGCCAGGCCATCCATGTAAGACTGAGAGGACCCGGAAAGTACAAACAGTGGTCCCTCTGTGAAGTGCAGAGGTTGTCAAGAGTCTGAGGTGTCTGGTGTAGTGTCGCAGTGTCAGGGCATAAGGAAAGAAAATTCTGTGAAGGCATGAAGAAACAGGCAAGAGTCTGGGAAAGAAATTTCAGATGGCCTTGTCACTGGTAACGGCCTTCTAAACTGTAGGTTCATAAGATCGGGAGGATGCCATTATCACCTCTGGGAAGAAGATGCCCTTGGCTGCTGTTGTGTTTTTGTGGAAAGCACCATCTGTCCCTTCTTCAGATTCTGTGCTGTGGCTGTCACTGGTGACAGGACGACCTTCTCAGAATGGTGGATTTGTGTCAGAACCACCTTTGCTGTGGTGAAGTCGTCAAGGCCTCCACCTGGAGAAGGATCTCTTTCCAGATATCCTTGCCCTTCTCGACTGCATGGACATGTATCTGCCTGCCTTATGAAAACCAGGGCCTGCCCTGAGGCAGGAAATGCCACACAGCTGGAGTTAGGCACACATTAAATTCTGCTGCTGTCACTCACTGACTGTGTGACCTTGGGTGAGTTTTATTATCTTCCAGGACTTGCAAACTCATTTGCAAATTGGGCACAAGAATAAAACCTACCCTATAAGGTTATCATAAGAATACAATGAAATATTCTATGTACTCAGAAGGAAAATTCCATAAATATTAGATATTTTATTAGAAATTTGTCCCAGTGCCCCACTACCTTTCCTGCAGAGTCTTGTCTTATAAATAATGTATGAGCTTGCTTCCTTACAGCTCTACTGTAAGCCAATTTTTTCCTGTTGTGCTTCAGGTAAGTGTGAGGAACAGATGGTCACCATCCCCCTGACAGTGCTTTTGGGGACAGATGTTAAGGAGGTCAAGGGCTTGCAGTTTGTCATGGCAGAGTTCAGTTGGCCTTCCCCTTTGCCTCAGACTGTCTTCCTCAAGTCAATTTCTGGCAGCTAAGGAAGATTTCCATGAAGAAATGTGCACTTATGTCAAGAACCTCAGCCCCGCAACTTCTCAGTGCTCGAACCTTGGGTGAATCACTTAATTTCCACTTTTCTCATTGATGAAATCAACATCCCAATGCCAACCCTTTTCTCTGCGGGTTGTCCTGGAGGTGAAAGAAAAGAACATGTATATAAAGGCCCAGAGCAGAGCCTGAGAAACAGTGCTTCGGTTAAGCAGTGTGGTGGTGAACTTTATAACCATAATGGCTTAAGTGGTGTTCAGATATCTGGCTGTGTCTTCATCGGTATTTCTGGAAGAGATTAGCACTAGGACCAGTAGACTTAGTGAAGCTCTGACTCTTTCTAGTGAGGCAGGTCATCTCTAGTCTACTGTGGGTCTAGATAGGATCCCAAAGAGTAGGAAGGGTGAGTGTCTTACCTCTTTTAGAGCTGGGACAACCATCTTTTCCTGACTTGGGATATGGAAGCTCTAAGTTCTGCATCCCTTCCTCCCACAATTCCCCGCTCTGGCATTCTTAGGTGGTTGGATTTAGAAGGAATGATATCAGGTTTCATAGTTCTCTAGTTTGTGGATTTCAACATTTCACTTGAGCCTGTTCTCTAATATCTTTGAATCTGTCTGTCTACCTGCTCACCCATGTCTCTCCTTCCTACTGTGTTTACTTGTCTGGGGAAACTCCATCCTTTCTTACATTTAAATTTAATTGTGATTGATCAATACGAATCTATCTCCAAATTAGGAGAAGATCTGTTAAGCCATGTATTCTGCTGACTAGGTGTTTAGTCATGTAGCCCTGTGTGTGGATAACTCTTTGGTCTTCCCTCTATTGGTTGTTGTTCCTACAGTGTCTTGATAGTTATATTCTTTCTCTAGCAAGAGATAATCAATTGAATGTGTTGCAGGTCAATACCATGTCTTATAAATTATGTCTCTAATTCATAATCTTCTAGTCTTTATACTCATGTATAATTCTATATATTCCTTTTTACATTAGCAGTTTTCAAAATATCATTCTGATTATGGTCTTTCAACTTAAAATTCTCTATTGACTCCCTCGCTGCCACTTTAGGACAATGATGACTCTGGTCTCAGTTCAGAAGTTGTCTACAGATGATTTAAAAACACTTAAATAATAAGAAAACAAACATTAAAAAATGGATACAAGATTTGAACAGTGTAACTAGTTTAACATATTAAAAATATGCTTTGTGTCATCATTAAATAGAAAAAATATAAATTAATACCATCATGATATATCACTATTTGTCTTTTAGAATTGCCAATATGAAAAGAGGTTTTCCATGTTAAGTTGGTGAGGCTAGAGAGTGAGTAAAACTCTGACATTGGGCTAGCCGGGAACATACAGTTGTACTATGAAGTTCACAAGTTTCTTGTATTTTTGGCTGTGAGCCTAGCCTTTAGTGGCTGAGCCATCTCTCCAGCCCACTCACAAAGTTCTTAAGAGAGGAAATCATGTATACCTTAATGATCTAGCCATTCAATTCATAAGCATTTATTCAAGAGAAATGGAAGCATATATTTATGCAAAGATTATGTATTAACATTCATATACAATATTCTTTGTAGTAGACCTGATATTATCATCCACATCTGTCTTCTAGCAAATGAATGAACAAACATCACAAAACAGAGTGTGATTAGTGACAAAAAGGATGAACTGTTGATACGAGACTACATGGCAGTCTGAAAGGACTATCAGGCGTGTAATTCCATTTAAGTTAAATATAAAATCAAGGTCATGTATAATAGGAAAACATAGTTTGCTTAGAACATGAGGAAGGGACCAAAGCAATGTTCATAGAGGAACACAAGAAACAAGGTTAGTGACTGTTCATTATTTTATTTGTGTCGAGAACTTTATGGATAGATATATATGACAAAATGTACCAAACTATGCACATTAGGTATATAATTCTTATGTCAGATATACCATAACAAACCTATCACATTAAAAAAAAAACCCTCGGCCCTCCGCCATCTTTGCTCCAGTGACCAGGTAGTTGGGACCGCCAGGCTCAGAGACAGACAGGCATAATATCGCTTCGGTTTCAGGCAGCTTGGGTGTAACCTGCTCCCAGGTGCTGGGCTGATCTGCAGTAACCAGCGCGCCAGTTCCGCGGTGGGACCTTCTGCCTGCTGGAGGGACCCCGCGCAGGGAGGGAGCCCGCCAGCTTCCCTTCCGCGACCTCTGTTCCCGCGGACTGCGCTGGAGAGACCGGTACCCAGGCTCTCCCCCCGATATAACATCACTTGGGACACGGCCTGTTGGGGCTTCCGTCTGTGCCCGAGGGCGGGTTGGCGCTGTAGTCGTCTGGGCGCCAGATCGGCGGGCCATCGTGACCACAGGGTGAGCGGCGCCACGGAGACTGCCCTCCGCCATCTTTGCTCCAGTGACCAGGTAGTTGGGACCGCCAGGCTCAGAGACAGACAGGCATAATATCGCTTCGGTTTCAGGCAGCTTGGGTGTAACCTGCTCCCAGGTGCTGGGCTGATCTGCAGTAACCAGCGCGCCAGTTCCGCGGTGGGACCTTCTGCCTGCTGGAGGGACCCCGCGCAGGGAGGGAGCCCGCCAGCTTCCCTTCCGCGACCTCTGTTCCCGCGGACTGCGCTGGAGAGACCGGTACCCAGGCTCTCCCCCCGATATAACATCACTTGGGACACGGCCTGTTGGGGCTTCCGTCTGTGCCCGAGGGCGGGTTGGCGCTGTAGTCGTCTGGGCGCCAGATCGGCGGGCCATCGTGACCACAGGGTGAGCGGCGCCACGGAGACTGCCCTCCGCCATCTTTGCTCCAGTGACCAGGTAGTTGGGACCGCCAGGCTCAGAGACAGACAGGCATAATATCGCTTCGGTTTCAGGCAGCTTGGGTGTAACCTGCTCCCAGGTGCTGGGCTGATCTGCAGTAACCAGCGCGCCAGTTCCGCGGTGGGACCTTCTGCCTGGTGGAGGGACCCTGCGCAGGGAGGGAGCCCGCCAGCTTCCCTTCCGCGACCTCTGTTCCCGCGGACTGCGCTGGAGAGACCGGTACCCAGGCTCTCCCCCCAATATAACATCACTTGGGACACGGCCTGTTGGGGCTTCCTTCTGTGCCCGAGGGCGGGTTGGCGCTGTGGTCGTCTGGGTGCCAGATCGGCGGGCCATCGTGACCACAGGGTGAGCAGCGCCACGGAGAGTGCCCTCCGCCATCTTTGCTCCAGTGACCAGGTAGTTGGGACCACCAGGCTCAGAGACAGACAGGCATAATATCGCTTCGGGTTCAGGCAGCTTGTGTGTAACCTGCTCCCAGGTGCTGGGCTGATCTGCAGTGACCAGCGCGCCAGATCTGCTGTGGGACTTCTGCCTGGCAGAGGGACGCCCCCTCCCCCCCCCAGGAGAGATCACACACCCCTGCACAGGGCAGGAGCCTGCCAGCCTCCCTTTGGCGACCTCTGCTCCAGGAATCCACTAGGCTGAGCCTTTAGATGTGCAAGGCCTCCCCAATATAAGATCACTTGGGGCAAAGCACATTAGGGCTCCAAAGTCACTCAGGAGCAGGCAGGCCCCAGAAATCGGTGCCAGGGGAATCCTGGTAATCCAGGGGGGGGCAGAAATAGCTTTGCAGGCTCACAGGAGGTCCAACCAACAGCCAGTGGCAGCAGGACCAACTAACACCAGAGGTATCCAGATGGCAAAAGGCAAACGTAGGAATGTTACTAACAGTAATCAAAGTAATGTAGGACCATCCGAACCCAACTCTCCAACAGCAGCAAGTCCTGGATACCCCACCACACCCGAAAGACAAGATCTGGATTTAAAATCACTTCTCATGATGCTATTAGAGGATCACAAGAAGGACACAAATAAATCTCATAAAGAGTTACAGGAGACCATGAATCAACGGTTAGAAGCCCTTACAAAGGAAACACAAAAATCGCTTAGAGAAATGCGGGAGAACATGGATCAAAAGATGGAGGCGCACAAGGAGACAACACAAAAATCGCTTAACGAGATGAATCAACGGGTAGATGCACTCACAAAGGAATCACAAAATTTGCATAAAGAAATGCAGAAGAATATGGGTCAACAGACGGATGCCCATAAGGAGGCAACACAAAAATTGCTTAAAGAAATGAATCAACGGTTAGATGCCCTTACAAAGGAAACACGAGAACTGCTTAAAGAAATGCAGGAGACGATGGATCAACAGATGGAATCCCATGAGGAGGAAACACAAAAATCGCTCAGAGAAATGCAGGAGAACGTGGGTCATCAGGAAGAAATCCTGAAAGAGGTAATGCAAAATTACCTTAAAGAAATACAGGAAAATACAAACAAACAAGTGAAGGATCTCAGCAAATCCATCCAGGAACTAAAAAAGGAAGTAGAAACAACTAAGAAATCACAAAGGGAGACAACTTTGGAGATAGAAAACCTTGGGAAGAAATCAGGAGTCATAGATGCAAACATCAACAATAGAATACAAGAGATGGAAGAAAGAATCTCAGGTGCTGAAGATTCCATAGAAAGCATCGACTCAACAGTCAAAGAAAATGCAAAATGCAAAAAACGCGTAACCCAAAACATCCAGGAAATCCAGGACACAATGAGAAGACCAAACCTAAGGATTATAGGTATAGATGAGAGTGAAGATTTGCAACTTAAAGGGCCAGTAAACATCTTCAACAAAATTATGGAGGAAAACTTCCCTAACTTAAAGAGAGAGATGCCGATGAACATACAAGAAGCCTACAGAACTCCAAACAGACTGGACCAGAACAGAAATACCTCCCGTCACATAATAATCAAAACACCGAATGTTCTAAACAAAGAAAGAATACTAAATGCAGTAAGAGAAAAGGGCCAAGTAACATACAAAGGAAGACCTATCCGAATCACATCAGACTTCTCACCAGAGACTATGAAAGCCAGAAGATCCTGGGCAGATCTCATGCAGACACTAAGACAGCACAAATGCCAGCCTAGACTACTATACCCAGCAAAACTCTCAATCACCATAGATGGAGAGACCAAGATATTCCATGATAAAACCAAATTTTCACAATATCTTTCCACAAATCCAGCCCTGCAACGGATAATAGGTGGAAACCTCCAATACAGGGAGAGAAACAACACCCTGGAAAAAATGAGATAATAACCTTCTTGAATCAAACCCAAAAGTAGATAACCACTCAAACATAAAGATAGCGTCAAGAATGGCAGATGGCAATAATCACTATGCCTTAATCTCTCTTAATATCAATGGTCTCAATTCCCCAATTAAAAGACATAGACTAGCAGACTGGATACGTAAACAGGACCCAGCTTTTTGCTGCATGCAGGAAACGCACCTCAGTGTCAAAGACAAACACTACCTCAGAGTAAAAGGCTGGAAAACAATTTTACAAGCAAATGGCCCCAAGAAACGAGGTGGAGTAGCCATCCTAATATCGGATAAAATTGATTTTCAACCCAAAGTCATCAAAAAAGACACAGAAGGACACTACATACTGATCAAGGGAAAAATCCACCATCAAGAACTCTCAATCCTGAATATCTATGCTCCAAATGCAAGGGCACCCTCATTCGTAAAAGAAACTTTACTAAAACTCAAAGCACACATCGCACCGCACACAATAATAGTGGGTGACTTCAACACCCCGCTCTCTGAAATGGATCGTTCAGGAAAGCAGAAACTAAACAGGGACACAGTGAATCTAATTGAAGCCTTGGACCAAATGGAACTAACTGATATATATAGAACATTTCATCCTAGAGCTAAAGAATACACCTTCTTCTCAGCTCCTCATGGTACCTTCTCCAAAATTGACCATATAATTGGTCACAAATCAGACCTCAACAGATACAAGAAGATAGAAATAATCCCATGCCTCCTATCAGATCACTATGGAATAAGGGTGGTCTTCAATGGCAACAAAAACAAAAGAAAACCCACGTACACATGGAGGCTGAACAATGCTCTACTCAATGATAACTTGGTCAAGGTGGAAATAAAGAAAGAAATCAAAGACTTTTTGAAAGTTAATGAAAATGAAGGCACAACATACCCTAACTTATGGGACACAATGAAAGCAGTGCTAAGAGGAAAATTCATAGCCCTGAGTGCCGCCAAAAAGAAACGGGAGACAGCATACACTAACAGCTTAATGGCACACCTGAAAGCCCTGGAACAAAAAGAAGCAAATACACCAAAGAGGAGTAGAAGGCAGGAAATCATCAAACTCAGGGCTGAAATCAATCAAGTAGAAACAAATAAAACCATACAAAGAATCAACAAAACGAGGAGTTGGTTCTTTGAGAAAATCAACAAGATAGATAAGCCCTTAGCCAGACTAACCAGAGGGCACAGAGATAGTATCCAAATTAATAAAATCAGAAACGAAAAGGGAGAGATAACAACAGAAACTGAGGAAATTCAAAAAATCATCAGATCCTACTACAAAAACCTGTATTCAACACAACTAGAAAATCTTGAGGAAATGGACAATTTCCTTGACAGATACCAAGTACCAAAATTAAATCAGGATCAAATAGACCATCTAAACCGTCCTATAACCCCTGAAGAAATAGAAGTTGTCATTGGAAGTCTTCCAACCAAAAAAAGCACAGGTCCAGATGGTTTTAGTGCAGAATTCTATCAGACCTTCAAAGAAGACCTAACACCAATACTCTTCAAACTGTTCCACAAAATAGAAACAGAAGGAACACTACCCAACTCGTTCTATGAAGCCACAATTACACTAATACCAAAAGCACACAAAGATCCGACAAAGAAAGAGAATCTCAGGCCAATCTCTCTTATGAATATCGATGCAAAAATACTGAATAAAATTCTTGCCAACCGAATCCAAGAACACATCAAAACGATCATTCACCACGATCAAGTAGGCTTCATCCCAGGGATGCAGGGATGGTTCAATATAAGGAAATCCATCAATGTAATCCACTACATAAACAATCTCAAAGAAAAAAACCACATGGTCATCTCATTAGATGCTGAGAAAGCATTTGACAAAATTCAGCATCCTTTCATGCTAAAGGTCTTGGAAAGATCAGGAATTCAAGGCCCATATCTAAACATAGTAAAAGCAATTTACAGCAAACCAGTAGCCAGCATCAATCTAAACGGAGAGAAACTTGAAGCAATCCCACTAAAATCAGGGACTAGACAAGGCTGCCCTCTCTCTCCATATCTTTTCAATATAGTACTTGAAGTTCTAGCTAGAGCAATTAGACAAGAAAAAGAGGTCAAAGGGATACAAATTGGAAAGGAAGAAGTCAAACTATCACTATTTGCAGACGATATGATAGTATACATAAGCGACCCAAAGAACTCCACCAGAGAACTCCTACAGCTGATAAACGACTTCAGCAAAGTGGCCGGATATAAAATCAACTCAAGCAAGTCAGAAGCCTTCCTATACTCAAAGGATAAGCAGGCTGAGAAAGAAGTAAGAGAAATAATACCCTTTACGATAGCCACAAACCATATTAAGTATCTTGGCGTGACGCTAACCAAACAAGTGAAAGATCTGTATGACAAGAACTTCAAGTCTCTGAAGAAAGAAATTGAAGAAGACCTCGGAAGATGGAAAAATCTGCCATGCTCATGGATTGGCAGGATTAATATAGTAAAAATGAGCATCTTACCAAAAGTAATACACAGATTCAATGCAATCCCCATCAAAATCCCAACTCAATTCTTCATAGAGTTAGAAAGAGCAATTCAAAAATTCATCTGGAATAACAGAAAACCCAGAATAGCTAAAACTATTCTCAAGAGTAAAAGAACCTCTGGGGGAATCAGTATCCCGGACCTCAAGCTGTACTACAGAGCAATAGTGTTAAAAACTGCATGGTATTGGTACAGTAACAGACATGTAGATCAATGGAACAGAATTGAAGACCCAGAAATGAATCCACACTCCTATGGTCACTTGATCTTTGACAAAGGAGCTAAAACCATCCAGTGGAAAAAAGATAGCCTTTTCAACAAATGGTGCTGGCTCAGCTGGAGGTCAACATGCAGAAGAATGCAAATTGACCCATCCTTATCTCCTTGCACTAAGCTCAATTCTAAGTGGATCAAAGATCTCCACATAAAACCAGACACACTGAAACTAATAGAAGGGAAACTAGGGAAGAACCTTGAACATATGGGCACAGGGGAGAATTTCCTGAACAGAACTCCAATAGCTTATACTCTAAGATCAAGAATAGACAAATGGGACCTCATTAAATTACAAAGTTTTTGCAAGGCAAAAGACACCGTCAAAAAGACAAAGCGGCAACCAACTAACTGGGAAATGATCTTTACCAACCTTACATCCGACAGAGGGCTAATATCCAAGATATACAAAGAACTCAAGAAGTTAAACTCCAGAGAGGCAAGTAACCCTATTAAAAAATGGGGTACAGAGCTCCACAAAGAGTTCTCACCTGAAGAATATCTAATGGCTGAGAAGCACCTAAAGAGATGTTCATCATCCTTAGTCATTAGGGAAATGCAAATCAAAACAACCCTGAGATTCCATCTCACACCAGTTAGGATGGCTAAGATCAAAAACACAGGAGACAGCAGTTGTTGGCGAGGATGTGGAGAAAGAGGAACACTCCTCCACTGCTGGTGGAATTGCAGGCTGGTACAACCACTCTGGAAAGCAGTCTGGCGGCTCCTCAGAAAACTGGGCATGACACTTCCGGAGGATCCGGCTATACCACTCCTGGGCATATACCCAGAGACTTTACCTGCATGCAATAAGGACACATGCTCCACTATATTCATAGCAGCCTTATTTATAATAGCCAGAAGCTGGAAAGAACCCAGATGTCCCTCAACGGAGGAATGGATTCAGAAGATGTGGTATATTTACACAATGGAATACTACTCTGCAATTAAAAACAATGAATTCACGAAATTCCTAGGCAAATGGTCAGAACTTGAAAATATCATCCTTAGTGAGGTAACCCAATCACAAAAGATCACACATGGTATGAAGTCACTGATAAGGGGATATTGACCCAGAATCTCAGAATACCCTAGACACAATCAGCATATCAGTAGATTTCTAAAAAGATGGAAGGAGAGACCCCTGGTCCTGGAAAGACTGGATGTAGGGGAACGCCAGGACAGAGTAATGAGAGGGGGTTGAACGGAGAAAAGAGGGAGGGAAGGGGGCTTATGGGACTTTCGGGGAGGGAGGAAACGGGAAAGGGGAAGTGATTTGGAATGTAAATTAAAAAAATAAAATAAAATTAAATTAAAAAAAAAAAAAAAAAAAAAAAAATAAGTAGAATAAAAAAAAAAAAAAAAAAAAAAAACCCTCTAAGGAAACACAATGAAAAGCTTAGCTTTTTTAGTTCCTGCTCTTTTAGAGTCCCCTTTCTGGCTGTTCTAGGCACTGTGGGTTATAAAAGAGGAAAGAGCCGCACAAAGTTCACACCTGCACAATCGGATTGAGTTCTTCCTTCAGTGCCTATGAGTTAAATACAAATAATAGTTGATCTCCCTGGAAAGCATAAGCTAACAAGAATTTTCTAAATCATAGAAGCCATATCCCCTCAGCAAAATCCACTTCCTCGGTGAAATTATTTCACACTGAAAAAGGAAAAAAAAAAAAAAGAAAGAAAGAAAACCCACATATATGTATTTAAGAAATTGAGAAAATAACAACTGTAAACTCAAAAGAGGCTCTTGGCTTTGAAAGGACAATAATTCAAAGTGAAAAAAGTCCAGCTTTTGCTGGAGGAAGGGGCGGGAGGGGAGTGTCTTAGCAGGGATGCCCAGGACTAGAGGGCATTCAAAATACTTTATTCAGGAAGGCAGTGCACCCTAACCAAGTGGCACTTTTGCAATGATCCATAGAGAGAGATTAATTTTGGAAAGCAGGCTTACTTATAGAATTTGTTAAAGTATGAATGCAGACTGCATTTTTATATTTTTTCAAATGCTGTAATGGCTCGTGCTGGGGCAACGTAAGTGCTGCAAGTGTGTTCTTCTACTGGTACTGCCTCCTGCCTGATAACTTGTAGGCTTCAGACCCATTAGTTCTGTGGTCACATTGGCTGTAACAGAAAGAATCTTCTATAAGTTTGGGAGAGACTGAAGTCTAATGTTAGATGTGATTGATGTGAAACAATTATTGCTTTGACAAATAACCAACATACCCGTTTCTTAGAAAGCAGCTATGCTACAGCCCACCCATGCAAGGGTGCTGTGGGCCTGAATCTTATCCACACTGAAGCCATTTCTGCCTCACTGATTTTCCATGACAGGCTTGCCTTCAAGGAATCTTTCTTTTTTGGACCACATTCCACTTGGTCTGTGGGAATAGCCACTCACTCTGAAGATCCCAACCTTCAGTGCCTAAGCATCTAGAAAAGTCCTACCAACAGAATATGTCTGAGTTCTATTTGCGTAAGATTCAGTGCCCCCCCCCAACATAGAATAGGGTTGTATACATGTTTCTGTGTGCCTTAAATGATGCTGTCCCAAAGTCATTGTACAGAGCCAAATCATGGAATGGTCAAAGACTAAACCTTGAACTCACAGGATGGTTGTGAAAAACAAAACAAAACATAGTATATGATTGGTTGGTTTGTTTTTGTTTCTCTTCACCACCACCAACCCTTGAAGAAGCAGTTTTGATGTCAGTGATCCTTACAGTGTCCTGTTTAGTAGGGACACTAATGGAATGAAGATAATGGGGTAAAGACTGGCGAATGTCCAACTCATTGACTAATTCAACTATAGTGGTTGGAGGTAGGGCTTGGAATTATTAGAATGGAGCTCCCATGAATGAGTTACAGCATATAGAGACACAGTGGCTCCTTGTTTCATACCATATGATATTCTCTGTCACTCTGAGACTCTGCAGTCAAGAAGGCTGTTGCTATATGTGGCCCTGCAACCTTACATCTCCAAAACTGCAAGTCAAAATAAGCCTTATTTCTGTAGAAATAAGTCTGCCTCAGGTATTTCATTACAGTCATGAAAAATGGGCTAATCCACCAGTCTAGTATATGGTAGACCATGATCAGCTTAATGTCTTCTGTGTATATTCATGCAAGTAAAGCCTCTTTAGAATTTTTTGGATAATGTCTTGCTGATTGCCCTAACAGTGGTGTCAGAGTGTATACAACTCTGCAATCCCCTTTGTAGAAGAAAACTTGATACAGTGGGATAAGGAACAAATAAAGCTGGTTGGAGTAAAAAGTTGATATGGGGAAGACAGGAAAATATTAAGCAACTACAAGTGTGGACAAATGGCCTTCAGTTTTCAAGACAGACTGACAAAAAAAAAACTGAGGTAATAGTCCTAGATTGGCTAAGTCTAACTGAAACTTAACTACACAGCAGCTGGGGGTCTATAGGTGGATTACTTACCTTGGTCTCCTTATCCATGTAGTGGACATATTATCTATTCCCAGTCCAGTGACCAGTATTTAATCAGGTAATGTATGAGAAGACTTGGACAGCAGGCAGTGCATAGCAGGTCCCAGCCTTCCTTTCCTCTTCCTATAGCTTTTCTGCTCAGCCACTCTGACCACATCTGCTAGGCTTCATCATCATTCTCCATAGTAGCTTCAGCAATTCAGAATCCTGGTCCATTTGCCCTCTTTCTACCTGACAAGTGGGCTGTACATATTTTAGTCAGGGGCTAAGATGTGACAGGTTGCCCAAACCCTCCATTCCTATAGCTTCTTCCAAGGAACACCATCTCTTACCCACATGACACTGTCTACATTCCAGAGGAAGTGGAGTGCATAGGCATCAACAAGAAAGTCCAGGTTTCTTGACTGGAGTGCCTAGGCTTTGGAGGCTCTTGTACTCATGGTTGTTCAGTGAAGGGTACAACACCTTCAAGTTCATCTTTCATATGTTGGAATTTCCATCTCTATGGAAAGACGAGGCACTCAAAGTAATTAGGACAGGCCTTAAGGAATGGGGACCTAGTTTAGAAGTTTGTTGGCAGCAGTTGTTGGAGAGGATGTGGAGAAAGAGGAACACTCCTCCACTGCTGGTGGAATTGCAAGCTGGTACAACCACTCTGGAAAGCAGTCTGGCGGTTCCTCAGAAAACTGGGCATGACACTCCCGGAGGATCCGGCTATACCACTCCTGGGCATATACCCAGAGGCTTTACCTGCATGCAATAAGGACACATGCTCCACTATGTTCATAGCAGCCTTATTTATAATAGCCAGAAGCTGGAAAGAATCCAGATGTCCCTCAACGGAGGAATGGACTCAGAAGATGTGGTATATTTACACAATGGAATACTACTCTGCAATTAAAAACAATGAATTCACGAAATTCCTAGGCAAATGGTCAGAACTGGAAAATATCATCCTTAGTGAGGTAACCCAATCACAAAAGAACACACATGATATGCAGTCACTGATAAGGGGATATTAACCCAGAATCTTGGAATACCCTAGACACAATTCACATATTAATAGATTTCCAAGAAGATGGAAGGAGAGACCCCTGGTCCTGGAAAGACTGGATGTAGGGGAATGCCAGGACAGAGAAGCGAGAGGGGGTTGAATGGGGAAAAGAGGGAGGGAAGGGGGCTTATGGGACTTTCGGGGAGGGAGGAAACGAGAAAGGGGAAATCATTTGGAATGTAAATAAAAAAGCTTAGAAAATAAAAATAAAATAAAATAAATTAAAAAAAGGAAGTTTGTTGGCATCTTTATCAAATTTACAGTTTGTATTTGGTCTTAGACTAGACAAATGAGAACACAGAAATGAGCCCTGATTCCTGGTCAAAGGGAGCGTAGGTTCATGATGGCAACTGGCAAGTATCAGCTGGGTATTTTGGTCAGATGGGAAAGAAGGACGACAACTCAATCCACAGTTGGAGGTACCATGGAGCTACAAGAGACTTTTCAAGCTGATTTGAAGAATAAGTAGAAAGAAAAGTCATGTAATAAGACTGTTTAAAGCTTATTCTGAACCAGTGTCACTGCAACTATAAACTGGTGGGTTGCCTGGGCCTCTGTGGGCCCTTATGTCTTGTACACTTATTCTGCATTTAATCTGGAAAAGATCTTGCTCTTTCCTCGGATTTAAGCCTCTGCATGGGTTATTAATCCTCCCCTGTCTTGCATCATCTTTCAGATCTATAGGCTGAATCTAAGCAACCAGAGCAGCTTCTGTTTCATATCATGTACATCCCCTGCCTAAATTTCATGTCTACCCATTGTGAAGACTTACGACAAAGGACTATCTATGTGTTACCTAGCAGCCTGTAAGTAACAGGTCTCTGAAGAGTGTTGACAGCGACAGCAGGTTAGAAGTGTAGGTAAAGAGAGGAGAGCATTTCAATAGGATTGGTCTACTGGGATGCCTCCCAGAAATCCCCCCTCCAGGGCTTTCAGATAAAGTATCTAGCATCCGTTTTGCAGCAGATTTTCCCCTAGAAACAAAACTCCATGTTTTACATCTCATTGCAGGCACCCAGCAGCTGATAAACCTGTCAGGAACAATTGTGTCCCCATGCAGATAGGCTGTCAAGCCTCCTGTCTGCTGGGGCTGGCACTTTCAGGGCTGCTCCTTTGTCTGAGCAATTGAGATTCAAGGGAGTCTATTTCCTTCACTCTCCTTCCTTGTGGTTCCAAGAACAGAGGACCTGACAACAAAGTGGCATGTTGATAGATGCTGAAGCCCCATGGCTTGAGGGAATGAATCAGGGAGGCCAGGAGACTGGAGTGAACCTCCAGGGCATGATCTCTATAGCGGACTGTATATACTAAGTACAGGAAGTATACTTTAGATATATCATTTGCTTCTCTAACCCTTGGTTTTGCCAGCTTGCTTCTGAAGAGGAGATTATGATCCTAGTGCTATTTTTTTGAAGGAATGAGATGAAATGTGTATATATCACAGCGTCTGATCTCATACTAGTAAATCATCAACATGATGTTGTCATGATGTTTCCTCCTCTCCTCTTCCTACCCCCAATAGCTTAAGAAGGTAGACTATAAGCCCAGGACAAAAAACAACCGACTGACTAGGAAGGAGGATATGATGAAACCTACTTCAATTTCAGCCCTCCCAATACCCCTCCTCAAGGCAGGCACCAAAGGTGGGGTTATGAGAAAGGCTTCTCCTACCTCTATAGATCAGTAGCATTTGGCATCATCTTGGAGTGGTAATAAGGCACAAGGTATCAGTGGCGTTTTTCCAAAAAGGCTGAATGCCAGCATCTGACATCTCCATCCAGAATAGAAGCCACCTGCAGAATCATTATCCGTGTAACATACCAAATTAACTAACTCTCCCTTGATTCCATTTATTTTTAGAGTTGAGGACAGGTAGAAAATATTTTATATCTTAAGATTTTTCTGTTTCCTCTTCTAGCTTCTTTTCTCTGCATCCTTCCTTCCTCTGTAATTGTTTACCTTTCCTTGAATGACCTTTATAGGACTGAGAGAGAGTTGGATATTTTTGGTTATTGTTTTAGGAATTTCAACTCATACAAGAGAGATACTTGGGTCTTAGTGGTACACCACCTATGCTTGGAATAGCAATGCTGCATTTGCCACCACCACCCACATGCAATTTGGATCACAACCCACCAGTCTTAGATGTGGCCATTTCTTTCCAGGTCTGCATGTTACTAATACCTGATAATCCTCCATTCTAGGGAAGAAAATAATTTTTGTGTTAGAGAGATAGATCATTCTTTAACCGAAATAATAAGAAAGCAATGCTTGATTATTGCTGATTTATTCACTATAGCAAGTAAATAGAACCAAACTGGTTGTTCATTAACAGATGAATGAATAATGAAAAATGAAAATTTGGTATACATATAAAGCTGTGTCTATATTTAAAATCATATATATATGGTTGCTATTTAGCTCTAAAGAAAAATAATATTACAAAATTTGTAGGAAAATGGATAGATTCAGAATGTATAACATTAAGTAAAATGAAACAATCTCAGAAAAGAAAAAGAAAAATCCCCCCATTTCTCCTCATGTGAAGATCCTAGCCTATACCATGTATACACCACCACCACCTCCATTGCATCCCCCCTCTATTCCTCTCCACCACCTTTCTTCTCTATAATCTAGGAAGTTAGACTGTGTGTCGAGGAATTAACCTAGAAGACAAGGCCAGAGAAATCATATACATGTGGCTGCAGTATAATATGTAGAAAAGAGAACAAGAAAGGTGAGCATCAGGTCATGGGGAAGAACACTGGATGCAGGTAAGGGGCACATGAATCATGAATGAGGACATAAAGTTAGATGTTTTTCTAATTCTAACTCTATGGATGCTTCCTTTGTTGTTGTTGTTGCTGGATGCATACATAAAGATATGTTTACCAGTGAAAGTCTAAGATCCAAAGTGAAGCTCCAGAGCTTGAAGATGGCTCCTCTAACTGTACTATATATCTAGCTGTCCATTGGGATGCATAGGCCCTGGATTGTTTTGATTTCCACGTGTGCTTTTTATAATTAAGTTTTAATAACTTTTAAGACAATAGTATTCCAGAGGGTTTTGGATAGTCAGATAGAGGCATTCTTTCCCTCCCCCTCTCTCCCACTTTAGACTGGCCACTCATGAGGCATCTCGGATGAATGACATCTTCATATTTTCTCTTGTTTTACCCTTTCCTGTTTGGGACAGAAACTATTGGTGCTCACATTCGGGTGAGAGTCTCTTGATTTCTCAGTCCCTGTTCTGAACTTGTTCAGTGTTGGCTCATGAGATGTAGAGAAAAGCAAGCATACTGCTTCCATCCCAGTGGTCCTTGTATTAGTCTATGTAGTGTTGTGCAAATGTAAACCCTGAGACTTGACACATTGTAAAGAAATAAAGTTTAATTAGCTCTGCTTTGGACACTGGAAGGTCAAGATAAAATGGACCCATCTGGTTGGCCCCTGAGTGATTCTCTGTGTCACACACAGAGGAGAAGATGAGGGTGGGGGCTTTGTGCAGAAGGAGCCAACCTCATAGAAGAGCTTTGCTTTATATAAAAAAACATCAACTCTAATTTTATAAGATGAACAGCATCAGTTCCTTCTGGTAGTGATAACCCTTGCCCTTGAATGATGTACCTAGCCATCTTCCATTAAATGGAATCCTCTAACGTTTCAGACCAATAGTACCATTCTGGGGAACAAGTTTCCAGTATTTGAAAAAGATCCTGTGTATAAGACATATCCAAGCCATGGGATGATTTAATTTCTCTCTCTGTCTCTCTCTGTCTCTGTCTGTCTGTCTGTCACTTGAGCCCACCACTTGATTTGGGTTCTTTGTCATAGCAGCTGAAAAGCTTTTCATGAATTTTCTTCAGAACAACAAATTCAGTTACTGTTGGAACAGCATTAATGTCCACATTCCCTCCTTCTCTGCTAAGAGCTTCATGAGGAAGAAAGTTCTTTAATTGGTTATCTCTTTACATAGTCTGCATTTACAAACATTTGGTCTGTAAATAAGTGAGTTCTGCATCCTTCCTATTCTTGCTTGAGATCTGATGCTCTTTGTAAAGGGCTCATAGCATGAGATTGCTACTGGCATGACATGTCCTCAGATTCTCTTTTATTTTCTTTGCTGCAAGCCAGCCTGCATTCTGCATTCTTTTAGGCTAAAAGGAGGTGTGATAGCCCTCAAAAAAATCCTGTTCAGCAGGGATTCCTCCCTTCTCTTCCTCAACCTCACTCTAGATACAAGGAGATGAAAGCCAAGAGCAGTTTTAGCCCAGCATAAAAGGCTGTCATCATGGCTGGGACTCCAAGCTGTGCATAGAACTGGTGCCCAAACCCCAAGTTCAGAGCATAGTGGCAGTGGAGAATGAACAAGAAAGGAAAGAGGGTGGCTTGCTTTGCCTTGTGGTCTCCTTCATTCTGTCATAATATCAGACATTATTGACAGTAAAAACAACAAAACAAAAAGACACATTTGGATTAGAGATGATACCACCTCATGTAAGTCCTAGTAAGATTAATGTATGTCTGTGGGTGGAAGTAACTCTGTTAGACTCATTCTCCTACATCCTGTCTTTGAAACTGTACAATGTCTACTCACCCGGATACGTCATTCAATGCCTCAGAGAGCTCTGTGAAAATGTAGACCCCTAAGCCCTGTTCATCTGACTTCATAAGCATTTCTGGGTGAGTCCTGGGAATCTTTGGCTTTGAGGGCTTACACATACAAAGTGAGTACTCTACCCCCATCTCCCTAAACTACATCTCTAATCTTTATTATTATTACTTCCCTTTGAGACAAGGTCTCACCAAGTTGACCAGGCCAGCTTTGAACTCGTTAGATTAGAGACGTGCATCGATGAGCCCTATTATGCAAGCTCTGGAGACTGGGGCCACATCACCTAATAGTAAATAATAAAGCATAAATAATAAATAATAATTCATAAATAATAGAGCTTCTTTATTGATTACTTGCTAAGTGACAGCGTCTTCTATGAGGACTCTATTTTATTTTTTTACTAACCTTTAAAACATCTGTAATCTGGGCTGGGTATGGTTATGAGCACCTGTAACCTCAGCATTCAGAAAGTAAAGGCAGAATTTGAGTGACTTCAAGATCTCTTAGCACTAGTGAACTTGGTACTAACCTGCAATATGTTGTGAGACTCTTCTTCTCAAAGCCAAAACAAATCAATCAAGCAAAAACCACCATTTATGGTCACCTTAACGTCTTGGTACTATTAATACTTCAAGTTTGCTGGGAAGGGAAGAGAGTCCAGGTGATCTTTATCTAAGTCTTATACAGTCTCTGGCTTAAGAGCCCCCTCCTCTAGTTCTTTTAAAGTCATGAAAAAGCCTGAAATTTAAAAGCAGAAGCCTCCAATTTTTGTAAGGTTAGAATGCTGAGGCTCACTTTCTTCTGAAATGGAAATGGATGTGAGTAATGCACAGAGCACTACATTTGGTTTGCACAACCATTGTCCTGGTTGTTCTTGGGTTGGACTGGCAGATGTGAATTTTCTCAGGGAGAACCCTACCCCAGAGGTTTGTGGCTCTGCTTGACACTTGCTAAAGTGTTCCCTGGTCTCTGGATACTATTTCCTGGTTCTAGCTAACATGCATTTGTTCCTCTGGGGAAGCACTTCTACAGAGCTCAAGTTTTCACCCAAGGTTCATGCCAGGTGGCATCTGAGTAGGAATGGCCACAGAGATGAAGACTTGGTGGAAGGAGAAAAGAAGAAGCTCTTGGAATAGGGAGATACTGTCCCACATTGAGACAGGCAGGGAATCAGAATCAGAGACAATGATTAATGCCCCCCCTCACCCCATTAAAATTATCCTTTCTTATTTCTCTCTCTCAGTGAATCTAGCCATTATTATTATTATTATTATTATTATTATTATTATTATTATTATTTGCATACCAAATGTTGCCCCCTCCCAGACCCATTCACAGAGTTCTTCCTACCATTACCCCCTCCCCTTTGCCTCTAGAAAGGTCTCCCCACACATACTCTTTTCCTGGGGCATCAAGTTTCTGCAGGATTAGGTGCATTCTCTCCTACTGAGGCTAGATAAGGTAGTTCTCTGTAACATATGTGTGTGTGTGGTGGGGACTGGGCTTTGGACCAGCCTATGTATACACTTTGGTTGGTGGCTCAGTCTCTGGGAGCTCCCAGGGGTCCAGGTTCATTGACACTGTTTTTCTTCCTATGGGGTTGCCATCCCCTTCAGTTCCTTCAATCCTTCCCTTAACTCTTCCATAGTGGTCCATGACCTCAGTGCTTGACTGTGAGTATCTGCACCTATCTCAGTCAGCTGCTAGTAGAGGACAGCCATGCTAGTCTCCTCTCTGTAAGCACAACATAGCATCAGTAATAGTGGCAGGTTTGGTACCTACCTGTGGGATGGATACCAAGTTGGGTCAGTCACTGGTCGGTCATTTGTTCAGTCCATGTTCCATTTTTGTCCCTGTATTTCTTTCAGGCAGGAACAATTTTGGGTCAAAATATTTGAAGGTGGGTTGGTATCCCTATCCCTCCACTGTGTCCTTGTCTAACTCCTGGAGGTGGTCTCTTCAGGTTCCATATCCCCACTGTTGGGTGAGTCTAGCCTTTAAGGGCTGAGCTGTCTCTCCAGCCCATTTATTTCCTCTTAATGAGACCAACTTTCATTCCTCCTGTTCAAATAAAAGGAGAACTCTTCTGTTCCTCCTACAAAAAGAGGAATCACAACTAGCCACAAAACAGAGAACATAGGCAGTGCCTTAAAGCCCCAGCAGCTAACCATGATATGATTTACACTAGGGCACTCAATTGCAGTGATGATAGCTAAAGTGAGCATGCCCATGGCCTCAAAGATCTGTACGGTGCATACTACGACCACTTCTTTACTGGGCTCAGAATTGTATGACTCAAGTGTAAATAGTTTCAATATGTCCAACCCTCTCTCCCACCTGTATGGTCCAGGTTACTCGTGCAGCTCCCTCTCCTAAATAAAACATTTGCTCGATGTCCTGCTGTGTGCCTGTCTATAAATTCTGCCATCTAGGATATCAAGAATCTGGACAGAAAGATGTCTGACTTCTGGTCCTTCGCCTCTATGCCAATTCTAGAATCCCTCTTTCTCCAAATGATAGGAGGTGATAAGTGTGCTTAACAGTTCACACGTCTTCTGTTGGTTCTCTTGAATTCTGTTTTTACTTTAGTTTTTATAATGCTATCTCTTGCCCATTTCTCTGTCTGACTGCTTTTCCCTAGACTGGAATGCAGCATCTATTAAAAGGTTTCTCTGATCTAGACACTTCTCCTCTCAGGTAAGGACACTTCTTGTATAGTTACTAAATGATCCCATTCACCTCTCTCTCTTGAATACTTCATGCCACACTTGGAACATAAAAAACATTAAGATATTTGTTAAGCAATTGGAGAGGCTCTCATTTTTTTTTTAATTTCTCATTGTAGAGCTAATAGACTCCAACTGGATGAGACAAAAGCCCTTCAAACTCAGCATGTTGCAAACTGACTTCATCACTGCCTGCTACCCTGATCTATTTGTTACCATCTAGAGGAATCACAGCTAAAATGCATGCATGTCCAACCCACATCCGTATTTGATCTGCCTGTACATCTCTGTTCTTGCTACCAGTTATGCCCCAGTCAGCAGTCCCTCAGTCTTGCATCCTGGACCACCAAAATGCCTATCTAAACAAGTCTTCCTGACTATCCATGTTCTGCTAAAATATCAGTGTTTCAGTCTTCAGAATGCAAGTCTGTCTGTGGAGTGATATTATAGGTGCTAATTATTTCTCATAGGCCATGGGAGAAGGTCCTGGCCCATTAGTAGGCTGATGTAATCTAGCCCAAGGTCAGTCTTGTTCCTTGCTGTTATCCTCCTGGCACTGGGAGCCCCATCATGCTCCATTCTTCACAGTTTTCATGTCTTTTTTATTTTTTATTATTATTATTTTTTTTTGCTGTGCCTTGACCCTAAGGCACTTGTGCTGACTGGTTAACTATGGACTCTCTTCATTTCCCTTGACTTCATCTCAGTGCAGCATTCTCCCTGAGAGAGACTTCCCTAGTCATCTCTTTCCTAACCACATTTGACAGACACTTTCTCCGGTGTATCCATTGACCTTTGATGACACTGATTTTATAGAAATTTAATAGCTTTTGCTTTCTTTTGTTTTCTCTGCCTAGATTGCAAACTCCACATGAGTATGTATTTAACTTGTTTCCCCAACTTTGTGCACACAACACATAACTTGGCACTTGCAAAGTATTTGATAAATGTTATGAAAACTCTTAACTTTCAAATGTGTAAAATTAAACCCCAGACATACAAATGCAGAGTTTGGTTATAGAGTCCTCAGTCAAAGAGGGGAAGTGGGCTCCTACACTTGAAGATAGTGTGTGGGGATCAGTGGTTGCATGGCAGTGACTCTCACAGCTTTCAGTGCTAGGCAAGGATGGGACAGACAATCTTAGCTACGAGACCTAGAGGTCCATGGTTACTCTTGTCCCAGATAACCCTTTCAGTGACTGCTTCTAGCCTATGAATGAAAGTAGCATATAAACCAAGGAAAGGCTGCCCCTAGAGGATGCCTTACTCCTCAGTTGTGTGACTTTGCCTCAAGATCATCTTGTTTGCTGTGTTGTAGTTTTTTGGGATCATAAAATAATCTGGCCTTTCCTTTCCTTTCTCC
Source organism: Tokudaia tokunoshimensis (assembly GCA_036184795.1). NCBI lineage: Eukaryota > Metazoa > Chordata > Mammalia > Rodentia > Muridae > Tokudaia > Tokudaia tokunoshimensis. The sequence continues at coordinate 27,615,309 of BTHU01000008.1, forward strand.
TGTCATCTCTCTTCTCAAGGATCAGATCTGCATATCCAGGTACAGCATTTTCCTTCCCTCTGTGTCTTCATAACCTTTCCATGTGAACTTTATGACTTCCACTTGGGGAACCCAAGTTACTATAAGAGATATTATGAATAGGTTTCACCTAACTGTCAAGCTTATGTATACTGAGCATTTTTTTATTTTCTATATTTTTTTTATTTACATTCCCAATGATTTCCCCTTTCTTGTTTCCTCCCTCCCCGAAAGTCCCATAAGCCCTCTTCCCTCCCCCTGTTCCCCATTCAACCCCCTCTCGCTTCTCTGTGCTGGTATTCCCCTACATCCACTCTTTCCAGGACCAGGGGTCTCTCATTCCATCTTCTTGGAAATCAATTGATATGTGAATTGTGTCTTGGGTATTCTGAGTTTCTGGGTTAATATCCCCTTATCAGTGACTGCATACCATGGGTATTCTTTTGTGATTGGGTTACCTCACTAAGGATGATATTTTCCAGTTCTGACCCACTTGCCTAGGAATTTCGTGAATTCATTGTTTTTAATTGCAGAGTAGTATTCCATTGTATGAATATACCACATCTTCTGTATCCATTCTTCCGTTGAGGGACATCTGGGTTCTTTCCAGCTTCTAGCTATTATAAATAAGACGGCTATGAACATAGTGGAGCATGTGTCCTTATTGCATGCTGGGGAAGCCTCTGGGTATATGCCCAGGAGTGGTATAACAGGATCTTCTGGGAGTGTCATGCCCAGTTTTCTGAGGAACCGCCAGACTGCTTTCCAGAGTGGTTGTACCAGCTTGCAATCCCACCAGCAGTGGAGGAGTGTTCCTCTTTCTCCATATCCTCGCCAACAACTGCTGTCTCCTGTGTTTTTGATCTTAGCCATTCTGACTGGTGTGAGGTGAAATCTCAGGGTTGTTTTGATTTGCATTTCCCTAATGACTAAGCATGTTGAACATTTCTTTAGGTGTTTCTCAGCCATTTGATATTCTTCAGGTGAGAACTCTTTGTTTAGCTCTATACCCCATTTTTTTTATTATTTTTTATATTTTTTATTTGCATTCCAAATGATTTCCCCTTTCCCGTTTCTTCTCTCCCTGAAAGTCCCATAAGCCCCCTTCCCTCCCTCTGTTCCCCATTCAACCCCCTCTCGCTTCTCTGTCCTGGTATTCCCCTACATACAGTCTTTCCAGGACCAGGGGTCTCTCCTTCCATCTTCTTGGGTTATTTGGCTCTTTGGAGTCTATCTTCTTGAGTTCTTTGTATATATTGGATATTAGCCCTCTGTCGGATGTAGGGTTGGTAAAGATCTTTTCCCAGTTTGTTGGTAGATCAATGGACCAGAATTGAAGACCCAGAAATGAATCCACGCTCCTATGGTCACTTGATCTTTGACAAAGGAGCTAAAACCATCCAGTGGAAAAAAGATAGCCTTTTCAACAAATAGTCCTGGTTCAACTGGAGGTCAGCATGCAGAAGAATGCAAATCGATCCATGCTTATCTCCTTGTACTAAGCTCCATTCCAACTGGATCAAGGACCTACACATAAAACCAGACACACTGAAACTAATAGAAAAGAAACTAGAGAAGGGCCTTGAACATATGGGCACAGGGGAAAATTTTCTGAACAGAACACCAATAGCTTATGCTCTAAGACCAAGAATTGACAAATGGTACCTCAAAAAATTGCAAAGTTTCTGTCACTCAAAGGACACTATCTATACTGAGCATTTTTAAAGACAGAGAAATGACTTTTGGCTGAATCTGTGGACCCAATGTGGCCCCTACAAGCCAGATTTTATCTATGTTACCTGGCTCTACACATTTCCACCTGACAAGCATGGTCATGCTTCGAGTATCTGAATTTCAGAATCAACTTGAACCATGTGACCAGCAGTCCTCAAATATATGAGCATTTCTGTTCTACCAGTACATAGATCCTTTGGGAAAGGACTTGGAGATCATTATGTCTCCATAATACTGTAGCTAATTTATCATGCCGTGGGGTTGGGGCTGAAATTGGCCCAGAATGGAGAGTTGAGCAGGGTCTTGTGAGTTAGTGTACTCTCACTCTGCACCTGCTCCTCCCTTCTTGCTGCTTCCCTGAATATTAAGTAGCATCCTGTTGTGGCTCATCAATTTTGTCCATGGGCCCACTATAATCCCATAACTGTCTTCATGATCTCCTGTGAGACTGGATTCCTTGGCTGGCCCTCTGGCCTCTGATGTCTTAATGAATTGTGGCAATTAAGCAGGGCCACCTGGCTTCTGTTGTCTGGTCCCCACCATCCAGCAGAAACTATCCAGCTCAGGCCTGTCATAGAGCCTCCTGCCTTTGACTTTGACTGGCAGAGAAAGGCTCTCTGAACTTCTTGGTAATATGAATCCGGTGTCTTCCTCTGGTCTTACTATCCTGTCCCCAGAACCTCCTCTGGGTCTGTTGGTTACCTTTAATGATAATGTATGTAAATTAGCAGGTCTACTTTTTTAAAAGTTTTTTTTATTTCTTCATTCAGTGACTTCTAGTACTAAGTCAGACATTTCCAGTGTAGAGAAAGCAGTGTGCTGAGGACTAAGTCTTGCTTTTTGAGTGTAGAGAGAGCAAACCTCTCTTTCAGGTGTTTCTAAACAGTACCTCTCAGATATATGTTTCATTTCCTTCTTGTCCTGAGCAGGTGGCCCAAACCAAAGTATTTGCATTACCAGACTCTCTGGAGGATCAGTGGCTCCCTGACAGCCTATGCTGCTTCCCTGTTATGTAAGCCTTGTGTCATCCCTCTCCCTGCCAGACGGTCTCCACAAGCTCCTTGGTTTACCTCATGGGTGTTTTCCACCAATAATCTCTTTTGTATCTAATTCCATCTTGGCATCTTTCCTCTGCTTTGGAGACTTAGATTAAATTGTACAGACTTCTGCTATCTCACTGAATTTGTTCAATGATTTCTTTTGTATTTATATTTTGTAAGCTTGTCTTTTAAAAAGCTTTATAAATTTTATTATATAAAAAAAAAACCCTTTGCAATTCTTAGTGGCCTGCCGGCACCAGAGACACCCAACTCTGTCTGTATTCCTGGAAGCCTGCTGGCACCAGGAACAACCAGGCCTGCCAACATCTTGGATGACCAGGGAGGACTCCACCCCAGGTCCCTTATTCTCCAGGTCCCCTTAGCCACACCCAGCAGAGGCAAACTGTGTGTGCCCTGTCCCCTGTACTCCGCTTCCAGCCCACAATACTGTCTGCATTCCTAGAGACCTGCCAGCATTAGAGACTACCAGCCCCCCAAATGCCCTGCCTGCCAAGTACTCCTAAAGCATACCCGACAGACATAAACTCCATCTGTACTCCATTTTCTGGCTCACAACAATGCCCGTATCCTTGGTGTCCAGCCGGCACAAGGGACACCAGATAGCTAAAGGCCAGCATAAGAACACAATGATCAAGAGCCAGGGCACCACCAGAGTCAACTATTCTATTACAGCAAGCCCTGGATATTCTAACACAGCCAATGCACAAGAAAATGACCTTAAATCCAATTTTATAAAGATGATGGAGGCCTTTAAAGTAGAAATGAATAAATCCCTTAAAGAAATACAGGAAAATGCAATCAAACAGGTAAAGGAAATGAATAAAACTGTTCAAGACCTGAAAACAGAAACAGAAGCATTTGAGAAAACACAAAATGAGGGAATCCTGAAGATGCTAAACCTAGGTAAGAGAACAGGAACTCTAGACCCAGATGTCATCAACTGAAGGAAGAGAGACTCTCAGGAATAGAAGATACTATAGAAGAAATTTGTATGTATGTCAAAGAAAATATTACATCTAAAAGGTTTCTGATACAAATGATCCAGGAAATCTTAGATACTATGAGAAGACCAAACATAAGAATACTAAGAATTGAAGAAGAATAAGAATAAGAGGAGGAGGAGGAGGAGGAGGAGGAGGAAGAAGAAGAAGAAGAAGAAGAAGAAGAAGAAGAAGAAGAAGAAGAAGAAGAAGAAGAAGAAGAAAATGATTCCCGTATCCAAGGCCCAGAAAATATTTTTTAACAATATCATACAAGAAGCTTACAGAACACCTAAGAGATTAGACCAGAAAAGAAAAAATTTCTGCCACATAATAATCAAAACACTAAATCTATGGAACAAAGAAAGAATATCAAAAGCTTCAAGGAAAAAAGGTCAAGAAACAACATAAAGGCAGACATTAGAATTATACCTGACTTCTCAATAGGGACTTTAAAAACCAGAAGCATCTAGGTAGACTTTTGCAGTCTCTAGGAGACCACAGATGTTGGCCAGCCCAAGTTACTATACCCACCAAAACTTTGAATCACTATAGATGGAATAAAGAAGATATTTCAAGATAAAACAAAATTTCAACAATATCTATATAGCATGAAATATTAAAAAGCAATCCATGCTATCCTGGCAAGGTACTGGGTGGGCTGGCCAGGCACTGATGGGAATGGCTGGCCTAGTCTCATCTCGTGGAGACTCTCTGACCTGGAGTTCTGAAATCTCTCCACTCAGCTTGCTAAGTTCCCACTGGTGGGTTGCTACCACATCAGCTCCTTGCTTCCAAATTCCCACAGCCTTTTGGGGTGCATTTCTTGCAGACCTAGACTTTGCTGCTGTACCTTTCTCTCTAGAACCCAGTTGAGTCGCCACATGAAGGAAAACACCACACAAACTTAGTTCAGAATTAACAGGTAACTCAATCACTGGGCTTAGCAACTAGCATCCTAATTTATAAGCCATTCTAAATTTAAATCCTCCAGTGGCGAATCCTGGTGGACCTGCCATCTAATCCGGGGGGCCTCTTGTTATCTATGTGTTGTCCTCTAAGCTCTCCCCATAAAAACAAATACCAGTCTCCCGTCTCCCCTCTTACTCTCACTGACTGGGAAGTCCTGCCTACTCCTCGCCCAGTGATTGGTACCTGAAATCTTTATTCATAAGGGGAAGGTTCCTTTCCCTTATACAATATTTATAATATATATATTTATAAATACATCCTTACAGAAGATACTAGAAGGAAAACTCTAACCAAGGAGGTTAACTATAACCAAGAAAACACAGAAAATAAATAATACCACACCAGCAAAACTAAAGGAAGGGAAACACACACACACACACACACACACACACACACACACACACACACACACTTACACACACACTACCATGTCCAACATCAAAATAACAGGAGTTAACAGTCATTGGTCATTAATATCTTTCAACATCAATGGACTCACTTCTCCCCAAAAAGATATAGGCTAACAAAATGGATGTGAAAACCGAACCTATCATTCTGTTCCATACAAGACATACAAGAAAAACTCCTCAGCAACAGAGACAGACATTACTTCAGAGTAAAGGGCTAGAGAAAGGTTTTCCAAGCTAACAGACTCAAGAAGCAAGGTAGAGTAAGCATCCTAATATCTAATAAATAGGAGTTCAATCAAAATTAATGAAAAATGAAGAGGAATGATACTTTATACTCATCAAAGGAAAAATTCTCCAAAATAATGTCTTAATTCTGAATATCTATGCTCCAGATTCAAGGGCATCCACATTCATAAAAGAAGCATTACTAATATTTAAAACACATATTGAATCCTAAAGAAGTAGTAGTGAGAAACTTCAACACCCCACTTTCACCAATGGACAGGTCATCAACACAAAAACTAAATGGAGAAATAATGAAACTAACAGAGGTTATGAATCAAAGGACCTAACATATCTACAGAACATTTCACCCAAACACAAAAGAATATACCTTCTTCTCAGAAGAACTTTTTCCAAAATTGACTATGTATTGGTCACAAAGCAAGCCTCAACAGATACAAGAAAATTAAAATCACCCCTTGTATTTTATCAGACCACCATGAATTAAAACTGGACTTCAACAATCACAACAGAAACAAAAGAAAGCCTACAAACTCATGGAAACTGGGGGGGGGGGGGACAAACAAACAAACAAGCAAAGAAACCAAACCTACTCAGTGATCACTGGGTCAGGAAGAAGTAAAGAGAGAAATTAAGGATTTTTTAGAATTCATTGAGAACAAAGGCACAACATACTCAAACTTTAAGACTTACTAAAAGCAGTGTTAAGAGGAAGGTGTCTTCATTAAGAAATTCTAGAGATCTCATACTAGCAACTTAAGAGTAAGAGGGCAGAACAGAGGAGAGATTAAAGTCTCCCTCCCCCCATTTCTGTATGTGTGTTTGTGTGTGCTAGTATGCACATCCATGATAGGATGATTTAGTTAGACATAGAATATGTGTAGGCCATATGCAAAACTGAGACACCAAAATGGAAGGAAAACTCAGCTGTGATAACCTCCAAAAAAAATTGCAATTTGCAAACTTTAGAAAGAAAGCTACTTTGATTTTAGTGCACATTAATTTTTTTCTCCTTTGAGGCTAAATATTTTTTTGTTCAATCTTAGTTAATGATGATACCATCTTATTGAGTTAATTATTTATAATTTAGTTCTTAAAACCTTTATAGGTTTCAGTCCTATCCTAAGGGAAGGAGAGAGAAGCATGTGGGCAGGTTTAGTGTTTTCCCTGCGAGCAACATCGGCTTTCAAGCATTAAGCAATAGGAAGGAAGAAAACAGACTTATAATTGTAGGGTCCCTGAGCCCACTAACAATCTTCTAGTGCCCAGACCTCTTCCCTGCTCCTGCCAGCTAGGGTCTGTGTCCCTGGAGGATTCTAGGTGGAAATAGAGATCACTGAACAGTGAAAGCGAAATAATGAGGCCCCTTGTCTGTGACTGTTCCCTTCACATCCGACAGCGACCGGGCAAGCTCGCAGCTAATATCTCTCCCTGCTTGGCTCTGGCTCTGGCTCCTGCTCTGAGAGTTCATGGTGTCCTCCGCTGCAAGGCCCTAATGCCTTGGCTACAGGGGCTGTGTGTGAGAGAGAACTGGGGAAGCCGGCAGCTCTAGGAGCACGTGAGGACTGGGAGCCGGTTCCTGGAGGGGGACGGTGTCTTCATTCCATATGCAAGTCACTTAATGAGAAGGCTGCATCTGCTATACAGCCCCCACCAGGGGGAAGGCTGCCAGCTTTCCTTGTGGGTGGCTGGAGTAAGCCTGGCCTGCACACAAACTCCTCCAGCTATTTGAATCCTCAGAGGCTCTGCAAGCCATTCCTGGGCGGCAAAAGTACATCCCTAAGCATGGGAGAGGGTGCTTCTCAAGTTTCTATATACTCGGTGGGCCCGAGTGTAAACCCACTCCAATCCAGAGGTTTCTACAGAGATCTGCTCCTGTGTGTCCCTTTCAAACACTGATAATGCCCTGTTCAATCTTTTTCCTTGGTATCTTAGGTTTTTTTTTTTTTTTTTTTTTTTTCTTTTTTTGTGGCTTGGACAAAGCACTGACCTAGACCAAATTCGGGTGGTGGAAATGGTTTATTTAGTTTATAAAAAAGTGGGGAGAAACTCAAGGAAGGAACCTGGAGATGGGAACTGAAGCAGAGACCATAAAAAGAATGTTGCTTACTGGCTTGTTCCCTCTGGTTTGCTAAGCCCAGGACTACCTACCTAGAGATGACACTGCCCACAATGCTCTGGCCCCTCCTATATCAATCAGAAATTAAAAACGTGTCTCAATGACATGGCCACAGGCCAGTCAGATCTGGCCAATTCTTCAGTTGGGGTTCCTTCTTTTCAGGTGACTCTAGGTTTGAGTCAAAATGACAACTGAAGCTAACTATGACACCTGGGTTAAAGCAAAACAGGGGTTCAGAGATGGCCCTCACCTTTCCTCTTTAAAAGACTTTGGGCTCTTGGAAGGACAAGAAGGGTTAGAAAGAATGGTTACTGAGGTGAAGGGAGCCCAGTGGAGAGCCCTGTAGGTACCCTGGTGACTTCCTTCTTTCAAGCTTAGTGTTTGAAAATCTCATTTCTCAGCCTTCCTTTTAGTGCTTCCCCCTTCCCCCTCTTTCACGAACTACTTTAGATGACATCCAGAACATCTGTTCAAGGAACACTCTAAAGTTTTTTCAATTTTAAAAATATAGAAAATTACCAGGAACAATACAACTCAAGTGCATATCCTCAGCATCCAAAACTCAACAGTTATTAGCATCTTGTCATCTTTTGTCCTATTCACTTTTCTTTTTGAAGATCAAAACTTACAAAGAAAACTGAAGTTTCCTTCAACCCACATTCTCTTCTTTGTTGCTGGCTTGGCTTCCCGAGTCAGACATGACAGTCCCTCTCTATGGTTTTAAGTGTGCTTGTTTCCACAAGCGTCACACAGACCTCACGCCATCTCTAGAGGCCAAAACTAGCCATACTTACATCTCCTTAATTGTTAAAGGTTGGTGTGTTATTAAACATATTAAGTGATATTTATGATATGTCCTTATGTCCTTATACATATTTTCATTTTTGTCAATGTGTTACTATTAACATCCATGAAATGTAACTAGAGATGTCTCAGGAGTTAAGAACATTCCCCTAATCTTTGAGAGGACCACAGTTGAGTTCGTTTCCCAGCAACTGTGTCTAGCGGTTCACAACTACTTATAACTCTAGTTTCAGGAGATCCAATGGCTTCACTGATACTTGTATATGTGTGGAACACACATACACACACAAGTATATGTATATATGTGTGTATATATGTTATATGTAGATATGACTATATATCATATTTTAATAGAAAATTATTTTTAATATACTTAGTATATTTTTAATATACTTTAATATCCTTAAACAGATATGCAGGAGTTTTTCCTGGGGTACTCAGAGGTAGAGGTGCTGGACCATAAATTATGCTACTTGTAATTTCATTAAATACACCACTGTTGCCCAAAGAGGATGAACTGATTTACATCTCAATGCTCGTTTTTATGAGATTACAATTCCATCAAAATTCTTGTCAACACTTGATACCGTCCTGCTTCAGATTTTCTGACAATCTGTGAGTGAGAAATTATGTCTCATTGTTGTTTCCATTTGTTTTCCTGTTATTAATAATAGCCCAAAATTGTGCAGCACTTCCGATGTGCCATTCGCACAATGAGCAATAAATTCTTTCACAGTCTGTCTGGTGCTGTTGTTCCTGCATTATGTGTCATGAAAGTGAGATTAAGTGACCAGTCCCAGGCCGCACAGTTGTGCCAGGAATGACCCCCAATTATGTACTATGGTAGTATCCTGGACCCTAGTCTAGGAGAGACCTGGTATTTCTGCATGCGCTTATGAGACATGCAAATTCTCTTCTATGATATTCTCTACAACCTTATATAGTTTATGAGTTGATAGCTTGTCTTTTTTCATTCTTTAAAAATTTATATAGCTTTGACATTGATTTGGTTTCAATCATTTTACTTATGCATCACTGCCTGAACATCCTTACTTAATGGGTTTGCTCACTTTATTGAGTATTATATTGAGATTTATTTATTTATTTATTTATTTGAGAGAGGACCTACCTATGCTGCCCAGGCTAGTTTTGAATTCCTATGTTCAAACAATCTCCTCTACCCCCCCTCCACCCCATCCCATCCCCATCTCAAACTCCAGAGCACCTGGTACAATAGCTTGCTTTAGACTTTTGCAGAATCCTTCTTTTAATTGTTCTCCATTCCTGGACCATTCTGCCATATTTTACTATTCCCTTGTCCTAGTAACTTCTCTCAGATGGTGTCTATCTCTCAACTTCTTATACCAGCTCAAAACCTGCTATAGCAACAGCCACTTCCAAGGTAACTCCCGACTTGTATATACATTTTGCTGGGCTCTTAAGCCTTGGACAGCTTACAGGACTCATGACTCCACCGTTCTTTTTCAAGGAAGCTCTCCCAGAATATTTTAAAATCACATAGGCCTTCTCTGTATTTCCTCCCTATAGATTTACCAGGAAACAAATTGTACAAGGTCTTTCAGGATAGAGTCACTGTTCCTACAGCCATTATCACAACCCTGATTGCTCTGGTCTGGATCCTTGCAGTAAATTCTAAATTGCCTCCGCAAAAGTCAATCCCCTTGGTGAGTTACCTTTTTCTACTGGTATATTCTTTTTTATCTCCCTCACTCTGACAGAGGTCCATCATTAACTTGCCTTTAAATGTGTTTAAAGCCAAAAGGCACCTTTGCTCTTGTCAGCCAGATCAGCCTCTCCCTGACAAAGGAAGCTGTTTACAGTTCCCTTTAAGCTTGATCTCAGGGCACAGCAGCCTCTGCCTAGCTTTCTTAGTCTTCTCTTCTACCTCAGCATCTGTCTGTCTCATGGAGTTTCACTCTATTTTCCATGCGTGCTATTTTCCAGTACATATTGTGGGGACTACTCATATAGCATTTAATCAGATGTTGCCTTGAATTGCTACTCAGTGGTTTCATCACACTCCATTGTCAGGTTCTATAGGAAAGGGGTCACATTTTGCATTTTCTGGGTACCATCCAGGACCCCTTGTAAAATATAACACACACACACACACACACACACACACACACACACACAAACACTATTCACACATATGGGGAGAGAGAGAGAGAGAGAGAGAGAGAGAGAGAGAGAGAGAGAGAGAGAGAGAGAGAGAGAGAGAGAGAGAAGCAGAAATAGTCAGAAACAGAGAGACAGAGTTATTAGTGGCTTCTGCATGAGAGATGCCAAGCACCCAGGCATCTTTTATTCAGAGGAAAATTGACCCCCCCACCTCTTCACTCTTAGCTCTCTACTGTGGTGGGAGTTGTTTCCAAGGCTATGTGTGGGTGAACACATCTACTCCTTTTGAAAGTATAGTTATAGCACTGTGTTCTTAAGCTATTTTGTGCTGGGAAATAAGAGGCTGTTTTTGCAATTTCATTAATAAGATTATGTTGATGCTCACCTTCCACTACCCAGATTATTCCCCAATTATTGAAATGAACCCACGTCTATGATATCAGGGCAGAAGAGTGGAAGAGAAGCTGGGGTGAAATCCTGATGGGGTGAAAGTCTTATAATATAGAGCAAAAAGTAGTAGTAGTGACTAGTTCAGTAGCCAGGAAAACAAAGATGCCCAAAGCAGGCCTTTAGTTAGCAGCTGCTGAGTAAGTGTACCAGTGTGACTCCTGCAGGGGCCATGTTACTTCAGTTTATCCATAAAGGAAAAGAGAGAGAGAGAGAGAGAGAGAGAGAGGTGAAAGAAGTTTGCTCCTTTCTAGACTCTAAAAGTAAATTTTATAAATGGCTTTTAGTTTGCTTTATTTTTTTCCAAAAACGTGGTTTTTTTAATTTATTTTCTAAGTTTTTTTTAATTTACATTCCAAATGATTTCCCCTTTCCTGTTTCCTCCCTCCCCAGAAAGTCCCATAAGCCCCCTTTCCTCCCTCTGTTTCCCATTCAACCCCCTCTCGCTTCTCTGTCCTGGCATTCCCCTACATCCAGTCTTTCCAGGACCAGGGGTCTCTCCTTCCATCTTCTTGGAAATCTATTGATATGCGAATTGTGTCTAGGGTATTCCAAGATTCTGGGTTAATATCCCCTTATCAGAGACTGCATACCATGTGTGTTCTTTTGTGATTGGGTTACCTCACTAAGGATGATATTTTCAAGTTCTGACCATTTGCCTAGGAATTTCGTGAATTCATTGTTTTTAATTGCAGAGTAGTATTCCATTGTGTAAATATACCACATCTTTTGAATCCATTCCTCCGTTGAGGGACATCTGGGTTCTTTCCAGCTTCTGGCTATTATAAATAAGGCTGCTATGAACATAGTGGAGCATGTGTCCTTATTGCATGCTGGGGAAGCCTCTGGGTATATGCCCAGGAGTGGTATAGCTGGATCCTCCAGGAGTGTCATGCCCAGTTTTCTGAGGAACCACCAGACTGCTTTCCAGAGTGGTTGTACCAGCTTGCAATCCCACCAGCAGTGGAGGAGTGTTCCTCTTTCTCCATATCCTCGCCAACAACTGCTGTCTCCTGTGTTTTTGATTAGCCTTCTGACTGGTGTGAGATGGAATCTCAGGGTTGTTTTGATTTGCATTTCCCTAATGACTAAGGATGTTGAACATCTCTTTAGGTGCTTCTCAGCCATTAGATATTCTTCAGGTGAGAACTCTTTATTTAGCTCTGTACCCCATTTTTTAATAGGGTTACTCGACTCTCTGGAGTCTAACTTCTTGAGCTCTTTGTATATGTTGGATATTAGCCCTCTGTCGGATGTAGGGTTGGTAAAGATCATTTTCCAGTTTGTTGGTTGCTGCTTTGTCCTTTTGACAGTGTCCTTTGCCTTACAGAAACTTTGTAATTTTATGAGGGCCCATTTGTCAATTCTTGATCTTAGAGCATAAGCTATTGGAGTTCTATTCAGGAAATTCTCCTCTGTGCCCATATGTTCAAGGTTCTTCCCTAGTTTCCTTTCTATTAGTTTCAGTGTGTCTGGTTTTATGTGGAGGTCCTTGATCCAAAAACATATTTTATTTTGATTCTCCTGTTGACTAAAGATGTTAAACAAACTTTGAACATGAAATTGCAATACTTTATTTTTTATTTCTTTTGGGCAAAGTGTTCACTAAATAGTTAAAGACATTTTAATTGATAAAAATAAGTATCCATAATCAAGGATTCATAGCATGCCGTTTCTTGTTATTTTTTTATGGGAATTTTACCAATATACCACAGGCTGGCATTGAACTCACAACTCCCATGTCTGCTTCCCAGGTTCTGGTATTGCAGATGTGCATCACTATATATCAATTACTTATATCTTTTGGACAAGTTCCATTCTATACACACAACCTGGAAGTATGTATATATCCACTCATAGTTGTAGCATAAATACTAAGCTTTTCATTGATGTATAATGAAAATTAATTCTATTATATCAGTTACTCATATAGAATAGCAGCCTTATTTATAATAGCCAGAAGCTGGAAAGAACCCAGATGTCCCTCAACGGAGGAATGGATTCAGAAGATGTGGTATATTTACACAATGGAATACTACTCTGCAATTAAAAACAATGAATTCACGAAATTCCTAGGCAAATGGTCAGAACTGGAAAATATCATCCTTAGTGAGGTAACCCAATCACAAAAGAACACACATAGTATGCAGTCACTGTTAAGGGGATATTAACCCAGAATCTCGGAATACCCTAGACACAATTCACATATCAATAGATTTCCAAGAAGATGGAAGGAGAGACCCCTGGTCCTGGAAAGACTGGATGTAGGGGAATGCCAGGACAGAGAAGCGAGAGGGGGTTGAATGGGGAAAAGAGGGAGGGAAGGGGGCTTATGGGACTTTCGGGGAGGGAGGAAACGGGAAAGGGGAAATGGTTTTGAATGTAAATAAAAAAAACTTAGAAAAACAAAACAAAAAAAAGAATCAACTTTTGACTTTAAGTTAAACATAATTTAAAACAAAATGTCTTTAAAGGTTGAAAACTGAACGTACATATTTACATAAACTGAATATACATACTTATTTTGTTTTAATATTTGTTGTGCTGGGGATTGAACCCAGAGCCTTGGATGTGCTAATCAATTTATCGTTCATATCCTAAGCCCATACTTGAAAGTTCTGAAGGAAAAAAATAACCTTCCAGCCATTCTAAATGGTTTGTGATGGTCCCACCCTTCTCATCTACCAGTTAGAGGGGCCCCAGCCCCCTGCTGAATCTATCTAGAATTGATAGGAGTTTTGCATCCTGTTACCTTACAGAGGCTGCATGCCATATCCCAGCGTAATAGTTTACTTCCTGGATGTTCCTCTGCTCACCTCCTGGATACAGCCTCTTTTATATATCTTTTATACTGCCAGACCTTGGGGTTTCATTTGAATATGGTTATCTGTGTCATATCCTAATGGTGGCAGGTTCTGAGAACTTACTTCATTGTTAGATGAGATGCTCTTGTATGAACATTGGGGAATTATGCATACACAGATAGTCTGGGTGTCATTCACTCAATCTGGCCTCTTGAGGTTGCAAGAGATCCAGGAAAGACCAGCTGTGAAAATCTGCTTTCTCACTAGGCAACCCTGGCTTGTCCAGAACTTGCCTTGTAGACCAGGCTGGTTGGCCTTGGACTCACAGAAGTCTACCTGCCTCTGCCTCTACAAAGTCTTGAGGATATTTCTACTCCAGTATCATGCAGGGGTCCACCATTATATGTGTGATCTATCTTCAACTACATGTCCTTATATACATGCTGTTATACTTTCAAGATTGTTCCTGCTATCTTCTCTTCATGGGCCAGTTTTAGTCTAGAATCTAAGACGAGACTATCTAGGGTGTAAATTTAAACAAGAACATCATTTATTACTTCACTTTACATCCCCTCCAAATGGTTGGAAACCCACCAGCTCACCATTCCTTTAAGGAATCCAGTGATCAGTGACCACAAGGGCAGTGGGTTTGTTCCTTCGAAGACCTCTCCTCTTTCATCCTACAGTTTATACAGATGGTCACTAGGACTTTCTGAGCCTAGAGATGCAAAGCTAACAACAGTTCTGAAGGGGAAGAGAAAGGGATCAGCAACTGAGGAGTGGCTGGTATCAGAGCAATTGATCTAAGACTCTTGCACTGAATGCAAATGTGACCTCCTGGGATCAGTCCCAACCTTGAACTGTGGAGCAAAAGCATGCTGTGAGTCAGGAGAGGAGTCTCCTTACTGTTTCCAGTCTCTGCCCTGCTTTATTTTCATTCTCCTTTCTTAGAAGGAAGAAGTATTATCCATATAGGTTCTTGTTCCCAAACTCTTCATTATCTTTTGGTTTTGTGTTTCAGTGGTCTATAGACATGGTAAATTTATTCACACTGGATAAATCTTTACAATGGAGTAATCAGATAACAGAGATGGAAATGTGCAGATTCCTGTAACATAGAGAGTACTGTAGCAGTGGGGAGGGGTGGCTCAACATTAGGAACTCTGAGACTGGGAATGGATACTGCTAAGGAAGCCCTGTTTCCTTGGTTGCGCCCTAACCCTCAACTGGGGGTGAGTCAGACTTGGCATGGCAGGTATGAGAAGGCTATGACTTGCATGTGGTCCACCTGACAGAGACCTCCTTTCTCAGGAAGAAGGAAGGTTCCTCTCACTCCCTCTCCTCAGAACACTGATCTCTACCCCATAGCAGTAGAATAAATATTTAATGTTCTGATGAATGCACAAATGAATAAAACCCATAGGGGAACTTTTTGTTGTCGGCAAATCAAAGCTAGGTACTGGGAGCGATTCTAATTCTACCTACCCAGTTTGCCCAGCTGGGAAATTACTAAACCCCTAGAGGGCTATTCCAAGGTGGGGTAACATTTTTAGATTACAAATAAGCTAGAATTAAATTCAGATTTCATCATTTTGAGGTAGAAGTGTTCTCTCCCTTCCTCCTAACATCTGAGAAATAAGGAAAGGCAGAGGTAGTAAGGTGGTAGTGGTAGCCTCTGGGATAGTTTGTATCTTTCCAGGTGATGTCATTTGTTTCCTTTTCTTTCAACTGGGGCCAGAAGGGTAGCTCTGTTCTTGGCAGCAGAGTGTAAGGAACTTCTGTGAAGGCAAGCTTCATTCATAAAACTCTACCTTCATGCCCATGCATTTGCTCTCTCTTTTGACCCAGATGAGGATCATGAGTTTAGAGTCATAGACAGAGACTGGACAGAGCTGTGCTGATGAACCTAGGGCCCTGGCTGAGCACTTGATCATGTGCTTGCTACTTCAAGTTGGTGAGCAAAAATCTCTGCTTGCAAAGGGCTTACTGTGTGGGAACTGGTGTTATTAGAATGGATCTGGGTAGAACGTTACCACACTATGGAGCAAGGTCTCTCCCTGCTACTGCAGGGCAAATTAAATGAAATTGCTTTTTGAGTGTTTTAGGCCTAATGGTGTAATTATTGGAACTTTCAAAGTCAATTACTCAGAAGGTTTTTTTCCCCTTCCTACTAAGAAAGTGTCGGGAGTTGAAGGAGATGATGGCCGATGTGAATTTTATTCTTATGGGGCTCTCACCTAATTTGGTTGCTTGTGACCTTAGCTGGTCACCTGACTCTAATATTTTGAGTACCTGAGCTCTGCTGGTAAACCTGAGTTAGGATTCCCCTGCACTCTTTCTGGCTGAAGCCATTTCCTTCCCTTCAGTAGTCTATATTGTTTTCAATGATACCTTGATATCTTACCACAAGCCGGTTGAGTTGATTGTGAAGTCCCTGAATGCATTACTTGGGTTGATCCAAGGTAGACCAGCCATGGTGATTACCCAGCAGAAGTCAGTTCTTTGGCAGTGAAACTTGGATTTGTCCTGGTTCTCTGAATAATGACAGGAAACCACCTACAGTGACGGAGACAGATGAGATGGAAAAGCCATAGCAAAAGTACACTTCATATCCCATTCCATCATGAGTTACACAGGACAGACGTCCCCAGTCAGATTATTGTCATGGCAGCTTCTCCATGGCTAATGGGTTCCAGGTGCTTTCTCCACACCTCATTAGTAGGACATGCTTCACCGTTGCAACGCCTTACTCCCAAGAGAAACGGGAATCAAGAAATCAGCTGCACGCCGACATCTGGATGGGATTGAAATGTTTACACTTGAGTAATGTGGCACACACACAGTCACTTATAGGTATATCTTTTTAAGGAGAAGAAATAGCACAGTGGAGGCTAGCTTGGGCTATTAAGTACTTTTCAAAAATACCTACAGTGTGCAGAGCCCTGAGTTCTCTATGTTTGGTGAGCACGTGGAGAGAGTTAACAAAGAGGAACAAGGCTCTGTCCATTCTTTCAAGGGTCTCAGTCAGAGAGCCATAAGGCAGAAAGACATGAGAAGCAGCAGCAGGTGGAAACTCATAGGCTTTGTAGGATGAGTACAAGCTTGCCCGTCAAAGGCTGATAACTAGATTGGTGGAGGACACAATCATGTGCTTCAAAGCACATGATTGACCTTCAGCAAAGATAATACTACTTATTAAGTGTGCATATATACATATGTATTTTATATACTGCATATTTATAGCCATGATATTTTCAAAATCATTATAGTTGTATAAGCAATCTCATTTTTGAAACTATATTCTCACAAAGTGATTAAGTAAAGTGATTTTATTATCTTTTCCCGTGATATTATATATTTATGGTGTTAATTAGAGAAAAAGAAGAATCTTTTGTTGGTCTACACTGCTCAATTTGAATACAGATAATATACTCACCATAATAACATTACTTCAGGGACATTTTTAATGTACAAGGTACCTCACACCGCAGTCAGCTAATTGATAAAATATAGCTAGCTTAGGAATTAGGACTCTAGGGCTGAAACAAGCTAAGTGGTCATCTAGTTTAGAGATTAAAGGGAAAAAAATGAAAAGTCCCCTAAAGAGCTACCCACATATGGTGGAGTCACTTAATGAAGTCTTCACTGTCATTTGTTGGGGGAGAGGGTAGGTTTCAAAACAAATGACTTGGCTCAGTTAGGTTGCCTGAGGGAGAGACATGCAGTTCAAATCATGTGATATGTAAACAGTAATTGGAGTTCCTGACAGTTATTGCTCCTGTATGAGGTTTTGTCTGTGCAGAAGACCTGGAGAAGATAGACCTGCCATGGCTGTCTGTGACAGCTCATAATAATCAAATATGGAGTCTGTGTTTCTGCTTGAGTGTGTCTGTGCACCTAAGAAACTCCTGAGCAAAACTAGAATATGGAATGGAGACTACTCCTGAGTGGAATGCCTTCCTTTGTATAACAGATGCCCTGTGTCCATGCATCTCCCAGAATGCCTCTGCACAAATGCTGGGGTGACATAAGCATCTTTACATTGAAGAGGGGCACAGGATGCCACTGGAAACCCTATACACCAGCACACATTGCTCATTTAGTGTTGTTACCATTATCCTTGCATTTTCTAGCAATGTATGATATGCAATGTCTGATTCTAGTCAATTTGGTTATACTATATATCACTTAGTTTTATCTCAAGTGTAGTTAACATCTAACGCAATAAGTTATGTGGCTTGGCTTAGATTATTTTTTGTTGTTTGTGTTTTTATTTTTCTATTCTGTTTTTTTTTTTTTAAAAAAAAACCTGTTATTCAGTCTTCTTTTGGGCTCCTCAAATATTTAGTGTTAATTTATGTCCTCAACAAACTTGATAAAAATAATACTTTTATTCTTTTATTATTTTCTTAAGAATAACAATATGCCTTCTTAACTTCTAAATTCCACATAAATAAAAACTTGTATTCACATAAAATCTCTGCACAAAAGCTTATAGAAGGTTTGTTTATTATAATCTCAAACCAAAAACTAGCCAATATGTCTTTCAATGAGTGAATTATTAAGTCGTGGTATATTTATGCTATGGAATACTACTTGGCAATAAAAAGGGAGCAGATTATTGACATATGTAATTATGTGATTCTTCAGAGGATATTCGGAACAAAAAGCCAGTCTCAAGAGGTTGCATGTTACCTATTTGTATTTAGATAAAACTTTAATGGCAGCATTTTAGAAGTAGAGACTCAGCAGATAGTTGCTGAAGATTAGCGACCAGGAACAGAGAGTTAGGTGTGGCTTTAAACAGGTAGCACATGCTGTGCCAGTGTCTGAATAGTGGTTCTCTAGCATGATGGAAGTGATACTCACGTGTGCATATAATTACATAGAACTACATACACATGTAAGAAAATCTGAGTGAAAATATATGATTATAAGAATGTCAATATAGTGCTTCTGATGTTATACTAAAGTTTTATAAGCCATTACTTCAGAAACAAGTGAGATTTCTCTAGAGATCTCTCCATATTGTTTCTCATGTTGTGTCAAAGAAGAGTCTGACTCAAGGTTTCAGATGTTCTGGTCTGTGTTCTATTACCCTGTCACACTGAGGCCTGTGGGGACATTGCATGGCACTGATGGAGAACAACAAGTCATGTGTTGAGTGGAAGAGAAAAGGGGCTACTTTCCCATAGTCACCTTTAAGGATGCTGCCGGTGACCCGAAGATGTTCCAGCCAGCACCACCTTTTCAAGTTTCTGTCTCCTCCTACGAGCACCGCGTTGCTATCAGGCCTTTGGAAAGCATTTGGATCTAAACTGCAGCACTCACTCTTCAGCAGTGTGACTTAAGCTACTGGCGAAGAATCTCTTCCGCTATAGACATCCCGGTAGACAAGCAGCCTTTCAAAGGGTGGTCTCTTAGTTCCCTTTGTGCTGGACAGCGCCAAGGGAGACGGGAGGTAGATGGAAGCAACGGGGAGTGGCGCCCTCTAGTGTTACAATCCCATGCAGGCCCTTGGCCCTTGATCCTTGGCCATGTTAACTCTCTTAAACTGAGATATGAGATCCTCTGTTTGAAGATTTGGCAGCTCACTGAAACCCAGCTGGTGACATGGACCTGCAGGTTCTTGTGCTCCTTACAGTCTTCATCAGTTCTCCACTCTCTTGTCTCCGTTGCCTCTAACATCTCAGCTCCCCATCTTTTCCCTGCCCTGGCCAGTCATGAACTGGTTGGTACTCGGACCCCTTACTAAATTTCATAGCTGCTGCCAAGCTGACTCGAGAAGTTTTGCTTCTGCTGGAACAGCATCTGGGAGCTAGAGTTGCAAACCTAAGCACCCACTGTTACTCTGGAGCCAGAGAACACAGTAGGCCACCCAGAAACTGGGCCCCAGGTTCAGCTGGGATCCATCAAGAGTGGGCAGGGGGCAGGTGGGATCGCTACAGAGTACCCTCAGCCGTGCTGTTGTCAATCAGCCTTGCCCGTTGCTAACACTGCCAGGTTTGTTTACTCAGGAAACTGGATGACAGGAACAAGGTGTACAGGGAGGAGAAGGAACATGAAATTGCTACCTTTTTGCCACTTCCCCATTACTGCTCTCTGCCATCTCTGCAAAGCCTCTCTCTTCCTGGTGCTAGCTCATCTCTCATTACTGATAGGAAGCAAGAAAAGATCGCTCCAGAAAGAAAACTTTTCTTGGGTCTAACAGTACCGGGGGAGGCTTCATGGGAGGGCACCTTCCAGTAGATTTAGCCTGCTTGTGTATCCCAAGAAGGAATGTTTAGACTCACCACAGTCATTTATTTGGATCAACCATAGATTGCCCCCATCACCAGGCACAGTAACTGAGACATATCTTGGATGATAATGGCCTTGTCTCTTACAGACAGTAACAGTGGTCCCTCTCCTAGGGCCTGTGCTCTCCCTCTGGCCATGGTGGAAGCAGTTGCAGGTTCATTTAGAGTTCATTAAGACTCGCAGCAGCAAAAAATCTTGTACAAACTGGTCCGAATGGCCCTTGCTGAGGCTGCATCTTCAGGAACTCACACAATCAGGGCCAGTCTTTGCCTAGCTGTCTCTTAATCTCTGTGGAGTGTGCCAGAAGGCTGGTGCTGATAATAAGGGCAGCCTGACCAGCACTGGACGAACAGTTCTTTCACCCAAGACAGTCCAGGCAGAAAGACAAGCAAAATAGGTGCTATTTAGGGAGCCAGTCTGCCCCACCCCCAATATCTGTTTTTATTTACAGCCGAATTAACAGCAGGAGTGCTTACAGTACAAACTGAAATAACTTATAGTTAACACTAAATAGTGATTACTAAACAGATTTGAAGAGTGTTTTAACAGTTCTTAACACATGTCCAGGGCCCTAGGGAGAGGTGGGCCTGCTCCTCTGACTCATTACTACAGAGTATTTATTCTCAGTGAATAGCTATGCAAGATACAACCTCTCTGGTTGTTAGTCCACAGATCACAAAATAAATGACAGACGCACATCACGACCTGTGGGCGTTCTCTCCACCGTCCGTCAAGGCTCATAGCCCATGCTTTGCATGTCTTATTTAGTTAATGCTCAGGTAGCAGAGCTTGCTGCTTGCCACCTCCTTGTTTCCCAATGACAAATTCATGTTTCACACTTTTCAAAAATAGTTCATCACATGAGGGAAGCAAGAGAGGGAAAGACATAATGAGGGGAGTAAGACTTGAACGTCAGTGGAGTAGAGAAGAAACTGCTAGCTGCAGGATGTTGACACTCTCATCCTAGTCCCCTCCCCGTACAAAAGAACTCTCAGATAGTTTTTGACATTGAACACATAGAGGTTCGAAAACAAAACAAAATAAAACAAAAAAAATCACCCACAAAAACCACCACAAACACCTAGCCTGTGCTTAAGAAGGAGAATACACATTTTCTATGGATAGATGCCATGCCTTGGGATGTGGATAGAAGGCAAACACTTGTAAAGTCACTCCCAATAATTTGGCTTTCTTAATAGAAGAACTTGAGCTCCTAATGTTTCTAATACTTTAAAATAAAAGAATAATTATTTTACCATTTATTTCCTTATATGTTCATGTAACCAATAGGAAATGTTGATGTTTTGAGAAAAGCAATAGAGAATAGAACAGTCACCTTTTGACACTGTATAATCAAAGCCCTTTTTGGCTTCCAGTGTCCGGGTTTCCTCATCTCACAGCACTGTTGCAGTGAGGACTAACACTCTGAAGGGTGTCACGGTGAATTAGTTAAACTGCTTTATGCTCCCGGCGGGTCCCCCCGAAGAGCTCTCTGGATTCACGAATGAAAGACACAAACACACACACACACACCAGCTGATTTTGATATGCCTTGACTAGCTCAATGGTTGGGCATTTCTAATCCTCTCTGCAGCTAGTGTACATTCTGCCCCCCACTCCCCCAACTTTTCTGAGTCAATTTGCTAAATCAACATTTCATCTCTGCTATCCCAAACCCAATCAGGGAGTGGCTGTTAGGGCCATGTTTTCGAATTCTTACATGGCTGGTTGCTTGTTTTCTTGCAGTTCTTACATCTGATCCTTCTCCCTCAGAGTCATGGCGGTTCTGTCTCTCCTTTCTGTCCCTGTCCCTTGCCCAGGCAATTTAAATGTCCCATCTCCATCTTTCTGCCTAGCCACTGGCTGTATGGCAATTATTTATCATCAATTGAAGCCAGCTTGGGGCAGGGACAGCAGGGACCCTCAGATCTGGAAGCACAGCTTTTTGGGGAGCTGAAATAAGACAAAGCAATAGAACCAATCTCCAACAGAAGGGTTTGGTTTCTGAACAAATAGTTAGTGGGCCAAATAGTATGTTACTATGGTGGTCTGAGTGAGCTATCCTCTACATTCTCTGATATTTGAAACTTGGTCCTCAGTTGATGGCTATTTGGGGATGCTTGGGAGGTGAGGATTAGCTGGAGGAAGTCACTGGGGGCAGCCTTTTATGCCATTTTCAGTTCACTTGTTTCCTGTTCACAGTTTGATATGTGAACATTCAGGTGTTCTTCCTGCCATACCTAGCACTTGCTGGGAGGCTCTCTTCCATGATTGTGATGGACGCTTGCCCTGTGGAACCATCAGTCCAAGTAAACCCTTCCTTCTATATGCTGCCTTGGTCATGGTGTTATATCACGTGCAGAGAAAAGCATCTCTACACTTCAGCACTCCGCATTGAGTGCCCACATGGCTGTCAGTCCCTGGCACCATGTGCTGAGTATCTACTGGTAAAAAAGTCATCCCAGTTTAGTTGATCCAAATGTGCCCAAGTCCTAATCTTGTTTTTGAAGGATATTTTCCACCAGATGCAGCAATCTAAGCTGAGAGCTATTTTTTCCTCAAACTTTAAAGATGCCACATTGTTTTCTGGCTTCTTGTATTTCTGACAAATCAGAATTAAATTCAATAATTTTCCTTGCTGTGTTGCTATATACAACATGTCCCTTCCCTCCTCCACTGCCCAGAGCAGTTTCAGGATGTTTTCTTTGTCTTTGGTTTCCAGCAGTTTCCATGCAACTTGCTTACTGAGGCCTTTGTAGTATTTGTCTTGCTTCGGCTTATAGATCTTTGGATTTTTAAGTACTTTTTTCCCCTTATCAAATTCTGCAAGTCCTCAGCTACTGTATTTCTTCAACTTTGTGCCCCTGCCTGCTTTCTTCTTGTCTAATAACTACTTCATACATGTTCCATGGTCGCAAGCATCCCTGAGGTTTCTCTTATCTTCTGCCAATCTCTTTATCTTCTGCTTAAAACCAAATATTTTTAATTAAAAACTTTTAAGTTCATAAAATCTCCTGTCAGCGCTAATATATTGAACCTCTCTATTTTTAAAAAATTATCAACCATACGTTTTTCTAGTATAATTTTGAACGTGTTCTTTTTAGTTCCTATGCTTAAATTCTAGTTCTTTGAATATATTTGTAAATACTTTAAGTTCTTTGCTAAAGTTGACACCATTTGAGGATGTCGTTATACCAGTTTTTGAAGTCTTTCTGCTCCAATTATTTCTTACCTAGTAATTTTTTGTAGTCTGGTATCTATCATAGAAACTGCTTTGCTAGTATATTCTTCTAACAAGTAGCTCAATTATTGACTACGGAGCTTTTGTTTTTCAATGATGAAAACCAAGACCTGGACTGTATTATACGGGTCTTCTACATATCCACAGCCCTGCCCTCTGAGTCACTGTGTTGAACTTATGCCTTACTAGGAGTAGTTTTTGGGACATGAAGATGTTTCCAAAGTCCTTTTGTCTTGTTCTTTCCTTCCTTGCTTCCTTTCCATCTCCCCATCTCCCCTTCTCTTCTTCCCTCTTTTCCTTTCTGTTTT
Organism: Tokudaia tokunoshimensis; assembly: GCA_036184795.1. NCBI lineage: Eukaryota > Metazoa > Chordata > Mammalia > Rodentia > Muridae > Tokudaia > Tokudaia tokunoshimensis. The sequence goes on from BTHU01000008.1 coordinate 27,638,892, forward strand.
ATTTTTTTTTAAACTATTGCTTTAGGTTAGCATACAAACTCACGTGTTTCATCATGGCTCCACCATACTTACAAGCCAATACACTTTGTAATTACTTGTTCTCCTCCTCCACTTCCCTCTCCCATGCTCCTCCCTTCTAGATCATTCCCATCCTTCTCCTACTCGGTCTTCCTTCTGCCTTTGTATTATATGTACTCCATTACCCTCTCTATTTTTCACCCAGCTAAAGTTTTTTCTTGCAAGTCTCATTTTTTATGACTATATAATATTCCATTGTGTTGATGAGCCATATTATTTTGGCTCATTTATCTGTTAATGAATGCTACACTGGTTCCGTTTTCTAGCTGTTATGACCAGTGACAGCAATGGATTTGAAAGTTACGTCAAGTTAGAGTCTTTGGGGTTAATGCCTGAGTCTTCTATAATATGCCTGAGTCTTCTATAGTGTGGTAGATACTTCTATGTCCAGTTTTTGATGGAACCCTCATACTGATTCCCATATCAAGTACATCACTATGATATGCACTAATGATGGTGTTCACATCACACCAACATTGGAAAAGTTTCATCTGTGCCCACATCCTCACAACTTGTGTTATCACTTGCTTTCTTGCTGATAGCCTTTCCAACTGGAGCAAGATGCATGTGTGAAGGAATTCAATTTACATTTCTGTGGCGGGTGAAGGTGCTGACTTCTTTTTTAAAATACTTATTGACCATTTCTATTTCTTCTTTGGAGACATATTAAATTTATGCATACAATAACAATTAATGACAGAAGAGGCTATCAGTTTGAAGGGGAATAAAAAGGGGTTGGTAGGAGGGTTTGGAGGAAAGGGGAAGGGAGAAATGTAATTATGTTATAATATGTAAAATAGAAAAATAAGTCAATTCAAAGTGGACCAAAACCTTAATATGAAAGCAGAAACTTTGAAACTGCTAGGGAAAAACACCTAAAACACAGGCAAGGACTTTCTAAAAAGAGCTGTAGTAATACAAGAAATAATGTAAAGAACTGACAAATGGAATTACATGAAATTAAGAAGTTTCAGCATGGCAGAGGTGAAGCCACCAGAGTGAAGATCCAGAAGGAAAGAAGCGAAAGCTAAGCCAGTTGCACAGACGAGGTGATTAGTACCTGGAGTACAGAAAGAATTTCAAAACGGAGACACCAGAAGACCAAGTCCTCCAGTCCAAACCTGATCTGTTTAAGCTGTATACACTTCATTTTTGCTCTGTTGTAAATGCATGCTTCTATTTATATAGTATTTTGAGATGATGACATTTTAGAAATGAATATAGAAATTTGGGAATTTGGTCATTGCCAGGGTTTAAAGTACCCCTTTAGTGATTCTCTGTATTTCATTAGAATTTATGGTAACCACTTATTCATTTTGAATTCTCTTGATTTTGATTTTCCTCCTCCTCCTCCTCCTCCTTCTTTTGGATTGGTTTTCATAGAGGATTGTTGATCTTATTTTTTTTCTAAAGAACCAACTCTATGATCAATTCTGTGCATTGCATTTTAAATCTCCATTAGCCCCTCCCTTGACATTTATCATTTATTGTTGCTTATCACTTCTGTTTGGGTTGTTCCTGTTGTCTAGGATACTGCACTTCATCATTATGCCATTTATTAGAAATAGTTCTGAGTTTTAATTGAAGCACTCATTGCTATAAATTCCTCTCTTAGGATTGCTTTAACTGTAACCTAAAGATTATGGGAGATTTTTCTTTACTTTTCATTAATTTTAAGAACTTTTACAATTCTTCCTAATTTTCTTTTTCGATGACCCACTGGTCATTCAAGAGTGTGCTATTCTCTCCATGTGTTACTGATTTATCATTTTATTACATAATGATCTGATAAGATACAAGTGGTTCTCTCAATTATTTTGTATTTTGTAAGACTTTAGCTGGGGTCTAGAATGTGGGTTATTTTAGAGACAGTTCTGTAGGCTGCTAAGAGGAATGTATATGTCTGTGTTTGTTGTAAAGAATGGTCTAGGTATATTTGTGAAGTCCCTTGATGTGAGGTGTAGTTTAAGTCTGCGGTTTCTTTGTTGACTTTTAGTTTGTGTAACCTATGTAAACATGAGAGGGGAAATGAAGTCACCTATTATTGTAATTTTTATAAAATTGGGACTTCAATTTTGTTGCATGTATATTTGCAATCATTTTATAATATTGATTATTTTTTTCTTTATTCATGTGTAGTGGCCTTCTTTTCCTTTTGGACTAATTATGTCTTGAAGTCTATACTTTTAGCTTGAAGTCTACATTAGAAGAGCTACACCAGGTTGCATTTTGTTCATATTCTCCTTTTAAATGTATGTGAGTGCCTTCTTACCTGTGAGGTGTTTTTTTGGGGTTATTGTTTGTTTATTTGTTTGTTGGTGATGCTAGATAGCTGAATCTAGTTTTTTGAAATTTAGTGAGTCAGTTTGCACATCTATTACAAGTTGAAATTGTTTTTAATTTGTGTTGAGAGATATTTCCTGATTCTTATTATTTTTGGGTCATCTTCTCACTTGGCTAAATTATTATTCTTTCCTTATTCTTCTATTACTATTAAAGTCTCACAGGATTACTTTTTGGACACAATAGATTTCTTCCTAGTTATTATTTATTCAGCTAGTTCTCTCATGAAATGTGTTCTTTCCCATATTATCATGATTGAGTCTATATTTCTTTTTCATCTGTATATACTACTTCTTTAAAAATCTTTCACAGGCTGGCTTGGTGGACTGAAACTACCTTAATTTGTGTTTATCTTGACATGTCCTTATTTCTCTATCTTTTAAAAGATAAATTTGCTGGATATAGCAATCTTGGCTCACAATTACTTTTGTTATCTAACTGTTAAACATAAAGAAAGGTGTTCTTTGGTCGTGTTAATTTGGAGTGCTGACTAGTTCTTGTATTTGTACGTTGACTTCTTTCTCTGGGTCTGGGGAGGTTTCTGTTGTAATTTACTTTGGTGTCTTCTAACTCATGGATGCATGAGTCTGTTTTCCTTGTGTGCTGCAGTTCACAAGGGATGTGGTCATGCTCATTTGTCTGATTTTTTTGTGTTGATGTTTGATGCAAATTCCTCAACCTTTCCCTGATGTTCTTCCTATGCTTCTCATATCCATCACTGATGAGTTTTTATTTGATCGAGTTTTAATTTTCAACATTTCTGGGTTCCCTTACTGAAAATCTCAATCTTGTTGCTGCATTTTTCTTCGATGTCATTGACCTTTTTATTAACATTGCTGATTTTCTCATTGACTTATTGGTGTTTTCCTCTGTGTGACTGATCTCCCTCTCCCAGTCAATTCCTAGATTGAATTCATCTGCTTATTTATATTCTCAGGTCACTTATCAATTTTACTAGAAACTTCTGAGGCCTTCATTTGACATTCTACCCATTTCAGAGTGTTTGGGTTCAGTAGCTGAGGAGTGATGATCATTTGGAGAAGCTGTGCTGTCTTGCTCTCTTCTGTTTGTTCGTATGTTTCTGCTTGAACATCTATTATTTGTACATATCTTTTTCTGGTTGGAGATAGTCTTCTTATTGAGTAGTCTACACTTAAATCACCAGTATAACTTAGTGAGGAGAATTATACTATACTTAGTAAGGAGATTATATATATACTAATTATTCTTAGTGAGAAGATTTATACTATAGTATAAGTCACATCCAACCGCATATAACATAGAAAAATACTTAATCAGTTACAGCTGAGTAGTGCACCATCAATGATAACACCGAAAATGGCAAAACAAACATTGATTGTGATAGGAAATTGACAAATATTTAGGGTGTAGAGAGAGTTAATAAGTGAGGTAAATTAAATGGACAAGTAAAAGGAGAAACAGGGGAGAATAAATGTTCAATCAAAGAAAGATGAATATTATGGAGGGGAAGAGAAGAGGAGAGAAAGAGTGCTGTGTGTGTGTGTGTGTGTGTGTGTGTGTGTGTGAGAGAGAGAGAGAGAGACAGACAGACAGACACAGAGAGAGAGACAGAGAGACAGAGAGAGACAGAGACAGTGAGAGGGAGAGGGAGAGAAAGAGATTAGAAAAATTAGAAAAGATAATAAATGGAAAACAATCAGAACAGAAAATTCTAAATGATGTTAAAGCTCAAAACCAAAAATTAAATAAATTTAGGAGAGGGATGAAAAGAAAAATGTAAGAATGCTCAGAAATAAGTAATGCTGACAGTGGGAGAAATATTCTTCCCCAGGGAAGAGCCCACCAACTGGTCAACCCTGAAAACACACATATAAGTAGCATTATTCAGAGCAAGGTGGTATTTTTGTATCTAGGAACACACACACACACACACACAGTCACACACACACACACACACAGTCACTCACCCACACACAGTCATTCACACACAACAGCAATTAAAGGAAAAGGGATCATGAATTTAAAACAGAGAAAGGGGATTAGAGGAAGGAAAGGGAAGGAGGAAGAGATATAATTGTATTACCTCAAAAAAATTTAAAAAAGAAATAAGGTAAAAAAACAAAATAAAGCCTGATGTATAGAAGAGGGAAGAAGGATGGAAATGGAAAGGAGACCCTAAGGTCATGAAGAAAACCCAGAAAATGTAAACAAAAATACACAGGGCATTACAAGAGCACTGCAAAGCACACTCCGGTCCTTGAAAGCAACCTTGTGTTCCCTACCAAACCTCTGCCCATTCTGTTTTGAACTGATCCATGTCTAAAAGTCAGAAGCCCGCTGTAGTCAACAGAGACCTAATTTATATAATTAATTTATACAGATAATTTATATGGTACTATAAAGTAATGTTATAGTATGTAAATAGAATAATACTATTCCCCAGTGAGTCTACTACAGGAGAGCTTCTGAGGTATTTCTATTCACTATTTTACTTAATCTCATCTTTTCTCTTGTCATAAAACACTAAGACTGGCAGCATCTTCTGGTAAATGAAACTCAACTACTGAAGGAATAAACATGTTTTTCACACTCTACATGGCCTGTGCAAGTGCAGTGTTAACATGACAAGACAATTAAAGAAACAAAATCAAAACCACATTTCCTTGACCCTATGATCAGTGCCCTAGTTTCTTTTCCCATTGTTGTAATTAAATATTCTGACAAAAGCAAGGGAGAAAAGGTTCATTCAGCTTATAATTCCATGTTGTAGTTTATCGTGGAAAAGGCAAGACAAGGTACCTGACACAGTTAGTCACATCTGCAGTCAAGGGTAATGCTCACTGCTCCGCTCATGTCTTCCATCCTTCCACAGTTTAGAACCTAAACCTAGGGACTGGTACTGCACATTCTGGGGCTGGGTCTTCCCACAGCAGCTAATATAATTCAGGCAGCCCCTACCAGGGATTCCCACAGGCTAATCCAGTATAGACCATCTCTCACTGAGACGCTCTTTCTAGGAATCCTAGATTGGGTCAAGTTGACCACTGTAGTAGGTGAAAAATGTACTCCCAATCTTTCAGACTATTCCGCCTCTTATTTCGGCTAATCTGAGTTAGTGCAGGAGATACCTGATGATAAGATCATGAATTTGGAAGACTGATTTAACTATTGAAATAAGTGTTCAGGTCTTCATGTCTCTGGGGACTATACATTAAGTCACTGAGTTTCAGGCACTCGTTATGATCAGGGTTATGAAAGGCAAATGTGTAATAACTTCATTTTAGATTTTCATCTACCTCCATAAAAACCTGATGTAATATAAACCCAATATAATATTGATAACTTATGTTAAAGTCAATAGAATTTATCATTAAGAAAATTGTAATCATTCAGTAAAGACATTTTCTATTTTCACTTGCTTCCTTTCATCCCCCACACACACGTACACGCATACACACCACTTTAGAATATAGTTCAAGCTGGCTCCTACCTTGCAATGCTACCACTGCACCTCCAGACTGCAGAGATTCCAGCTATGAGCCATCACTTTCTTTTCTTCTCTTCTATTTTCAAATAGTTTTCATTACAGTGTCAGTATAAATTGCCTCGTTTCTTCACAGAAGATAAAACAATAGGAAGTTGAAGTTTTTAACCTTTTGGCAGTAGTGATGGCTTAACGGAAACCATAAGGAGAAATAGCTTGGTGTCAAACTCGCTCTGAGATATTAAAACTCATCTCTATTTAAAATCTGAGGTGAGCTTTCCTAAGCCTCATTAAGTGTAGGATGTAGCATAGTGATAAAGACGACAGTACCAGGTGGTGGTAGGCTAAGGGAAGTCTTCACTGAGACCCAGAGAACTTTGAGGCCTGAAGATCTGAACACTTATTTTGAAATTTAGAATCCTGCTTACAAATTCATGAGTCTATCATAGGTGTCTCCTGGGTTAATGTAGATGAGCTCAAATTAAGAGATAGTTTATTATGGAAGATTGATTATGGGTGTACTGCTGTTCATCCAGCAGGGAAGAACAATTCCCATCACATTGCCATTCTTGAAGGGAAGAAGTGTTTCTCCTATCCTATCTTGGCATGTTTGTCATTGTGTACCTGAGATAACTATCTCTGTGAGCTCTGTTCAGCTTCTAAAACTGATAGGTTATTATCACGTCCTCCAGAAATGATGCATGTTATATGTGTGTAGCCTTGTGCCTGGAGAGAAACATTGTTTGAAGTCTTCATCAGTATACAGCCACCTCAATACATGACAGCATATGCTCACATTACATTTACAGTGGATGGATATGTATGCATTTATGTATGTATGTATGTATGCATGCATGTATAATTATTTGTGACATATTTATATTGAGCTTGATATTATATATAACACAATATAATGCTATGTGTATATATTGTAACATACATGCATATATGTGTATATACACACTTGAGCTTGCTATACATTGCTAAAGTTGCTGATGATTGCATCAATTTGATCTCATAGTGAGATCTGAGATGTTCTATTTCTCATCTGTTTATCTCTAATTTTTTTCCATGTCAGCTTCAAAATTTAATAAGTCTTCATTCCTTCTGCCCGTGTCTTCTAATCTAAACCCTTAAGGCATCTTAGCAGCTAACCAGAGAGATAAGCAGCATTCTTTCTGTAATTGGCAAAGTTAGATACTCCATTTTCATTACAACTTTAAATCTGCCCGAACTGCCCTGCTGGCACAGAAATGCAGGACAAAACCTTATCAGGGAGGATTTCATCCCAGTCACTGGCTCTGTCCTTGTCGCTTTCAAAGGGGATCCTGACTAACCATTCAGAGCCAGGGCAGGAGCTCTCAGATGGAAAGGGAAAGTCTGGCAGGAGTCATCTGTCCCACAGATATTCCTGGGTGCTCAGGTCCTCTGGGTATTGCCTCTTTTTATCTGTCTTCAAGAATTAAAGCCATAGCTGGGTTCAGCTGATCTGGTGGGTGAATGCCAGTATTTTAAGGCTGGTATAGATAAGAACTAAAGGAATTGGGGGTTAAATATGTGGCAAATGAGCATATTGAATGTGGCTTAAGTTTATTCCCCTTAAAAATGCTGCCAGACACCCCAAAATGTAAGACGCTCAATGTTTTTTTCTTTTCTTTCTTTTTTTTTGAAAGAATGCTATGTGATCTTTGTGTAAGAAGGATTGGTTGAATAGATGAGGAGGCTACACAAGAGGCCTGGGAGACCAACTGCAACCCAGTCCTAATATCCTGTTGCTTAGATTCCGAGTCCTCTGTGTGATATTTTTTCAGTCAGAGAGACCTTTAAATCCCTATGGTTTCTACTCAGTTATAAGCAGTGTTTTCTCTTAATTCCCATGGCAGACATTGTCTCACAAATTTGGAGGGTAAAAAGAGAGGGAAGAAAACCTTTTTAAAACATAAACCCCACACTGCAAAACATAAGTAGGAAATGTTTAAGCTGGGAGCTTGGTTACCGTGACAACTAGGGTTTGCCAAACTCCCCTCTCAGAGATCTGGACCTTTGCTTGAAATGGTTGCTTCTCACATGGACTTTGACCACCAGATTTGTGGCTCCAGATAAATGTACTGAAAGGGAAGAGTGGAGTTGGCAAGGTCCCACCACCTGGAGGCATCATCTATACGGCAGGCAGTTCCCAGTTCATTTATTTGACTCCCATCTCCTACCCACAAATGATCTGTGAGGAAGGCAGAGCAGGCCAGAGCTTCTTAGTGATGGTCGGTTGCTGAGAAGACCATTAGAGAAAGAAGAATTATCTGCATGTTACAAAGAGAAGGCATGGGGACTGTGTAAGGGTATCTCCTGCTCTTTTCTTTCTCAACAAACACTCTTACTATTTCCTCCCACTGGAGACAGTAGACCATATTACATGTATTTATTTTTTTTTCAGTTGAAATAAAACTGGAAATAAGGCAGATTTGTCTTTAAGATTCTTATTGTCTTATCCCAACACCAAAGAATAAGCAGATCACTTGGTCATCAGGGATCATTTGATGATAACAGGTAATATATTCAGAACTCCTAGGAAACGTTGAAGGTGGGTGACTGGAGCAGGTACCACTAAAACTGTAGGACTAGGGCTGGTGTGGATGGCAGATGACACAGAGCTACAGCTGATCTCTCAAGCAAGCTATAAATAAAGGGTGGACGTGGTATGATCTAGGGGTGGATGATTTGTTTGGGGCCATGAATAAGCCAGGGGCATTCCTTGGGTCCAGTGCAGGGTGTTTTAAAGGTAAGGTTGAAAAACTCCATGGGCCACTGAGGGAGTGTGAGCCAGGACAAGAAGGAGCATTAGCTTTGAGGAAATTTAAACCAGATGGCAGAGCATTGCAAAGAAAGATATCAGGAGGCAGACCCAACTAGACAGCTCATATGATGCTGTACTCATTTGATATTATTTACTGTCTTGGAAGGCTGTTCCTCACTAGATGCTCAGTAGAGCATCAGTATTGTAGAGCCTCAGTTTCCCTGAGTCTTTCATAGGCTCTGACATTTTGTGATGCAAACTGCAGTCCATCAGATACATCTTTGTTCTGTCTGCATGTCCCAAGAGCACTGTGTGCCTAAGTTGAACACCATGAACATCATGAACATTGATTGCTTCTGGAAATGGGAGATTTGGTATTTTCTATGGCAGGAGATAAGTCTTTTTAGGCTGGCCATCCTCAGTGGCCACACTGAGGCCCACCTCTCACCACATGATGGAATCCTATGCTCTCCACTGGAGAGATCCCCTTGGAATTGAGGACAGCTGGTGTCTGCTTTCAGCATTCAACACAGACAATATGAGTTCTCTAACAAAAGCCTGTCACAGATTTTTTGCAAAAAGTATAGTATCACTCTTTTTTTTAATTTAACTTTATTTTCTAAGTTTTTTTATTTACATTCTTTATAAAAAGAAAATACCTGTTACTACTAGTGGGTATATTCAATTTTACAGTGTATTTTTCCCCCAAGTACTTCTACATAAATAATATAACTTTCTAAATACCTGGCAACTGTAGCAAATATCACTCTGAATTCCAGTATGAATAAACAGAGCATACAAAGCCTATATTACATAAAAAACAAACGACAATAACAATAACAACAAACCAACCAGAGTGTTAGCGCTGGAGAGATGACTCAGTGGTTAAGAGCACTTATTGTTCTTAGTGCAAATCTGGGTTTGGTTCCCAGAACCCATAGTTTGGCTTATGACTACCCATACTCCAGTTCCAGGGAGCCGATGCTCTATTCTGACCTACATGCAGTAGACATACATGTGATATACATACATACCTGCAGGGGAAACACTCATATGCATAAAATAATAAACAAAAAAATCCACAAATGTCATTAAAAAACAAAACAAAAAACCTGAAGCAATGCCTCTTCGGGAGTGTGCTACCTGCTGTTACAAAGTGAGAAGTGCTTCTTATTACCACTCCCAGGGCCAACTAATCCCATTCCAGTGGATGGGCTAGGTACCAGGTGACACATCGCCATCGACCAATGTTAGGAAGACCACTGGGGCCACCTCACTTTCCTTCTCTCTCAACAGTTTCATTTATCTAATAACTGGTGTTCTATGTGGTGTGATTTTATATTTGATGTTATAAAGAAAGAAAACAGAGACATGAAGGATGGAATATCCTAATAGGGGGATGAACAGTGTGTTATTCTTCAGTCAGCAATCCACACTTGTGCCTCCTCTCTCTTTCCCTCTCCCTCTCCTTCTCCCCCCTCCCCCACCTCTGTCTCCAGTTTGTATAGTTTTTAACTTATGTATGGTTGCATCTCCACTAGTAAGAATCTTTAGGACACCAAATGTTCTAAAATAATATAATTTTAATATCTTCTATTTTACCCTCAAAGATGCTAGGTAAGTTCCTGAGCTCATGTGGCTAGAGGGATGAAAAGAAGGCTTAAAATGCATATCCGACAGGATGAATGTGGCTGCCCGTTCATTGATTGTGTCCCTAAGGAAGACTTTGTAATTAACATGTAAAATGCTCTGAACCTAATGCTTCTAAAGAGCCTGGTGAGGTTGGGCATGCTATCTTCTTCTAAGAGGTAGAACACTGTCTTGGTGACCCCTGATATGAGGGATTGCAAATTCAAATTCCACAGCATCCCACACTGTGTTGGTTGGATTTTTTTTTTTTATTTTTTGGTTCAGCTGGAGTTTCTGGGAAGAAAGCGCTTCAGTTGAGGAACTGCTTCCATTGGATTGGTCTTTGAACATATCTGTGGGAGCATTTGCTTGATTGATCATTGATGTAGGAGGGTCAGTCCACTGGACGTGGTCCATGTCTGGGGAGGGCCTAGGAGGTACTAGGGTGTCTAAGAAAGCAAACAGAGTGAGCCACCAGGAGCAGGACACTGTGCAGCCTTCTTCCATGATCTCTGGTTTGTTTCCTGCCCTGTTTGAGTTCCTGTCTTGAGTTTCCGCAATGATATTAGGTGACATAAAGGTTAATGGACCCTTTCTTCCTAAGCTGCTACTGGTCATAGTGTTTATCACAGCAATGGAAAAACAGAAAATATAAGTGTGTGAGTTGAGCCAGGTGAACAATAACGGAAAAATATAGGGCTTAGAGAGAACTGGAACATCTTATCCTACTAAACACAGTACATCAGTGCTTCTACTGCCACTGCATACTCCTTTGAAACATGTCTGTAAGTAATGGCCTCTTATTATTAAATACCTTAACTTTCCCAGTGATAAATGTCGCCATATGCACCTTACCCACCATACATGGTAAAAGTTAAACTACAAACCAGAGCCTTAGATATGGGTGAACTAGGAGAGACAAAATTAGAGAAGGCTTTTTTTTTTTTTTGTAGTGTAAACTAGAACAGTGGCAGTAGGTATGATAGCAAGGAACTGTGAGAGTCCTAGTCTGGTGTTGGCTGGCTTAAAGGGAGGCACATCACATGCCGGTGCATTTTGAGTCATGAGGTATGCAGCAAAGCTCAGAGTGGGAGGGGTGAGACTGGTCAAAGGAGCTCCCAGAGGACATACAACCAGAGTAAAAATATTTGTCTGAGTGGATAGAAGCCAGATTTATGAGCAACAAAAGATTCACACAAGACTAGATGCATAAGTAGAGTAATGTATACAGTTTCCTGGGTGGGACAGACTCCAAAAGGTCACTCAGATATTTACAAGCACAAGGAAATGCTCTCACCTTTACAAGATCAAAGAGACATTAGCCTTGTGGAATTATACCCTGTGCTGCCACTATGTAAAACAGTCTAGGGGTTGCTTAAAAATTAGATGTAGAATGCCTATAAGACCTGGAAATTCTACTCCTCGGTTTGCATTCAAAAGAAGTGAAAAATGTGTTTGAGCAGGAACTTGTATACAAAAGTTCATGACATCATCACTCCTAATATCAAAGTGGTACAGACATATGTTCATCACTTGCATACTCATAGAGACTTGATTTAGCTACCCAAAGATACAAAACACCAGCAGTCTGTTGACACATGCCTGTAGGACTGCAACAGAAGGCTCACAAGTTCAAGCCAGCCTCATTTATATAGTGAGACCCTGTTTCAAAATGTTAATGACAAAACGATAAGTTAGGGCTATGCATACCCATCCCTTTCGCAACATGGGTCAACCTGGAAAACATTAGGTAAGTAGACATAGCACAAAAGGCAAGAGAACATATCCTAGTCTACATTCTATTGCTTTGATAAACATTGTAACTAAAAGACCTTGGGCAGGACATGATTTATTTGCCTTATATGTCCTAATTATTCCATCATTGGTGGAAGTCTGGGGAGGAATTCAAGCAGGAGCAGAGATGGGAACTAGGCGAGTGCTTCCTGCTTTCAGTGTGTGTTCAACTAGCTTTCTCATATCTCCCAGGACCACCTGGGCAGGGGTGAACCCTCTCAGTGGACTGGCCCCTCCTATATCAATCAATCATGAAAATGCACCACAGACTTGCCCACAGGTCAATGTAATAGAGGCTATTCTTCAGTAGAACTTCCTTCTTCCTGAATAACCCCAGTTTAAGTCATATTGACAAAAAACTGACCAGCATACGTACAATTCCATTCATATGAACAACCTAGACCTGCTCAAAATCTACAATAATAGGAAGCAGAAAGTGGTTGTTTAAGCTGGGGAAGATGGAGGATAGATAGTGGAAAGGTGTGAAGAAAATGCTCTCAAATCTACTATAGCAATGATCGCACATAGTTGTGTCCATATTGAGCCCCACTGGGCTTGCACATTTTAAATGAGTACATTGATGGTCATTGAATTCTGTATCAATAAATCTGTCCCTTGGGCCTTTTTACAATCCATTCCATCTTGAGCATCTCTGTTTGTCTGCCTTGTTGCAGGCCCATGTGCCACCGGCTGATTATGGTAATGGCCTGTGCTTGGGCGGCACCTTTCTTTCAAGGATGTCAAGGAGTTTGCAAACACTAATTAAGCCTGTGCTGCCAGCAGAGGGGTAAACATTGTTTTACCGTTCACAAACATTCAAGCAATCTTTTCTAACTGCAAGTGATACAACCTATTTCCTCTGCCTGGTTGGCTCTCGGACAATTTTTAACAATTCAGGATTTCAAACACATAACAGTTTGCCATGTGTTTCCCCTTACTGAAGGACTTCGTCTGAATAGTTCATGTCACTTAACTGTCCACCAACTCAGGAAGTCAGAATGATTGACTCAGACTGTGCTGACAAGTTGAGATCCAGAAAGAACGCACATGACAGAAAACAACTCAGGGGCCCCACATTGGGATACACAGGGCACACAGTGTCAACAGGAAGCTAAGCAGAGGAATAGACACTAGGGGGATGAATAAGGAAGCTGGAGCATTTTGTGCTATAGCACTGCGACACTCTTCACCTCCACCACGGAACAACTGTGGGCATTGGGGTCAAGTCTTAACTGAACTGCTGATCTGGTCCTGTGCAGTTAAATCTATAAATTATTTTACTATGTAAAATACAGAGGCTCGAAACCCAGGGCTTTGCCTGTACGAGGCAGGCATTCTTCAGTGAGTTACAACCTTAGCCTTATTCCCTCCTTTAACTGATAAAGTTCCAAGCATATGTATCCAATTTTTCCCATCACATGCACACGAGTGTGTGTGTAGGCATGTGCATGTGTGTGCAGGCAGACAGGCAGGCAGGCAAAGAAGCTAGAGGAAGACTTTGAGTGTCTTCTATTGCTTTCTACTTTATTCTCTTGAGACAACCTCCCACCAAACCTGGTTTGCTGTTTTTAAATTGGGTTCATAGTCATCAAGCCCCAATTATCCTCCTGCCTCCCTGCTCCCACACTCTTCATCCAGTGTTGGGAGAACAGACCCTTGGCTATGAACAGCTTTTTCTTTGGGTGACAAGAATCCAAATTCAGGTTCTCATGTTTACATCGCAGGCATTCTTGCCTACAGAGTCATTGCCCAGTTTGCTAACTACATCTGGAAGTCAAAATACACTGATAGGAAATACATTCTAATTTATCTCATGGGAGAGGGAAGCATTCCCATCATTCTCTGGAGCAAGTGAAGCAAGCTGTAAGATATGAGCATAAAACTGCTACACCAGATATTCTTTCTATTGCATCAACTTGAACTCAAGCTTCATAATTTTCCACTTCAATGGGATTTTCTATTCACCAAGTATCTATGCAACTGCTGGCTAGCAATGGAAAGGAAACAGCCATAGCCTCTACTTAAGCTTCTCTGCCCCTCCATGTGGGGATGGTGAAAGAAAGGCATAACGAGTAAGCTGTAATGCCTACTGTGTTCTATGGAGGTATTTCTTTCCGTGGGATTGTGTATGTTTCCAAGAGGACTTCATAACCTGGGCCAACAGGAGTAAAAGCAGACTTCTGCATGGTGGTGTATACCATTTGTATTAGTTGAGGGTCAAATATTGGTCTTTTATTGTCATTTAGATACAGGGTTTCACTCTGTAGCTCAGACTGGCCTGGGTCTCACTATGTCATTCATGTTGTCTTCAAACTCATGGCAATCCTACCTCTTCAGCCTCTCAAATACTAGGATTATGGGTATAAAACATTATGCCTTGTTTAGTGGATTGTTTCTCTCCTCTGCAGATTATCAGGTTTGCTCTTGTCTATTAAATATCTACAGAAAGTACAAATAACCACCCCAACTCTATGTCACTTAAGTTAGTTATATGAAAGATGTATTAGTCTTAATGAAAAGGAGTCGTTTTTAATAAATAGCATACACACTGGCAGAGAAGATTTCTGTAGAGCTATATCAAATTGGCAGTGCCTCTCCTTGTGCTTGTGTTAATTGATAAATTCAGTAGCTGTTCATTGGATATCTTCTATGGATAGGGGATGTCCATGCAGAAGGGAAATTGCCTGCTTTTATCCTAGTAGGGTAGCCACACAGTCAGAAGGAAAGTATATTTTGTGAGATACTAATAAACATTAGGAAGAGAAGTAAAACCAGACAAAGGGCCAGAGAGTAATAAATCTGTGATTTCTACAGTTTTGGTCAGGACCGATAGATCCGACTCAGAAGGTACAGTTCAGCTGAGCCAGGAGGAAGGGTGAGATCCTTAGGTGAGTATGAGAACAGGTATGGTGATTCTATGGATTGGATTAGGTCAAAGTTTTTGAGAAAATGGAAAGTTGTTTTAAAAAAGACATTATAGAGGCTGGAAAAATGACTCAGTGGTTAAATGCACTTGTCTGCAGTAAACCTGAGTTCAGTTTGCAGCACCTTCATGATGGCTTACAACTGCCGCAGGATTTTCCCTGTCCAATTACATCAGTAAAGAAGAGGTCTGTGATTGGACAGGGAAAAGGGGGCGGAGCTAAGAGTTGCAGAGAGAGGGAGGGTACCAGAGGGTAAAAGAAGAAGAACCATGGTCGCGGAGGTGAACCTGAGTGGCAGTTACCAGCCACAGGTAGCTAAGTTTTCACAAGGTTAGAAACATTGGGATGAAGCTTTTATCATTGTCAATAGGCTCTAAAATTATCGTATTGACATCTTGTAAATTGTGATATTATTGATACATAAATCTGATTGGTTAACTATTAAGCTTTAAGAGTCTTGATTCTACCAGGTGTTGAGATGGCTGGTGTGTGGAGCGTTGTGTGGTAGTGAGATGAACTATGGTGGTGGGCACAGGAGAGATGGCTAGCACTAGGACCTCTGAGTGAGATGGCCCAGTGAAAACCCTGTGGCCTCACAGAGCTAGAAAGATGGCAGGCAGAGAGACTAGTGAGTGAGATCACCCCGCAAGAGCCTGGCACTAGTGCAGGAACATGCTGGCACGTTTTTTTAATATTTACCTCAGCACACAACCGTCTATAACTGAGTTTTAGGAGATCTTGTCCTCTCCTTTGGTCTCAGTGGGCAGTACCTGCTTGTTGTGCTCAGATATACATGTATAAAAAAACACCTATATACATAAAATAAAAGTATATAAATCTTTTCTTAAAAGAAAGACATCCCACATTGATTACTCCAAGTCTGGGAAGCAACCGTGATACCATGCTAAATTAACACAACAGAAGAGTTAAATACTGACTTGAGAATAGGTGCAAAAATAGTCCAAGATTGGTTGACACCATTTGTCACATATGAGACCAAAAGATAAGAGGAAGGATAAAGAAAAAACAAAAGTATTTTGGTTTCAGACTAGTGTAATTTTCTTGTCTCCAATTCAGGATGAGCACGATATACTAGGCATTTGGAAGAACCTAAAAAAAAGTGACATACTTGTCTTTTTCTGACCATGTGACTCTATGTGTCCATGAAATATTTAAGCCCAGTTCTCTAAGATTAAGAAGTGGGAATGTGGCATATTTCAGGCAAAGCAACAGCTTTAGGTAAAGGAGAGGCTCAAAGGCAACTAATGATTTGTGGGAATGTAAGTCGTTTGGCTTTACAGGAGTGAATAAAACAACATAGGTAAGACTTTGGAGGTCACATACAAGAGACAGGCAAGGGCCAAATGTCCTAAACTAAAGAATGTGAGTACTTCCTCTTGATGGCTAGCACACACTAGGCCTAAGAGTTTGTTGGATCTATTGAATGCCAGGCCTTGAGGAACAGTGAATTGTTTCAAGCTGGATGGTAACAATATAATCAGAGTGATATTTTAAGGAAATTTAATCTGATGTTAGGATGAAGACCTTGTTTGCAGTAGTACAGAATTGGAAACAAGAATAGAAGTCAGGCTGTTGGCTCCAGAAATCCAATTGAGAGGACTGAGCTGGAACAGGTAGGATAGGTGGGGAAGCTTTCTTCTTATTCCTCAGTGTTACTGTTGGGTGTATACAAAGAATATTGTGTCAAGAACATCACCAAGTTTACCTTATATACACAAACTCCCACAGGAGAATGTTTTTAATTCTTTAAATGTTTTAGATTTGTTTATTTTATGTGTATGATCAGTGGTTTGCCTTCGTGTATGTGTGTGCACTCCATATGCATCTCTGCTGCTTTGGATGTCATAAGAAAACATGGAATCCATTTGAAATGGCATTGGAGTCACCATGTAGGAACAGAATCCAGGTTTTCTGCAAGAACAACAACTGTTTATCATCACCAAGTCATCTCTCCTGTCTGTCCTCATTTTTTATCCTTGATGTAGTTTATGAAGCCTTAAATGTATCAGTACAGTGGATAACAGGGGTGTTCTTAAATATGTACTACCAGATTGCATTTCACTTCCCCGCCCCCAGCTGTAAGAGTCAAGAATGTGAAGACTTGTAGTTTACTCTCTCATTGCTTCCTAGATTCTCATGGGAGATCAATGGTAGTGCAGGGACTTACAGAAACATTTTTATTATTGCCTCCTGGGCCTATTTCATGGCAGCAGCATGGAGCATCCAATCACCTCACTCAACCAACATAAACCTCTCTACTTATCCACTCAGGGTTATTTCACCCAGAGCTGTTTCTTCCCACCAAGTTGGAATATGACAGATGGTGATTAGTAGAGAAGCTGCTTTCTACACATCAAGCTCCAGGCTGGGATTTGGTTCCAGGTAGATATTTGTCTGCTTTTCTTGGCTGTCACTAGTAATGAGCCAGGCTTGTTGGTGGGAGAGAGAGTCTTGTCACAGTTGTGGACCAACAGGGTGTGTAGTGCCTTGTGTACTGCCCTGTGTTGGAGATCTTAGAGAAGAGGATCCAGAGTCAGAAGGACTTTGGACTGTGGATATGGAATCTCTCACACGACATGTGTCCTTTGGAATTATTGACTTTGATGACTCCGTCTACCCTTTTTTTTTCATAGAGCATGGTCTACTAGATGCCGACATTGCCATCTACACTGGTGTGCAAAGAGAAATAAATGCATGTGTCTCCTGCTATAAAATACCAACAGCTTGTTGGTAAAGAGTGATAAGTAAACAGATGAGTAAAGTATGGTAAAATAAAAGCTTATAAATTTCATTTTCATTTCCTGCTAGAGCGTTTATAGGTATTTTGTAATACTTTACCAGACCTACATAAAAAAAAAAGTTATCTTCATTTCTTTTCCTATGCTAAGAGTTAATTGCTTATTTTAGGAAGTCATGAATACAAGAGCCTTTGGGCTGGGCGGATGACATGAGGAAGTGGGGGGCATGTAGGAGGGATGGAGAGTGGGTAAACGGAGGAACACTGTGTTCCAAAGGGGGCAGCTGCTATGCAGAGCAAGCAGATTGTTCCTGGGCATAAATACACAGCCAATGGTGCCAACTCTTATGGTTTTTCAAAAGAAATTGAGTTTTATGTGAAATTCCTGATTTTTAAATTTTACCAACTAAATTAAATAATTAAAAATAAATGCAGTCCCAATGAAACCCTCCCTGACCAGACTGTCTGGGGCAGTAGAAGGATGTTTGAAGAGGCAGATTTGTGGAAGTCCTAAGGAGGAGTGCAAAGACAGTAGCAGAAGTGCCTGGAGTTACCCAACAGCTCCCATCAGTGAATAATGCCTTTGTTTCCCAGAGACAGAAAAGGAATCTCAAGATACTTGTCATTTGCTTTCTTCTCTTTGCTATTGCAAAGCACTTTGCAGCATTTTGAAGAAAACAACACTCAAGTAAACAACACTATTTTCTTTGAAGATGAAATCAATCTCAGAACACACCCTTTGAGGTTCTGAGCACATCTGACCATTTTCTCCACACCCCTTGACACACAAACTAAATGAGCCATTATGCTGTAAATTTGTCTTCAAAGAAGCAGGGAGAGAGTCGAAAGAACTGGGCATAATGGTCCTTGGACAGGGATTCCACCGCCAAGAATGCTTCCGTCAGCCAGCTGGTCCTTATGCCTCAAGTCCCTGCCATCATTCTACTATGTTTCTCCTCCATAGCACTGCAGGGGTGCTATGTGCCTGTTCCTAGACTCTGGCTATCATTGATGTCTGAGACCATGTCTGTGTCTGGTAGCTATAGACTAAAGAAGGAAGGTACTTTTGACCTTGTAGCATTTGAAGTATGGCAGCTGTGCCTTTGCTTGGAAAGTACATATGGGCCTGGGCTATGTGAGCAGCAGAGAGTCCCTAGAGGATGGAGTGTAGAGAGATGAACTTCCCAGTCCCAGTCCTGCTCCTTTGGCAGCCTATGTTCTCCAGAATCTTCATGGTGCCAGCTGCCCTTTGCTTCCCACCAGCCAATGGCTATAAATACAGTCACATTTCCCACATACTGTATTTATGTTTCAGAAAATGTCTGCGTTGCATACGTAATAGGGGAGATATAATTATAATATTTCAAAACTGGCCAAATTCCGTGAAATATAAAATAACAGATGGTACCACACAATATTGGTGTGGTGTGCTTCGTTTAAATCATAACTGGGGCCTGAAAATGTTCCCATTTGGTACAGGGTGGTGATGAGAGTGTAAGTGTTGAGGGATAGGGGTGGGGTGTCTCCCCTTCTTTATCCTCTTGTAGCTTTATTTTAGGGATAATGGAGCTGCGATGCTGTCCGTGCCTAGAAGCCTCACGTCCAGCCTCACTGACTCACCATTTGCAGGCATCTCAGGGTTTCTAGCTGTTATCCGAATAGCAGAGGTATGAGCTGTGAACTCAAGTTATGGATTGGATATTACCTGCTTTTTAGATATCTGTCCTGCTTACATGGGCATTTATCTCCCACATGATCATCTATCCACCAAGGGCTTCAGCAAAAGTTCTTAAACCTTCAGATAGAGCACAACGGTTACATTGGACATTTCCAATCAGATGTAGGTTATGCTTTAACCCTGTATTTGACCATTGTTTTCTCTTTTCTTCACCCAAAGTCAAAGCAATTTGAGATATCACTACCCCTCAGAGGTTTCTTGGGAACTGGAGTTTAATGTGAAATCAGACCAGGAGACACACATGTTACTCTGGCGTTCAAATCCCTCATACTTAGCAAAATGGTTCACTTATTTGGACAGGTCAACATTTGCATAAGTGTTTACAAACAGCCCACATTCTACGAGTAGCTATATTTTCCTCATCCTAGTGGCCATTTTCATATTACTGAACAGACTATAAAATTTAGCAGTAAGTTTTTAGACCATGTGTAATCATAGGCACAGGAGCCATACATGCCTGTTGGAGAGTCTCTCTGCCTGAAGGTAAAATCTTTCATGACTCAGCCTTTACTGAGTCAAAGGCCAGAAAAAGTAGCACCAGCTTGTGGAAATAACCATTGAGTATCTGCCTTTAGCCTTCTTATGAGAAATGATTTCTAGGATTCCTGCACATCACAGGTTCTTGAGAATTTGACTATAAGCAAACAGTTGATCTTTGGGTAGATCAACTTTAGTGGCAATATCTTGCTTAATATAGTGAGGGATATTTTAATAACAGAAATATTTCAAAGACTGAAAAGCTCCCTTACACGAGGTTGTAGATGTCAATAAGTGGACGAATCCATGCAATTAAATCCAAATGTGCTGTGTGGTGAATATAGAAAGGATACCAGAGGCTTGCTTTGCCAAATGCTGCTAGCCAGCTATAGCAGGAGTACTTGGAAGCTTGCTAGAAATATGATTTCTAGGCTCCACTGAGATTTAAGAAATCAGTTACATTTTGGCAAGATCTCCATGTGGCGTGTGTGTTTTAGAATCTGAGAAGCCCTGTTCTCCAGCACCCTCTCTAATAGACATCTAAGTGAATTGAGGTTACCAAGAGCATATGGCTACTTGTAGCCCCCAGCTCTCTCAATTTTTAGGTAGAATAATGGCATGCAAATAGGGTTAAAGGAGTCTACTTGACTCCTTTACTCAGATGTGTTCATAACACGATGGGGTTAGAAAGCATTTACCTTTCCTGTCTGACACTGTCCACATACCTGTCATCTAGGAAGGGTGCTGAAATCCACACTATAAGCTATTTCTTTGAACTTTGCCATTAAACAACTCTATGAAAATGATAATATCTTAACTAAATGGGTAAAGTCATTATTAGCAATTAAGCTATTAATGTTAATTAGTGCATCAATTTACTATCAGAGAGCAAGGCTTATCATCTTTGTATCCCCACTATTTAGCATGTTGCCTGACAAATATTATTATATACTTTATCTGGTATGTATAGCTTTTTGCAAATAAGAATTTGAGGTGACATTACCTAGTCAAATATGTTTTCTGGAAGTAGAGTGACTCAGACTCAAAATAATTCAAGAGATAGATGGGTAGAAAGACTCCACCCAGAGGAAATTTTGAGGATTCTGAAGGCCTAGGGGCCTGGATCTGGTCAGGAATAGAGGTATGACAGCAAGGCACTGAGGATTCACACTGCTATGAGTCGCTACCTCCTCCACAAGATGCATATGGTGAACTAAATGAGCCACATGGTGGGTGTCTTGGTTACTTTTCTACTTCTTCAATAAGGTATCATGACCAAGGCCACTTACAGAAGAAAGTTCACTAGTGTTTCAGAGGATAAGGCCATGATCATCTTAACTGGGAACATGATGTTGGCAGGCAGGCAGGCAGGGCTCTGGAGCAGTAGCTGAGAGCTTGCATCTAGATTCATACATTCAAGGCAGGGAGAGATAAGAGGAAATGGCATGAACTTTAGAAAACTCAAAGCCCACTTCCAGTAGCATACCTCATCCACATCTCCTAATCGTTCCCAAACAATTCAACCAACTGGGACCAACTATTCACACATATGAGCCTGTGTATGTGTGTGTGTGTGTGGGGGGGGTCTCATTCTAATTTAACTCACCACAAAGGGTGACTCCTGCTGCTGTTGCTGCTCCTTGTCAATTCAAAGGCTTGGATTATGCACCTGGCTTTATAATCTTAGGTGTGATATGACAAAATGCTAAAGAGGGTAGACTCTAGAGCAAAATTGGTATTCGAATCTGAGTATGCCTCTCCTTACCCAATTAATAGGGTTGAGCAAATTACTCAACTTCTTTAATCCTTCTTCTTTACCTGTAAAGATGATGATATTGCCGGCACCAGACCAGAGGACTCTGACTAGGTTGCAATGATGGGACACAGTATGCTTTACTCCATGTCTTGTGCAGATCAAATGACAAGCAAATGCTGTGCCTCAATTGCCATTGCTATTGTTTTCCTATGTCGAGCTCTGTAAGCTACTGAAATGTGCATTTGGATATAGGCATATATTTAATATCGGCGTTTAACAGACCCTTTTATTACTTTCTAGCACCACCCAAGGATTTCTTCTGCTCTCTGTTACGAGTGTTCTTGCTGCAGGATTCAGCACTCTCCTTTCATACGTACAAATAGTTTCCTGGGAGATTTTCATTTGTACGCAAGCATGGCAGATCTATATGCCCATAAGAAAAGTTATTTCACTCAAGGTATTTCCCTTAACCCGCACTGACATACTGATAAATATATTCTTCATCGCAATGCTGAGAAAGTAGAAGAAAATTCTAAGCAGGAAGCCAAGCTCAAACCTTCTCACATTTAAACAATCTTCCATGAGCTGGGTAGGAATCCTAGAGATGAGGGTGACTCATAGGATAGAAAAATAAGTGACATTTTTAAGGAGGATGGCTTGTTTCATGGAGAGGCAGTAACATCCAGTTGTCACTTTGCATGCTGCTGTTCTTGAGAATTCTAAAGGGAGGGATTGTGAATCTCTCCATTGTTCCTAAGAAATAGGAGCTCAGATGCATACAAGTAGGGTCCAGCATGTTAGAGTGGACGACTGAGTGCATGAACCACTTTTCTCCATGACTCTCTTCTTCTGTTCCAGGCTCCTGCCAAGGACATCATCTGCATTTTATTACTGCACTTCCCCAGTGTCCTCTGGACTGTGTCTCAAGCAGGAGCACAGTCCCATCAACAGGCATCACTGTAAACATGAGGGGACTCAGTCCTGCTTGCCACCACTTTTAATCACTTGCTGAGTTTCTACCATGAGACAAGGCCGAATGACTAAATTCCTGCTCTGGAGAAGTTTGGCAGCTGGAAGTAGCTACAGAAAGATAAAGAAATAACAGCTGTACTTTGCCCTATGTGCTCTAACAGGAAACACACCAGGCGCTGGAACATCCCAGAAAAAAGTAGACACTTTTAATGGTCTTTGCCAGCAAAACACAACGGCCCGATTCACTTTTTACGGTAGAAACTCATTGGGATGGACACTGTGGTCAAATGAGTCCATTGAATTGGGATGTTTGTTTACGTAAGAGGTTGTGTTTCAGCAGTTCTAGGGGGAAAATGCCTGTGAGTGCCATTCCTAGGAACCAGTGCTTAAAAGAGAGTGTGTGGGGGAAGAGGAATGGCTTCTTCAGAACCCAGCTTCTCTAAGCAGTGCAGACATGAATACTCCCAGAGGCAGAGATCTGGTTTGGTGTCTGGAGAGAGTAGGTACCACCCCATCTTTTCATAGATGAGTCTCAGTGCTTCTTCCTTCATTTCACAATTATTCTCAACCCACAGAAATCTGGCATTGACATCCTGATTTTTACTATAGCCTGCCATGATCTCCCACTGAGAATCATCTTGTGGAAGAATATTAATATACATTTTACTGAGGTTTTGGTAGCTATCCATGTTGTTACTCCCTCTGTTTTTGGAACCTGTCCATGATTTGGTGACAAAGCACTGTCTTTGTCACACTCCATCACCCCACCCCTGCCCATCCTTGGTTTCTTCAGCTAGGCCATTAAAGAATTCTTTTAGACTCACTTCTCCATTTTCTTATTTCTATGTTTATGTTTCAAGAACTGGTTTCCTTAACATTATCGATAACTTCCAATCACTATTTGGTTTGATGGATATGACTAGGAGTTTCTCTCCCCCACCAAGTTCTGAACTAGTTGAGAAAAAACAAGTCAAACAGATATAAAAATACAGAGTTTATGAAGGGTAACATTGATTTATGTCTAACATGTCCACCAAGAATGTTTCATTCCGTACCTTTCTTTCTCTCAAATGCCCATATTCACTCAGCCACAGGCTGATTAATTTGTCAGCTGTGGATATTGTCTTTCTCTACAGATAGGACCTTCCAGAGAAGAGAACACACATAAACTGTCAGCAGTTTTTGTAAGGTTACATGACAGAGAAGAAGAGAGAGGGAAAGAGGGAAGGAAACAGGAAGCAAAGGAGAAAGGAAGAAAAATCAATGAATACACATGAATATAGATGATGAAATAGTGCATGAATCCTGCCTAACAGAGAAACAAGGGCTCCAGCATACCAGATGGTAACCCCTTTTTCCAGTCAAATGAATCTGTCTTATTCTTCCCTCTGGAGAGAATAGGTACCTCCTTGACTTTCTCTCCTCCTCCTTCCCTCTTTATCTGTGTGTTTAGGGGATGCTTAGGGCAGTAAGGTTAGCAAAACAAAGATTTTTATGCCAATACTTGCTCTAAGAAGGGGACTGATGCTATTATATAAAGCTAAAGAAACCCAGAAAGAGAGAGAGAAAAGACAGCTCCCCCAATTACTACCTATACTGAAAAAGGTTTCCTTAGCCAAAACCCTTTTCTGAGCCACAGAAGTATGTATTCAACTTCTTGACTGGATGTCTCAAATGCAATTGCAAGTCAACTTGTCCTGAAGGTATGGCCTCACACTGAATTTGTACTGTGTGCCAGGGATCATATAGCAGCCCATGTTAGCTATAACACTAGAGTTCCCTGTTGGCTCTTTGAGGTAGATAGTGAGGGTCATGGGTGAAATCAAGTTGTAAAATGAGGACATGGGACTAGACAGCAGTCTGACTCCACAACTGTTAGCATCAGTGCTGTACTGACTTCTCAACCCAGAGCACAGCTGTTCTCTCCAGCTGTGCTGGAACTGAGTGCCTCCCTACTCAGTCACTGACATCATTAGCATCCAAAAATACAACAAGCACTCAAGTTGCCAGTTTTTCAAATCCCTCACCGTCACTGAATCCTGAAGATGGTATTAACTGGACCACTCCATGCCCATCACCATCATCTAGATCTCAGGACTGAGCTCCTCTCTTTTGCCTGAATGATTACAGTGTTCTTCCATAACCAGGTCAGCTACCTTTCACCATATTCTGCATATTCTGTAGAGTGATCATGTATACTCACTCATGCAGCATCTTGGTTAGAGATGAGCCAGTCAATAGAACCTTCAGTATCTGAGTACCAGTACTCCTTCAGTCCTTTACTGTGACTGCTTGGCTGA
The DNA here is from genome assembly GCA_036184795.1 of Tokudaia tokunoshimensis. Taxonomy (NCBI): domain Eukaryota; kingdom Metazoa; phylum Chordata; class Mammalia; order Rodentia; family Muridae; genus Tokudaia; species Tokudaia tokunoshimensis. The sequence continues at coordinate 27,663,918 of BTHU01000008.1, forward strand.
CCTATTTGGTCCCTGGCTCTGGCTACCTTATTTCATTCCCTAAAATGGATCATGATCATCTTCTACCAGTGTCATGTCTTCTTCTGGGGCCTTTCACCACTGGCTCATCCTTTGGGTATCAGATGGAATCACTTCTTCCTAGGTAAGCCTTCTTTGTCCCATCAAACTAGACCAAGTCTCCCATTTCTCCTCTCTTACCATATTGCATCTTTACATGTAGACAATTGTTACCATTATGATATTTTTTTTGTTTTATGAATGGTTATATAATATTTTCTTACCTCCCCTGGACCATAAATTCAGGAGGCTAGAGGCTTCATCTGATACTAATCTCTGGTTTATCTCAAGGGCCAAGTTTAGTTATAGAGATGTTTAGTGGATACTAATAAGATGTGTGTGTGTGTGTGTGTGTGTGTGTGTGTGTGTATACCCATGACATTGGATGAAGGCAGAGGTTGGGGACAACTTACCATAGTTCTCTTCTCCCACCATGTGCATCCTTGAGGACTGAGCTCATGTCACCACGTTTGGTGGGGCATACCTTTACCCACTGAATGGATCATTTTGTGATCCCTGGATACTATTCTAATGATCATGGATGCTCACACCAGTTGGGTACTTTTATGTGGCAGACACTGTGTTCAGTAGTTAATATAAATTATCATTCATTCTAACAACCACATGTGGAGATAGTTACTTTGCTTATCCCAATCATACAGTGAGGCAACTTAAGATGAGAGAAGCAGGAACCATGCCTGGAAATGCTAAATATCACAGCTAGGTTTTAAATTCACTTCTGTTTGGTTGTCTCTAATGGGGCCTTAATACTTCTGTAGTACCAACTGCTGGCCCATTTGTCCAAAATGGTCTAATTTTTATGGCTTCATTTTGAGTGCAGTTCACACTTAAATAAAAGTTTATCTCTGACTTCAGTAGTTGCATATTTCCTTATTTATGTTTTTTCCATAAATGAGAGAGGACAAAGGAGATCTAGCTAACATGAGGTCAATAGTCCAGAGCCCTGTTTAGAACAAGGAGGACTGAGATATAGGTGGAGGCTTAGGAATCTAGAGCCCAGATAAAAAGACATCTAAAGTTAGATGAGAGGGCAGGAGGAGCCCTTCTTGTTCCAATCCCCCAAGTCCACAAGCTAGATGGGAATCTTCTCATGGACAATGTAAGCTGGAGGGAGAAGGCAATAATTTCTGGAAGGGAACACAGAGATGTAATATTGAGGTTACCATGGTTACATAGAGGCATTCTTTTCATTTGAAATGTGGACCTGGAAGTTCCATAGTAGGTGTATATAGGGTCAGCTCAAGACTATGACCTGTTGGAGAGTAATGAACCAGTCTGTCACTGAACAAGACTTCAGATACCTCCAAACTGGGCTAAATGGTTCATAGATTTTTCACTCACTCTTCATGACTGCTCAGTGTGATGACTACCAAGCATTATTCACCAGGTAGGAAAAATAGAGCCCTGAAGAAGAGACAGTACTTAACTAAGACAATAATAGCATGTTGCCTTCTGGCTTCTCTTGCTAGAAAGAGACCTTATTGCCTGTACATGGCCTCTCTGAGGATCATTTGTGATCTCATGTCGTAGGAAGATTGAATGTTCTTTAGTTCATTTATGCATGCACACCTCTATTCTTTGGTTGCTGAATATTCCCAGAAACAGGCATAGAAGACAGCAAAACTAGGCAAGTCCTAAACACAGAACACAGAAATATAAGCAGTGACCATGGAACTAGCATGGGTTTCCTGTTTTCTAATGTTCCCAGTAGGTAGAAACATCACCACATCATAAGTTGTAACCTATTTCCACAAAAAATTGCAGCATAGAATAAGAAAACTAAAGGTAAGGGTGTCTGCAAAAGGCAAGAAGCAAGACAGAACAAGGTATCTATGCAAGGTAAGAAATCTAAAGCTTGGGAACCTTCACAAAGCAAGGGCTATGCATGGCATAGGGGGACCTGCAAAAGGCAAAAGAACTATTATTATACATGGTAAGTTGTCTTCACATGACAAAGGATCTTCACAGGACTGGATCTCCTATATTGCCTTTCAGTATTGTGATGCTTAGAAAACAGATGCCTAAAGACACTGTCAAAAAGACGAAGTGGCAACCAACTAACTGGGAAATGATCTTTACCAACCCTACATCCGACAGAGGGCTAATATCCAATATATACAAAGAACTCAAGAAGTTAAACTCCAGAGAGGCAAGTAACCCTATTAAAAAATGGGGTACAGAGCTACACAAAGAGTTCTCACCTGAAGAATATCTAATGGCTGAGAAGCACCTAAAGAGATGTTCATCATCCTTAGTCATTAGGGAAATGCAAATCAAAACAACCCTGAGATTCCATCTCACACCAGTCAGAATGGCTAAGATCAAAAACACAAGAGACAGCAGTTGTTGGCAAGGATATGGAGAATGAGGAATACTCCTCCACTGCTGGTGGAATTGCAAGCTGGTACAACCACTCTGGAAAGCAGTCTGGCGGTTCCTCAGAAAACTGGGCATGACACTCCCGGAGGATCTGGCTATACCACTCCTGGGCATATACCCAGAGGTTTTACCTGCATGCAATAAGGACACATGCTCCACTATGTTTATAGCAGCCTTATTTATAATAGCCAGAAGCTGGAAAGAACCCAGATGTCCCTCAACGGAGGAATGGATTCAGAAGATGTGGTATATTTACACAATGGAATACTACTCTGCAATTAAAAACAATGAATTCACGAAATTCCTAGGCAAATGGTCAGAACTTGAAAATATCATCCTTAGTGAGGTAACCCAATCACAAAAGAACACACATGGTATGCAGTCACTGATAAGGGGATATTAACTCAGAATCTCGGAATACCCTAGACACAATTCACATATCAATAGATTTCCAAGAAGATGGAAGGAGAGACCCCTGGTCCTGGAAAGACTGGATGTAGGGGAATGCCAGGACATAGAAGTGAGAGGGGGTTGAATGGGGAAAAGAGGGAGGGAAGGGGGCTTATGGGACTTTCAGGGAGGGAGGAAACGGGAAAGAGGAAATGATTTTGAATGTAAATTAAAAAAAACTTAGAAAATAAAATTAAAAAAAAAACAGATGCCTGGCACATAACTATGAAATGATGTTTCCAACCTGCATCTTAAAGAACGTCAACAATCCTTCACACAAATGGGTCCTGTTGACCAATGCAGATGACTGCATTTGCAGCATGTCTTTCTGCTTTTAGTGTCTTGTTCTTCTAAAGCCAATGTCTGTACCCAGGCCTTCCAGCTTTCATTTTGTGGAATCAGCTGCTTGGCTATCCTGTCTTCTCTCCCTCTCTCATCCCTCTGTGTCCTTGTGGGCAGTGGAGGCTTTTCTTCAAACCATCATTTAGAGTTTAGATTCTCTTCCACAAAATCTGTACCTCAGGGATTGCTGATGGAACATCATGGAGAATAAACAGAAGGGGCTCTGTACACTTTGCCATTTCAGATCTTTGAATAAGGCTTATCTCTTCCTGACATGCCATTAAAGAATTTTAGTCTTTCATTTTTTTTCTGCACTCTAAAGCATGGTATTGGTGTCTGCACATAGACTATATTGCTTCTTGCCTTGGCTACTATGAAGGCCATTGGCTTGCCATAAAGGAAGCATAAAAATGATCTTTCCAGCTTGGCCCTCTATGGACAGATGCCTTTAAGGGTCACAGGGGACTTTTGACCTATCTGTGTATCTTTTTACAAGTTACCAGGAACATGAATTAACCACAGGGAGGTTGATATTATCTGCAATAAAATATAGAACTTCAAGGAAAGCTTTATTGTGAGTGTACTTGGATATTCATATGGATAACAATTGCAAAACAAGCTTACTAGGAAGACAGAATGCTTGGTGGCTATATTAGCATAGTGAGCATCATGGAATCTTTGTGGCATGAGCCCAACTGATAGATAGATCATTGAAGGGCATTCTTGGGAAAAAGAATAGTATGGTTCTCCTGGGATTTCAGTAGCTCACTTAAGAATGTCAAAAAAAAAAAAAGTAAGCCTGAGCACTTTCTTTCTCCTCTAAGCAATCTCCAGTAGGTAGGTACGGCCCATGTATACTGATTTTAGAGCTCCATCTGGGATACCATTATCACCAAGGAATACAGATTTGGCTTAATAATGATGTGAAAACAAGTCTGAGAGTAGATTGGAATTTACCAGCTCATGTTCAGCCAACATGGAGAGCACCAAACAGCAGCCTGAAAACCATGTACAGGTGGACAGAAGCCTGCCATCTACCTTCTATGGAGAAGCAGATTTATAGTACCCAAGCCACTAAGACCAGTGTGCAAGACCAGCCTGTGCAAAGACTGGTCTGACCTTTGGTTCATCTCCTCTACCACTGGATAGTGGAGATGGGGGGGGGGTAGTGATGCTAAAATCAAGACAGGATACAAGAGAAAGAACATACCTAGTTGTGACATGGACTTTAACATCTCTCGACTTTCTGTCTGGAATGCTCTGGTGCTGGACTATGATAGCTGGCTGACTGGGTACCAGATGAATTTTGAGATTACAGTTACCCAGGGCAAGATCAGGGTTGGCTATAGACAGATGAAAGACAGAACAGAGTTTGGTGGCTCCATTTACCAGAAGTAAAACCAAAACCTGAGATGGCTGTCAGCCTCATCAGGAAAACATGAGAAAATGACCCTGGCAGCTCTCTGGATAACAAGAGCATCATTTTGGAGAACCACAAACTCAGTCTAGGGCTAGATTTTCAAGCATAAATGAACATAGTACAATACATAAGTTTAAGCTATTTTCCAGCATACCAACCTTCTGAATTTACCATACCTTTGAAAGTTGCATTTCAGGGATGTAGACATTTCTAAACAATGGTAGGCCTACAGGTTAAGGACGATTTAGCTTTAAGGTGGTACATTTTCAAAGGAACAGAAGAAATACAATTCCCCAAATGGTCTTTTCACCTGTACCCTTTATGGAGGAGGAGAATGCCTCTAGAGATGCCAGACTGCTTGTTTGCTTGCTTGCCTGCCTGCCTGCCTGCCTGCCTGCCTTCCTTCCTTCCTTCCTTCCTTCCTTCCTCCCTTCCTTCCTTCCTTCCTTCCTTCCTTCCTTCCTTCCTCCCTCCCTCCCTCCCTCCCCCCCTCTAAATCTAGGAATGGCTGCATGAGGAAGCTAATAACATGTAGGTCCTTTGTAACTCTGTACTGTTGGTGGTAACACTGAGGATCAGAATTGGTCCTCTGTTATGCTCTTACCACTAGTTTTTAGCAATCCAATGGGTACATTTTAGAGCCTTTCATTTTGTGTGGAATTAGATCTCCTCTTTAAATGTTATAATTAACACAATTCAAAAGAGAACTCAAGTATAATTTTGAAACCTAGCTCCTTACCCCAAATAAAACGCCTAAGTCTAGTTCCTGACTCACCAAACGATCCCTCCATTTCTTGCATCCTCCTTGCTGTAATGCCATACACCATGTTGCAACCCAGTTAATACATTCAATTCTTTCTAGAAATGCAACATATAGGACAACCTACTTTGAATTGTCAGCCCCGAAATTGTCAACCACTAAACCTCTTTTCTTTACAAAGTCCCCAGTCTCAGATATTTTGGTCTAGCAACAGAAAATAGACAAACAGAAATCCTCCACTAGTGTTTCGTTGGGTCAAGGTTACAGAATAAATGGCAGGTCCAGTGAAGGACAATTGTGTATATGAATGAAAGCGTTTGAATGGAGTGGGTCTGATGGGGCTGCAGATAGAGATCAGTGTGGTTGTTATTCACAAAGCATGAGGAACCAGCTGAATCAGATCTTCTGATTTGTTTAAAGGAGAAGTTAAAAATCTGAACAGATGTCTAACTACCCGCAGAATGCTTCATCAACAAAGTGCTTGTGGACACACCTCATGGCACAGGGGCAAATCCATCTCTCAGGATGCCTATTGGGAACCTCTGGTGCACATACTAATAGAGAGAAAGACCCCCCGAAAGTGGTAGACCTTGACTGAAGGCCTCATAAAATGAAGGTGACTGAAGAGGTTACTCAAGGTATCTGAGGAGGAATCAGTGTGTGTGTGTGGGGGAGGGGGAACAAACAAACAAACAAACAAACCCATGTCACTGCTACTGTGAGACCTCAGAGTGTGACACTCATGTTCCAAAGCTTGGGTCAAAAGCTGCAGCCAGGAAGAGGCAGGGGCAAAGGAACCCTGAGGCTCTGCCATACCCTCTGTCCTGTTGTGTGTTTCTCTGTATTCCTCAGTTCCCTATTGCTGACATCATAGATTCGGACAAAATGTGTCCCTACCCAGATCCATCTTAACATGTTGCCATGTTGGGGGTAGAAAAGGGTAGCAAGAAGAAGGCAGGCCATGAGAGTCCTAATTCAGGACTTGTGTCATTACTGGTTTTAGATTGGACTGTGATAGCAGTTATCAAGTGACATGCAGCAGTGACATGTCCTGGGTATGTTGGTGGCAAGAGATGCTTGCAAAGGCCATTTACTCATGCATGTTTGTGTGCGTGCTTGCGACTCTCTCTCTCTCTCTCTCTTTCTGTGTGTGTGTGTGTGTGTGTGTGTGTGTGTGTGTGTAGACTTAGCTATGACAAGCTCCCCCTGACTTCCTATTTTGGTATCATGCCACAATATTAACAGTGCTGCCTTCTCCACCCACACAGCTCAGTAAGAATATATGCATTTAAGTTGCCTCTGGAACTATGGATGCCAGGCAACACACGCTTCATCTAGAAAAGATACAAGGGTCAATAAACTGATTGGCTTAATAATTTTCCTTGCTCCACAGTTGCCAGGGCTTCAGGCCCAACGTTCTTGGCTAATTTGAAACCTTTATTGGTAGTAGAAATATGGAGACTCTCAGAGTTAATGTTCAAAATTTAAGTCCACTTAAACTGCGCTGAGCTCTACCAGTGAAAAGTGCAGGTAACCTACTTCCACTGTTCTTTTAAATTGTGTGCCACTGTCTGTGCTCTTAGGGAGACCTGTTCATTCCAGGGAGTACCTAGCATGACCACCCCCATTGAAAAAAATCAAGAAAGAGGAATTAAGTCCTGAAGATAAAGCACAAAGCCACTTTGTTTCTGAGACTTCGGTTCAATTGTTGGACACCAGAGCCCGGGTTAACAGCCCGACTTGTGCATTTATAGTTGAACTGAACTTTGGAGGCCTTGGAGGCTCTTATATCCTTCAAGGAAACATCAAATGCAGAGGCAAGCGTGTCAAACACAGGTACCTAGTGAAGCCTGAAGAATCTAATTTTGCGGGAGGGCATCTTCTTGTAAGTGCAGCCTCTGCTGTGTAGTGAGGCAACCCTCCGCTGAGGAGGGAAATCAGATTCATTTCAATCTTCCGCTTGCCACCATTTCAGCCCAATAGATACAGCTCGAGTTTGTTTTTCCCTGTCATTACTGCCCGGTCCGGTGTTTCCATTTTAAAAGGTGTACATGTGGACTGAACCAGAGCATGGATTATTTAAAATACGGTCCTGGCTGATTTCATTTAAATGGCCCCAATATCTTTGCCTAATAGTCAGTGCATTCTCAGTTAACATACACAAATGTGATGGGGCTGGAGGTTTTCTTATCAGTCCTCACAACAGAGAGGTGAGGATTTGCATGGCCGTTTGTGCTTTCCCGGGGTCTCTTAGAATCTGCCCTTAGCATACTCCTTCCTTTCTGAACAACTTAGACACAATATCAGGACCACTGTCTACCTTCTGCAGGTTCCATTTTGTCTCACTGAATCAAATGCTACGCTGAGCACGATGAGTACTCAAGCAAGCACAGATATGCTCAGCAAACATTACATGAAAATAAGGTATGTGGCCCAGGAGTAGGTACTGATTTAATTTCTATGTATGGAAATGCGTATTGAGTTAGAATAAGACCCTCCAAGATTACTCAGCCCCCCTTTAATAATGGTGAAGATTACTCCTGTTCCCACCATGCTAGGGACCAGGCAAAGTCTCTCCTGGTTTTGTGGAATTTGGGGACACATGCTGGTTCTATCCTTTAAGGAATGTTGTACACTCCCTACTTGCGTATGAAGTGCTGCCCTTTGGTCATGTAGTTGGAAACTAGCAGAACATGAGTGGAAAAAGGAGTGGTCCCAACCTTCTTTAATCAGTCCAGCTTTCTTTTAAAATTGGCAAAAGCAATCAGCACACCAAAGTCATTTTCATGCAGTCTCTATGGCCAGCTTTTGCCAACAGCAAGGTCTCTGGCCTCTCCTGTCATTCTGCTCTGTTACTCTGGCCCAGTGCCTTGCACAAGAGGTCAGTGTCAGTGAGGAAGTGCTGGCTCAGAAGACAGAGAGGGGCGGGAGAGGGATAGACCAAGGGCTTTGGACCTGGACTGATAAAGCCCTGCCAGGACCTGGTATCCTGCAGGGGCTAAACGGGGTTGGGAGGCAGAAAGGAAGGGATATAGCTGAAAATCTCTGCTACTGATTGAACATGCACCCTGGGGAGTCATGAAGTCAGAGAGTGAGCAACTGTGTAGTTTTCTTTTTCTTCTCCCCTCCCCCTCCCCTTTCCTCTTTTTCTTTTGCGAATGCAAATCAATAGACATGCATTCACTGTCTAACCAGACAGGCAAGGAGAGAAGAGTAGCCTTTTCATTCCAGAAGGGGGAGAAGGGTAGAGACAGGCTGCTCCACTCAGAGAGGGAGGAAGGAGGACAGGAACTGGGAATGCCGGTTTAAGAGGTTGAGAAGGAGTAGGCGGAGCAAAGCAGAAGCTGCAGTGGGGGGAGCCTGCTTAGGCTCTGGCCTGGCCTGCTCCCTTACAGCAGGCTGTGTGTGCTTCTTCATCTTCCTCCTCTTCACCACGGGAAATGGGTATTTCTCTGCCAGATAAAATATTTCAGGCTCTCTTAAAAGCTGTTGGCAGTGGGGATTCACATGAAGATGAAAATCTGGTGTGATTTTCTTCAATACAATTGTCTCTTAGTTGGGCTTGGTTTCAGGACCCTGGTGTGTATTAAGATATGAGATGTTCAAGTTCATTTTAGAGAATAGCAAAGGGTTTGCATATGTTATATCCCTTCCTCCCTCCCTCCCTCCCTCCCTCCCTCATTCCCTCCCTCCCTCCCTCCTCCTTCCTTCCCTCCCTCTCTTCCTCCCTCCCTCCCTTCCTCTCTCTCTCCCTCTCTCCTATAGACTTCCCTCCCTCTCTACCATAGACTTCAAATAGTCTCTAGATTACTTAAAACATTTAATACAATTTAAATGTTGTGCAAATAGTTGTTATGATATGCTGCTTAGGGAATGGGAATAATAACAAGAAAAAAGTCTGCACATGTTCTTATAGCCATAGGGTTTGCTTGTTTGTTTTTTCTCTACTAAAGTTCTTATTCTGTGGAAGTGAATGAAATCTTGGATTGGGAACACTGGCTCTATTCCTCACTAAATTTGTATCGTATCAGGCACACATATCTAAATGAAAGGTTGCATGACATTATAATGTTTGCCAGAGCAAATCTGCCCAGTTTCTGGACAGTCCATGGGATACTAGTAATGTGGTCAGTAACCATTGTAGCAATACTCAAAGGGAACATTCACATTGGGGTGGTGAATAGAAGAGGCCAAAGTGGTGGAATTCAGGCTTTAGACCTGACGTTAATCTTTGATTTGTTGGCCTTTAGAATGCACTTTTCCTCTCCAATGTTCTCTTTGCTTTGCCATTTGAAGAGTATGGTGAATTAGCCCTTCCTCTGTATTCCTTCATGTCGGGGAAGCAAATAGAAGAGACACTTGCTACGAACATCTTTGCCTCAAACTTCAGAAGCCATAGCTTGTGTGCCGATTACGCCTGTCTGTAGCACTGTGATGCCTGGTGTTCCAGGTATTTAGAAGATCGTGTCTGCCATCTGTTCTGTGTAATACCAACTAGGAATGTGACTAATATGCACTTAGCATGTCGGCCTGACCTCTACTGTCTTGAGAAACCTCTTAAAAATGATGGCAAAGAGTTTGAAAGACACGACCTTCAAGGGTTTGAAGTCTATTTAGAGAAAACAAAAGTAGACAGGAGAAGGGACTTTCTATGGGAAAGTAACAAGAATGAGTGACAGTTTAGTGAAAATAGTTGTGACTTAAGTGTCTGCAGAAGGACACATCAGCCAGAGCTAAGTAGATCTATTCCCCACAAGTTACCATAGGGTGGGCTCAGGACAGGGAGGTACTGGGTATTTTGGAGGATAGAAAAAGGGAATGCTGGAAGTGATGGATTGGTGGAAATCCTCTGTTACACATTTCTGGCCCTAGAATCCTTTGATTCTGCCACTTTAGCATGAAGGAGAGATTCAACGTTTGAAGAAATTGAAGAGAGTCCTTCAGGATCCATCACAGGAGAGAGTTGAAGTACTGATTTAAAACAGAGGGGTGGAGTTTCCATGCCAAAGGTGAGGCTTGCTGGGCCTTCCTCCAGAATGGAGGTAGCCAAGGCTGGAGCCTTCTGGCAAGAGAAGGAAGTGTTCCTGCCTGGAGAAGCATGCCTGGCTCAAGATAAAAGGACCTCTAGCAATAGCTCTTGGTCATTCAGGAAAAGAGCCAAAGGACAGCTCCTTGCCTGCTCATCTTTTGAGGGCTGAGCAGTTGATGGGCTTTATGGAAGAACAGAGATTCCAGTCAGCCTTTTGCTGCTTTCTTGAAATATAACCGGAAGGCCAAAGATCACGAGAGAGTTGAGGCAGCCATCCTGCATAAAACACAAAGACTAACACAGAGAAGCTGAAAAAGGGAGCCCAAGAGGCGGAGACTTCACTGGCAGGCAAGGGAAACTTAGAAAGCCTAATTAACATCTTCAGAAAGATAGGAGAAGATACTGTAGCCAGGAACAAGAATAGGGCACTATAGAAACCAGGCAACAGGGAAGACTGTTTGAAATTAATAATTTGAAAGTATAATTTTTAAGTCAGTAAAAAATGTAAGTCAAGGAAATCTTGATGGAAAGGAAAGAAGAAAATATGTGAAAGCCAAACCACGTGGCTGCCTCCAGTTTAACAGGAATTCCACAAAAAACAAAACAAAACAACAACAACAAAAAAAAAAAAAACCAAAAAAAAAAAAACCAAGTAAATAAAGAGAAGAGAAAACTTCAAAGATAATACAAAAATTAAATAAAATTCTTTAGAGTTGAAGAACATGAATTTTGTATATGGAAAAGTTTATTGAGAGTTCAGTGGCAGAACATTTGCCTAGTGTGTGAGAAGCCTGACATGGTGTACATTAGCCAATTATTAGGCACACGGGCACTGTTGCTTTCCCTGGAGTTGATAGCTTCCATGCATCTCTTTACAAATATTTTAAAGGGAAAGTGAAATGATTGGTTAGGAGGACAATAGTTAACACTCATAATACTGCCAATCAAAGATGGACTCATTCAAACTTCAGACAGATGTATCTTAGGTTAATGGGGGAGGAGAGCAGTGGGGGTGGTTGTGGGCTCAGCAGGAGCTAACTCAATATATGTGGTAGTGAGCCAGCACTCTTCTTAACATTATTACATTAAGCAATAGGCGAGAAGCCACACCCAGGGGAAACACATAACAGCTAAAAGAGATGGGTCTGGTGGCTTCTGTTTGAGATATAGTTTTCCTTCAGCCCAAGTGTTAAGCACTGGTAACTAGGTAAAACAAGAAGAAATTACTTTGATAAAAGTTTTTTTTATTATTATTATTTTAAAAATGTATGGTGCTGACATCATGCTATGGTTTCATGTATTAAAGATCCCAGAATTCACATGGAAAGAATTTGGTCTTTGGAGTCAGATAGCGCTGAATTATCTCAGCTACATTGGTGACAGGGGATATATCATACCTTATAAATCCATAAAGTGTGAGTTGTAGCAGTTATATAGTTGGTGGGAAGGGAGAGTAGACACAGTGCATGTTAGCTGACGATCAGGCACACTGGCATGTATTTCATACATGACGGTTATTGTTAAGATTATCTTGGCTGACAAACATGATATTTCGTGAAGACATTAACAAGTTTGGGAAGCACCATATAGAGATTAAGACCTGATTCTCTAAGACACCTATTGTAAGCAAGGCCCAGGAACTGTTCCAGTCCTAAACTAGTCAGCTAATCAATTGTTGTTCCTGTGAATGAAGTGGGACCTTTATGGTTTAAAAGAGCTAATTCACATCCTGGAGCCATTAAGATGTTCTCAGGGAATCATGTGCAGCCTGGGAGTCTGCAGTGCATTTTGGAATAGGTAGAGCTGAGATGGCAAAGTCAGTTTTTAATCATCAGTGTTATTTCATCCTCTTTTCACTTTCTCCAAGCAAAAGCAAAGCAAAGCCCCAAGTGTTACTGTATCTGCAAACCATCCTTAGTGTGTATCAGGTTCCATGTGTACCCATCCATTGCCTAATGCTACCTGCAGCAGAGCCAGTCTCAACAAAGAGACTGCATGAAAGTGGACTGCACTGAGAGCTTTGTTCTTATCCCAGTTGAGCCCTTGTTTAGGGAGTTTGGATGAGCTGTTCTTTCTGCAGGGAACACTTTTGACTGGCTGGCCCCCATGACAACTTCTCTCCGGATTCCAGGGAAGTTTCTAAGACCAGCCACACTTCCTTCTCCCTTGCGGAACTGCTTTCTGTATTTCTAGGAGCCAGTGTTTTTACAAGCACTTGTCATAAATGTAATCAATGGTGTAATTGGTGGTTTGACATTTTGTCTTCCATACTGCTGTGTAGATGGGTTTTGGATAAAAGAGCTTCAGAAATGGATTCTATTTCCTGCACATTGCACATGTACCCAGGCCATGGTAGACTTCTAGTAAATGTTTTTGTGAATGGATGGGTAAATGGTTGCATAAAGCAACAAAGGTTTCTTCATTAATGTTTTTCTTTGTATAAAAAATATGCTGGGCTAAGTGGTTCATATTTATTCTAGCATAAGTATGCTGTGAGAGGAGCATTCAGAGTTCAAGGCCAGCCTGGGCTACATAGTAAGTTGGAAGGCAAGGCTGGGATGCATAGGAAGACACTCTACCAAATCTCCCCACCTAAAATGTCAAAAAAGGAAAAAATAAAAATAAAAAAACAACTTGATCAAAGGAGGATATGTATTCTTGTCAAAGGTTGGTGAGTTTGAAAGAAGGTATATCAAATCAGGAAATCCATTACTGGAAGGGTGAATGCCCCACCCCGACACAATTGCCGTTCTCGAGACTCTCTCAGGATCCAGCATTGCGCACAAACACGGCTACCTGACCACTTTACTGGTTCAATGGGCAGAAGTCTCCAGGACTGACTCTTGTCTTCTCACACACATGTTCCCTCTCCAGTTGGTTGTTGTTATACTTTGTTGCTATTTAAATACAGTTTTGATATTCTGTTTGCTTTGGAAGAAGAAGAAAAAAAATCATGGAAGGTATAAAATTGCTTATTATTTACTCCAGAGAAGAGAACAGTTCCCCTAGTAAATATGCACTGAAGCATTTTTATTTTTATTTGTGTTTTTTAAGAATTCTTAAATGGACCCAGTAGACCGTAATATCTCTTTTTAGAGTCGGTGCCATCTATTGATTAAAGATGCATTTATACATTTCTACTTTTTTAAAAAATAAGAGACATATGTTTTAGTCATATAATAGACTAGAAGAATCGATCAGTAAAAATACATATTTATGTGGTCTTTACAAAAGACTTTGTCAAGCACACAAATTTAGAAAAAATAACATAAATTATTTTCTGATCTTCACTGATGTTTGTTAAGTGTGAATTTAATTAAGAAGTGCCTCATGCAGATTAGGAAAGAGATTGTTGAAATAAAGAGATGCCTGCATTTCATTTTAGTTTCCTGGTGCTGAGTACTGAACTCAGGGTCTTGTCCATACTAGGTAAAAGCTCTACCACTAAACCATATCAGCTGCCCTTAATGGATGCTTTTAATAACAGAAGTGTCCTGGCCAGGTATGGTGGCCATGAGCCTAGGTAACATAATGAATCCCAGAGCAGTCTGGGCTACAGAGTGAGATACTGTCTCAAAAAAAAAACATACATATATATATATATATATATATATATATATATATATATATATATATACACACACACACACATATATACACACATATATATATGCATTCACATATCACAATATTATAGAATTTATATATATATGTATATATATATGAATCAATTTTTTAAAAGCTAAGGTCACATCACTAGTGATGACACTGCCAGAATATAAGCTTGGGTTTTTCTGTTTGCAAAGTGAATTTCTTCCTCAACAGAAGTTATTGTGTTACAGACATTGTGATTTCATTGAATACACTAAACCAAAAATAGTGATAGAAATAAACCTTGAAGTGGAGTTGGAACTTTCTGCCATCTCTTCTATGCCTCTTCTGTGGAACTGAGTGGCTCTGTAAGGCTTAGTGAGAACTGAGAGACGGCAGCATGAGTTTGCCTGGATTGTGCGTACACCATTAAGTGTTCCTAGATGCTTGTTCCTGGTCCCTGGCAGCTCACTGTCTGGTAGTGTGTTGCTGTAGATTGGCTCTTTAATACCCCGCCAACATTCATGTATTGAAAGCATAGTCCTCTGTGCTTGTTGTTGGAAAGCAGTAGACCCTTTAGTGTGGAGACCTAATGGAAGTCATCCATCACTGAGTATAGTCTTGAAGGGAATAGTGGACCTCTAGCTTCTTCCCCCTCGTGTTTTTCAATTATTTTGCATAAGCAGGGTTGTTTGAACTCTAGCACAGTTATTACATTGTTTTGCCCCTTTAAGCATCAAATTTAAAAGCTTTGTATGTACTCAGTCGTGGCTACAGTGTCCAAAGATGTGAACCAGTATATCCCTTATTAAATTGATCTCAAGAGTTTGGTACAGGGATGGAACGCACAGGAATGCAGCCTGTACTCCAGCTGTTCTTTTTAGGGAGGCTGTGCTCTTCACTCTACTCTTCACAGTCCTGATGTGTTTATGGAGAAGGTCCTGTTGGAGTCCCTGTGTAAGTCAAGGAGGGGCTGTGCCCAGTCCTACCCAGAGTCTTCAGATGCTCAGCACACAGTGGATGCTACAGGGACTGCTTAGCACTGGAATTAGTCAGTGCTGTTCAGGAGCTCAGTTTTGCCTTCTATTTTCTTCCCACTTCAGTCATTGGCCATTGTAAGAATTGAAGGCTGGCTGGCCCTCAGCTCCAGGTGAGCAGCCTGCAACTTTGAGGATGCTCTTTAAACCTTTTGAACTCTCCCATCTATGTCATAAGGATAGTACACCTCCAACACTATTTGTTGAAAAGACAAGTAAGGGATATGTAAGGCCAATAACAGAGTTCCTTGTATGGAGAGGATCAATACCATGATAGTGCTCAATGCTATAATTTCTTTACATAGAGGAAACAGAAGAATGTGGGCTTGCATTTGGGCTGTATCACTCACTCACTAGCTGTGGCCCTGGGTAAGTTACTTAACCTCTCTAAACCTCAGTTGCTTCCTCTCTTAATTAGGCTAAGGATTAAATGTAATGCCATATCTGAAGTCCTTAGCCAACAAGGGGTTAATGACTTGCCCAAACAGACTAATCCTTCAGCACCACATTCAGACTAGTCTTTCCTCTTCTCCTGCCACAAATGTCTATTGCCAGACCTCATCTGTGTCTAAGATGAAAACAGTTTACACGTTCCCTAGAATAGTTCCCGTAAATGAATGTCGTTCACAGTCTTTCTTTTCTCAAAAGGAAATTAACTCTTTTGCAGCATAATTGCAGCATAATAGGACATCCGTAAATTACAGGACTTTCTCGGTGTCTCTCCTGAAAACCCCCAGCATGGCTCTTGGTTTTATAAAGGCCCCTTGTTTGCCAGTCCCTATCCTGTGCTGTCTGCCCGTTTCCTTTCCTGGCCTGTCTGATCCCTCCCTGCCTTTCAAGTCTCTTTGTGTATCAGAGGACTCCACTAGCAAAACTTCTTCAGACCGTCAGTCTGGTACTGTCCTTGTTCAGAGGATCCATAGATTGCTCTGTTTGTACATGGCGTGCTTTCTAACTGCTGGCTGGATAGAAAGCGACTTTACCATGTAAGGTAGATGTATCCTATTATCTTCTACATACATTCACTAATATACTGTTCCTTGTTTTTTTCCTAGAGGAATCTTCAGATATATCATATGGCTTTTGCAGATAGGAAGAGACAATATTCTTCCTTTACCCAGCCTTGGAAAAGCACATTATATTAAGCAACCACTTGCTGAGTGCTGATGATGATGCTATCAATTATTGTGTTTGTGAGAAGGGAGATGATCAATGTTCTACTTGTTTAAAAGGCAAACATCTTATTTCCTAGAAAGACTGATATTCTGTTAGATGTGAATGAATTCTGCGCATCCTTCTACTTCACCACAACTGGTTTTATGATAGTACAGACCCGGGTTTGAATCTGGACTCATTAGCCGTGGAATGTGTCTCAAGTCACTGGCACTTGCTAAACTGAAATTTTAGGGTAATGATGTCTATGGGGCAGAACTCTGATGGGGCAGCTGAAATAACACCTGTATTTCCCTGTCTCATAGGAGGTGTTGGAAATACATCACAGAGACAACCAGGGAGGAAGGAAGAATGTCACCTGGAAAGTCACTCACATATGAGAAGTAGAGCATGTGCACAGAGCTGGGGAGGAAGCCTAGCAGACGGGGGTCTTTGGCGAACACCTGGTAACACAGTTACTCTCCAGAACCTCCGTAATATCCAGTGCTCTTCTCACTGTCCTTTCTCAAAGTGCAGGGGGCATGCCAGCAGTGTGCAATTCACATTCCATGGAGGGCAGAGAGAGTGTGTTTTGGCTGCATTCTGAGGTGCAGAATTAGAGTTCCTATAAACTCTCATTGCACAGATACAAACTGGACCATGGTGAAAAAAAAGGGAAGAAAGAAAGAAAGGGAAAGAAAAGAAAAGAAAAGCCAAAGCCACAGGCATCGCTGTGAGCCTTCTTCTGAAGACTTCTGCAAGTTTCTTCTTCCTTGAGACCTAATCTGGATGTCTCTATAAGTGTGCTGGGATCATGGCGATTGTTTGGGTTTTTGTCCTGGTAGAATTCCCTAATGTTCTAATTTTGGGGAGCTGGCCAATTCCCTGTATCTTTGATGAGAAAAAACCTGAACATGTCTATCTTCCAGCTGGGGATTCAGGTTGCTTTCAAGTACTCTTGCTGGCGGGATGGGGACATGATGCATTTGATCAGCCTCTGAGCAAAGCCCTGGCTGCACCCTGGGCTGGAGACCAGGAAGGAGGAATGATAAAGTCTTGGCATGGGCATTAGTCAAATTTCTGCCAGGAAGCAGCCTTTTCTCAATCCTTGTGTCCTGAGACCTGCTGGGGTAAGATTTAGGGAAGGGCATTAGACCCCTCCCGCTGCCCACCCAGGAGCGGGTGTGCCCATGCGAGGCACACTGGCATACTTACACAGATCCCAGCAGTACTGCTGCGCTGTGAGGGGGTGCGCAAGGGATAGGCTTCAACTCCCCTCAGAGTGGAGCCTTCCCAACAGCAAAGTCTCCCGGTGTCGCTCAGGAGAGTGGAGCCAATGTGTGGCTTGGAGGTGGTCTGCTGTGCTCCCAGTGAAGATTGGTGCTGATGATTCTTACCAGTTGTGTGTATGTGCAAGGGGAAAAAAAAATCAGAGACGCTGTCTGCCTGCTCCCATCTCGCGCGCTCTCTCTCTCTCTCTCTTCTGCTCTCTCCCTCCCTTTGCAAACATTGGATTTAAACCTGCTCAGAATTCAGCACAGAGGAAGCAGCCTCGGTAGCAGCAGCACCACCACCAGCAGCACCAGCAGGAGCTAGCCGGCCGCCGCCGAGCACCACAGCCTCGAGATGTACCATCCCGCCTACTGGATCGTCTTCTCGGCCACCACTGCCCTGCTCTTCATCCCAGGTACCCAGCAAAGAAGGGTGTTTTCTCTCACTGGGCGATGGTGCCGCTGCTAGGGCAAAAGGAAAAGGGGGAAGAGGGAGAGGCAAGGAGGAAAAGAGGGAGTGCAAGAGGCATGTGAGTGAAGGTAGGCTTGCCGCGTGCACGCACACAAGCATACACACTCACTGGCTAGCTGGCTTTCAGGCAGACAGATGCCCACAGCAAGCGATTTACTCCCTTCCGGGGTGCTGGGTTCAAGATCCGCACCGTGCTGCAAGGCGCTGCTGGTTCTGTGAAAGGCACAACTGACATTGACCAGCTGTGGTCCCAGGGGTGACAAGAGGGGCTTAAACTCCGGGGCGCAAAAGCAAAAGCCTTCTTGCGCGCTGCTGTCGGGACCTGCAGCAGGAACTGGCATCCCGCTCAGTACTGGTCTCTGTTTTTCTGAATCCTTGTAGATCTCTGCTTCTGTCTCCTGTGTCCCCCTTCCTATTTTTTCTCTCTTCCCGATGTTCTCTCCTCTCTTCGTTGCCTTCCTTCTGAACCCTCCCCTCTATTCCCACTCCAGATCCCTACCTTCCTGTTTGCCTTCTCATCCTTTCATGAATTCTTCTCTATTGCATTTTTTTTGTCTTAATACAATCCTTCTACCGCCTCTTGTCCTTTCTTTATCCTTCCACCAAATGGGCAGATTGTGCCTTTGAAATCTACTTTCTCCTTCCTAATCTTCACATCACAGCAGAGACATGAATTTTCCCTAATATATTTGATCTGGTCCAAGCCGGGGGAAGGTTGGGAAATCTAGTCCCAGTGAAAGGTTGCTAGAGTCCCTACTGTGGGAAGAGATGTCAATGCAGTGCTCTTTCTCATAGCACTTACTTGTTTGGGCAAACCAAGTCTGCAGTGACCCAGGTAAGATGCCGCAAGGCAACCCTCCCCAGTCAGCCTGCTAGACTCCTTGCAGAATCCCGCACATCTTAATAGGGTTGGTAATTGCATAGGAGCCTTCTGCAAGCAGAGGACCATGCCCGCAGGCATCTTTCACACAATGCTGAAGGGGCTTGGAAGGCTCACCAGTATTTTAGGCAGCATCAAAGGGTCTCTGGGTCTTCCACACTAAACCTCACCCTTTAGGAGCATCCCCCCACCCCCATTGTTGCAAATGGAGATAGCCTGTTTTCTGTTAAACATTAGCTTAGACCTAAATTCCCTTACATATGTGCAGACATGAATGCCAAGATTCTTAACCCTCACATTCATAGGTAAAGCACATAATTCTTCATTTTATATTCAGAATCCCTTGGTAAGGTTTTCTCCCCTTTCTTTTAAACCTAATTCTCCAAAGTACTTCCAAGCTACCAGAAAAAAAAATTAGGAAAAGAAAAAGGAACTTATTGGGAGGAAAGAGAAAAACTGAATTTTTTTAAAAAAGAAAATATATCCCTTGTATAATGTTGCATCACTTTATAAAATACATTTTAATTAATTTGGAAATTGTATGCCCTCCCCCCATTAAGTTTTGAGTTCTACTTTTCTGAGAAGAGATGGGTTCTAAACCAAGTCCCCAGATGTCTTTTGGGACTGGCAAGTTCAGAGTTGGGAGGGTGTCCCTTTTCTTTTCCTAGGGTCTCCAGTGTACCAGGGGGAGTGGGCAAGGTCACAGGCAGGACCCAGTGCTCAGTACCTGCTGGAGCCTGGTAGAGGGAGCCAGGTGGGTGCTTCTGGTCCTCTGCAAAAAGAGAAACTTTTTGGAGAGTTCAGGAGGAAACGCATCATGGACTAATTGCTCCTCTCACTATGGTTCTAGGGGTTTGGGTTAGGACCTTCTTGAGGAATGGGTGGGGAGGCTGGGTAAAGGAAATACTTCACAGGGTCTCTGCATCCTTTGTGGCTGTCCTAAGGACAGACAGTGAGTAAGCCCAGTAGGCTATGGCTAGGACACAGTGCACGCCCCCCAAAAAGTCAGAAACTGGGTAAAACTTTCCTCTAGGGATATCCTAGTACCCTAAAGCACTGTGCTTGTAGGGAGCAGGGAGCCCCTGGCTTACAGCAATATCCTACTCAAGACTTGAAAGGGGCCTCCTCCCTCAGTTCCTGAGCCCAGCTCGGGTGTGAATGTGAGGGTGACAGGCCAGCTGCAGTGATTTGGGAGAGCAAGATAAACATCTGACCAGGGTTGCCTTTATCCCAGCAGGCAGGATGCTCTCAGGTCTGAGCATCCCTCAGAGATCAGGAATAGGGAGGAAGAAAAGTTGGTGTTAGTGGAAAGAAAGGAAAGAAGACACCCAAGGTCTCCAGCAGGATCCGAAAGGCCTGTGGCCCAATGCTCACATTCTTTATTTACTTCAATGTCTTTGGACTTCTTTTTAATTCTTTTTCTTTTGTTTCAAATCCTGCCTTCCCTCCCAAGAGGTTAACACCAGCTTGTTAGCCATTTACTCTCCCAGCAGGTAAAACCAGGCTAATGTGATCACAAAACCTTGACCTGGTTAGGCCTCCGTGCTATCTAAGTCTGTAGCTTTTCATTTCTTCGCAAAAACACCTTTTCAACTCAGAATCATTTTCAGGTTAATGCCGTTGTTGCCTGGTACTTCCCAGGGGAGACTGATGTTCATAAATTGTTTTCCTAAGCAGAATTTCTAGGGTGGGAAAACAGTTGCAAGGGGCGGACTGTTGAGCTCACATCCAAGATAGGATAGGGAAGGAGATGTGCTTGACAACAAGTCATGCTAAGAAGCATAGTCCTGAGACCCTGGGCATCCAGGGAGGGAATGATGAGGCTGAGTGGGTTGTCCCAGGTAGAAAGAGACATTAGGGTCTTTGATAGGAGTATATGTGTGTGTGTGTGTGTGTGTGTGTGTGTGCGCACGCATGTGTGTGTTTGTGTGTGTGTGCATGTATGTGTTTGTGTGTGTATGTGTATATATATATGTATATGTATGTGCCTGTGTGTGTACATGTATGCATGCAAGCACACTGGGAAACCTAGGCCCTTGGTAGGCAAATGATTTCCCACTGAGCCACATCATCAGTCTCAGGATTCATTATGACCTTGAATCTGGGCATTGATGGGAAGATAAGTAGGATGGAGGAGCTGGAAGTTAAGGTTGCTGGATATTTGCATCAGAACCACCTGGGGATAGGAGCTCAGATCAACATGTGAAGTCCATCTTAGACAGGAATATGTATAAATGCTGAGTACTTTAGGTACCTCTGATGAATTCCAGACCAATTTGTCTAGTTCAAAGTTGCTGTCCATGAAATGCAGCCTTTGGGTGAAAACACATCTTCCCTCCACCTATCTTAGCATCATAGCCATGAGACAGGGTGGGGTAGGCTCTATAGAGTCTCAGGTAGTTGAGAAAAAGACTGAATTTCTAAGCTGGAAGCCTGCTTTTCTACTCTGTAGATCTTTCCTCTGGTGTGTCCCTTTTACTCCTAGGTATTCAGGGGTCTTCTCTCCCATGTACTGAGCAGAGAATTGCTGTGAAGATTGAGCCTGGGTTTGTGACCTGTCACATCTTAAACAGGTTTCCCATCATTGACTGTCAGAAAGCCTTGGGCTTGGCTGGAAAATTCCCAGAGGCTTAAGATGTCCTCATCTTCTGCAGGCCCCTTTCTCCTTTGTATATTTTACTTCATGAAGGACCTTGGATCTTTGGAATGAGACAAGGACATAAGGAATTTTTAATGATTTCTGTCCCCACTCCCTCCCAGTGTTGAGAAGCCTGGAGGGCTGTTTCCCTGTGTGAGAGGAGTCAAGCAGGAGACTGTAAGCTCCAGGGTCCACTGAGAATTCGGACCAAGGTCTAGGCATCTGATTTATTGACAGGTTTCATCACCCTTTTGCCAATACTTCCTTCCCACCCAGCTATCGTGTGGCTCTCAATCCCTGTAAGTGATTGGCATATTAATAAGGTCAGACCATGTCCTCTTGGCATTCAGCACTGGCCGGTGACAATAGCAGGCACTTAGAAGAAGACAGGCAATACCTGGCGTTTTAGTTGCCTGAAGCTGGGCAGTGTGAGATCAATCAGTGATCCCAGATGGCCTGAGATTCTTATGTGTTGCTCCAGGCTCACTTGCCTCCTTGCTTTCCTCATGTGGCACCCAGAGTCACAGCCCCAAAGCCTGGAGCATTTAGGAGATGCCTTAAGTAGCCCACACCTATGTGTGCTTGTGGTCTGGTAATTCTAGTGCCAGGATCTCTTATGTCAGCCACTAGAAACAGCACCTATGCTAACAGCTTCAGCCTGGCATCTCAGCTTCTTGGGGAAGCATGTCAGTGGACAGTTTCCCACTCAATGAATCTCCACACCAGCTTCAGTGCATGCTGAAAGCTGAGAAGTTACAGGCTTTGTTTCAGAGCTTTGTGGAATGCATTTAGTTTGCTCTCCAGGTCTCAATTTGCCAGTCTGTAGAAAGGGTTCCAATTCTGTATGCCTCCTGTTTCCTACTGGACAGAAAAAACAAAAATTCAAGTTAGATGTTAACAAGCGAAAGCTTAATAGTTGTTATCATCATAATAGAATACATCCCAGTCTCTAGGGACATAGGAAAAGGGGGAAGGATGCTCATGTGTAGGTGACTAGAAAACATGGTTCTCACTGGTGAAGAAGGCAGAAGACAAGATGGAACTGTACTGACTTGTCTGTCTTTGCCATGGTGATAAAAGCTCGCTGAATACAACACATGAATTCCTTTATTCAACAAGACTTTATATATATTCCGATGAATTAAGACATCTTCCAACTTCAGAACCAAAGTACACCAAACTAGAAAACTGTTCCCCTTTTTCCTTCTTTTTGACCCCACTGAAAACATATACTGGCTTGGACTTTGGTTTTCCTGCTGTGTAAAGCTAGTGGTAAGTATAGGTCTTTTTTGCTTTCCTAAGGGACTGCTTGGTAATGTTTTCAGTGAGGTGCAGGGTATGTGGACTTCTTCAGCTGCCTTGAACAGGTGGGAATTTCAGTAGCACAGACCCATAGCTTCATGGTCGCATGACTCTTTTCAGTCTGTGGCCTAGGCTTTCCTCACCTTGGCTCCCTGGCTTGGGGCCCATCAGTCTGCTACCCTGTTTGTCTGTGGATGATTGCCATCACCGTCTGCAGCTGCCTGCAGCTGGAGAGAGGGGGCAGATGGAAGCAGACCCACCCTTCCTGTCACAGAACTCAAGTGTCAGTCCACAGATGGCCTGTGGCTGCTGACAAGCCAAGCTGTCAGAGAAGGTGGATACTGGCACCTTTGGATGCTGATGGAACTTTCCAGACGTGGCGGCTGAGCAGGTTGGTGTCGCCTTGAGGTGGCTTTGTTCTGCTGTCCCACTCCCAGTGATAATCTCTGGGTAGCTCTAGGTCCTGAGGTCATCTGTTCTTGACATTTATGCTACGGTCAGGAACTGAAGATTTAGAATGTGCAACTGATTTCTAAAGCCTTAGTCTCCTGTGCCTTGCTGCAGGCGGGGTGATATGATAGGAATAGACACAGTTCCAGTAGCCGGGTTTCTGATCATTCATTCAGAAGCACATAAAGACAGCTCTGAGGATGGAGCCGAAAGAAATTCTAACCCAGAGGTGAACATGAAGACAAACATACTTGTGATTACTCCCCTGTAGGGGTGTGTGCTAGCATGCACACCGCTATTGGAGTTTCAGCATCCTCTGGCAGTCACCAAGTCACTCCTGCTGAATGCATGCATGCATACACACACACACACACACACACACACACACACACACACACACACACACACTTGGGTGTGTTCAGACATACAGTCACACACAGCCTTAGTTTAGCTACTGTTAAAGTCTCAGCCACAGGTTCACACAAAAAGCAAGCCCATCTTCGTCTTGCCTCATGGCTTTGCCCCTCTAAGAGAACACCAATTGGAGCCTTCAGCCTCAATTCCCTCCCTATTGGTACATGGTAGGAGTCTGTGCCATACATGGCCATTCATGTGTGACTGTTTGCTTAGCAATGTAGAAACTTCCTCTACAGCTACCACTCTCTTCTGTACCCCAAGGCCAGTGGGCACCAGAGGCAAAACTTCTACTTGTGTCTCAAGATCCCCTCCTATCCAGAACTCTTGGTGCCCAGAGGCTGAGACTCCCCTGCAGCCACTAAACTAACTTAATTAAATGTTTGCAGAATGCTTTGAGACACCTCTGGGCAATGTGCTCGGTAAGTGCAAAGCGTTATCATTATGAGGCAGCACATTGCCTTTAACAAGCAGGGACACTGTGCTGAGAGACCCCTGGAAAGGCCAAGATGAATCGATGCATCAGGACACAGGCCATTGATTGGAATGGCTGCTTGCACGTTCCGGGGAAATGATAAGTGACATTTGAATTGAACACTGAGGTCCACGGTCTAGAAAAACCAGAATATTGGTCATTCCAAGGGACAGAGACTCTGAAATGGTCTGAGAGCCTATTCTTGAACTCTTGCTTTATGGTTTTTGTGTGTGGTTTTTTTGCTTGTTTGTTTTTGTTTTTGTCTTTTTGGGTTTTTTTTTTTTGTAAATTTATAATGCTGTTCTATTGCACATGGGGATGAACTCAGTAAGGAGAACAATTGCCACATGCCTTATGACTTGCCTGGGTAATTTACATTTACTCTTATCTGTTGCTTAGAAAAGGACTATGGGGAGAAAAAGAAAAGAAAAGGAATATGGGATATTACTGGATTGTGTGGACCTCCAATTGTGTAGAGTTTACAAAATAAAAACCAAAACCCTCAAAATTGGACAAAGTCCACAAGGCCGTGATCTGTGCAGGGCTCCCCACTTCTCTGTACCTTGTTTCATCTTTCACACCCTCTTCCTTCCTCACCAGGTCCTGGCTTTGGTCATTTTTGGTCAATCTTTATCCCTCATAGAAGGACTCCTACCCTTCCTCAAAGGCTTTATACTCAAGCATAAAAATCCTGATGTTTCTATATATATATTTTCCATGGAACATCTTTTTCTTCTTTCAGAGTTTGGCAAAGGTATTCCGTTCTCAAAAGAACCTTCTTATGGTAGACTAGGCCTTGTTCACTATGCAAGTTCTCAGTGCCAGGCTTCTCTTTCCAACACCGTGAGTTTATGTATTGATTTTATGCCTCTTTTTCTTCCACTTACTGTGGTCCATAAAGCTACACCATTCTCTTCTCCAGCACATCCTCATTCCTTAACACAGTGGCCGAGGGTAAGTTCACAGAGTGTTTGTTGAGTAAGTGAATGAATGGGTGAAGAAATGGATTATGAATAAACTCATACCAGTATTAGGTGTTGGCATATCATTTTGATTGTGCCCTCTGAATTTTCAAAAATGTCTGGGGTCCTGGGTTGGCCTGGCCAACAGCTCACTCATTTGTAGAGCGGGCATGAGGCTTGGGAACAGCTTTGTTAGTGGGAAATGGAAATGTCTAGAAAATGCTTAGATATGAGTGTTTCATTCAAGGGTTTATGAACACCAGTCAACACTAGCTGTGATCTACCAACCGGACAAAATCACACCTCAGTACTGGAACTGCAGAGTTGTGAAAGTAACATCTCAACAGACACACCTATGCAGTGAGAATTCTGAAATGTTGGGTTTTTTTTTTAAAAGATACAGAAATATTATCAGAATATATTTTTGGTTTAATCCCAGCTATGGGGATATGGGGCTCCTCCACAGTGGCTGACCATGGTTTGCCTCATGCTTTAGCAGAAGCAGGGTTTTGCCAGCTCCAGATAGTTTCTGCATCTGTGTGATGTTTGGAATTCTGGGAATTGTTCCTAGGTTATATAAATGCTAGCGCCCTGAGAGGCAAGTTTGGTGGTTGTTGGTTGTTCAGGGGAATTGATTGCAGTTTGCTAGTAGTTGTGCTCAAAGAAGAAACAAGAAGAAAGATATTAGAGTCAAAGACCTCTCTCTTTCTCCCCTTTCTTCCTTCTTTCTCTCTTATCTAGTGATAGAGGGTGAAACTGGCAGGATAAGGAGTGGGAAAAGGAAGGAAGAACCTACAAAGTAGCTAAGGCAGGCTACACACCTGAGAGTATGAGGCATTCTGTAAACGTGGATGTGGCCCTAAACTGGCTATTGGCCTAATACAAACTGAAATGACTCAGCACATTGAATCAGGCTGTCTGTTAGAGGGACCTTGCTATTTGAAATTTACAGTCATGCCCCTGTGTCAATAGTTGATAATTGTAGTAATACAAGAAGGCATTTTGTTATTTACAAGAAGTGAAATGTTGCACTATGGCTAGGAAAATGCAGATGGAAGCGGGGGAGGGAGAGAGTTAAACATGACCAAAGGACACAAGCAGCTTGTCATTCCTATGGGAAAGGTAAAAATAGGCTCAACAAGACAAAATAGTTATAAGGTTATATTGTTTTTATACCTAGTCAGTTTCATAGTATAGTCTGTTCACCAGTGCCGTTACACCATGGTTCTTGGGCTCTGGATCACAGAGGTCTTGCCTCATTAATCTATGAGTGCTTCATGGTGTATTTCTCAGATCTGTTATTTACTGAGTGATTACTTTGGAAAAAATGTTTAAACTAAAATAGTTATAGTTGGTCTGGATTTGCAGCTAAGTGACTACTGTGCTCGGCTAGTATGCACAGAATAAAAGATACACATGTATCAGGACAACATCTATATGATTGGGAAATTACAATTCAGACAATAAGGATGGGGATACGCTTCTATGATTGCCTGTAAAGAGGGCTGATCTTGCCACCAAGCTCTGTGACAGTGACAACTGAGTAAAGTCCTGAAAAGAAGGGAAGTAGAGATGTTCCATGGCCTAGGGAAGGGAAGGGTTCATGTGTTGGTTTAAATGAGAATGGCCCTGATCGGCTCATATTTGAATGTTTGAATCCTAATTGGTAGACTGCTTAAGAAGGATTGTGAATTGTAGTCTCGTTGGAGGAGGTATGTCACTGGGGGTGGGCTTAGAGGTTTTAAAAGCTCATGCCAGGTCCATTCTTGCTCTCTGCTGTGTAATGGAGGTCAGTTGTTAGCTTTCAGCTACTGCACCAGTGCCTGCCTGCCTGCCTGCTTGCCGTGGTTCTAGCCATGATGATCATGGACTAACCATGTGAAACTGTAAGCAAGCCCTAGTTAAATACTTTGCCCTATATGTTGCCTTAGTGACAATGTTTCTTCATAGCAATATATAACAGTGGTAACCAAGATAAGGAGTATAGCCAGGACACACAGGGTGCCTGTGATGTCCAGGTTCTGATAACAGGAGAGGAGGGGAGGGCCAAGGGAGGCCAAGAAGTTGAAGATATTTTGAGTTCAGGCAAGAAAAGACATACTTTATTTAGCTTTGAGGCAAGCATACACTGGGACACAAGGGCTACACACAGGCCGGCATAGGTGCAGGCAGACTGGCACATTGGGTGCAAGGAAATAGACATTCAGATCCACACAGAAAGGCTGGTGAAGACAGAGGCAAAGGCCAAGTCTAAAACTTCTGACCTGAGAACCATACTTATAGAAAACCCACAAAAAGGTGGCACCTAGCCAGAAAGGGTTATGTAACAGATTACACCACTGTTTACTTTTGGATTCCCTGGACAACTAATGTCAGCTATTTTGTTGCTGACACATAGGCCCTGAGTTGTCCAACCTCAGCCATCTTAGCCAATGCTCGATATCTCTAACAGTACCATTTTTTCCTAAACATAAACTAGCCTGTTTAGTCTTCTGTTCTCTATAGGACCTCAGCAGGAAACCAAGGGCTCATTCTCCTGCCCGAGTAGAGCAGAGAAGAAGAAAGCATGACCCAAGATCAAGCTTCCGGCCTGTTGTACAAGGGCTGGAAAATAAAAAGAGTTTCTGAGGGCCATTTCAGTTGTAATTCTGGAAGAGATGGTCCGTGATTGATATAACTCATGTGATAGGGTGTGGACCATGGTTTATAACCTTGAGTCCTATTCTTGTTGTAGCTTGCAGAATGGATTAAGGATGAACATGGCACTTGGGAGGCCACTGACACATCTCAGATGGAAGTGCCCATGACTTAGACCTCTGGGAGAGATGATTGGAAATGAGAGGCATGAACAAACATGCCTGTCTTTAAAGGAATATTATAGGGGACTTACAGAGACCATGGAGTCTAACAGCAGACACATAGCGTGACAGTCCTTATAACCTGTAAGTCCCATTGTTAGTGCCCAGCCATGAGCCCTCTCTCAGCTGTTGTATAGTCTTTTTATAGAACAGGAATAGGTGGGTTTTGGAATTCCATCCTTCCTGGAAACAAAACAATTTCAGCTCTTGACACCAAGTCCAGTGTGTCACTGAACTTCTGAATATATTTAAGAGATGGCAGAGTTCTAGTTTTCTTATCCACTGTATTCTATCCTAGCTTTTCCTCTGGAAGAATTCAGGCTGTGATTAGAGGAGCTTTGATTGGATCCTTGAGTGACTATGGACACTCTAATTCAACCACATGACATTATTTGATGACACCAGCATACTTGTAACCTCCCACGAGGCAACCCATATCAGGGACCTTCTGAGCAAAGCCTTGTATCCATGGCTTCCTGAATTCATGTTTAGGTCCTTGGAAGAGACCTTAGATACTCTAGTCTGTCCCCTTGCTGAGACGAAGGGGGTCTGTGATTCTTCTATAAAGTCACGTAGTTAGAGGCTCCTCTGAAAGACAGGTGTTATATTCTGTCTGGAGTCATTCCTCTCTGATAGTGAGGAGGGAAGCTAAAATTTATCTTTTAAATGGATACTGCACTGAAAGACGGTCCCATAACCTTGGCTACTGTTCTGTTCCATGCTGTTTATTCCTTTAGTGTTTTGTTCCCTAAAGTGTTCATTCACTTTAGCGCACAGAAGAAACAGTGTGGGACAAGGTAAATCAGTGGGGAAAACCCAAGGATTAGGGTCTTGGAGCAAGAAGCAAAACAGAAGCCTGGTCCCTTGTAGAATAATGACCCTTGCAAACTGGGAGACTTCTAGAAATACATGGTTCCTTGGTATAAGGAAGGCTATGGTTAGGGCAGTATAATGAAAAAGTGTCAGATTTGTGTCAAGCTGATGGGATTCACATCAACCTGTTTGGTCTTTACACTATGACAGATGCTGGCTTTTATCATCACTGCCAGCAAAACAACTCTTTTAAAAATAAGTGTTTGGCCTCAAAACTGTAGTAAATCAAGAGAAAACCCATACCGAGTATCTTGTAACCTCAATGCTAATGATTCATGGTTGACTTACATGCACATATCATATGCACGTGTATCATACCAGTTCTATAATTAAACAAGCAAAACGTCCTGTCTTCTTCCTTCTCAACACCTCTTCTTCAAATCAGCAAAGTGGAAATAGGCACATGATAGTGGCAAGGAATTGTAGATAAATTCAGAATAAGAATCAAGAGTTCAAATTCAGAAGCATTGCCAGAAACGATCAGATGGTAAGATGAGACACAGCAGTGGTAAGGCAAAGCACCTAGGGGCATCCCCATTTCTACAATGACAGGCTTAAGGAAGCCTGAGGCTACTCTGAACAAGCCAACTTGCTTCTGCTGAATAGACCAGTGCCAAGGGATTTCCTGTATTCTTCAATGAGAGGAGAGGAATTCTGGAAGAGAGAACATGGCAGATGGAAATAGCCCATTAGCTTACAAGCTCCAAGAGAAACTGGGGTTTCCTTAGGAGTCTCCTGGCTTTATCCCATGGAGAGGATGGTTCCCAGTCTTTCTTGGCACTGGGATGGTTGCCTCTTTGGGTGGAATCCAGATGGGAAGGGATGATGAAAACTACTATTGAGTTATTGAGATTCTACACCCATCTTTTTCTGATGGATCTGTGTAGTCTTAGAAGATCACGGGCACTACCAACTGAGCTTAAACTCATGGTATCTGAAGGATGTGGTCATTGCTTGTAGTAACCCAGACAACTGTTTCCTGATTTCACTTATAATCTGTATTTAAAGCAGATGCTTAGTAGTCTGTGGCCATCTCATGGGAACACTGATGCTGGGAGTCCTGTCATGGCCTTTGGCTTTATTACCCCTTTTTCTTTAAAACCAGTGATCACTTAGGCAAGTGATTTAGCTTCTCCAAGATGCTCACTCCTATGCAAAAAATAATGGAGTGATCTCAACGGTACCTAGAAAAGCCCCAGCACTCTGAAGTTACTGGTGGCCAGGTCTTACTTGTCTTGGATAGGTTAATTCCCTAGATTGTTTGTGAATCCTCTTTCCATGATTTTCTCTGGCTGTGGCGAGTGTGATTGGAACCTACAGGGTGGCACACACTTGGTTCTGGAGCAGGCATCATGGTGGAGGAACTCTTGGTGTCTCTTCGGCAGGGCCAGAAATGGGTTTGGTTTGCTTCTGTTTCCATGGAGACCACTGTAAAGTATTTTCTGTTTTCTCAGCTGAATTACTTGGCCCTTGCCAGAGAAAGGGGACTTTGCCATTTGTCTTGTGATGTGAGAGGTTTGGCAAGAGTAGAAAAGGACTCTGACTTACAGCCTAATGTCAAGCTAGACCTGCCCTGTGACTGTTCAAGTTTTAGGCCCTGCTCACTATCCTCACTGAAAGCATAATTCCAAGGATGAATCTAGGGAGGTAGTGGAGTCTTTTGGAAAGTTTGAAACATTTTGGCTGTCCTGCACATATGCTGAAAAGGGTCCTGATCCATTCCACCTCATACAGGCTGATTGGTAAATCCCAGAGATTGGATCTCTCTTTGGTCAAGTCCACAGGAAACCATACAGCATCCTCATGACATCTCCTATCCTATGAATAGCTTGAGTCCATAATGAGAATTATATGTAAAGAACAGAAATGGGGTAGTTTATGGGGTTGTGCATCTGTTTTACACCATGCTCTAAATCCAACATGTTGGTTAGTAGTCTTGGCTGGTCCACAGTTCTGAAAAGGGCCATGGCATACTGCACTAAGTGAGTCTCTATGTCACAGCACTGTCTGGTAGACAGCAGTATTATGTAGCCCTTTGCTATAGTCAGGAGAGTTGGAGAAGAGTGGATCTCATGTACCCTTAACCACACACTTAACCTGGTCTTGCCTAAGATCAAATATGTACTTGTTATAGCTCCTCTTTGGAATTGCAATGTCTCTTGGTCTAGCTTTTTTGGGAAAGTATCAACTATGAGGTATGCTTTCTAGTTTCATTTTGAACTGCTCAGTCTCCAGCGTGCAGTCCCTGTCTCCATACGTCACAAGCTGTGTATGTGGTCAAGCCTTATCAAAATAGTCGATGCTTCCATATACCCATCAGGCATTTTTGAGTATGGTTGATTGAAGTCAGGTTTTCTGGAAGATACATTTGCTTGCAGATTAGAGTTACAGAGAAACAGCTGACATTTTCATCCCATTAGTCCTCTAGAAGCACCACTAAAGTCTATGTGCCTGGGAACGCAAGAGAATTACAATAACATAGTCCTGTCTTATGTTTTAGTTCAAGTGCAGAAGCAATGGAAAAGAGTTCAGAATAGGGAAGGTTGGAAAAAAATAAAAGGCAGCATGTTCTAACCTCCTCTGTCCTCCATAAAAACATATTACATGTTTTATTCCTCTTTATTTTCAATTCTTGTGGCTGGTTTGGGGGTGGGGTGGTGAGAAGGAGGAAGAGAGGGACCATGACTGATTTTTCCAGTGCAGAGAACACACTTTCTGTTATCCTGTCCTTCTGTTGGTATTCCCAGGTGCTGGTCCAGGGTACACTTTTCCGGCAGTAGACCTCTCATTAAGGCCTGTGTTTGGACTTTATAGTGTTCAAATAAGCTAATACATAAGAAATACCTTGATTACTTTCTTCAGATTCCCCACAGACTCTTTTGTATTGCCACTGAACACTCAGTAGTGGTCTGAAGCATCCCTTTGAAGGCAGAGGCTTAGCCAGAGTGCAAAGACAGCAGGAATGACTAATGTCTCAAAGCCAAAGACCAGTTAAGGATTTCTTATCCAAAAGCCTTGCTTGGGACCCAAAAGATTTCAGATTTTGATTTTATTTTTGATTTTGGAATATTTGTGTACACATTATGAGATCATGAAGGTAGAAATAAAAGCTCTAAATCTGGTTTATGTTTTACACATAGTTTAGAGATAATTTCATGCAATATTTTGAGTGTGCCTGAATTTTGACTGAGGCCTACCATATGAGATCAGGTGTGGAAGGGTTTTAAAATTTGGAGCATTCTAGATTTTGGGTTTCGGCATTAAGTTTACTTAATTAACCTGTTCTAGGAAGAATCAAGCCACCAAGCAGGAGGGCTGCTGGGGCTGAGATGGGACTGAGGAATCAGCCACCCAGAGTAGAACCTTAACAGCACCAGAAATCTATGTATAGCAGTCCAGCTTTCTTGAGGTGGAGTGATGTCCCATTGACATCCCTTTCAGGACGATATCTCTGTGCCTGTCTTTGCTTGAGGTCTTCCTACCTGAATTGCATACATACCCATGCTCCTATGACCCACCAATTCACACATCTGATACACCTGTTCAGGTGCCACCACCCCCCCAACTGTTCTTTTACACCTGGTCACACACCACCCACCCAACAACGCACACTTGCTCACACTCATGGACAAATCGTCTACCCAGCTTTCTCAGACATCTGTTTACATACAGCTCACTTAGTCACATACCTGTTCACACCCAGACACTCACTAACTAGCTAACCACCCCCCAACATGCACTCACTCGCTCACTCACTCATATATATTCACATCAGCAACCCTCTATGCACACACCACTCAGCAGCTATACCCATCCGTACACATCACCCATTTAGAAACAAACCAGTACCTCTGACTCATGCTCACACTACCTAAATAGACTCCCCCTACAACATAAGCACACACCACCCATTCCTATCCCTATCCACACACATTAGCTCCTCTTATACCCTACATGCACATGCCATATAGCAACTATCCACATGTATAACATGCACACACATACTGCCCATCTACACACACACACACACACACACACCCATCACTATACACCTTAGCCATTATCATATATACCCACATATACCATCAATCTACCTTACCATATACCTACCCATATGCAAACCATCCACATACACATATATATTACTTGCTTATATGTACATACACACACCACACCCATCCATTCATATACATGTAGGCAATTATCATCTACCTGTCTCCTTACTATCCACTCAGCCAACCACT
Source organism: Tokudaia tokunoshimensis (assembly GCA_036184795.1). Lineage (NCBI taxonomy): Eukaryota > Metazoa > Chordata > Mammalia > Rodentia > Muridae > Tokudaia > Tokudaia tokunoshimensis. Next base: position 27,696,995 of record BTHU01000008.1, read on the forward strand.
TCACATCATAAACTCATATACACATACTGCCTTTCTATTCACACACACATATTCTACCACACACTCATATACATGTACATGCACACATTTATATATTTACCTAGACATACATTCCATATGCTTAGACATAAATGTTATACACCTGTAAATACACCTACATATACAACTCACACAGATTTGACCCCATCTAGCTACATATACATACCACTTACACATGAATAGGCACAGACTCCATTCTCCCACATGCCAGTGTCTATCTAAATGTCACATATGTTACACCTCCACCAAACACATATATCAGCTCTAATCTCCCTTTCTTCAAAAGGAGTTGTCATAGGTCAAAGGGTTAACAGTGACTCAAACCCAACTATGTCCCTCTGGGACTGAATATAGAGATAAATCTCTGGCCACAAACCACTCTGTGTATTGGGACACTCTGGTTGCTGTGGCAGACCCCATTTTGTAGCAGCTGCAGTGTTCTTCAACAATACTATCTTTGTAGTAAGAATGGGTGACCATCAGTGAATACAGACCAGCATCCAGAATGATATTTCAGTCATCAAAATAACCATTGAAGGGAAACAAATGTCAAATAGGCTTTGTAAGAATTAAAAGCTAAGCACAGGGACCATTTATTTCAACTGCTGATGATTCTGCATCTCCATTCTCTACTCTCTTTCCCTCAAACCTGGCTGGCTCTCAGTACCAGTTAGCTTGGACATACTGAACCTTGCCTTCCTGGTATAGGCTGGAAATAACCTTTTGTTCTGTCAAAAAGTCATGCTGAGGTGAAGTTAGAATTGCTTTCTTTTAAAACTTATTAGGTCTGTGTGTGTGTGTGTGTGTGTGTGTGTGTGTGTGTGTGTGTGTGTGTGTGCGCGTGTGCACATGCTTGCTCTCATGCACATACAAATGCAGATATGTGCACCTGTGAGTACACATGAGGAGGAACGAGGTCCATGGTGTATATCTTTCTTTACCTTTCTTCTTGTTTTTTTTTGTTTGTTTGTTTTGCTTGCTTGCATTTGTTTTTGTTATGTTTTTGAGGCAGGGTCCCTTATTGAACCAGAAGCACACAAATTTGGCTAGACTTGTCACCCAGCAGGCCCTTGGGATTCTCCCTCTCCATCTCCTAACCCTGGCATCCCAGGGAGCACTGCTGAGCCTGACACGGGTTCTAGGCACTTCCTCTCCTGCTGCCCTACTTGTGCATAAGAATTTTCCACTGAATCATTTCCCCTGCCTCAGAGTTAGAATTTATTGAAGGAGATACTATTAAAAAAAAAAACGATAAAAAATATACTGATGGAATCATGCGGAAAAGAGTGGGGACAGGAAAATCTGGAGAAGGTTGTCTTTCCTGAGCATAGTTTAACCTTGATTTACTTCAAGTCCAGCTCCAGAACTGGGTCAGTCAGGAGAATGCCTCTCAGTTCCCGACTCTCCAAGGTGTGGATGACTAAGAAACACAGTCAGCAGTCTGAAGCCCATTGTTCCAAGGTCATTTCCTTTGGCCTGCTCCCAGCCATGGTTGAGGGTGAGAAGGACGCCTTGTTCGGTCCTCATAGGAATCTGGTCTTCTCTGAGGGGTGGCTTTGACTTGAAGGTACCTGAGACAGCACGTTAAGCTTCCCCAGAACCTCACTGTTTTGTCTACTTCCTCCCACCCACTTTCCCGCCAGCCTTCTCCTCACCTTCACCAGAGACCAAGCCAGCACAGCCGTCTGCTGGCCCTCCTGGCTCCTTCGCTTTTCTTTCACAGTTTCTTCCCCTCACAAATGTCTTGCACATCCAAACCTGTCTTGATGTCTGGTTCTCAGAGGACCCAGATTGACATAGTGTTTCCGGGCTGGCCGAGATAAGTAGGCATGTGAGCCAATGTGATACTCCATATGCCAACCTTCTCTGCCACCCACACTGCAAAGCTGAACTACGGAAGCCCTGCAGGGACTGAAAAATTTAAGACCAAGAGAAGCCATGTATATTTTATCCTCCAACGCATGATCCTGGTCCACAAAATTAATTGATTAAATTAGGAATGTTTTTAATATGTTTCACGATTTCTCAAGTGGACTCCTTGCTCTGAACTGGTCATAAAGGTGGATCCTGTCTCCCTTGATGCACTGTTAGTTCAGGTGGAAATACAACCCACACCTCGCAGCTCCTTCTCATTTTCTGGAGCCTGGTCATGATCCAGTTTGCAAAGCTGGGTCTGTCCTTTAGGAACACTCTGTTCTAATTGTTATGATTTTGAGTCTTGACATTTGTTCTCCATACATCCCTGTGCTGTGGCTCTTTTGAACCACTTGCCTCCTTACACAGGGTCCTTGTTTGTCGTTCCGACTGTTCTGTGGGTTGGAGTATGTTTTGCAGCAACCTTGGACTCTACCCACCAGATGACAGTAGCACCTCTTGAACTGTGACAGAAAAGAATGTCTCTAGATGTAGATAGCCAAATGTCCCCTGGGGGACAAAATCACTCTGCTGAGAGCTGAGGCTCTGATTTTAAACAGACAGCATGGTATCTTAGCAACCCTTCAAACTGATGTGAGGTGTCTTCCCTCAATCAGTCAAAGGCAGACTTCTTTTAGGGTATCATCAAACTTGAACTTATGACAGTGTGGAGTCCAAGAAGCTTTAGGTTCTCTCATTTGTTTCACAGGAAAATTATTTCTTCCAGAACCTGGATCATGGAATTCTTCACCTTTCCAGATGTTTTCTGTTGAATACTGTACAGAAACGAGAACATACTTCACAATGCTAGTAGGCAGACTAGTATAGCTTTTCTCTGTGTTAGTGTATCTGGGATAAAGCAGATAGAGGGGTCTTACCCTATTATAGCATGACAAATTTTCACTAGGTTGGCGCTCTCATTGCATGTCATCATGCGCCAACCTGTTCCAGTAACTGTACTTCCGGCAGATTCTGACGCTGTTCTAATAGCTTGAGGGTAGTCAGTAGTGAAACCTTGTCAGTAGTTCTGACAAGGTTCCTATTGGCCTGTATCTAAACTCAAGTTGAAGAGCAGAATCTAAAAATTGCAAAGTTGTAGATAGCCATAGAGATCTATGTTCAGTTCTGGCAGTAGAATTTTGAGATCAATTAAGTAATGAGCCACTTTGAAGAGTCTCCTTCCTATAACCAAGACTTGAGAATGAAATGGTCCTAAGAACTGCAAAAGGCAGAAAACTCCTGCTTTCTAATGTCCTTGGCTTGTCTTTAATAGAAAGCAAATGGCATTGACTGACTGTGAGACTATCTCCTATGTTCTTATGTAATTTTGGCAAGAGGTGATACCAGGCGCTCTAGGCGAGGCTAAGGTGGCAGACACAGGTGAGTAGCAGCACAGTGAGCCGCTATGGATTTGGGATTGGCAAATGAGGATGGATCCTTTGGAATTCAGAATTATGTTTTGTCTTATGTTCAGCTGACTGCTGGCCTGACTTCTTTGCTGCTGTGTTCTTAACAATAACTTAAAAAGCTAAACCAATAATCTCTGTGACATAGCTCACTGATTAGAATCTTTTTGTGAACCATTATAAATGTCACATTTGGTTTAGGTAAAAGCTCCTTCCTTAGGCAACAACTAGACAGTGACTCATTTCACAAGGTCATAATAAGACATGAATGGACTATGAATTTACTGTCTGCCCAGCCTTGGAGGTTTAGAACAGCGAGATGATTAGGAAAAGCCATCTTGTAGGACCTTCACTGGAAAGCCAGTCCTGTAAGCATGTTAATAACCCAGGGTGTGGTCTTCTTCCTCGTGTATAAACAGTCTTATGACTATGAAGAAAAGAGGAACAGCTTTGCTAGGCTTGCTTAGGGAAGCTTCGAAACAGGGCCTTTAGAGCTGGGTTTTAAGGGCTTACTAGAAGAGTACCTTGTGAGGGAACCCACTGAGAACCCATTGACCCATACTTCTCTTTTGGGGATAAGGCTGGGAGAAGGGAGGTAAGAGAAACTGTGGGAGGAAAGATGGGGGACCCTGTTCTTCAGGGCACAGTGACGAGGGGAGGGCAGGGCTCCACGGTCTACACGGCGGTGCTCTCATCCATTGGGGATTTGGTTTGTGTAATTTAGACATCAGAAAAATGATAGATGGTACTTGGAAAATCTGAACTTCAAATAGCTTTGCGACTTACTAAATGTCCATGTTATGAATGGAGTCAATGGGGGTAAAATCTTCAAAAAAATTTATTGGGCTTCGGATACTGTCAGAAACATGGTATCCGTCTGCGTGACTCTTCTATCGATGAGCTTTGCTTTTATAGAATTGTATGTTTATGAATTCCAGACAGCAGGACTAATAACATTAAATTCTTCATTATGCTTTTAAGAATTTGTTTTCATTGGACAGCAGGCTCAAATTTCAGGACAAATGCATATGTAATTGCTTATTTAGTTCTTGAAAACAGACTTACCTGGTATGATATTGTGAACTTACAAGATACATATACTGGTTTCTGCCTTGCATTTCTGAGACAGAACTTCTAATACTTTTGATGATGCGGGGGGGGGGGTCCTAGAATAATCTTCAGTTCCAATCCATGGTCCTTGCCCTGGTCCCTGGCATGGAACTCCTGAGACCTCTGTGATTTCCCCAGTTATAGAAGTATAGTGCATTGAGCTCCTAAATCTCCTGGCATTTCCTGGGTTATAGCAGCATCTTTTGTTCTAATGAGGTGATTCGTGGTGGGATCCTGGCTGAGCTCAAGATGAGGGCTGGTTGCCAGGGGAACCAACTATGTGAGTAGATGAATGGAACTTTTATCTCTAACACTCTGACCCTGGGGGAAGGGAGTTCCCTTGAATGTTGACCATCATGATCCCTGATGGCAAGCAAATCAATCAGTTTTGACTATAAACAAGTCCCAAAGGACAGGGCCAGAAAGCTTGAGCATGGTGAAACAAGGAGAGGCTCCTGGAGGGGAGCCAGAGAAGACATGGGAAGACAGAACACACCCCTTCCAACATACCTTGCCATGAGCATACCCTTCATTTGGGTATATGCCTCTATCCTTTTCAATATTTCTTACAATAGGTGAACTAGCATGGTTAAAGTGTTCCCCTGAGTTCTGGGAGCTACACTCAATAGTTAATTGAACTTACATAGAGAGTCCAGAGAGCTGTGTTTCGTTGTTGTTGGTTAGTCAGAAGCCCAGTCCATGGACCTGGGGCTTGCAATTAGCTTCAGACCTATGGGACTTTTTGAGTCTTGTGGGATTTGGTACTATCTCTAGGCTGATGGTGTTGGAAATAAGTTGAATCATAGGGTATCCAGTCTGCTATCCACTGACATATTGTTTACTGTCTGTATAGAAAACCTTAGCAATACATTGTAGGCCATCAGGAGTACTATGTGTCTAGTGCCTACGAAGGTTAAAATTAGCAATTTTCCCTATTTTTTTATAACCCTTAGTCTTTAGCTTCATTTAATCATCTTTAAGCATCTAGCTTCGATCAACCACCACTGGAGATCTATAGTGACAAAAATATAGTTTTCTGACCCTAGGAAGCTTATTTACCAGTAGAGGAAATGCTATAATAAATAATAAACTCAATAAGTATATATATTACATGGTATTTTGTAACACTGAGAGTAATACAGATAAGAGGAAAAATATATTAGGATATTGAGCCTTTCAGTGCTTTCAGTGCTGGCAGTGAAGCCAGGACAGTCTGCTAGGTCTCATTTTGAAGATCAAAATTGAGCAGAGTCTTGAAGGAGAAAAAGTCTGTAGAGAACATTCCATGCAGATATACTGACCAGTACAGAAACATGAGTATAATCTGTGTGGCCTCATCAAGGAACATGAAATATGTTGTGATTCAAACAGAGCAAGCACATGGGAAGAGGGGAAGGAGATATAGAGAGATAAATAAATAATAGGGATTGGTTACATGAATCCTGTTGCCTACTTCTGTAGTTTGTATGAATGTCTTCCAAAGGCTGATGGACTTGGTCCACAGCTTGGTGCTACTTGGAGGCAGTGGAACCTAAGGTTCATGCTATGAGAAATTTTAGGTCTTTGCGGTTATGTATTCAAAGAAGGTTTTGACATACTGGTCATTCTCTTTGGCTTTCCTACCATGAAATCAATAGGCTTCCTCTGTCACGTGCTTCTTCAATGATGTACTGTGCAGCCACACAGTCAAAGCAATAGGGACAGCTGACCATGGACTGAGGCCCCTGAAACCACGAGTCACAATAAACTTTTCCTCCATAGCTTGATTGCATCTTGGGTATCTGTTGAAGGAATGGAGAACCGATGAGTATCCTCTATAAGGCTTTTGCTTTGGGATAGGTGAGGAATTCTTGCAGACAGTAAACAATCTATGTGATCTCACTTATTCAAAGATGTGTTCTGGCTATGGAGGGGTCTTATCTAGGAGAAGAGCTAGGAGGTCATCCTCCAAACAAATAGTGGTTTGATATATGGTGATGGGTAAGGAAATGGGCAGGCAGGGCAGGGCCACTAGGATGGCTGAAATGGAAATCGATGGGTAGAACAGGTTTGGAACATTTGTATCTAGTGTGGAGGTACCAGGGATTTATTTTGGATATGTTGAACTTGATATGCCTTTTATATATGTTGAGTGGTCAGTTGGATATGTGATTAGATGTGTGTATGTGTGTGTGTGTGTGTGTGTGTGAGAGAGAGAGAGAGAGAGAGAGAGAGAGAGAGAGAGAGAGAGAGAGAGACAGAGAGAGACAGAGAGAGACAGAGACAGAGACAGAGACAGAGAGAGGAACCAGAGATTCACATATGGAGATGATAAGTTTTGGGAACAGCAATTCTGAAAGAGGCCTGGGAGATGACTGCACAGATTTATTTGATGTTTAATAGTGTGTTGGTGAGCTGCTCAGTGGCATGCAGCAAGTGAGTGGCATGTAGGCCTCAGGCTTTTAGTGATGACAAGTCACCAAATCACTGCTCTATAAACTAAAGAAACTAACATATTTAAATCCTAGGTCCCATCCATAACCATATCTTAAGCATTCAATACTGGGGCTTCCTTTCTAAATGAGGGAAACAGGGCTTAAAAGTGGACTGAGAAGCAGGAACAGAAGAGAGGCCTCCTCTTCCTCCCAAGCTAGCCTCCTTTCCCCAGGTCATTGCTCTGTTGGCTAGGATTTGGACAGAGAAATAGCATTCTGAAAACCTGACAGCCTTTCCTCTCAGTCTGACGTGACATGACTTAAGCCACATGCTCAGACCAAGACTCTCCTCGGTGACCTGGCAGGAGCCTTGGTAGGGCTGTCGAGCTATAAAAATGTGCATTTCAGAAGCATACTTCTTGCTCAGTGCCCAGGTCAGAGCTGGATGAATGACCACAGATATGCATTTGACATTTGAGGAGGTGAATTTATAAGCAAACCTTTATTGTCTGGAATTTTGTATTTAAGAGCTTGCCTGCATGGTCCCGCTGCTCTTTCTGTTTCCCAGCTGGCCAGCAGGGTTGGGTAGTGTGCTCCTGAGGAGTGAATGCGCCTGGGAGGGTGGTCCAAGAACAGGCACTGAGAGACTGTGTATGCTTTGAAAATGGTCATTGGATAAATGTCTTAGTGTTTAGTTTAATGATAACTTGCCACAAATTAGCATCACAGGAGTAGAGAGCCGCACAAGAAGGGTCTTGACTGTCTCAATAGGTGTTGGAAAATCCACCACCAATGTGAGGGGCTTTTCTGACAGCAGTCCAGATAAAATGGACATGGCAGAAGGAAGTTTGCATACCTTTTGCTCACTTGGCTTCACTGATTCTATCAAGGCTTTTTTTTTTCTCTTGATAGATGAGGCCACCAGACTCAAAAACTGAGTAACTATGGGGTTTTGAGCCTCTCCAGTGTAATTCAGCTGTTATTACTATTTTACCAGAAGCTGACTTAATACATTTTTAATATATTATTTATATATTTAATATTATGAAATCAGAATATATAGACATATTATATATAATTATTGATCTATAATGTTATATAATGTATAAAACAATATAGAACAGAATAATATGTGTATACATATTTACTATATTATTCACACACACATACACACACACACACACACATATTCATACTATTAGTTCTGTTCCTTTAGAGAATCCTGACTAATACAATATGTCATTTACTAATTATAATATATTAGTTAGCAGGTTAGCAAATAGGAAGCTATCAAGTGGTTAAGGACCACCATCAGTTGGCAGTTTTGCCTGCCTCTTTGTGACTTAGTGTTTAGCCAGAGTGAGATTGGAGCTTCCAACCTATGGGAGAAGGTTAATTGAGAGCAGTCATAGGAGCATTAGAGGATTTTCAGGACAAGCTCAGTGTAAATACTGAACAGCCTTGATACCACTGCCAAGATGCAGAAAGGAGCATTGGGGATGCCAGAAGGGGAAGGCCGGGTAGCACTGTTTCCCTCTGCCTGTCTATCCTCCTTGTTGGGTGGGAGACACAGCAAGACTCCTCTCCTCACAGGAGTGGCCTTCAGCTCTTTGCCGCTTGCTGGGTATCTGCCCAGCTGCATCTGGCTGGGTGGATCAGGCTGCTGGCATAGGCAGCTGAACGGTGTTGTGAAAAGCCAAGGGAGAGATGACATTTGAAAGATCTCTTTACAATTATTTCCCTCCTTCCCACTCTTCTGAGTGATTCGGCGCCTGGGGCCAATTCCGTATTAGGCTAGGGGAAACTATCACCTACATCATCCTCAGACACCCCCATCACTGTGGGCTGATCTTGCAGTATAGAGTCAGGTCAGCTGGAGTCAGGACTGCTGAGCATGCAGACACCTTGTTCCAAGAGCCATAAGCTCCTTAAATACTGCCTCACCTGCTCCATTTAGGATAGTGGGGGAGGGAACCACCAGGGTCACTCTATGCTCAGTGAAAAGAATGGCCTGGGGAAGAAGACACCAGTGATTTCTTTAGCCTTGCTAGCAAACACAGTTTCTGGACCAGGAGCTCTGCAGGATAGCATCTTGAGCCCCATCTCAGGTCTAGCTTACTCAAAACCAGGCGTGAGTGTAAACTTTTCTAAGCACCTCCTCCTGGCCTCTTCATCCAGGAGTAACCATGTCTGCCTTCACTTTTTAGATTCTCACCTGTGGCTCCATTATCAGCGCCCCTTCCCAGAGGAGCTTCACTATAATCCTGACAGCTAGACCTACTTTGTAGCCCTACAATAGCAGATGCAGTAGTTGGTCAGGATATGACACATCAGATATGGCATATTTGGAAAGGTTTCCTGGCAATTCTTAATATTTGATGCAGGGAGAAACTGTCTTAATTAGTTAGTATGCTCGAATATCCCAAATCCCATGCCATTTTAGTGATCTCTTCTTCAGAAGATCATTTCTGCAGTTTTTCTTTTTTCTTGTTGTCTATATGATCAGAGTAAAAACTTGTAAACAGTTGTTTCTATTTCCCAAGAGAAATCACAAGTGATTCTATGGATGGAGCCCTCTAAGTCAGCACCCTGATCTCTATGCATCTGGGGCCTGAATGAATATGTTGTCTTGGGCCCTGGACTTCATTCTTTCTCTGCAAAGTGAGGTTGCCAAGGATGATCCTTCATGATGTCTGCCAGTACTAATACTCTGTCATTCAAATGAATGTTGAGGAAATGACTTATTACAACCAATGGGAGCCCTAAAGCCTGGTGTCTGACCCATCTTAGCACATGATCCTTTCTGTCCTGTCTGTTAGGGAATAAGGTATTGAGGTGTTTCACTTTTCAAAAATTGTGTCTTCTCAGCTGTAAGCTAGGACTTTCAAGAGACCTTCTTACCTTCTCTTAGCCTATGGTTCTGCTTGGTCCTCAGGCCCTGATAATGAGCTGATGGGCAATGGGGATGTCCACCTGGAGCAGAGGATCAATGACCTTCCATCTAAATCAATGGCCACAGTTTCCTATACTTTGGATATGAAATATCTTTAAACAATTCCTGGTTAAAGGTTTGTTCTGTAGCCAGGTTGGCTTGGAGAGTTGGTGAAACCTTAACTAGGTTCTAGGAAGAAGGTGGGACCTTAGGTTCTTCCTCTTCTTTTCTTCATGTCTGCCTAAATGGTCAATGATTTTGCCATAAACTTCAACTATGATGTGGTTGCCCAACCACAGGCCCAGAGCATCAATCGACATCAGTCAACTGGTCACAGACTGAAGTCTCCAATACTTTCAGCCACTTGAGTGGTTTCAATAGTAGCAAGTTGCTAGCTAACTGAGGTTGAAAGAAGGAAGAGGGAGAAAGAGCTGCATGGAAGATTCATACAGGCAGGAATGCACACATACACACACACTAGTGCAAATTTATAAATGTTGCAGCTCTCTCTTAACCCAACTAGCTCCCAATTAATAGTGAAGGAATATTTCATTTATTTAACATCTTTAAGGCCCAACAACTGAGCAGTATTAATCTATTTTAATCTTCTAAACTAATCTGGCTGCCTCTCAGCCAAAATTCCTGAGATACTGGCATTTTATGGCTTTTTCTGCTTAAGCTTTTTTTTTTTTTGGTTTGTTTGTTTTTTTTAATGATGTCTCCTGGACCCTCTCCTGGTTGAATCCCACTTCCTCTCTCTCCTGCTACTCCATCCCCTGGCTGGAAGAAAGTCTAGCCCTATTCTCTGCACTTCTCAGTCATTGGCTGACTGGTTTCTTTACTGAAAAATCAGGGAATAATATTAGGGAGAAATATTTACACAACATTAAGACAGGAGATTGTCAGAATAAGGATTACAACCAGATATGTGGACACAGAAATCAGCATTTGAATAATACAAGGATGATCTTTATACAATGCACAATAACAACTACACACATGCACACACATACACAAACACACATACCCACACACACAACATTGTAGATGCTTTCTGGGCTTGGAAGGAAGAAAGTGGCAACTGGAAACACAAGAAACCAGAATTTCAAATGGATATGTATGACACAGTCTAGAGGAATAGATTCATTCCCTAACTCTGCAAGTGACCTCTGGAGGCATGAACAAACCAACCCCAGCACAACACACAAGCATAACAGTTGTACTCTTTAGTTACTTAAGCCATTCCGTTTGGGATTTCAGGATCCTGCTTCTGCTTCTAGGGTTACACTGATACCATCAGCTGTTTCCTTGTGTCCCTGTACCTGCTATCTCAGATTTTGTCAGCCATGGTTGGGTCTACCTTGTTCCGCAGCTGGCCAATCTTCCCTTCCCTTCCCTGTCTGCTCCCAAGATCCTTATTTAGACTCATTTGAAATGATAACGAAAAAATGTTACTCCATTTCCTTGCATTTCCTGAGGGATCACGATGGTACAGCAGGGGAAAGACAGAGGCAAAGATAGAAAGACCATCTCCTACCACAGATTTGGCTAAAAGCCTAGGGATTAGTGAGCTCATCTTACCAAAGCTTTCTGAGCCCCTTGCTCATCACTGCTGAGCATTTTGGATGCTTTTCTTATGTGTCAAGCCATTTGCAGACATTGGGGAATTATCCTTCTTATACTTCCTATGAAGTTCTTTGTTCTACTCTTTAAAACCAAAGCAAAGTAACTCAACAATTTGGACTGGACTTAAAGATAAAACTTGAGGCTTTTAGTCCTTTTCTGCTATAACTGCAGGGCCTTGTAGAAGACATATTCCTTGTGGTAGCCTCCATTTTCTCAGGTATTAGAAAGGGATGATAATATCTGCCTTTGTCACACTACACAACTTTTGCATATATCCAGGGTATCGTTGATGGAGAAAGGATTCAGAAAACAGGATTATGTTGTGCTAATCTATTATTGTTCTATCCTTAGGCTTCTAGTGAGTGATTCATATTTGTGAAAGAGAAATTTTGTGTATGGTAAAACTGCAGTCTGGTGTTTAATCCTAGTGTACAGGCTTTATAAGGCATTCATGGGAAAGAATGTGCAGGGGAAAGAGGCTAGTTAGATGTCCCATCCTTTACTTAAGGAGATAAGGGAAGAGTTTAGGGTTTTGCACTCTTCCATTTGGGGCTATCCATTCATGTCATTGTTTGTTTATGGTTAAGGTTCTAAGAACATTGGGCCAATACCTCTCAGTGGGACTAAGAAGGGGGAACAGTAAAAGACAAAGTCCTGGTAGAGTGTAGTCATGTGGAGTAAGGGGTTATGGATGGAATACAGGGTAGAGGATGATGGACCTGGGGAGTTCTTTCTGAAAGCATTGAGCTTAAGTCAGCTGGCTTGTCTTCAGAACCCAGGTCCATAGATACTTACCTGGATTTTCTTCCTGTAGAAGAGACTGATGGAGCAACCCAAGTGCTGATGATGTGAAGGTAGCCCTGTTCTTGTCTAAGAAGCTGCATGCACCCTTCTCTTGAGGTGCCAAAATGCTATCCACCAAAAGAGGTTGCTGTGTTCCTTCAGAACTGTATGAAAAATGTGTGTTCCTGCCTTCCTTCAGAAGAAACTCTGCTTGGGGTAGCTGAGTGCTCTCCTTGAGACTTCCCAGCACAGGTAGCAGAGAGCCTGCCAACACCTTAGTTCCTAGGCTCTGCTCTGTTGTTCAGGCTCCGTCCTGCTACATTAATTTCTTCCGTCTCCTTAGGGGATGTCTCGATCCTTTCTAGTCTGTCACATGTAAAGTCCCTGTTGACCATTTTTGCTTCTGTATTCTAATGGTTTGGACTAATTCCCACTTTATTTTTGTATTTATTTTAACACAATCACTTATAATGAGGCTAATGACATTTTGTCTCCATGGTGGCACATTTTAATTTGGTCTCGGAAATGTCAAAGCGATCAGGCAATTTGGTATCTCGGAAACACAAAATGTGGCAGGGACAATAGGTTTGTCTCCATCACTCCATCTCCCTTGTTATCTGCTAGCCCCTGGGCCATCCGGTCCCACTTGGCTGTTCCTCAGGGCTGGCATGGGTGGAGATCAGCAGTAAAACATTGCCAAGACAAGGTTTGACTCTTTTGAGTAAGCAACCACAGTGCGCATGCTCACTCAGAGCTCAGAGCTGGAGCTGAGGGTGTGAGGCACAGTTTCCTGGTGGTGTTTCATCCTCAGCATTTGCTCTTCCCTCCAGTCTCGCCTTTTTTTGTGCTGACTTCTTCTTCTTCTTCTTCTTCTTCTTCTTCTTCTTCTTCTTCTTCTTCTTCTTCTTCTTCTTCTTCTTCTTCTTCCTTCTACTTTCCCATCCTTCTTTCCTTTAGGATAAAGACAGCTATTTTATTTTAACTTTTTAAAGGTTTATTGATTTTATTTTTTGCATATGAGTGTTTTGCCATGCACCTCACATGTATACCTGAGACGCCAGCAAAGGTCAGAAGAAGGTGGCAGATTCTCTGCAACTGGAGGTGTGGATGGTTGTCATCTGCCATATGAGTTCTGAGAACTGATCTTAGGTCTTCTACAAAGACAACATGTGCTCTTAACCTCTGAGCCATCATCTAGCCTCATCAATCTCCTTTTAAATCGAGATATAAGGCACTTCATAATATAAAGGCATTGTGGACCTCATATGGTCTATTTCCTCCTCTTTTTATAACTCTTAAAACTGTAACTAGCTTTCTTGGCTTACAGGCTGTGTGAATTGCCAAGCAATGTTGGATTTAGGGTTATTTAGTGAAAGTGTTTTGGGGATTTAGATCAAGGGCTTTAATCTAGTTTCTTTAAGCATGGAACTGAACCTCACATAGTTGTCATCACTACAGCTAAATGGTGAGTAAATTACCTAATGGTGTGGGTTTACAGATTCCCATTGGCTACAATGCTATTGTAAGGTGGAAGTACCCTAAGTAGAAAGCATGTTTACTAGGCCCAAACCTAGAGAGCAACATCATTTGCAATACATGGTAGGACATCTGCTTCTGGAATGCCAGCTGCAGCTCACTCTTGCTACCCTGCATCATGATAGACGAGCGTACTGCTAGCATGGTTGAGATCAAAATCTAACATTCTAAGCCTGCGTTGTACAGAATGCAGATTGTTTGTATACCATCAGAAAGACAGCAAATCTCAAGAACCATCTGTTTAGCTAGTCTCCAGAGACATTGTTGGGTTCAACATTAAGTATGGGGTTGAGATATGGTGGGTCTTCCTGAGGAAGTCAGCACTGACCTGTGTCTCTCTGAATGTGGAGCTTTCTTATCTACACCTACCTCTTCCTCTTCCAGCTTTCTGCACCCAGCATTTCCTATAGTCAGTCTTCTCTCCATCAGGTTTTAGGCAGGAAGGAAATAGACGGAAGAGGTCAGTCCAGACCCTTTACTCAATCATCACGCTTGCTTTCAGCATATTGGAACAGCAAAGGGGTGAGGTAAAATCTTCAGGCCAAGTGGGGGGTGGCTTCCATCATAGCCCAGTGTAGATCATGAGTCCTAGGAATGGCTTCATAGACCTTTCTGTTTAGAATCTACCTTGTCAATTCCTCTGCCAGCATTTCCATGTAGCAGGAATACTTTATCTCTATAAAACAGCAATAAGTGGACAGTATACTATATTTCACTTTTAATAAGGTGTTGCTAGTTGCACAACTCTGCCGAGCAATTAGTGTCAGCAGCCGCTAAGCAACGGAGGGAACTGTACCAGAGTGTTTACAGACGGAGAGGATTTACAGCTGTGTTTGGAGGAGCTGTGGCCACAGTGTGGAAGGCGGGGGAGGAGATGTTGACTAGCTGAGTTTAAATCCACTGACCCTGTGTGTTTCCAGAACTTCTCAAAAACGAGCCCTCCCCTTGTGTTATGATGCTGGCTTCTGGGGCTGGGCGATAGCAATGGATGGCCGGGAAAGAACTGGGCTTAGGTATTCCATAGATCCGATTTTCAAACTGAACACTACCACTAAAGATGACTCCTGGGCAGACACATTTCTCCAAAACTCTTATTCTCCATCTGTAAAAGAGATGTAAAAATCAGATGAGAGCTAGGATCTGAAGCCTCTTTGTACTCTCAGCCATCAAATCAGGCTAGGGTACCATTCTTATCCCTGCAATGCTATAATGTACTTTTTAAGAAATGAAATTCAGGCAAGATTGTGCAGATCAGCTCTGTGTGCCTGGAGGAGTTTGAAGAAAGTCATGCATCTTAGCAACACTGCCCCCTAAGCTGGTCCCACTAAGTGCAGTTCAAACCACCATGAAGTGTTTCTCCTTTTAGTTGTTAAGTGTACAGGTTTCATCACAGCCATAAGGCAGGAATTCTGGCTACTCATATCACTGGGCATAGCCATGGGCAGCAGCAAAACATCTATGAAGAAGGTGGTGGAGATCTTTGAGATGATGGGGCACCATGGATTGAAGGTCCAAGAGGTTGCTGAAGGTCTGTCGATTCAGTGCATCCCCCAAAGGGTGGAGACGGTGGTTTCTTAGTTCCAGTCTCAGAGAGGAGAGAATACGAAAACTGAGCATCTCTAATTTAAAAACATGAATTCAGAAATGGTTCAAATGCACTTTTTGAGATTTTTAAGCTTTCCCACAACGCCACAAATGGAAAATGACCACAGTGCCAAACAATACATCTGCTTTCTGATGGTTCAATGTAAACAAGCTTTGTTGGGTTCCCTAAACCATTTACAAAATTGTATAAAATCTCCTTTAGCCTGTGTGTTTGCCATGGATATAAAGCATATAGAAGAATTTTGTTTTATGCTTGGGTATTATCATCATGATATCTCATCCTGGGTATGCAAATACTCCAGAGAGAAAGAAATATGAAAGCCAAAAATCTTCCCATTCTAAGAATTTTGGGTAAAGGTTATTCAATCTAAATTTGTATGTTTGTTTTTCCTTTGCGTATATGCATTTTAAAGGCTTGCTCATGGTTTGCCATTTCTCCCTGGAATCAGTTCTCAAATTTGTGCTTATGAATCATCCATTATCTTGCCCAGGGTGAGCTCTGGTCTCTACCTAAGTGCAATTCCATGGGTACAGAAGATTATCTTCTTCTCCCTAGCTAGGGAATTTGATGCCCAGTGTGGAAGAGGTGCCTGTTATACCCGAAGCAGCACAGAATATTTCACCTGGCCAGAGAAGTTGCATCTGCCCTATACCTGTGTGTCCCTTTGCAGTGTGAGGAGCAATAGACTCTCGGGTGCTGCTCTGTGGTATAATGATAGGTCATGAAATGTCTAAGAGGTGCTCCATCGGAGGCTGCTGAGTCAGGCTTCAAAACTATATCTTAGTCTCCAGAAGGCAAGGTTTTAAAACCTGCTTTTTCTTTTATGACCAGTTTCTGCCCAAGGCAGAGTTTCTTCCATGGCTAGATGAACACTTTGAGTGTGGGAGACATTTAGGCAGAATGGATCATGGCAGGAGAATAAATGTCAGGAGTGAGAGGGATGGTATGATGGCTGCATCCAGAGCCAAGTGACCTGAAGGGACTCAGTGAAGGGACTCTGTACAAATGGAAAACAGGGATAAGCTGTGAATGTGCAGACTGGAAATGAGGGGGACAGGGACAAGAGGGAACCTGGGCTGGTACAGAAGGGGAGCTTGTTTCTTTGAAGTCTTACGTGAGTGGCCAGAGGAATTGTGGCTCATACTGCAGACTTTTGTGTGCTTCTGCAAGCAAGTCTTAGTCTCTCCCAGGCACAAGATGTTAGAAAGTATGCTTTTGCTCAGTGGGACATAGGCTTGCCTTGCAGTAACCTGGAGACTGAGAGAGGTGTAAAGTTCTTTGTCCCAAAAATTCTTTAGTAAGTCAGGAAGGAAGTATATTCTTATTTGATTTTAAATCCCAGGAGAAGAGGTCTTTTTAGCAAACAATTTCAGGAAGTCTTTGTATCTTTTAAACATTATTTCAAGTATTTGCTACCTGCATCATTTAACATTAGAAGAACCAATATACAAAGAACCTGTGATTAATTGGTTTGGATCATCAAAGCATAAACCAGGGTTGTAATTAGCCAGGTTGAAAGTGTGGGTAGGTGTCTGGGTGTTTGGATGTTACACATGGTACTGTATAATGGGAGACTCCCTGAGAAAATCTGCAAGGAGGTTAACTATCTCCTTTAAGTGAGCTGTTAACCACAGGCAACTCATAGAAGCAGGATTGGTGACTCTATAGGCATTCCCTTGGCTCAGTTTCAGCAGAACCCTGTGGGTGACATTTACAAGCTTTCTGCTCTACCTAATGGCTCCTGGGCCATGTTGAGATTCATTCTCCTGCAAGACCACTCTGTTCCAAGAGCCCATGCAGCTGTGTACCCAGGCCAAGAGCACCTCCCTTTAGGGCAGGGTCACGCTGGCTTCCTAATGGCCCTAGAGTCCTTCTCTCCTGCTGTTCAGGACACTTCTCTTTCTTGTGTGTTCTTTCTTAGTTCAGTTAAGCTCTCCTCTCCTGTATGTGTGTATGTCTGTATGTGTCTGTATGTGGAATTCTACTGCTTCTGTTTTCACACCTCGGTAATTGGTGCTGTCTGTTGATAGTAGCTCTGGATTTGCATCCTACAGGGGTCAGGAAGAGCCAAGGTTTACCAAGAAAAGCAGAAACTGTGTCGATGCAGGAGGAAGACTTGAATGGGTCAGCATTCCTCTTCACGGTGGCCAGCAGGCTCAGAGCAGGGGGCTTTAGAGCTGGCCAGTGGGTACCTGGCTTTGTTCTCTGCTCTGTGGGTGGAGCCCCCACCCCCCATGAGGAGGTGGTGGAAAAGTAAGGGTGCTCCCGTTTTTACCCTATCCACACCTGGGGTGGTACTTGGGGGAGCTGGAGACCCAAGGCACACATACCTAGGAAAAGTCATTACTCCCACAAAAGGACACATGAGCCATTAAAAATGTAAAGTACCCATTTTTTAAAATGGCTGAGAGAGAAGCTGACAGAATCTAGCAGTCTCAGGCTATGGTGGCTAATTCATGCACACTTCATGCCTGGGTGGCAGGTACAGTCCCTGTGGCCCAGGGATGAGTATAGCAAGTCTGGCTCCTGATTCCTGTACACAGACGCTGTGTGCTGATGCCTATATGGGAGGAAATGGACTTTCAACATTTCTCCTTTAACACTGGGAATCAAATTAATCCTTCAACTAAAAAGTATGCATATTTCTTGCTAGTGTTGTCGATCACTTATTTTTGATCCCCTGAAAAGAGTTCTAATTATTGTAGAAAAATAAAACAAAACAAAACAAAAAAACAAAAAACCCCTCCTACTACCAATCTGCATGCATGTTGCCCTTCTTCCAGATGGAGAGAGATTTGTCCTCAGCTATATCCACTAGGGAAGCTTCCTGTGGGGGAAAGATGAACTTTGGGTACAATTCACAAAGAATTTTAGAATTTCAAACCATGGACTTCCCTGGAGCTGAGGAAAGGTCAAAGCAATGAATTTTTGCCATGACCAAAGGGGTTAATGTTCGGGTTCCCAGCAAACCAAGGGGAGACCCTGGTTTGTTAAAATATATACCTACATGCCAGTGTAGCTCTCACTCCTCACCAAAGCAGCTTCATTTTGCAGGCTACAAAGACCATTACAAAAATCCATTACCGGTCAAAATAGAGGGAACATTAGGTTGTGGGGTACCAAACACCTATTAGACTCATCTATATCCTTATGCCAATGACTCAGTGAACATCTGGAGGAGGTGGCAGAAAGGTTGTAAGAGCCAGAGGACAGGGTGTTTGTGGAGAAACTGTGTCTTTGTTATATGACAGGGACATTTCAACCAATGAATTCCAACAATATCGTCACCTAAATATGACTTGCACGATGATAGCACCAGTTGGGACACCAATGTCAACTCAGTCTCACAGAGTCTCACCCCTCAGTGAAGAACCACAGGCAACAAAGGCTGCTAAGAGAGGGAGACTCAGTCTTCTCCAGGGACAATGCCCCTGATAAGCTATCCAAACCCAAGTGATCAAATACACATACACGTACCACTAAACAGACTCAGGAGGTTATATTCATGTGCAAGTAACAATAGTATTTGTAGAAGAGATCATGGACCTAAACATGAGTGGGGGTGGAGGTTGGAGACGTTGGAGAACAGAGAGGGGATGGAAATAATGTAAATAGAGTTCATATATGGAATTCTCTGAAATTCTAAATATATACCATATACACATATGTGTTTGGAATGGAATTAAAACTGTGTTGAAGCTGCTATATTAGGATGGTAAAAGAGACTACTAGGCAGAGAGAACAATTGCTTTTCACTCTCATTTAGAGTGCCTGAGCAAGATTTCCTAGAAGGATACTTTCTTCCACTGTAACCTCCCTCCCACCCAGACTCTACTGTCATGCTTCTGGAGACTCCCCCCTCCCCCCACTCCTTCATTCTTCATCAGATAAAGGTCCTCACAGAGTTGGAATCTGCAGGGAGTTTGATGGCTTCAGCTGTCCTTCGTGGATAGGGACCATTTGCTCACCGTTCTCAACTGTGCAATAATCAGACAGGGTCCTGTTTTGCTTCTCAGCCTCGGGTTGGAAGATTTGGACAAATAATAGAACTCGGTTTGCTTACCTGTGAAATGACAATAATGTTCCTACCCATTACTTAGAGGTCTGTGTCTCTTTGTATCTACGGAGGCTGCTCCTAGGACATTCAGATACCATGGAGTGTTGGCATGGAGCCTACGCACATCTGCTGGTGTGCTTTCAAGCATCTCCAGTTAACTCTTTATACCTGCCATATTGTCAAAGCCACGTAATACTTATTATGCTGTCTGCATTGAGGAATAAGGACAAGGGGAAAGCGAGCTATATGCAGAGCAGACACAAGCATAAAACTAATTATAGAGTCCAGGAAGGGGTTATGGGAAGAGAGATTGTGGCTCCGTGGGAAGCACAGGGCTTCAACAAAGTGTGCCCATGCATCATGTGTTTGCGAGCCCAGAATAGTACTCAGTGCACTACACGTTCAAGGTTTGCCCTATAGAAATACCATGGGTCTTCAATTTTCCAAACTGCTTTTGATCTTTAGCTAGCTGTAGATCATTCCATCCAAGAGCCATCCAAACCTTCACCCTCAGAATGATCCCTGTATTTCCAATGACCTCATGGTTGTTCCTTTACCCTGCTTATTTTGTAGGATATATTCCCAGTGCAGCCATTGTGCAATGTAATGACAGGTGAAAGATTCCATAGGACTTTGATTCTCATATAGCTTGAGCCTATGAGCCCATTCCTGTCTCACACCTCACACTTTATTTAACCTATCCTGGGAATTGTTTAAGTTTTGGCCAGATTTAGATAATGGGCTAGGAGAAGAATATGCTATATTTCCAGGTAAAAGGGTTTTAGTTATACCTGGCCCAGAAGAGCAAGGCAGAATCTAGAGAGGCCAGTGCATTTTGTGCCAGGCTTCCCTGGGCTGCTCTACTTCTGACTCTTTCCTGAGTAACTCTTACTCTGGATGCTCTTCGATGCCCCAGACTCTCTGCTTCCTTTGACTGACTCCAGCTCTGGCCCCTTCACAATGGACTCCAGTGTTATCTCTACTTCTCACCCAGAAATGGAGATGACAATGGAGAACTCCAGCTCTCCCTGGTGGGCTTTATTGGGGTGAAACAGTGTGTGTGGGATTGAGACCCTGGTCCATGTTTGACTTTGCACCAGACCCTCTTGAGCTCTCGACTCTTCAGAGAGTTGGGGGTGAAGAGTTGTCTACATTCAAGCACTGCTGCCGGCAGCTGGCCCTGCATCCTCTTACACCCTTCTCGCAGCTCAGAGATGCTCCTTTGTGTGGTTCTCGGTACAGCCTGGCCTGTAATTTATACAAGTGCAGCTGATGTTCCCTTTTAAATTGACAAAAGCAGAGGCTGGAGCCTGGGAAGCCCCCTGACCCCAGAGCCCTGGTCGCTGAAAATTACAGGCAGTGTACAGTGCACTGCCTCTTGATGCGCTGGCAGTGGGAGATGGTGGTTAATTTGCCAAGACTCAGAGGTGACCCAGGTTTAATAAAGAGGATTAATGGATTTGAGCAAAAGGTCGTGGCTGTTTCAAGCAGATAGCCTCTTCCTTCTAAGACAGTCTTCAGGCTCTCACTTAGTTTCTTCTCTTTGGGGAAATAGCTCAGCTGCCTATTTAAAGAGCCCTACCCCTATCTTTCTTTTGTGACACTATCTGGTTCTTCAACAATGTGCAAAACCAAGGGTGTGGGACACACACCCTATCCACAAACACAACCCAAATCTATCCTCTCTCAGGGAGCTGGTGAGACTTTCTATTAAGAGAACAGTTTGTAGTCACCTTCAATACTGTTAGTAATATCATACATACTTTAGGTATGGCCCTTCCCCTTGCTGTGACTTCATCTTCTGGAATAAAAGGATGACTTGATTGGTGATTGATATGGAACTGACACACTGCCAAAGAAGGACAAAGAACTGGAAATATGGTACAAGCTTATGACCCTAGCACACTGGAAACTGAGGCAGGAGGATTGCCAGGAGTTTGAAGTCACTTTGGGCAAAGTAAGTGAGTACTAAGTCAGCCAGGCTTACACAGTGAGACCAGCTTATGGAACATAAAAAGTAAATAAATAAAAATAAGACAGAAATGAGAGGAAGAGATATTTAACAATATTTAACTCCTCTGAAATATTCTTTTTGGGTGTTTGTTTTGTTTTTGTCATTGTTTGTTCAAGACAGGGTTTCTCTGTGTAGCCTTGGCTATCCTAGAAGGAGCTCTATAGACCAGGCTATAGATTATGAAGTCACACAAATCTGCTTGCCTCTGCCTCCTGAATGCTGGGACTAAAGGCATGTGCCACTGTTGCCCTGCTCCTTTTGAAATATTTTTACCAAACACTATGCAGAGTTCAGTTGACAATTGTAAGAAACATTTTACACATGCTCATGTGCATAGGGCATGGCCAAAGTGAATGCCTGGGATGCAGAGGAACTTCATTATGGTGCTTTGTTTAATTTATCCTTACTTTCTGCTTGTCTCCACATCTGAGTGTCATTGTGTAAGATTGGTACATGGGCCTGAACATCGCTTCCTCAGGATTCTGGGCTCATGTGCCAGGAAGGAGGGAGTCTCAAGGCTGATCCCTGCTCCTGAGTTCCTGTTCATTGTTCCCCAGGCAGTGGGTAGAATGAGGGACAGGGATGAAGAAATGAGACATAGTGGTCTAGAAGGGGACAGGGACAAAAGGGAGGTTCAGTGGGTATCTTTGTTAGGGTTTCTGGTGCTGCGAGGAAGCTCAGTGACCAAATTTCAGTTTATAGTCCTACATTACAATTCACCATTGAAGGAGGTAGAGGCAGGAACCTGGAAACAGGAACCAAAGTGGTAGCTATAGAGGAACACTGCTTACTGACTTGCTCCTCATGCCTTTCTCAGCTTTTATTATACAATTCAGGAGCACCACCCCAGGGGTGGCAGCACCCACAGTAAGTTGGACTCTCCCTCATCAGTCCCCAATCCAAAAATATCCCATAGGCTTGCCTACATGCCCTTCTGATGGGAGAATTTTGAGGTTTTGTTTTGTTTTGTTTTGTTTTGTTTTCCCCAAATGTCTCTAACTCGCACCAACATAAAACTAATCTGTAAAATGGGAATGAGGACCAATGTTGTGGAAGAAGCATGAATGTTTTAAACCAACTTTGAACCTAGGCATTTTGCTGGAGACTTTTGAAGGAGATGAGTCTCCAGTCTGCATGTGAGATGCTGAACCCAGGAGGTAGGTGGCCATGCTCAGGGACAAGAGTTCTAACTGAGCCCTTCTGGGTGCTCCTGAAAGAGTCCTTTGCCTCTTAAGGCCCTGTTCTCCAGTGAGCTTTCTTATCCCATGGTATACATCTCCTGTGGAGCAATGGTCACCCTAGTGGGCTAGTTCTGAGTCAGGTAGAATGTTCTGCTACCCAGCAGACTCCACGGTTGTTTCCTTCAACTATGAGCTGTTTATAATTTGGTATTGTTTCTAAATTTCCAGTGGGCACTGACTTTAGAATCCTTCAACAGCCACTAGCCCCTTGTCTTTGATATGAACATCACCAAATTATTTATGATTTCCCTTTGATACGTTGATACAGTTTTCTTCACCTAAACTCTTCTACATCTGTGGATGGGCTGTTTAGCCTCTATCAAGTCCTCCCTCCACTCCCCCTGGCTGTGTTGGTATGGATTTAAGGAAGAGAAAATAAAACAGCTTTTAACAGCAGTTTCCACCTGAAATCCTCCTTTTGCTTTAGAAATTAGGTGTTACTAAGGGTAGAAAAAGTGAAAGTTTGACTGGCAGAGGAGCTGATAAAATAAAAAAGCTTTGCATCCATGGAAACTCCCCTTCAGTACTCAGATCCATTTGTGAGGTGAATTCTATCCCAAAGGTTAGCACATCCCCAACTCCCCACAGGGCTTGTTCCTGGCACAGCTGCAGTCCCAGGTGGTCCCACTTTGCCTTGCTCCCCTCATGCCTATGAGGTCTAAAATATAGGGCAGGTCAAGATTTCCCTTTGAGAAGGACAGAGAATTAAGGGAGCTATACATGATACTGTAGCACGTACCCAGAACAGGGTGGGTGTCTTGTGAGTTTTTTCTGAGTGTCAAGATCAATGTGTGATACTTCCTGAAGAGTGAGTCCAGTCTGAGTTGTTGAAATATGCTTACCTCATGCCCTATCCTTCAATCCTCAGCTGTTTTAAGTGAGTCAGGATAAAAGTGTTAAGCTGGTGATGAGATTTTCAGATGGAAGGGCACCATGAATGAGAGATCGTTTTGGAATTTCTGGTATATTTCTCTCTCTCTCTCTCTCTCTCTCTCTCTCTCTCTCTCTCTCTCTCTCTCTCTCTCTCTCTCTCTCTCCAGGATTCATTCAGATGTCAAAATCCATAGACAATGCCTTATAAAAAATAGTGTGGTACTAGAACATATCCCACCACATTCCTACTGGAAATTGTCCCTTGTTTTGTGATAATAGTGTGTGAATAGTATGTATATAAGTATTGGTACAGTTTCTTTTCCAGCAAAACCCGAACCAAACCAAACCAAAAACCTTGTCTGTATGTTCAGTGCAAACCCCAAGTAGTTCCCTAAGTGTTTTCATCCATGGTTAACTGGATGTATGGATGTAGAACTCATAGGGATGTGTGTGTGTGTGTGTGTGTGTGTGTGTGTGTGTGTGTGCTGATAAGAGTGTACACACAGAGGCATGTGCTCCTTGTTTCTTGTTGTATTTCAGACAACTTCTCTGTAGTACTGTGTTTAGAACAGGAGAGTAGTCAATAAAAAGGTATCAAGGAGAATACTTTATTGGTGGGTTTGTTTAAGGTGTTGGGAATAAAACCCAAGTTTATTAAATGCCAGGGAGTAGTCTACTCCTGAGCTCTATACCAGTCCCATGATAATGTCTTACATTAGAGTGATCAGCCCACTTTATCCCACCTGTCCTTCCTCCTGTGGTTTTCTGGAATCCACCAGAGGTATGGGTTTTCTTACCTGAGTCTCCTTTCCCCTGTGACCTCGAATGTCCTTCCTGAAAGCTAAAATAGAGGTTCCTTGGATTAGAATTTAAGGACATGATTGGTAAACTTATTTGTAAGCAAGGCAAATTCTAAGCAGACAGTAGATGTGTTCTTAGTTTCTTCTTTCTCTACGAGGCCCATCACAGTAATATCCATGGAGAGAGAGAGAGAGAGAGAGAGAGAGAGAGAGAGAGAGAGAGAGAGAGAGAGAGAGAGGACTTCCTTTTCAAAGTCCAGTAACACTCAGGCATGTGCCAGGGTGGCTGGAATGTTCTGTATAAATGGAACAGTAACAGTGGCAGAGCTTCAAGCCTAGCCATTCAACAATCTGACTTCTCCCTTCCTCGTAGACACTAATGATCTTCAGTCACCCTCTTACTCCCCATTAAATTCCATGGTCTTTGCCCAACTTCCTCATAGAATTTTACCTAGCATGATATTCATTCATTAATTCATTTAAGGTATAAATATTCCCTGAATTCATATCTCTTCTCTGTCAGGCACAGTTACAGGCACTGAGGATGCAGCAAATAGAATTTTACACCTTCATGGAGCAATTTCCTTCCGAGGAGAAGAGATGGCTAATAGGAAATAAATCACATAGGTGCTATAGGCAGTAAGGGTTGTGGAACACAGTTCAACCGGTGAGTGCCCAGAGTCAATAAAGAGGACATACCTTAACAGTTTGAAGGTGGAGGGGTGGGAGATAAGAACAGATAGATGCCCGGGAAGCAGCCTGCAAATGATTTCCACCAGATGCCTGAGATGCCTTGCAGTCAGCAAAGTAAGAATGCCCCTACTGTGTTGTTTCTCCTGTTGGAGCTGAGAAACAATTGAGGTTGGGACCACAAGAGTATTTTATCTAGGGGTGGGCTGGTTTGACTCCCATTTGGCAAACTTACTCTGGCTTCTATGTGGAGGAGATGAGGTTCTGTGGTGAAGCATCCTGCTTTTCTGGGAATTCTCTCTGATTGACATCAGCAGCTGCTCTCCTGAGTCTCATTTTTCCTCTCTGATCCTGCCTTCCATCCCATTTCCTTGATTCCTCCTCTCTGCACTTCTTACAGAATATGAAATGTCAAGGTGAGAAATAAGGAGCATAATTCGTTCAAGTGTATCTACGTGTAAATATGGAGAGATCACAGACAGTTAAACACTAAAGTACAAAGAGCCGATCCATTGAAGATTTTCTTCATTGACAGGCCATGCAGATGGAAATTTAGAATGGTAGGAGCCTGCTGAGGGTTACTGTCTTACATTACTTTGCTTCACTCTTGCCCTCAGAACATTCTTCTTCTGTGGGTCCTCAGCACAGTGGTGTACCAATAATGACAAGCTTTCTGAAGAAGAAAAATAAGCTCTGGTGTGTAAAATTCGCTGGTTCCAGGGAATGTACCTTTCCACTCACAGCAGATTTTAAGCTACTGATGTCTGTGGTATAAGCCACCTAAATCCCCACTGATATCCGACTCACAGTTGCCATCTGCTAAATTCCTGCTTCTAGAATGTCACATTCCTTCATTGATTGCTTGACTATTACAATAAGTCAGTGGTGGCAATAACTGTGGCTTGGTTAGTTTTATAAATGTTTCTCCAAACTCATTTCTTGTTTGTTAGTAATTGCATCACCTTTACTGAGATTATAACTAAGATTTCTTAAATTTATACTCAGATACCCATGCTTCCATGTACATTGGTCTCCCTGGAATATTGAGATGTCCTAATAAAACCACACATTAAGCCACTGGATATTTCTTTAAGACTTATATCTAGTGCCTCGATTTAAACATTACACAGTATATTTATCTATCAGAATATCACAAGTCAACTCTGATAGTCAATTTGATAGAGCTAAAGTCATTTTCGAGGAGGAGCCTCAATTAGGAAAATGCCTCCATAAGATCAAGCTGTAGGCAAGCCTGTAGGGCATTTCCTTAAATACTGTTTAATTGAGGAGGGCCTAGCCCATTGTGGGTGGTAATGTCTCTGAGCTGGTGGTCCTTGGTTTTATAAGAAAGCAGGCTGAGCAAGCCATCTGGAACAAACCAGTAAGTAGTACCTCCTTCATGACTTCAGTATCAGCTCCTACCTTCAGATTCCTGCCCTGTTTGAATTCCTGTCTTACTGACTTCCTTCAGTAATGGGCTATGATGTGGAGGTATTAGCAAATAAACCTTTTCCTCCCCAACTTTCTTTTAGTTGTAATGCTTCATCACATCAACAGAAACCCCAATAAGACAAGTTGGTGCCAGGATAGTGGGGTATTGCTGTGGCATGTTTTGGGGAAGATTTTGGAAGGGCTTTGGAACATTGACTAGAAAAATCCATTGAGTTTTGAGAGCTTCATATACTGTTTTGTAGGAATGTGAAAGATTAAAATGTTGGGAGCAATACAGATGTCAGAGGCCTGGTTTGTGGATTATCAGAGGGAAGATTAAACTTTACCAGGGCAAGTTGTAATTTGGAACTAAGATCTGGTGGTGCTGGTTAGCTGGGGCTGAAGAGTCAGCTGTGATTAACAAGTTACCAGAACTACTAAAGTGAACCTTTTGCCTTGCTGGGATACTTAATGCTGATCAGCTGGAGCTGGGAAAGTACTGGTGATTAAGAAGGAACCAGCATTGTTGAGTTGAAATCTTCTGAAGAAGGTTTCCTGAGAGTCATCATTAGAAGCTGTCCAAGGCGTAGTGGCCAAGGCTTTACCTGAAGGTGGAAGTGTAAGAGTCACTTGGGTGTTTTGGTGTTCAAGGCATGAAGGGGTCATGGAGAGCAGCTAAGGTTTGGCACTATGAGAGGCCAAGAGAGGCTATTGTTGATGTTGCAGCCCCAGTAGCAGTTGCAGAGAAATCGAGGCTTGGCATCATGAAGAAAGCCAAGGTGATACTATCAGTGAAAGTGTAGCCCAGTTACAGCAGAAGATGCCAACATTTTAGGGATGCCAGTGCCATGGGCACCCAAGACCACCAAGAATAGCAACAAGGTGGAGTAGAACCAGCCTGAGCTTAGAAGACAAGCTGTGAGAGCTATAGAGAGTGAAGCTGGAAAGGTGACCAAAGTCCTTTGGAGGAACCCACAAGATCATGAGTGAGTAATGAACATTATGCATTACAATATTTACACTATTGTTTTTGCTTCTATCTGATTGTGCCTGTGCTCTGGTTCTTCTCTCTTGGAGTAAGAACATATTTAATTTTTACAGGAGTCCACAGTTGAGTTATTTTTGAATTTTAAAAAGAGATTTTGGATTTTTACAGTAGCTGGATATTTTAAAGAGGCTGAAGTTTTAATGTTTCTATTTGTAAAGTCTGGAATACTTTAAAATTTATTTCTGTTTTTAATGTGAGATCTTCGGAATGAGCAAGAAAGGAAAGTGATGTATGTTTGGGTCAAGTTTACAAGGGGTTAATTGTGGGGGATAGTTTTGTGACAGCTTGACACAAGTAAAGTCATCAGAGAAGAGGGGACCTTAATTAAGAAAATGCTTCTACAAGATTGGATTATAGGCAATCCTGTGGGACATTTCCACAGTGATTGTTGCGGGGGGCGGGGCGGGGTCCCATCTTACCTATGCTGGTGCCTCTCCTGGGCTAGTGGTCATGGGTTCTATAGAAAAGCAGACTGAGAAAGCCAGTAATGGCTTTTACATCAGCTTCTGACTCTTGGTTCTTACCTAGTTTGAGTTTCTGTTCTGACTTCCTTCAATAGTGGACCATGTTGTGGAAGTGAGTCAAATAAACCCATTTATCATGGTGGTTCATTATAATATACATGGTATCATTATATATGTATATATATATATATATGCATGTATATATATGTGTGTATATATAACCCAAGCTATATATACACATATACATATATATATAATTTGCTTATATATGCATATATAGGTAGATTTTTTTGCCAATATTTTATTCATAAAATCATGATCTATTGAATGCAAGGAATTGGCCTCAGCTCCAAGACATTTGAGAGTCCCAATATCCTTGCTTACAGAAAATGTATGTTATAGAAGATGATGAGGGGAAGGAGTCATGGGGAACGCATGAACTAAATGTAAGAGTGGTTTCAGGTGATTTAAAGACCATAAGGAGAAGAGCAACAGAGTAACTAGCCAAGCACAGCCAAGAGGTAACCTACTTTGGATTATATATTCAAGTATTCAAGAATTCTCAGAGAGACTGATATTTTAGGTGAGTTGGTGGTTGTAAGAAGTCACCTAAGGAAAAGTGTGAAACAAGCATTTGGTACACATGGAATAGTATAGTATAAAGTCATTAGTTGAGAACTACCATGGTAGTTTTGAGAAATAGAAAAAAGACCTATGGGAAAGCTTCCTACAGTAGAGAATTCTTTTACTGACGATCAGGGCCATAACTATTGACTGCTTCATATGATGCCTTAGAGTCATGGTGGAAGTTTGCATAACACTTGAAAGCACAGCAGAGAGCATTCTGAGGGTAAAATAGAGTGATCTAATTTACAACGTCTCAACTCCCTGTATTTTCTGAAAAAGTAGATTATGTGTGTCTAGATAGGCAAGAGACTAAGTAGAAGGCTAGGCAGGAAGTTGTTGGTATGATCAGGTTGGAAGATAATGGGACTAGATTGCAGCAGGAAACTGGAACAGAGGGAGATGGGTTCAGGAAATATGGAAGTAGAGCCATTGATATTTCTGGTGAGTTATGGGAAGGGAGCAAGTGGTGTCTTCTGATTAAACTGCCTTAATAGGAAAAGCAGAAGAAGGTAGATACACACACATTTTGCTATCTCTAAAGTACTAACTAAGCCTTCCTCATAAAAGGGCTCTTTCTTTCTCTTTTCTCTCTCTCAGCACACAGTCAAATATTTAAGACCTATTGCCAATGGACCCATCTAGATCCATATGTACTAAAATGCCATCCAGGGAGAGATGTCAGGGAGGAAGCTGGAGATGACTTTCACATGCTGGGCATCCCACTAGTCATAGCCATTTGAAAGACAATCACATATTGGCTACTGCTCAGGCTATTGGTTTGCACAAGGTTTGCAGGGAAGAAACTAGTGTGAGAACAAGAGGACCTCCCACCAAAGAAGTGAAGGGGAAGACTCAGAAAAGAAGGCTGTGAATGAATCATGACAAAATCTATGGTGTAGTTCTGAGGAAGACAGAAAAGGAGAGGCCCTTAAGATATGGTGATTGTATAGATGTTAGTGCTAGAGAAGTCTGAAGAGGGCAAAGAACAAACCCCAAAGACTCTTGCAACTGGTCATTGATGGCCTATGGGGCATTTCAATGGAAGGAGAACCAGGCTTGAGTGGAGTGATGAGAATAAGGAGACAAGGAAAAGCAGTCAATTTCCATCAGTTGTGGTTTTCTATTAAGTCACCACGGACATTCTAATAGTGAACTCGGGTCCATTGTTCCTGTTGAAAATATGTTGTTAATTCCTGTAAGCTTCTGGCTGTTTATCGTCTTGTATGTATTTCTGTTTAAAGACATTTCATTGAATACACTGTTGATCCACCAGCAATTAGCTCACACCCAGCCCTGCTTTAACTCTTATCTCTATAATGCTTCTTGGTCTGTTTTCTCCATAAGTCAAAGCTCAGACTCTCTGCACTGAGATATGAGATGGGATTCCATCACTATGTTTAGGGATGGCTTTAAAATTTATGTACTAAAATGCCATCCAGGGAGAGATATCAGGGAGGAAGCTGGAGATGACTTTCACATGCTGGGCATCCCACTAGTCATAGCCATTTGAAAGACAATCACATATTGGCTACTGCTCAGGCTACTGGTTTGCACAAGGTTTGCAGGGAAGAAACTGGTCATCACTGGTACCAAGCATACAACTAGGAAAATTGTGGCACTAAAGGTACCCTGAAAATGATGCCTGTTTTCAGGCCAAGAGCTGAAGCATGAAAAATAATGCTTCCTTATTGGACCTTAGCTGGGAACATCCATTCTGACTGACTTACATATTTTTTTCTGCCCTGTAAAACTTTATAAGTGACTGCAGAGGGTTTTTGAACATCGCTTTTGAGGCCATGAGGGTTTTACCAAGTGGGTGGAGTCCATTAATGACATCTATGGATGCCCAACTGCAGGCAACTGTTTGGGATGTTTTGTTCTAAGGTTGGTTCGGCGATGGACATCGTACTTAGTTTTAATACTAAGCCGGATACTCACGTGTTTTTGTGATGAGAGGGTCTGGTCTTGCACAGAGAGAAAGTGGATTGCTTTCAAATGAAAACCTTCAAGACGATGAGAAGTAGAGTGTGCAGGGCATTGGAGAGAGGGGCCTCCTGTGCTGAGAGTGAAGCAGGTTAGTTCATTGGGTGATCCACTTGGAACTTGTAAGTAATGTCCTCCTGTAAGGTTTTATATTATTCATCTTGGTTCAGTGTATTTCCTAGTAAATTAATTCCTGGGCATGATATAATTTTAATATCTGGAATAGATTTTTCCTTATTACTACACTTTATAAATGCTTACTGCAGGCATTATGACAGATAGTGATTTGGGCATTCTTATTTTATATAAAATCACTTTATTGACCTCTTAGCAGATTTTAATAATGTTTAAAGGAAGCTTGTATTTTTTAGGAAGGCAGTTATATTTTTAGAAAGCAGCAGATGTATTTCTCTTTGTTCTTTCAGTGTTTGTTTGGATCTCTAGAACAACATCCTACATCACTTTCTTAGTCCTATGTTTACAGAATTGCATTGTGCTTCAAACTTAATGTGATAGTTCATTAATTTTTGCTCTAACAGTCTCCAGGGAGTTGATTTTTTTCTGTTTACCTGAAGCTTCCTTCTCCCCTCCTACCTTTTTCCTTCTTTCCTTAACCTTCCCTTCCTAATCCTGGCTTCCCTTTGTTCTTAATTTTTTAAAAAAGATTTTCAGTAATATTGCATATTTCTTTTATACATAATAATTTTAATTGTTGATATGTGTAGTGAGTGTGGAGTGTGTGCATGTGGGTGCTTGAGGAGACCAGAGGCATCAGCTATCCCTAGGGGTGAAGTCAGTAGGTGGTTGTTAGCTGCCTAATATGGGTGTTGGGAACTGAATTCAGCTTCTGCAAGAGCAGCATACTGTCTTAATGGCTATGGTATATCTCCAGACCTCCTTTAATTATTTAAGATAATGACTTATCCTTGTTATATCTTCCATCCTTAGCATCATGTATGTGTAAACTCTGCTTGGGAACAGTATAATTTTTAGTATGCTACTTGATTTTTATCCCTGCTTTGCAGCATACTATTTGATAAAAAAGTTCTCTAAAGGTTTTTCTAATTAGGTTTCATAGTAAGGCAGACTTACTAAACACATTCGAAAGGTTTTTCTCTCTCCTTTCTCTAAAATACCATTCATTTGAATGCATGAAGAGTCCTCCAAATATTTGTTTGGGTATGTGTTGACTTACATATATATTCAACATATTCATGAATATGTGTGTGAATATATATATATATTCCAATAAAAAATAAGATTTATTTTATGCATATGAATGTTTTGCCTATACATGTGTTTGTGTATGTGTAATATGAGTACCTGTGCCTAAGAGGGTCATAAGAAGGCATTAGTATTCTCAGAGGTGTTGTGGATGATTGCAAGCCACCAAGTGCATGCTATGAACTAAACCTGGATCCTCTGGAAGAGTAACAAGTGATCTTAACTGCAGAGCCTTCTCTCCAGCCTCCAACTCTCTAAATTTTGCCAGTCTTTTAGGTGTAAACTGATGTTTCAGTTTCATTTATGTGAGCCTTTTTTTTCCCATGGTTAATTTACTTTCAAATGCTTAAAAATCTTTCAGATATTTTTTTGTTAAGTTCCCAGTTGAATTCTTCACTCAAATTTCCTTTGTCTTGGTGTGGAGGGCTGGTGTTTGAGACAAAGTCTAATATAATTATTTGGCTATGCTTGGCACTGAACTTCTGAGCCTCTCTCCACTGACTCCAGAGAGCTCGTACTATAGGCAGGTATATAGCAGCACTTTTCTTTTGTGCATAAATTTCTCTTCTATTCAAAGTCCCAGTCTTCCCTGGCTTTGGATACTTACAATAAACAGACATCGAAGAGTTATTATATTTGTCATCGTCTTTGTCAAAATCATTATTAGTAATGATATGCACAGATTCATGATTTTTTGTGAGTAACATTTTGGGCTTTTTGCAGGCAACTCTCCTCTACTCTTGATTACGATTATCTTCCATGCTCTATCCTAGTAAGCCCCCCATGTTGCCTTTTTCATTCTCCTCTTTGGACTATCATGTCCATCTCTGATGCTAGAGCTATCTAGACTCCAAGTTTTCCTTTTCTACATGAGCTGGTCTTTATGACACCACCCTCTCACCCTGCTTACTTGCGCTGCCCTATTAAGTGTGTGTCATGGGTCTGGTACCTGATTTCATTTTTTAATAGGGTGGGGCTATTTTGTTCACTTCAGTGTGAGACAACGGACAGGAGGAGCTGAAAGCCTTCCAGAATCTACTGCTGCCATTCCTCAGCTGCCCTCCACCCCAGACTCCTGACCAGTCCTAGAAGCTGAGCTATATATACTTGTGAAAGGTATCACACACACTCCAGGCAGTTCATGCAGGTGTTTTTGCTGTGTTCCTGTTATATGTGAAACCCATACTTTCTTCTATAGCTGAGTTTTCTTGCAGTAGATGGTAGAAGGGGACAAGGTAAGAGCCTGAGTGAGCTTCTCATTCTAATTAAAGCACCTTAGGGTGGACACTCTTAGGTGCCGGTTATCGGCCAAATCACTTTTGGATATTAGAATTCCATCTCACTTTTTCATACTCTCAGATATTTCCTCCCTTGTCACTGAAGTACCATTGACATCATCACTTAAAATGTCTGTGCTCTCCTCTTCCCGACTTCATGCCACAAGCTGTGAAGTACTGACTCAGCTTCATGGCTTCCTGTGCTTTCCCACGGGTACCATGTTTGTTTTGAATTCATTGTCTCCCTCCTTATGCAGGGCACCTCAGTTTAAAGTTATTTGCTTTGCCCCAGTTGTGGTGCCTCTGAGCTCCCAACCTCTGTTTTATGGACATGTCTATACACTTGTCTCTTGTCTCAGGCACATGACCAAGGGGTCTGACCTCAGTCTCCTTCCCTTTTTTTTTCCTGGAAATCCTATTATTTTTCCTACTTTCCCCTTAGTATGGTGAACCTGTATTAAGGTTCTCTAGAGGAACAGAACCAATGTATCCTGTTATATAAGTGCATTCATTGGATCGGCTCATACAGTAGGAGACTGGGAACTCAGCAGTAGCCTTGTGCAGTCTGCAGAGACTGGGAATACTATAGCTGCTCAGTCGCAGCAGCTGGAAACCTCCACAGTTTCCTTCTGGTGCTGAAGTCTGGGCGGTCTCTGGTGAGTTGCTGGCATTGAGTTCACTTTGAAAGTCGAAGAAGGTGGAGTCAGCTTCCTGACCAAGGCTGCAGCAATATGAATGTTCCTTTTGGAAGAATAAAGCTTGTCCACACTGGCTGGCTTTCTCTTCTTCTACCTGGCCCCATTGCAAAGTGCTCACATAACCAGAGCAGGTCATTGTCTCTCAGATACTGTCACATGTCCTCTGGAAACACCCCCACAGTTACACTCAGACATGAACTTTACCAACCTTAGGTATCTCAGCCCAGCTAAGTAGAAAGGCAAGACCAAGCATCACACAGGCCATCTACGTGCTCGTCCATCTCCTTAGACAATTAATAATGGACATTTAGTTGGCTAAAAGATTAAATACTCTGTTCTGTATAATGCTTCACTTAACGTCCTTTTCTTTCCCTGTGTCCCATGCGAGCCATTTGAAATTTCAATTACTACTGAAAGCTTAACTCAATCAGGCCATTGCTATGGACACTTGTTATAGTCCCAGCTTCTTTTTCCATCTGAAATGTAACTTCTAAATCCACTGTGTATTTTGGCATTGACTCAAGGAACATGGTTTTTGTGGACCCCCCAACAAAAATAGTTGCTTTGACTGGGTAAAGCTTGTGCTTCTCACTAATTGAATCTGTAGCCACATTTCATCATTTTTGTTGTTGATGAATTGTAGGGGGGAAGGGTTATGGTCTACTGAAATGTCTTTGGTCTCTGTTCTTGGAGAGTTGAGACCAGGTGGTCAGTAGTGTCCCTTCTCTGAGCTTCATGACTACCTCCTCTAAAATGAGGTTAGAATCACATTTTCCCAAGATCCATCAACTTTAACTTAGGCCATATTTGATTAGCATGAAATCACCTAAGAAGAGGCAGCCTTGTGAACTTCTGCATATAGAAACTGCTCAATGGGGGTTTCTAGAGTTGAATCTGCTGTACAATGAGTCCTGGCCTCAAATAAGTGCCACACTCCAATCCGTATATGGTTTACCACTTTTGTAAGTACTGACCACTGTTCTTCAATCACCAGTGTATTCAAAGGTCTGAGTGGAGCCCCATATATATATATGTGTGTGTGTGTGTAGGCATAAACTCTGTATTCTTAATACTAAGCCATGTGAGAAATTTCTCAGCAAGGTGCAATGGTTTATGCTTTTTGTTCATACTCCCAGCCTAAGCAGGTCATATAGGGTCCAAACGCTTCCATCCTGTCGTATTACTTTTGCTAGAGGAACAGAACCAATGTATCCTGTTATATAAGTGCATTCATTGGATCGGCTCATACAGTAGGAGACTGGGAACTCAGCAGTAGCCTGTAGATCAAGCTCCATCCTAGATGGCAATGGTTCTAAAGAGACAAATGAAGTGTTATCCTCTGAACAGCAATGTCAGATACTGGAGGAGTTGGGATAGATGCAGAACTGTGCAGGAGAACAAGTTAAGAACTCTATGGTGGAGAAGAGGTCAGCAAGTAGATCATCAATGACATGGACTTTGTAGACAACACCTGGAATTTTCTACCTATGAACTGAGATTGTATTGGGACAGGCAAATCTGGGGACTCCTAAGTTACATCAAGGTCAGGGTAGCCATTCAGCGGACAGCAGTCCACAGAAAGCACCAGAGTCACACCAGTCACAGCCACCTGCCAGGACATCTCTCTCAGAGCTCAGGAAAGCAGAGGGCAGGGAGTTCAAGATGTTCTTTAGACATTCTTGCGGCTGGTGGCAGACAGACAGTCCTGGTTCTTCGGGTCAGCCCACACGAACCAGGGTAAGCACTATCATTTGACCTTCAGTTCTACCTGTAATGTGAAGACAATGACAACAGTGTCCATTTTCTAGGATCAGACAGATCAGCAGAATTAACCTCAGGGCTAAAACATAGACAGCCTATCACTTAGCCAGCTTCAGCCAGCCCTAAACACAAGTGGTTGGGCCTGAGGGCAAATGATCAAAGGCAGGGAGAGAAGGGTCAGATGCTTGCTCACACCTGCTCTAAAGTGTCCTGGGTCGCACTCTATAGGTTAAGTGTGCAGACATTGCTCAAGTCGGAATAGTGTCCTTTGAGACTCTCCCGACCCCTTGATTTTGAAGTGAAAGCAGGAGGTACCAAGAAGGCAGGACTCACAATGTATGTGTATGTGTATATGTACACACACACATATATGTATATATATGTATATACATATATATGTATATTGCTGGCCAGAATATAGCATTAGAGATGAGATGACTAGGGTGGCTTTGGATATGGGTATGACAAGATAAGGCAAACATATATCAGTCCACAAGTTGCATTGATTTAATGGGCACATGCGATCCACTGGTGTGTGTGTGTGTCTGTCTGTGTGTGTCTGTGTGTGTCTGTGTCCTCAGCATATGATCTCAGTGTGTGAGAATCTTCCAGGCTATACCGATTAGTCTGACAGTGAGAGGGTTATCGTGTGACCCTGAGTTGCTGCAGAACACTGGAGAACACTCACTTTGTCTCTGAGCCTCAGGGAAAGCTCCTTGGGTCCTGTTCTTCTAGGGGCACATCTGCGCACAGCGCAATCTGTACGTGAAAGTTCTGGCCCTCATGCTAACCCATGTAAAATGGGATTACTAAAGTGCAGATTTAGCCTGCACAGTTACTCTCTTTTCTTTTCTTTTTTTTTCTTTTTTTTTGGTTTTTCGAGACAGGGTTTCTCTGTGTAGCCCTGGCTGTCCTGGAACTCACTTTGTAGACCAGGCTGGCCTCGAACTCAGAAATCCTCCTGCCTCTGCCTCCCAAGTGCTGGGATTAAAGGCGTGCGCCACCACCGCCCAGTTACTCTCACCTAACTGTGATGCTGTGTGTGATCCTGACTGTGTGACACTCTCCTGAGTGTGACTGTGCATTTGCTCTCAGCTGCCTTTGATGATTCAAGCTGAGAAAGGGGTGTGGAGAGTGTGCCGAGGTTTGCTGTCCTAATTCTGCCGCCATGGCCTGAGTGCAGTAGTGGTCACGGTGTGTGAGATTATCTGGATGTGTTTGGGAATGACGTACCTAGGCTCTGCTTGCCGAGTCAAGGCTCAGGAACAGGACACAGTTGCATTTCCCATGTGGTTCAGGTGGCAGGAGTTCATGGACCAGAGGAGAAACACTAATTTTCTGAGCATTTGCTGTAGGCCCAGCACCATGTTAGCTTCTGTTATTTTATTTAAACCTTTGCATTCTTTACAGTGACTGCTGCTACTGTTACTGTTTTAACAGATTTCTTTAAAAGCTATAAAATGACCGCAGGCATAGACAGGGTAAGTGATTTGCCCAAGATAACACTGCTACAAAGTGACAACCTGGGATCAATTAAGATAGGGTGACTTCTTTCCCCTTAACTCTGGCATCTCAGGTGCTGTAGCCCCAGGGGGTGTTCATCAGACAGCAGGCATACACAGGAAAAAAAAACATAGAGAAAGAAAAATGGTTACAACACGTGCTCTCAAGAAATCCAGACTCTAAAACCGAAGGCTGCTCAGAAGCAAGTGTTAAATGAGGAAACATGTAATTGAAATGTCAGAATAGTGCATCAAATGGAAACTCGAGGCTAGAAATTATTTTTTTGTAGTTTGTCTAGAGTTTAAGTTAGGCCGAATGGCCTTTTGAAAGAAGTATAGCCTGGACACCAATTATAGGTCTGTCATTTGTCTTCTGAAAGTTCTAAAGACAGGTAGCTTGAAAGATACAGAGATACCACAGTCTCCCAAGCCTGGCGACCTTAGATCACTAAGGTCTCTCGCCCATGGTTAAACATATTCTTCACTAAGCCAGACCTTGATGGAATCCTGGAGGGAGGAGTCAGTTGTGGGAGACCATGTATACAAGGGAGGTGAATTCCCCATATCAGATGACTGTGCCCACCAGCCTTCTGCCCTTTCCAAGTCTTCGAAGCTGTAGCAGTCTCCAGGTGTACCAGGATCCTGTCCCTTAGACCTCTCTACCCTGGTCTAGGCAGATTTGCCCCCTTTCAAGTGAATGCAAACCAAAATGAAATCTATAATTATCATTCCTAATTCCACTTAATTAGTCACAAGCCAGCAGCCAAATCTGCTTTCTCATAATTATCTGATAAGCAGTAAGCACATCTCATAGATTATAATTAACACTACTTAATTAAAATCTAATATACACACACCCTTTCCTCAAAATACATCTAATTGGGTTCATAACAGTGATAGATAAAAAATTCCTCTTCAGTTACCCCTCCCTAAGGATTTCAAGTTCCTACTGTCTCTTCCCTGGGTCTCCCAGAAAAGCAGTCAGTAGCAGATACCTCTGCTTAGTGCCCCTGACTGCCCTGTCAGGAAAGGTACATGTTTCTCTCGGGAGACCTAGAAAAGAGAAAAGAATTTCCCCTTTCTTGAAGGACCATGCACTAAGATAATGGCCCATAGATGCCATGTCACTGATTTATGCTTAATCCCAGGGAAATGCCAGGTCTCAGTGTAAGTTTCTTTCCACCAATGGCTCTCAACCTCCCTAATACTGAAACCCTTTGACACAGTTCCTCATGTTGGGGTTGACCACTGGTCATAAAATTATTTTCATTACTACTTCATTATGGTAGGAATTGTAATGTAAATAGCTATGTTTGCTGGTGGTCTTAGGTGACCCCTATAAAAGGGTCAGTTGAACACCTAAAGGATCATGACCCACAGGTTGAGAATCACTGATCTAAAACTGAGAAGACAAAGTTGAGAGGACCCTATTCACTTAATTTCAAAAGAACACATATAATGGCAAAAAATAAATGGCAAAAAAAAAAAAAACCAAAAAGAAAGAAAAAGAAAAAAATGTGCCCTGCACTGTTTATAATCAGGGAAATGAAAACTCAAACCAGAATGTGACCTCACACCTGTTAGAATAATGTGTATCAAAAAAGACAATAATATTTTAATAAGAATAAAAATTAAATAATATTTTTAAAAGCCAGTGCTAGTGAGGATGCTGGGGGGTGGGGTATGTTCTGTTCTGTTGTTGACAATACAAATCACTACAGATGTTATGGAGAATATTTCGGAA
The DNA here is from genome assembly GCA_036184795.1 of Tokudaia tokunoshimensis. Taxonomy (NCBI): domain Eukaryota; kingdom Metazoa; phylum Chordata; class Mammalia; order Rodentia; family Muridae; genus Tokudaia; species Tokudaia tokunoshimensis. Next base: position 27,735,795 of record BTHU01000008.1, read on the forward strand.
ATTCCTCCAAAAAAAAAAAAAAAAGACAGAGAAGCACATGATCCAGCCATTCATTGTCTGCTAGAATTATAGCCAAACGGAAAGGCAGATTAGCAGATCAAAGAGACGTGCACTTCATACTTTTGAGTGTCTGTCACTATAGTGGAGGAATCAACATGTGTATTTAATGTTGAATGAATGGGCAAAGAAATTGTGTGAGTGTGTGTGTATGTGTGTGTAATATATATGTGTGTATATATATATATACATATATTTATATATATATATATATATATATATATATATATATATATATATATATGAATGTACACACAGACAGGATGAAATATTTCTCAAGCATTGAAATCAAGAAATCATGAATTTAGGGCAAAAAGATGGCCCTGGAGGTCAGAAAATTAAAATTTAGAAGGTAACAATTTCTACTTGTCATCAGCATCTTTTTTTTTTTTCATTTTTAACAAATGGGATTTTAAGCTCTTTGAAAGTTTGCATAGATGTTCTGCACTTTCCACCTTCTGCCTTTCCAGGGTGGCTGATGATCACACATGTGATGTGATGTGATGTTCTTTTTCTGGGCAGGGGGAACTACCTGGCATTAGAAGCCAGACTGGGTCTCATCTTGAAGATACAAAGACTCAGCTCCTGATTTGCTCATTCCTCAGAGATGGACTCAGAGAATAGGTTCAGCAAACCAAAGGCACTTTTGTTTTATGTCCTTTTAGAGCTGATGCTATGCCAAACAAATGTCCTGTGCTGGTCCTTCCTGTGCCAAAATGAGGGGTGAGTGGAAAAGCAAGGAAGAATGGTTGTAACAGAGGAAGCCTAGGAATCAGTTCATGTAGGGATGCCCTTGACTGGCACAGCATCCCTGAATGCTTGTGGATGCCGGGGATTTGCCAGACCCAGGGAGAATTATACACAAGAATCCTGGTTACTCAGTGAGGAAGCGCTTATGTAGCATCAGAGCTCCTGCTAAGAGAGGATTATTTGTCTCTCTCCTTGATATCTAGTCTAGTGCTTGAAAAAGGATAGTGTCAATACACGGTTTATTGATAATGCAATTTATGGATTGCTTAGTTCTTTTCGGGCTGTGACATAATACACTGGGGAATCAGTTTGAGGTGAGGTGAAGAGAGGACCATGAGATAAGTATCCTCCCTGAGACTCTCACGGCTTGCCCTGGATTGCACTTCTTGATGGCAGAATGGTACTAATGGTTACCACCTCAAAGTCAGGTGGGCATAATTGTGTTCACAGCTGTAGGTCACCTAGTACATGCCCAGGGCCTATGCAAGATGGTTCTGTTGAATAAAAAAACAAGAAAAAGGCAAACTCATCACTGATCGTTGCTGTCCAGAGAGAACATCTGTAGCAAACGGTGAGACTGGGTGTTGTGCTTCCCCTATGGTATGAATTTGGATCAAGAAAATCAACTGCCTAACCCAGATCCTAGCAGATACTGTTTATTTAGATTTGCCTGTGTCTTTGGTCTTTCTCCTTTTTCTTCACCACTTTCTTCCTTTTGTGTCCCTATGAAGCCATTTGGTCTGTGAGTAAACCTTTAGCAGGTTTGGCAGCCACTGGGAGAAGAACCAGATGTTGAGCTGTCTATCTCTACACAGCTCTATCAAGGGTATATAGGAAAAAAAAATCCCTAAGATTTTTTATTTTCTAGCCAAATGCCATTGTCCTTCGTGGATCTTAGGCTCTTGTTGACTCCACAGTGACAGTGCTATGAACACTGCAGACAGATCACTGTCAGTGTCTGGTCATGTCTCTGGCTTTTGGGAAGTTTCTGAAGTCTTTGTCTTTCATCCCTTTTCCTCTCCTGGGAAGTTTTACAAATGAGCACAGTTTGTACCCCCACTGCCATGATCTCCCAGGAGAGGACAGGACTGTAGTCTTGCTCTTTACCCTTTTTGCAACTCAGATTGGATCTTTGCATTTCTGTGTCGTGGCTGCAACATCTCCACCCGAGGGATTGATCCCAGGAAGGATGTTCAGTTTGTCTTGTTCTTGTCCTGAGGGAGCCTTGGTTACCTAATCCTCCTTCTATGCTGGGCTTTCCATAATATGTTGGATTGAATAAATTCTATTTTCAAAGGTTAAGACAGGATTTCTGCAGTTAATTCTCCTACTGATTTGTCTGTTATTTTCTGAACCTAAGGAAAAAGAGTGAATGCTGAGGTTGAGGGGGCAATGTGCTTTCCTCTGCATCTACCTCCACGAATATGCTAGTAATGTTCCACTCCAACTTGAACCCTGCCTGCTCCTGTTTCCTCTACAGGACCGAGAGGACTGTTTTATTTGGTGCTACGGGTCTAAAAGTTTGTAAGTACAGGTAGTTATATAGGTTTGTTTATCCAACTGTGCCATTTAAGGCAAGATGAGGGGAGTGAAAGAAAAAATAGATGGCTAGAAGAGGAGGTGGGTATAAAGACAGTGAAACTGGAGAAACCAGAGTGGTCAGGGACACCATAAGAACACAGGACATGCCAGCAACTGCCCAGGACTCATGGAAGCTAACAGAGGTCAGGGAGCCTCATTAGGGGTCTGACCTAGGTCCTCTGTATATGTGTTATGACTGAGTAGCTTGGTATTCTTGTGGGAATCCTAACAGTGGGAGATGGGGCTGTCCCTGACTCTTTTACCTACTGGGTTGTCTTATCCAGTCTTGATATGATGGGTTGTACCTGGTCTTGTTATGCTGTATTTGGTCAATGGCCCCGGGATACCTGCTCTTTTCTGAGAGGCTATGGAGGGGGAGTAGATCTGGGAGAGAAGCAAGGTTAGGGGGTGAGGAAAGATGGGGGAGGGAAGGGAAAGGAAACTGTGGTGGGGATATAATAGAGAATTTTAAAAAAGTGAAATCAGCCATTTCCCTTCTGAGCCCTGCAGGATCTATTAGAGAACATGCTGCATTCTCTTGCAAGGGGTACCAAGAGACAGAATAACTATAGAACAACAATTCCAACAACTAAAGACCAAGGGAACATTTCTGAAACATCCACTCACATGGCAATCATATTATTCGAAGCACTAGGATGTCCGTTAACATATTCATAGAGTGGACAAGAGTAGGCTGGAGAACAAAACAGAATGCCCCAGGGAACATCAGAAACCTGTAGATAACCATGAAGCACTGGATCTTTGTCAGGAGCATCAGCTCCTGCAGACTATTGAGACCCAGATGCCTCCAGACTCTTCTCTGTAACATGGTCTCAGAAGGAAGCACACGCCCACCGTGTAGCCTCAAATGCCAAAGCTCCAGCACGGAGGAGACCTGCCTCCCTTTATCTTCAGTATCTTTCCATCTGACCTTCCTGCCATCTGGCCTTTCTTGCAGAAAATAATGAGTCTGCAAGAAATGTACTCAGGCCAACTCTCAGAGGGCAACTGGAGAGTGTGTCGGGTCTTGGGTGTTTACAACCAATTGGCTTTTGACTTTGATGTCTTGAAATGAATTTGTGGTTGTGTTGATCTGTGACTGTTATGGAGCAGAATTTGATGGAGAGATAGGAAAAGCTTCATCTCAGAGTTGTTCTCAAAAGCTGTGATGTGAAATTAAGATAGAAAATGAGCCTGAAGATTATTCATCTCATCCACACCCCGCCCTGTGGACATCTGTCATCAAATTCTATCATCCCAGTCTCCTGAGTATTTTCAGAAGCTTGTCCATTTCTCCCCCGACTGACAGCCACAAGCTCAGCTCGGCTCTTCATTACCCATTGCCTTGTATAGGTGTACATAACCTTAATTAGCATGGCCCTCATCATTTAGTGGTGGCTGCCCTGGCACAAGAAGCTAGCCTGACTGTCTTGCTAGTCATCCTTCAAGACTCTCAGTTGCCTACAAGAAAAAGCATATACTTCATCTCATGACTCTTGTCTGGCCACTGCCCCATACATAACACTATTTATCACCAGCTCCTGCCTACCAACCTCTTAAGCACTGTAGCAGACTGAGCTCCTTGTGGCTCAGGGCTGCAAGGCACACTTTTCTCTCTCTCTTCTTCTATCCCTACTGCTTCATTCTCCCATCTCTTTCTGGTCCTTACCATTCAGGGATGCTCCCTATCTTGTCCTCAGTTTCTAACCTTAGCCAAGCAGAAATATTCTCTTTGCTTTGACTGAAATGCACACACAACTCTGCCATCATGTCTTTCTGATGCCTTCTTTATTGGAACAAAACTATGCTCATTTAGACCACTTAGTGATTATTAACAATAGCTAGAATAATAAATAGGTGGAACCTTTATGTGCTTACTTTAGTGGTAGGTGGATTGGACAGAAGAAGAGAGCAACTAGCAGCTTAGGGTGTTTCCACACATGCATAGTCCGTTTGCTTTCCTATCTATTCTTCATCACCTTGGCAAGATCCATGTACAGGGCACCCTTAGTTCAGGCAGAGACTTGAAAATTAAGAACTCTCAGCAAATAACAAATCAGCATTTACATTAAAAACGCAGCTATGTATCATTAGAAGACAGGGGCAAAAGTATGTATTAAACAAAAATGGGTAAATAAAAGCAAGTAGAAGAGAGAAAGCAGAATGAGGAGACAAGTGTTAATGTGGAGAAGGACTCCTTTGCACTGTTCCTAGTGTGTACTGAGAGCCTAATCTAGTTTGTGATAGCTCAGCCCATTGCTAAGTTTTATTCACTCATAACAAATATTACCCTAAGAAAGTTTCCCTTTCTCAAATATTGTGCTATGCACGCGAACCTTTGCTTTGTGAATTTGCCAAGCATCTCTTCCTTCTTCTTCTGGTTGTCATTATCTAGTTAGTTCTTGAAAACCAGTCTTCCCCTCCCCTGTCAGCCTGTGTAGTTTGTGTATATACTGGCTATAAAGTTATTTGCAGAGATGGGCCAGTGACTCCTGTGTGGACAGTGGAAACAGCAGTTCCTTCTCTGTACTATTCAGGTAGACCAAATGATGGCTTCCCTCTCTTTGACTCTGCTGAAATAACCCCGTCCACCAACCTTCTCCTACTTCCTTGTCAATCTTTAAGACCCAGACTCAGCAATCCAACTTTTCAAAGGAGTTGAAATTATTTAAAACCACAGGCAACTCTAAAGTCAGCAAACCTATTTAGCATCCCAATTCAAAAGTAAGATTGAACATACATTTTAGCAGAGACTTGGATGCTGCAGGAGAGAGCTAGTATTTTTTTTTCATCAGATTCAGACAATGGGTTTTGTTTTCAATAGAAGCATTCTCTAAGCTGTGACCCTCTATATCTGGCTTGATTTTAAATGTGAGAGGGAGTTAGGGGTCTGTGTTAGCTGTCCTAGGCTCCTCTCTCAAGAGCTTCCTCTCCTGCCCTAATGAGAGTGAAAGTCAGGAACTAGAAGTGGCTCAGGCAAGACTCCTCTTTCTCAAAAGGTAATTAAAGTCCAGCCTCCTTGGAATACTCCCAGAGAGGGAGAATCTGCAACACAGGGAAGACACCACCACTTACCTATTTGTCTTTGGGTTAGGCATTTGTATGGGGGCAAAGTAGAAGTGAGAGGTCGAATGTCCTCAGGGCAGGGCAAACTGCAGAAGTCTGGCTGTGGGCCATACTCCTGGCTCAGTATGAGAAGCTGGTGCTCGGCAGAGGACTCCGGTGATTGCTGTAGGGTCAGTTAATAGATATTTTCAGCCTCTGTTGGATTTTCATTTGCTAGAACCACTGGAAGATTAGACCCACAGATGAGAAAAACAAAAGGATTCCTCAGAGGAGGAAGAGGAAACCTAATTGCCCCTGCTATTTCTGGATATGGAAACTATTTGAGGCTCTGTTGGTAGTCTCAGCTTTGAAACTCAGCAAGACACCATGCTGGGAAAGTTTGATGGGAGGCCCAAAGACCTCCCATGACCTTTTAAGTCAGGACTCAACAGGACTGAGTGGTAGCCTGGGACTACAGGCCACCGGTCTGAGCCACATCTTTATGGGCATAGGAGTGATTCGGTTCATGCTCCTGGTCACCTCTGCCCAGGTACCCTCAGTTCTCCAAGAAGCACTGTGTAGGGTGTTAGGGGAATTGGATTTGACCTGGATCACCTTAGTAGTGTTGCATCCTCCAAGATGCATGGCCTCTGTATAAACATGAGAAGATAATACAGAGAAGTGTGCTCTTACTGAAAAGGCCATCTCATGCCACTCAGAGTTTGAGTGAACAAAAGTTTGTCCTAGCCTCTGTAGATATTTGAGGGTCAAAGAGTTGCATATAGAAAAGAAAAGCAACTCAAAGACCCTCATCTTTGCAAGAAACCACATCTGGAAGCCATGTTTGGTCTGCTGTTGTAGCCTTCTTAGCCTTCCTTCTTTCTAAGTATCTCCAATGTTTCCTGGCACTGTACCCATGTCTACACTCTGATTGCAGTAGTCCTTGAAGGGAAAATGTGATCTTGTGAAAACATTTCCCTATTCTATTTAATAAGTCTTCCTGATCTTTCTGGAATAATCCTTTTGTTTCAGCTGCTGTGGTTTATAAAATATGCCATGAGCATTCTAATCCCCATTCCACTCCATTTCTCTGTGTCCATTTTTTATTCACATTTCAAAATTCAAAAGACACAGAAGGAAATAGTGTGAAATACTTGTGAAATGCCTTTCTTCTAGCCCTGTGCCCCAGAAGACCACTCCCTCTCTCCCAGGACAAATCAATGTCATCAGCAACCTTTCATATGAATATGGAAGAAAACATTCTATCATTTCCCACTCCATTGCTAGCATACAGTATATATTATGCTGGCTAGTTTATATTTTATTTTTATTTTTTATCAATATGACACAATTAGAATTACCTGGGAAAAGGGGACACCAGTTAAAGAATATCCTTCATCAGACTAGACTGTGGTCAAGTCTGTGGGTAGTTTCTTGATTAGTGATTGATATAGGAGGGCACAGTTTATTGTGGGCACTGCCATACCTAGGCTCATGGTGTTCCACCATATAAAAAAGCAAGCTAAGCAATCCATGAAAAAGCAAGTCAGTAATCGGCTCTCCTTTGTGGTTCCTGCCTCTGCCTTGGATAATGGACTGTAACTTGTAAACCAAATAAACCCCTTTTCCCCAAAATTGCTCTTGGTCACAGCAATAGAAAGCAAACTAATGCAGAGGGCCAGTTCTGCATTCTTCCTTTTCATATAGTTTCTTAGTGGTTTCTTCTTGTCACTGAACAAGAAGCTTCCTTACTCTGTTTTGCAAACCCCTTGGTTAGGTTTTCACACTACTCTTCAGCTTCTCTGAGCTCTTTCTACTTCTGACATCAGTGGCATTTCTCCTGGGAAGTCTTTCTTAGTCATTTCAACCTCCAGCCATGTCCCCAAGAGCTAAGCTATAGATGTGTTTGTTTGTAGAGCTGGCCACGGTGATAGGCTGTGATGTCTTCCATGGTAGGGACTCTCTTACCCCACTTTGTGGTACTCACAGTAATGCAGCCGTTAGCAGATGACCTTCTTTTATGGCAGGGATGGATTAGTTTGTTGAAGGACAACTTCAGGGACAGAATCTGCAGATTCTGCTTTCTCAGAGTTGTGCCAGTCACCAGGTTTGTTTGTGATGACCCTGGATGATCTTTCCAGGCACAAAAAGCCCCCTCAGGCATCTCTTGGGATGCAAATATGTGCTTGTCTTGATCAAAACATAAAGGGCAGAATTTCCATGGCTGTTTCCTCCAACAAAGAGTTGCCGTTTTGCATTTTCCCCCTCAAAAGTCAGCCAATGGGTTGGCATTGCCAAGTCACGGAGTGGAGAGCAGAAAGATGCATTCTCTGGGTCCAATGTGTTGAAGGTCATGTCTGCTTCAAGATGACTGACAGAATCACAGAACTCCTTTCACAGGTGAGGGCTATAGAGGGAAGGGGGAAAGGACATTTTGTTTTGTCAGCCTACTCAATGATCTCATTCCAGGTGACATTGTCTAGATGCTCTGGTACTAGTCCTGTGAGCACAGACTATCCCAGGAAAGAAAAGCAGCTGGACAATCTCTCTGCACAGCAGCCAGTCCCTCCCTGGGGATCTTCTCTACTTTGAGATCATCTCTAGATTAGTAAATAATTTTACATTAGGCTAATTAATTCTAATAGACTCATTAGTTGAGTCCTAGAGCTCAATCTCAAGGGAATGAGCCAAAGCTGTGAACATATTTTTGTGAGAAAATCGTGTCATTTTCGTCCAAGTTAATTACAGCTGAGACCCCCAAAAATATATCCTTCAGTTCTTGGAGTTTGATTTGCCTCAGGTTTGTAGAGCCATTAATAGACATTACTGCCCTGATGAGGCTTTCTCCTTGGAAACTATGGTCCTTCTTTTTCCCCCTTTCTGTTTTGGGATTCCAAGAAGGGAAGAAGAAATCAGTGTACAACTTCGAATAGCTCTCTGTGATATAATTTAGGGAGAATAAGCATAAACAAAAAGGAGAGCTCATGAGATATTACTAGGTTACATGGATTGGTACATTGAAATAGTAAAGAAAGTTTCCAGTTCCCAAATCCTTAAAAATGCACTTGGTGAGATGAGGCAGGAGGATTGTGAGATTCAAATCAACCTGGGCTACATAGGGAATTCCAGTCAGTCTAGGTTACATAGTAAGAACCTGCCTGGAGAAAAAAAATGGAAATGCTAATTAACTTGTTTTGCTCAGTACATAATATATGTTTGCAATGATGTACCACATTGTACTTACAAACTAAGTAGAATTGTTAAGAGCCCATCAAAAGGTCTTACAATGCTTAAAGAGAGGTAAATGTAAAGTACTCTGATTTGGTCACTATACATAGGAGTATGGATGTGGCAAATTGTTGTACTAATTTTAACAGATTATACGATTAAAACTTGAAAAAAAGCAATTGGGATCAACATAAGGAAGGTAATGTCAAGTTTAGAATTGTGGATTCCATAATCAATAAAACTCCTGAAAGATTTGCTGTAGAGAGAGGTAGCCATTAAGCAACTCTGTCATAAAAGCCAACAGGCAGACACACCGGCAGCAGTGACTGAAGTGGATGAGGCCCGAGTAGGGTGGTGCTGGAGACAGGAAATTCAGGAAGAGCTACTTTACAAGTATTTCCAAGAGAAACAGCTGAGTTAATTTATACTTTAGTGAGAATAAGATACCCCCATTCTACCCCAGGAGAGGCCAGCAGGTCTCCAGAAGTCCTGGTTTTGATCTTTTTGAAGCCCTCTGCCCTTTCCCTGTGTGATGATGCTTTAGTCTTGCACTGGACTTTCCTGGTGGCCAAAAATGACTGCTTCTCCACAGTGCTCTCTGCCTTCACTTGCAAAGCAGAGCTACTGGGTATCCTCTCCTGCCCACCTGTTGCTCCCTCCCAGAGGTAACCAATAGCCACCCATGGCAGAGGAAGAGCTGAGGGATAATGAACAAAGCTTTGTGAAGCATCCTCGTGAGTGCTTGTCAAGGCTCTTGGGCATCTCAGTGGAGCCCATTGTCTCTGGTACCCAGGTGTTTGGAAGGGCTCTGGGACAGATGTAATTTGGGTTCCAATCCTATTTTCTATAGCTATTTTCCTAAGGGCATCACTGTCATATTTATATATGGCTCGGAGGGCTCATTGGAGTCTGTCTTTTATACTTGTTCCATCTCTATCAATACTCCTCCGTTGTAAATCCTTAGAGAGGTTCGAGGTTCTGCCCAGAACTTACAGCAACATCTAAGGTCAAGGGCTTCCTGAGCTGTCCAAGATCTGAGTATGAATGTGGGGAGAGAATTGCTCTGACACCCTCTTTTTTGTGCTTAGTCTCTGCTGTTGGCATCCTGGTTGTTTCTTAATCTGCAGGGAAAGAAAAACCATGAACCAAACTGGCTTTGAAGATAAAGATCTGTCAGCCATGGGCCTTGAGCCTACGTGCCATGCTCAGCAAACTCAATGCTATGCCTTGATGCTCCCTCAAGACCATGGAAAAGGTGGTACCAAAGATAACATCAAGCCTTATAAGTTGCCAGAAATGCTAAGGACCTCCACTGCAGTTATTTTTCTTTCATAGAAAACTTGCCTTTATATTTTCACTCAAGAGCAAGTTTCTATAAGCCATTTTCTTTTTTTTTTATTTTCTAAGTCTTTTTTTTTATTTACATTCCAAATGATTTCTCCTTACCCGTTTCCTTCCTCCCCGAAAGTCACATAAGCCCCCTTCCCTCCCTCTGTTCCCCATTCAACCCCCTCTTGCTTCTCTGACCTGGCATTCCCCTACATCCAGTCTTTCCAGGACCAGGAGCCTCTCCTTCCATCTTCTTGGAAATCTATTGATATGTGAATTATGTCTAGGGTATTCTGAGATTCTGGGTTAATATCCCCTTATCAGTGACTGCATACCATGTGTGTTCTTTTGTGATTGGGTTACCTCACTAAGGATGATATTTTCCAGTTCTGACCATTTGCCTAAGAATTTCATGAATTCATTGTTTTTAATTGAAGAGTAGTATTCCATTGGGTAAATATACCACATCTCTGAATCCATTCCTCCATTGAGGGACATCTGGGTTCTTTCCAGCTTCTGGCTATTATAAATAAGGCTGTTATGAACATAATGGAGCAAGTGTCCTTATTGCATGCCGGGGAAGCCTCTGGGTATATGCCCAGGAGTGGTATAGCAGGATCCTCTAGGAGTGTCATGCCCAGTTTTCTGAGGAATCTCCAAACTGCTTTCCAGAGTGGTTGTACCAGCTTGCAATCCCTCCATCAGTGGAGGAGTGTTCCTCTTTCTCCTCATCCTCGCCAACAACTGCTGTCTCCTGTGTTTTTGAACTTAGCCATTCTGACTGGTGTGAGGTGGAATCTCAGAGTTGTTTTGATTTGCATTTCCCTAATGACTAAGAATGTTGAACATCTCTTTAGGTGCTTCTCAGACATTCTATATTTTTCAGGTGAGAACTCTTTGTTTAGCTCTGTACACCATTTTTTAATAGGGTTATTTGGCTCTTTGGAGTCTAACTTCTTGAGTTATTTGTATCTATTGGATATTAGCCCTCTGTCGGATGTAGGGTTGGTAAAGATCATTTCCCAGTTTGTTGGTTGCCGCTTTGTCCTTTTGACAGTGTCATTTGCCTTACAGAAACTTTGCAATTTTATGAGGTCCCATTTGTCAATTCTTGATCTTAGAGCATAAGCTATTGGTGTTCTGTTCAGGGAATTCTCCCCTGTGCCCATATGTTTAATGTTCTTCCCTAGTTTCCTTTCTATTAGTTTCAGTGTGTCTGGTTTTATGTGGAGGTCCTTGATCCACTTGGAATTGAGCTTAGTGCAAGGAGATAAGAATGGATCAATTTGCATTCTTCTGCATGTTGACCTCCAGTTGAACCAGCACCATTTGTTGAAAAGGCTATCTTTTTTCCACTGGATGGTTTTAGCTCCTTTGTCAAAGATCAAGCGACCATAGGAGTGTGGATTCGTTGCTGGGTCTTCAATTCTGTTCCATTGATCTACATGCCTGTCACTGTACCAATACCATGCAGTTTATAACACTACTGTTCTGTAGTACAGCTTGAGGTCTGGGATACTGATTCCCCCGGAAGTTCTTTTACTCTTGAGAATAGTTTTAGCTATCCTGGGTTTTCTGTTACTCCAGATGAATTTTGGAATTGCTCTTTCTAACTCTATGAAGAATTGAGTTGGGATTTTCAAGGGGATTGCATTGAATCTGTATATTGCTTTTGGCAAGATGGTCATTTTTACTATATTAATCCTGCCAATCCATGAGCATGGCAGATTTTTCCATCTTCTGAGGTCTTCTTCAATTTCTTTCTTCAGAGACTTGAAGTTCTTGTCATACAGATCTTTCACTTGTTTGGTTAGAGTCACACCAAGATATTTTATATTGTTTGTGGCTATTGCGAAGGGTATCATTTCTCTTATTTCTTTCTCAGCCTGCTTATCCTTTGAGTATAGGAAGGCTACTGACTTGCTTGAGTTGATTTTATATCCGGCCACGTTGCTGAAGTTGTTTATCAGCTGTAGGAGTTCTCTGGTGGAGTTCTTTGTGTCACTTAAGTATACTATCATATCTTCTGCAAATAGTGATAGTTTGACTTCTTCCTTTCCAATTTGTATCCCTTTGACCTCCTTTTGTTGTCTAATTGCTCTAGCTAGAACTTCAAGTACTATATTGAAAAGATATGGAGAGAGAGGGCAGCCTTGTCTAGTCCCTGATTTTAGTGGGATTGCTTCAAGTTTCTCTCCATTTAGATTGATGTTGGCTACCGATTTGCTCTAAATTGCTTTTACTATGTTTAGATATGGGCCTCGAATTCCTGTTCTTTCCAAGACCTTTAACATGAAAAGATGCTGAATTTTGTCAAATGCTTTCTCCTCATCTAATGAAATGACCATGTGGTTTTTATTCTTTGAGATTGTTCATGTAGTGGATTACATTGATGGACTTCCTTATATTGAACCATCCCTGCATCCCTGGGATGAAGCCTACTTGATCATGGTGAATGATCGTTTTGATGCGTTCTTGGATTCGGTTGGCAAGAATTTTATTGAGTACTTTTGCATCAATATTCATAAGAGAGATTGGTCTGAGATTCTCTTTCTTTGTCGGATCTTTGTGTGCTTTTGGTATTAGCATAATTGTGGCTTCATAGAACGAGTTGGGTAGTGTTCCTTCTGTTTCTATTTTGTGGAATAGTTTGAAGAGTATTGGTGTTAGGTCTTCTTTGAAGGTCTGATAGAATTCTGCACTAAAACCATCTGGACCTGTGCTTTTTTTGGTTAGAAGACTTCCAAGGACCACTTCTATTTCTTCAGGGGTTATAGGACGGTTTAGATGGTCTCTTTGATCCTGATTTAATTTTGTTATTTGGTATCCATCTAGGAAATTGTCCATTTCCTCCAGATTTTCTAGTTGTGTTGAATACAGGCTTTTGTAGTAGGATCTGGAGATTTTTTGAATTTCCTCAGTTTCTGTTGTTATCTCTCCCTTTTCGTTTCTGATTTTGTTAATTTGGATACTGTCTCTGTGCCCTCTGGCTAGTCTGGCTAAGGGCTTCTCTATCTTGCTGATTTTCTCAAAGAACGAACTCCTAGTTTTGTTGATTCTTTGTATGGTTTTATTTGTTTCTACTTGATTGATTTCAGCCCTGAGTTTGATGATTTCCTGCCTTCTACTCTTCTTGAGTGTATTTGCTTCTTTCTGTTCCAGGGCTTTCAGGTGTGCCATTAAGCTGCTAGTGTATGCTTTCTCCTGTTTCTTTTTGGAGGCACTCAGGGCTATGAATTTTCCTCTTAGCATTGCTTTCATTGTGTCCCATAAATTATGGTATGTTTCTCCTTCATTTTCATTAAATTTTAAAAAGTCTTTGATTTCTTTCTTTATTTCCTCCTTGACCAAGTTATCATTGAGTAGAGCATTGTTCAGCTTCCATGTATATGTGGGCTTTCTGTTGTTTTTGTTGCCATTGAAGACTACCCTTATTCCATAGTGATCTGATAGGAGGCATGGGATTAGTTCGATCTTCTTCTATCTGTTGAGGTCTGTTTTGTGACCAATTATATGGCCGATTTTGGAGAAGGTACCATGAGGTGCTGAGAAGAAGGTATATTCTTTTGCTTTAGGATGAAATGTTCTATTTATGTTAGTTCCATTTGGTCCAAGGCTTCAATTAGATTCACTGTGTCCCTGTTTAGTTTCTGCTTTCCTGAATGATTCATTTCAGAGAGATGTGTCGAAGTCACCCACTATTATTGTGTGAGGTGCGATGTGTGCTTTGAGCTTTAGTAAAGTTTCTTTTATGAATGTGGGTACCCTTGCGTTTGGAGCATAGATACTCAGAATTGAGAGTTCTTCTTGGTGGATTTTTCCTTTGACCCATATGTAGTGTCCTTCTATGTCTTTTTGATGACTGTAGGTTGAAAGTCAATTTTATCTGATATTAGGATGGTTACTCTGGCTCGTTTCCTGGGACCATTTTCTTGTAAAATTGTTTTCCAGCCTTGTACTCTGAGGTAGTGTTTGTCTTTTACACTGAGGTGCATTTCCTGCACACAGCAAAATGCTCTGTCCTGTTTACATATCCAGTCTGTTAGTCTATGTCTTTTTATTGGGGAACTGAGACCATTGATATCAAGAGAGATTAAGAAATAGTGATTATTGACACCTGCTATTCTTAACAGTACCTTTATGTTTGAGCGGTCATCTACTTTTGAGTTTGATGCAAGAAGGTTACTATCTCATTTTTTCCAGGGTATAGTTTCTCTCCTTGTATTGGCGGTTCCCATCTATTATCCTTTGTAGGGCTGGGTATGTGGAAAGATATTGTGTAAATTTGGTTTTATCATGGAATATCTTGGTCTCTCCATCTATGGTGATTGAGAGTTTTGCTGGGTATAGTAGTCTAGGCTGGCATTTGTGTTCTCTTAGAGTCTGCATGAGATCTGCCCAGGATCTTCTGGCTTTCATAGTCTCTTGTGAGAAGTCTGATGTAATTCGGATAGGTCTTCCTTTATATGTTTTTTGGCCTTTTTCTCTTACTGCTTTTAATATTCTTTCTTGGTTTAGTACATTTGGTGTTTTGATTATTATGTGATGGGAGGTATTTCTGTTCTGGTCCAGTCTGTTTGGAGTTCTGTAGGTTTCTTGTATGTTCATCGGCATCTCTCTCTTTAGGTTAGGGAAGTTTTCCTCCATAATATTGTTGAAATATTTACTGGCCCTTTACGTTGCAAATCTTCACTCTCATCTATACCTATAATCCTTAGGTTTGGTCTTCTCATTGTGTCCTGGATTTCCTGGATGTTTTGGGTTACACGGTTTTTTTTGCATTTTGCATTTTCTTTGACTGTTGAGTTGATGCTTTCTATGGTATCTTCAGCACCTGAGGTTCTTTCTTCCATCTCTTGTATTCTATTGTTGATGTTTGCATCTATGACTCCTGATTTCTTTCCAAGGTTTTCTATCTCCAAAGTTGTCTCCCTTTGTTATTTCTTAGTTGTTTCTACTTCCTTTTTTAGATCCTGGATGGATTTGCTGAGATCCTTCACTTGTTTGTTTGTATTTTCCTGTTTTTCTTTAAGATATTTTTGCATTTCCTCTTTCAGGATTTCTGCCTGTTGACCCAAGTTCTCCTGTATTTCTCTAAGCGATTTTTGTGTTTCCTCCTCATGGGCTTCCATTTGTTGATCCATAGTCTCCTGCATTTCTTTAAGCAATTCTTGTGTTTCCTTTGTAAGGGCATCTACCCGTTGATTCATTTCTTTTAGCAATTTTTGTGTTGCCTCCCTATGGGCCTCCATTTGTTGACCCATATTCTTCTGCATTTCTTTATGTGATCTTTTGTGATTCCTTTGTAGGGGCATCTACCCTTTGATTCATTTCTTTAAGTGATTTTTGTGTTGCCTCCTTATGGACCTCCATCAATTGACCCATATTCTGCTGCATTTCTCTAAACGATTTTTGTGTTTCCTTTGTAAGAGCTTGTACCTGTTGATTCATGTTCTCCTGTATTTCTTTATGAGATTTATTTGTGTCCTTCTTGAAATCCTCTAATAGCATCATGAGAAGTGATTTTAAATCCAGATCTTGCCTTTCAGGTGTGATGGGGTATCCAGGACTTGCTGCTGTTGGAGAGTTGGGTTCGGATGGTGCCATATTGCCTTGATTTCTGTTAGTAACATTCCTACGTTTGCCTTTTGCCATCTGGATACCTCTGGTGTTAATTGGTCCTGCTGTCACTGGCTGTCGGTTGGACCTCCTGTGAGCCTGCAAGGCTATTTCTGCACCGCCCCCCACCCCAGATTATCGAGATTCCCCTGGCAATGATTGCTGGGGCCTACCCTGCTCCTGAGTGACTTTGGAGCCCTAATGTGCCTTGCCCCAAGTGATGTTATATTGGGGAATCCCTGCACATCCAAAGGCTCAGCATAGTCGATCACCGGAGCAGAGGTTGGTTGCCAAGGGGAGACTGGTGCGCTCCCGCCCTGTATGGGTGCACCCTCTCCCAGAGCAGGGGGGGGTCCCTCTGCAGGGCAGATGTCCCACAGCAGAGCTGGCACTTAGGTGACCGCAGACCCGCCCAGCTCTTGGGAGCAGGGAGCACACAAGCTGCCTGAGACCCAGGCGATATTATGCTTGATGTTCCTTTGTCTGGAGGTCCCAGTTGCCCTGTTACCAGAGCAAAGATCACCATTTTCATTAAATAGTATTCTTTGTACATACAGTAGGACGTGGTGTTCATAAACCTATTTGCTTTCAATGATAAGTAACATGAAACAAAGAGTTGGAGAGGAAAAATTCTGGCAAATCATAGTCATGACAAAAGACACATGTTATATTCATTTCTTGCTAACCACACAGTTAAAATAATGATAAACATTGCGTTGGCTGGTTTTGTATGTCAACTTGACACAAGCTGGATTCATCAGAGAAGGAGAGACCTCAGGTGAGGAAATGCTCCCATGAGATCCAGCTGTGAGACATTTTCTTAATTAGTGATCAATGGAGGCTGGCTCAACCCACTGTGCGTGTGGCCATCCCTAGGCAGGTGGTCCTGGGTTCTCTAAAGAAAGCAGGGTGAGCAAGCCATGTGAAGCAAGCAGGTAAGCAACACTCCTCTGTGACCTCTGCATCAACTCCTGCTTCCAGGATCCTTTCCTGTTTGGTATCCTGTCATAATTCCCTTTGGTGATGAACAGCAATGTGGAAATGTAAGCTGAATAAACCTCTTCCTCCCCAATTTCCCTTTTGGTCATGGTGTTTCACTGAAGCAATAGAAACCCTAAGTAAGACAAACATTGATTATAATATATGTTTAAATCTATACATTTGTATTATAAGAAATGGCAATTTTATGAGTTCTATTTAACACTCTTCCTTGAATTCTGTGCATACTACAGAAGCAGTCAAAAGTGAAGAGACAAAGTGCTTATAGCTTGATACTGAGATGTGTTATATGTATTATGAAATAATTTAAAATAGTACTTATAAAAGATGTCTTAAATTTAGTCACAAAGGGGCTGGAGAATGAAAGGGAAGCCAGGGAAAGGATAGGTAGTAACAAACTCCTGGCTCAAAAAACCCAAAAGCCCCAGGGGTTGGGAGGCAGCTCACTGGTTAAGAACACACATTGCTCCTGCAAAGGACAAAAGTGTGGTTCCCAGCACCCATCTATGTCAGATGGCTTACCTGTAACCCTTCTAAGTGCATCTGATGCCTATGGGCTCCCTGGTTATCCTTTTCACATACTCACACACATGCATAAGTAAATGAATATAGATTTTAAAAAAAACCTCCAAGATTCTAGAAAGTATGTGAATAACTCAAGTTCTATTTGGTCCAGTCAGTGGGACCAGCTAACATTGTTTATACAGGGACATTCTGGACTCCCCAGCTTTGTGTTTTGTCGGAAAAACTTTTACTTCATTCAAACTATAGTCTTGATTTTGCAGCCTGTCCTATCTCCTTATGGTATTCTTTATAGAGAGCATTTGACCGGAGTCATGTATTAGGAGTCTTCAAGAGGTGTTGCCACCCTGCCCTGGAAATGAGAACATTGAAACATAGCTAGTTACAATGGCTAAGGTCCCAGAAGAAGTGAGAGGTACAGGAGGGAGAGACTCAGTCCTCTCAGTAGAAAGCCAACCCTTCCTCCAACATACTACTTCTGAGATCCACTCATTGGTTTCATGCATCTAGCTTCTTGCCATCTTAGTTTTGCTTAAAGAATTGTGGGACTGGCAAGCTGCCTTTCAACAGTATCTTCCACAATGCAAATTGGAAATGTAAGGATTTGTTCCATGAAACCAGGAGAGATAAATCATTTTTTTGCTTTGAAGCTTTGCTACAGAAGTGAAAATAAATACATTTCTTTAGACAAGGTTTCCTCCTATCTCGCTCCAATGTCTGACTCTGCTGGAGATCCTGCCATGGGCAGAATTTGGCACTCAAAGGACAATTAACCAGTGAGATGATGCAGCATGAATTGGTAGTTCAACAGAATAGGACCCAGAAATGACCTTTGCTCATTTACCAATCCTGCCATATAGGGCATAAGGGAGTAACAGAGTTCTGACCACACCCTTGGTTTGATGAATTCTTTGATAACCCCTCTGGTCTTTCTTTGTCTTCATTTTTTTTTAAATCCAATGCTTAGACTACTTTAGTGATTCAATGTATTACTGCAGGAATGAAAAGCTGTGAAAACACAAACCATGCAATCTCCCCTTTTGTGATTGCTGTTGAGAAGCAGTCTGACTAGGTAGCCTAGGTTGTCATCACATTCAATATGTACACCATGCTGATCTCCGAGTGATGGGATTATACCCCTCCATACCTGCCTCAATATCTTTTATTCAGCTTGCTTGGTGACTTTTTAACCAAGCAATCTGAAATCTCTCTCTCTCTCTCTCTCTCTCTCTCTCTCTCTCTCTCTCTCTCTCTCTCTCTCCCCACCCCCTCTGTGTGTGTCGGTGTGAGAGAGAGAGAACATATGTTTGTGTGTTAATATATATGCATGTGTGCATATGTGTGTATGTGAAGGTCAGAAGTCTATGTTGAATGTCTTCTACTGATTGACACCTTATGTTTTGAGAAAGAGTTTCTTACTGAATCTGAAGCTCTTTGCTTCACTGTGAGAATAAAGTAACTGACCACAGCACTGGAGATCTGCCAGTCTCTGCTCCCTCATTATTGGAGTCAAAGGGCACACTGCCCTTTCACATGGAACCTAGGAGTGTGAACTCAAGTCTTCATACTTGCTCTATAACCTCTTAACCCACTGGGTCATATTACTGCTGCTTTCAGCTCCATCTCCCCCCCCATCTTCTTCTTTAAGATTTTATGACATGCTCATGAGCACTAAGAATCCAAGGGAAGGAGCAGCCCAAATGTTACACAGAAAATCCATGCAACCTTCTATCCTCATTATGAATTCTGTCATGTCATACCCTGGAAGAAAAGGGCAAAGAGGAAAGGTATCAGATCCTCCAGGGTGGAGATCTGTGCATTACATCTAGAGCTAGGCTGGTGGTGCAGTT
Organism: Tokudaia tokunoshimensis; assembly: GCA_036184795.1. Classification (NCBI taxonomy): domain Eukaryota; kingdom Metazoa; phylum Chordata; class Mammalia; order Rodentia; family Muridae; genus Tokudaia; species Tokudaia tokunoshimensis. The sequence goes on from BTHU01000008.1 coordinate 27,754,775, forward strand.
ACAGGAAATCATAGTCTAGAGTCTACCTTGGCACCTGCAGCCTGCATTGGGAGCAATATGGTAGTAATTCACAGTTCATATTGTTCAACTACACAGCCATCTCACAAAACAATAGCTTTCTTGACAGGGTTTGGGAGCAGAGAAAACTAGAAATAGTGAAGTAATAAATATAAATATAAATACATGCTTTAAAAAAATGATAACAGGGAACCTGTAAAGCTGAGCATCCCTACTTTGGTCCCTTGGACTCTCAGGGATCACGTGACCCCTTTGGAAGGTCTTTCTCACCAGCCAGGATGCACTTTCCCTTACTCCTTGCCCTTCTGCTCATCACCCAAATTCCTGACCTGAGACATAAGTGCGCCATAGTTGATATTAATTGAAATTTACTGTTGCATGTATTAAAATAGTGATGTTTTGTATTGTATTTGAACTGAAAAAAATGGGGGTAATGTTCGTACAATGATGAGTTAAAAGTGCCTGGTCTGGCATTGAATACTTCAATCATTTTTAACCTCCAATTCTTGAGTTCATTTTATGTTCCCATACTTGATAGAATGACTTTTTACTTCACAAAATATGTTTGCTTTATCTTCATATCTTGGCACACACTGGAAAAGGGTTATATTTTCCTTTTTTATTGTGATGATAGTATCTTTTGACAGAAAAAAGCCTAAATAATTATGGACTCAATTTTTTTCTCTCTCTGTTTTTGTTGTTTGTACTTTTGATGACTTTGCAAAAGAAATTGTAGCCCAATCTAATATTAGGTAGAATTTTCTTTCTTGATTCTTCTAAAGTTTTTAATTAAAAATTTTAAATTAATCTGTATGTGCATGTTCAGTAGAGCAATAGAGGAAGATCTCCTAATATAAGGTATATGAAAAAGGTCTAGTTTAAATCTTTCTTTTTCCTAATATTTTATTGAAAAGACCATGTTCATTCCATTATTAAATAGTCTTGGTAAATCATTTGTCAAATCACTTGTCAAAATCACTTGACATATAGAATTCTTTCTTTCTGGGATTTGTAGTCTATTCCATCATTCTGTATGTCTGTATCCACGCATCTACATTTCTATCTATTTTTGGAGTGATTCAGAGATTGGGAAACATGTAGAATTCTGCTTTTGTCTATCACCATCATTGGAACTTCTTTATAAATTCTTGGGTGAACTTTTTTATTTCTACAAAAATGTCATTGAGAGATTAGTGGAAGTGGCTTTGGATAGTTTAAACATTTTAAACATTGTAATTCATGAGCAGGAGGGCTTTTTTCTCTACTGTTCTTCATACTCTTTATTTTCATCTTCTTGTTTCTGAGGACAGGATCTCTCTCTCTACTCCAAGTTGGACTAAAGCTCTCCTGTGCAGCTCAGGCTGCCCTCAAACTCATGGTCTTCTTGTTTCTGTCTTTCAAATACTAGGATTGCAGCATATGTCCCCATAGATGGGTTATTTGTGTCTTAATTTATTTCAGACCATTTTGTAGTTTTCATAATTTTTTATATTACGAGATTCATTTATTTTGAGTATTTTAACGTTGTAGACGCTATTATAAATGGGGCCTATTCTAATTTCTTTTGGGATTGATCGTTTTTAGTATATAGAAAAGCAATCAATATTTACTTGCTGATTTTGTACTGTGCAACTTTTAAAACTTCTGCTGCTTTAAAAATTGATCCCAAACATATTGTATGTGATTAGGTTTTTCTACATATAAGATCATTCCATCTGCCAACAAATATAATTTCACTTCTCCTAGAGTCTAGGGTTCTTTTGTTCTTTTTTTACAACTAGTTTGAATAGAAGTGGTGAGAGCAGGGTGTCTTGATCTTGATCTGAAAGTAGTTTACAATGAATCAACATCCTGTAGGCAATGGATTTCTTACTTTTTGCCTTTATCATGTTAAGATTCCTATTAACTCTGCCAAGTGTTTTCACCATGCAACATTAATTTTTGTCACATGCTTTCCTGACTTAATTGACATAATGTTTTTTCCCTCTATAGCCATTGATATTTTGTTTAGTTTATAAGACCTTGCCTCCTAGAGTTTGTTATCTTTTAATTCACTGTGTAAATAAGGATGATCTACAAGCCCTTATTTCCCAAATTCTAAGCTTATTCGTGTTTACCACCTCCACCAACTCTCCCTTAATAGAGAGGTATTGCACTGATTGAGTCTCATACACCAAACCACCGTCTTATTCCTGAAATATACTCTCCGGTCATGGTGCACAGGCCTTTCAAGATGTTATTGTGTTCTGTTTGCTAATGTTTTCTGTATTCACAGAAAAAGAAGCTGAGAAGTAGGGCGACCCTGTAGGAGGACCAGCAGTCCAATTAATCTGGACCTCTGAGATCTTTATATTGTTTCTTTTAATGGCCTATACTTGTTCATTGTATGCCCATAATCTTTGTTTCTTTCCATGATATCACATGTTATATTCGCATTTATTTCTATTTTTATTAATCATCATTTCTTCTTTTTAAAAATGAATCTGTTTCATTTATCTCCTTTAAAGGGCCACCTCTGTGGTTTTTTTTCTCTATTTTTTATTTTTATTTTTTAATAGCTTCCATTTTCTTTATTCTGATAGGTTTCTAAGTTGATGATTAGAGATCTTGTTTAAACATAAGCGTTTGCAGCTATAATTTTACCTGATAGAGTTGTTTGTCTGTCATCCAGTGAGTTTGGGATGTTGAGCCTTCATTTTTGTCTCAAGCTGCCTTGTACAGTTCTCCTCCTGACTTCCTCTTTGGTTACTCATGAGTGTATCATTTAATTTTGACAGATGATGAAAGTTCCAGTGTTCCTTCAGTTACTGCCTTTTAATTTCCATTCCATGTGATATTAAGCAACATTTTTTAATGGTTTCTGTTTGTTTCTAAATTTATTAAGACTTATTTTGTGGTGTACCACATGGTTTATGGCAGAGAATGTTTCAAATGCAATGAAAAATGCATATTTTGTTATTGCCTTGTGAAATGTTCTAGTTCTGTGTTAGACCCTGCTATTCCATAAGGTTTTTTAAAATTTCTCTATTACTTGTCTTCTGATTGGTTTTTCTATATGTTACTATAACTACAGTATTCAAATTTTATGCTATCTTGTTGTAGAGTGACCTATTTTTCTCATCACTTCTTTCATGTCTTCTTGTTTTAAAACTCCTGATATTTGACATTGTCTCTCTTTGGTGAATTGACTCTTATTTTTACAAAGTTTTTCATTGTCTTCAGTAAGCTTTATATAAAATCTATTTTGCTGATACAGACACACTTACTCTGCTCTGGTTTGATAATGTTTGCCCGGATCACCTCGTTGTCATCCTATTACTTTCAGTTCATGCATGTTTTAAAGCTAACGTGAGTCGCTATAGCTAGCATAGACTTGAACATTGTCGTTTAATCCATCTGACAATCTGTGGCCTTTGACTGTAGAGTGTGATGATTAACTTTAAGAATTTCTATGACTAGGTTAAGCAACAGGAAAGCATTCCCTTGGGATGTATTTTAAGTGTGTTTATGAAGAAGGGGCCTGAATGTAGGCCGGGAAGATTTTTTCCTCAATATGAGTAGGTTCCATCTAATTGGCTGGGGACCCAGATTGAACAACAACATAAAAGAGCAAAGTACAGAATATTCTTGATCCTTTCTTCTCTTTTTCTCACACTCTTCCCTGATGCTCTTTGTTTTTGGACATGACAACTTTTAAGTTCTTGATCCAAGAATGAGTGCATGCTTGCGATTATAGCAATAGGAAGGCAGGACAGGAGGGTCATGAGTTCAAGGCCACTTTGGACTCTGTAAAATTCTCTCTCAAAAATACAAACAGACTGAGAATGTGGCTTAGTCAGTAAAATACTTGCCACATAGACACAGGGTTCTGAATTTGGATCCTTAACACTGAATGTAAAGTGATGTCTAAAGCAGCACATGCCTGTAATCTCTGTATTGGGGAAGCAGAGACATTTGTTCCCAGGAGTTCACTGGCCAGCCAGCATAGCCAATCAGTGAGTTCCGGGTCCATTGAGATTCTCTCTCCAAATTCAAGGCACAATTTGACTGAGGATGGCACCTGACATCATTTCTTGCCTCCAGGTGCACACAAACAGCTGCATGCCTATGAATACACACAGGCATTCACAAACACACACACACACACACAGACACACACAGAGACACAGACACACATACAGATACATGCAGACACACACACACAAATACATGCAGACACACACACACAGACACACACAGAGACACAGACACACACACAGATACATGCAGACACACACACACAAATACATGCAGATACACACAGACACACACAGACACATACAGACACACACAGACACACACAGACACACATACAGATACATGCAGACACACACACAAATACATGCAGACACACACAGACACACACAAATACATGCAGACACACACAGACACACACAAATACATGCAGACACACAGACACACACAGACACACACAGACACAGATGTAGAACAAGCACACAGACATACATCTCAAACAAAAAAATACAAATGCAAAAATAAATAAAAATTTAGGTTCTCCAGGACGCGGAATCCAAGACTTACAATGAACCTTTGGAAATAAAACTCAAGTTATGAGTGATACCTCTCAGGATTTCCAGCCCGCAGATGGCCAGTCATGAGACTTCTAAGCATTCATAACAATAAGAGCCAATTTCTCCAGCAAATCCCCTCATCTGTTTCTCTGGCAGTTAGCTTGCCGGTTTGTCTATCTTCTTTAATTTGTAGTTACTGTGGGGGAAATACATACATTGAACTAATGTATAGCTCTCCACCACTCCATTATTGAGGTCACAGATTCTCTCTCTCCCTTTGTCTCTGTCTCTTTCTCTTTCTGTGTGTGTGTGTGTGTGTGTTTTTCACTTTGGTATTTTAAATCTTATTTTAAAATTAAAAGTAGAATTATAAACTAAAATTATGATACATTTTACAAATGTTGTTTATGTATTTATCTTTACTTGAAAATTTATCATTTCATAAGGTTTTAAGTTATCTAAAGCACCCTTCATTTAGCCCAAGGACACCAATTAACATTTCTTTGGGGGCAGGTCCAAGATAATGAACTACCTGTAATTTTGTTTATCTAGAATACTTTAATTTCTTTCTCAGTTTAAATCCGTTTTGATGGATATAAAATTACTGTAGGTTTTTTTTTCCTTCAATATTTTCCACACACCAACTCATTGCTATTGACTTGTAAGGTGCTTGTGGGGAGAAACACATTTATATTTGCATGTGACAAGCTACTTTCTCCCTCCTCTCCACATTTTCTCTTGTCTTTGTATTTCTATCGCTGTTTCTAAATCTCACTGATATATAAACACATAAGATTGCACATATGTATGGCAATAGCTGATGTTTATATAGATGCATATACAGTATACAATATTTAATCAGGCTAAAAGTGTCTGTCTTCACCATTATTTAAATAATAAAACTTAAAAATCCTTTCTTCTAGCTTAAAAAACAGCAGTAGATTATAATTATCTCTTGTCCCTCTACTGTGCAGTGACCATTCCTCAGATTTCTTATTTCTGGCTACAAGGGTATTTTAGTTTGCTTATATAGTATCTTGGTTGTCTCTGGCTTTCCCTTGCTTATCTTTGTTTTGTGTTTGCATGTCCACATTGGTACTGGATTTGCAGTTTCAACTATCAGTTTTTGATAGCCATTCTGCCTTCCTCTCCCTACCCCCTTGTTTAGGAACTTGACAATGACCCTAACACCCCCTTAGGTTGCATTAGATTTTCTTCATTCCCTTGTCCTTGTTTAGAAGGAATGTGATCCATTTTCAAGTTACTCATTCTTCCGTCTAATCAAGTCTGCTATTGAAGTCTTGCAACAAATTTCACTTTATTTCTTTTATGTTAAGCTCCAGTCCCTTACTTGTGAGATGCAATTTCTGGATGTCTGTTGACATTCTAATTTTGTTTCTATTCCATCTTCTTGATTTCCCTTTGTTCTTTGTCTATATTTTCCATTGGCTCTTTCAGTATTTTTAAGACCACTGCTCGAGTGTCATCGACTGGTAAATATGACAGTTGAGTTTCTTCGGCAATGGTTTCTAGACATGACTTTGTTCTTTTGATTAGGTCATGATTTCCTGGTTTTGGTGTTTTTTGGGTGTATTTTTAAGCACTGAGAACTCTTGTACATTCCGAATCTCTGCAAGTCGGACTTTCCTAATTAGTACCTCGTCCCAGGCTTGGGATCATCTAGTTCTAAGGTCTTCCCAGGTCTGTGTCTGGCCCAGGCATGTATGGTTTGTATGGTTTAGCCCTCCCCAGCCACTATACTACCTAGGTGCTTTAAAGTGTCTTAACTAATTTTACAAGGATTTCAATCTAGGTTTGTTTTTCTTGAAGCTTTGGGTATCCTCCTATATTCCTCTCTATGTACCCTCTGCCTGTATCCCCAGGGCCTGTGGATCTATAGTTTCCCCTGAAGGTTTTCTATATCCTAACACATGTCATTCCTAACATATCACTTTCCTTTATCAATCCTAGATTCAAATTTATTACCATTTCTTGTCTGAGCTCCAAGTCAATACTGAAACCGAAAGTTTAGATTCCTAACAGACAAGTTAAGCACTGAGATTATGTTCCTGTTTGTTTCTTTCAAGCGGTTGGTATTGGCCACTTGCTTTTAGCTATGACACATTAACAAACAGCCAGGTAAAGTCCAGGTCCTGACAAAACCACAGAATTTCTACCCACATCTGATTGTGGCTCTTTTTTCCTCTCTCTAACACTGAGTGGGGGATCTAGTCCTCTAGATCCGTCACTTGATGTCCAGAACTGGGTTAAAGTTATTCTGAGCATTTTATAATTGTTTGTAATGGGTCAGTGGGAGGAATGAGGATGTGGAAATTCCTTGCCTTTCAACTTGCTGATATCATTCCTGTGACAGACTTATATATAAAATCAGGGACATTGAAGTATGATATGTTGTTATTATTTTTCCAATTTCGTTTTCCGATTGTACATATATCTATAACTGTTTCTGCAGGTATTTAGAGGGAGAGAGCACTGGGATAAAATGGAGAAGTATTTTGAGAAACTGCACTAGGAGGAGATGGGTTGAGTAATGACCCTTAAATGGCCCCCATTGTCATGACTGCCTAAAACTTGTTTGAAGTGATCCCCTGAAATATGCCTAATATGTCTCTCAGAAGTGGAGTATGCAGGGACCAAAGGAGTAAGTTTGCAGTTTATTTCAGATGGATCACCTCCCCAAGGAAAGAAAAGCTAGTTTAACTGCAGGATATTAGAGTTTCCTGTTCCATGTTTAGGGTGGTGTGATAGCAACTTGAGATGCTGATTTTTTTTAATTTTTTTATTTTTATTTATTTTTTTATTTTTATTTATTTTTTTATTTTCTATATTCTTTATTTACATTCCAAATGATTTCCCCTTTCCCGGTTCCCCCCTGCCTGAAAGTCCCATAAATCCTCTTCCCTCCCCCTGTTCTCCAATCAACCCCCTCCTACTTCTCTGTCCTGGTATTCCCCTACACTGCTGCATCCTGTCTTTCCAGGACCAGGGGCCTCTCCGTCCTTCTTCTTGGGAATCAGTTGATATGTGAATTGTGTCTTGGGTATTTCGAGTTCTGGGTTAATATCCACTTATCAGTGACTGCATACCATGTGTGTTCTTTTGTTATTGGTTGCCTCACTAAGGATGATATTTTCTAGTTCTGACCATTTGCCTAAGAATTTCATGAATTCATTGTTTTTAATTGCAGAGTAGTATTCCATTGTGTAAATATACCACATTTTCTGTAACCATTCCTCCATTGAGGGACATCTGGGTTCTTTCCAGTTTCTTGCTATTATAAATAAGGCTGCTATGAACATAGTGGAGCATGTGTCCTTATTGCACGCTGGGGAGGCCTCTTGGTATATGCCCAGGAGTGGTATAAAAGTGTCCTCTGGGAGTGTCACGCCCAGTTTTCTGAGGAACTATCAGACTGATTTTTTTTTATTAATTAAGTTATTTATTTATTTTACATTCCTATCACAGCTTTCTCTCTCTCGTCCTACTCTCTCCTCTTCCCTCCTTCTCATTTCCCCTCCCCCATACACCCATCCTCCCCTTCTCCTCAGAAGAGAGGAGGCTTCCTATAGATATCAGCCAGCCTTGGCATATCGAGTTGCAGTAAGACTAGGGATATCTTGTAGGCAGGACAAACTGTGGGTCAACAGTTTTGTAGCTGAATTGATGTCCCAATCCCTCCAATAGGAGATGACCTGTTCAGGCTTCATATCCCCCATTGCTAGGAGCCTTAGCTAGGGTTACCAGCATAGATTCTTGTGAGCTTCCATTGTTCTAGGTTTCTAGCTTGTCCCAGAGATGCTTCCCCTGAATCCAGTTGTTACTCCTAGTTCTCTCTCCCTCCATCCTCCCCTCACAACCTCTCTGCTGTTTCTGTCTCCACCTCTTCCAAATCTAGTCCCCTCTCTCCATCCACCCTTAATGTCTCATCTATTTCCCCTTTACCATGAGATTCAGGCATTTCTCCTGCCCCTTGGTCCCACCTTGTTATTTAGCTTATTTGGTCTGTGGATTGTAGCATGCATAACCTGTACTTTATGACTAATATCCACTTATATATGAATACATACTATGTTTGTCTTTCTGGGTCTGGGTTACCTCACACAGGAGTCGTATTCCATTGTGTAAATGTGCCACATTTTCTTTATCCATTCTTCAGTTAAGGGACATCTAGGTTGTTTCAGTTTCTGGTTATTCCAAAAAAGGTACTATGAACATAGCTGAGCAAGTATTCTAGTATGGTTGAACATCTTTTGGGTATATGCCCAGGAATAGTATAGCTAGGTGTTGAGGTAGACCTATTACCAATTTTCTGAGAAACTGTCAAATTAATTTCCAAAGTGTTTATACAGGTTTGAACTCCCACCAGCAATGGAGGCATGTTCCTCTTGCTCCACATCTTTGTCAGCATGAGTTATTGCTTGAGTTTTTGATCTTAGTCATTCTTTTTTTTTTTTTTTAATTTTATTTTATTTTTTTAATTTACATTCCAAATCACTTCCCCTTTCCCGTTTCCTCCCTCCCCGAAAGTCCCATAAGCCCCCTTCCCTCCCTCTTTTCTCCGTTCAACCCCCTCTCATTACTCTGTCCTGGCGTTCCCCTACATCCAGTCTTTCCAGGACCAGGGGTCTCTCCTTCCATCTTTTTAGAAATCTATTGATATGCTGATTGTGTCTAGGGTATTCTGAGATTCTGGGTCAATATCCCCTTATCAGTGACTTCATACCATGTGTGATCTTTTGTGATTGGGTTACCTCACTAAGGATGATATTTTCAAGTTCTGACCATTTGCCTAGGAATTTCGTGAATTCATTGTTTTTAATTGCAGAGTAGTATTCCATTGTGTAAATATACCACATCTTCTGAATCCATTCCTCCGTTGAGGGACAAATGAATCAACGGTTAGATGATCTTAGTCATTCTTAATGATGTAAGATGGAATCTTAGAATCATGTTGATTGGCATTTTCCTGATGACTAAGGATACTGAACATTTCTTCAAGTGATTCTCTGCCATTAGAGATTCCTCTATTAAGAATTCTGTTTAGCTTTACACCCCATTTTTTAAGTTGGGTTATTGGTTTGTTGATGACTAGTTTGAGTTCTTTATATATTTTGGATATCAGCTCTCTGTAAGGTGCAGAGTTGATGAAGATCTTTTCTCATTCTGTGGGTCGCTGTTTTCTCCTTTGCCTTACAGAAGCTTTCAGTTTTATGAGGTCCCATTTATCAATTGTTGATCTTAGAACCTAAGCTAATGGTGTTTTGTTCAGGAAGTTGTCTGCTGTACCAGTGCATTCAAGGCTATTTCTCATTTTCTCTTATATCAGATCTAGTGTATTCTGTTTTATGTTGAGATCTTTGATTCACTTGAAGTTTTGCACAGGGTAATAGATATAAATTTATTTACATTATTCTATATGTAGACACCTAGTTCCATCAGCAGCATTTGTTGACTATGCTTTCTTCTCTCTGTTGTATAGTTTTGGCTTGTTTGTCAAAAATCACACAAGTATGTGAATTTACTTCTGGATTTTTGATTTGATTCAAATGATCAACCTGTCTGTTTTCATACCGGTACTATGTAGAATTTAGAGACATTGAAATTGAAGATATGCATTGTTATAAACCTATAAAAACCAGTAGTCAATATTTTCAACTTTCTATAAGCTAGCACAAGAGGGAAGATCAAGAATTTTAGGTTGATTGTGTGTATTAACTCACGTGAAAACCTGTTGTCTGCATTGCAGATTTCCAAACATGAAAGTAAATATTTTAGGCAAAAATAAAAGGTAATTCATGCAAGCATTTTTATTTGTCTTTAAACAGTGAGAAAAGAATTGAATTTTAAAGGGACATTCCTTCATCAACTTTTTAATTCTCTGTTTTTTCCATATTTCATATAAGGAGGTATTGTCAAATGAAACATCTTTCCCATAGTGATCTGCTTTCCTCCATGATAAATGAATATTTGGTGGTTTTCTTAAGGTTCCCCCCAAATCTCCTCGTTTACCTTCCCCAAAATAACCTCTTCTGTGATTGGCACAGTAAGGAGACTAATATTCTGCTTTATTAAATAACTATATTAATATATCATTTTTATATTTTATTATGTTCTCTAGAATTAAATTCACAACAGTTGATCATCACTATATTTAAAGCCATTATTATAGATTAGAAAATAGGTTTCTATTCTCCTAAATAAATAGTTTCAGCCCCTTTATCATTTATAGTTAATACTCAGTAAATATTGATTCCATTTGTCATAATCCTGAATGCTTTGTACTGGGAAATCTTCAGAGTGTGTATATGTTTGACTGTATTCATTTTGTTGCTATGCCATCATTTTGAACATCCTCAGGGAAGAAACCATACATGCGGTGGGTTCAACCAACCTGTAACAACCTGTCCTAAGGTACCTGGTTGACAGCATATTTATTGCAATTCAGATTTGAGACTTAAAGTATCAATGAAGAAATTGAAGGTGACGTTTTAGAAGTTATATTCAAAATACAAGATAAAAGTGACTTCACAAATTCTGCAATCTTTAATACCCTGGATGTCAGTGAGACTTAATTTGGCTCTTCTGGTATGAATCCCTAAAATACTAAGGAGAACTGGCAATTATCAAGATTTTTTTGCTTGGGAATTATGATTGAATTTGATGGCCCAGAAAGTTCCTTCCACACCAAGGATTGTGTGGTTCTATGAAAATACAGTAAAAAGAAATCAATCCCCTCTCTTACAAATTCCAATGTACATGTGTTTCCTTCCATCAACATCCAAAGACTTCATGCATATCATCACTCCAAGCAAGCTGTGCATCTGAATTCACATATAGGCTCTGTCCCCAAGCATCCTATTTACTTCGACTTTCCTTCATCTCCATCTGTAAGATGCACCTCTGTTAGTTGTGGACATGTGTCCCTTACCTGTCACAAAGACATTCTGAGGGTACAAAGCAGGTGAGTGGTGCCCTGGATGGAAGTGAGAAGCTACGCTGAACTGTTCAGAAAGCTGATGTACCTAACACCAGCCTACAGACTCCCCAAGGGTGACTATGGTTGTCAGCTCCACACAGTGAGATGAAAAACAGCGAGCATTTAAAACACACATGCATTCTTAAGCAATCTGTATGTTGGCTTGTCTACATTTTTGGCACTTGTTTGTCAGAGGAAAAAAAAATATCCTCCTAGGGAAATTAAATAAATAACGTATTCCCTATGAAAAGGCAAGGCAGTGCAATAAATAACAAGCATCGTTCTTCCCCCATCAGAATTTAATGTCTCAGTATCTGATGAAAAGTTTTAAAGTCCCTTTTCTGGGCTTACAGGACATTAGGTATGTGGCTTTAAAAAATGCACACACATAGAACAGAATCTCATTCTGATTAAATTTTCTATTCGATACCACGTTCTTTATTTTTGATGGGAGAAACTTGCTTATTTATTTATTTATTCATTCATTTATTTATTTTTGATGCTCCCAGCGTTGCTGGAACTTGTAATATGAATTACTTTGATTTTCAAATGCAGTTCTGTTAAATCCAAGCTAAGAAAAGAAATGCCTGTGTTTCCTCCCAACCATACCCTTCTAGAGCCTTTCATGAGTTACATGGAGAAGTGTTTGTTGGAAAAATTGAGATCTGGGGTGGATTATTATGTTGTATTAATTCTTATAGAAATTACTAATAGTAGTCTCTCCTTGATCATGATTTTCCTGGCCATTTTTACCTTTTGTATTTATGTCAGGCAGAGCATCTGTGTAGTGGTCTGAACTTTTATAGTATTTATGGAGGTGTTAGTAAATACCACCTTGGTTTCTTTTCTTTTTTGTCTTTGGCAAAAGAGTTTATGTAGGTCCACACCCTCTCATTTCATAGAGGATGTCTCCATGTCACAGAGGGAATTTTGTAGTTAAAGACACCAAAGAAGCTGAAGGAGCTTGCAGCCCCATAGGAGGAACAACAATATGAACCAACCAGTGCCCCAGAGCTCCCAGGGACTAAACCATCAACCAAAGAGCACACATGGAGGGACCCATGGCTCCAGCTGCATATGTAGCAGAGGATGGCCTTGTTGGACATCAAAGGGTGGAGAGGCCCTTGGTCCTGAGAAGGCTCGATGCCCCAGTATAGGGGAATGCCAGGACAGGGAAGCAGGAGTGGGTGGGTTGGTGAGCAGGGAGAGCGGGATAGGATAGGGATTTTTCTGAGGGGAAACCAAGAAAGGTGATAACATTTGAAATGTAAATAAAGAAAATACCTAATTAAAAAAAATGACTTGATTTTCACAATGAAGTTTGCAGAAAAATGAGTGAGGCCAGAAGTCTTATAAAATGAACTGAACTAGGCTCTGAAAGATGAAATGGTTCCATGTTTTCTCATATGCAGGTATCAACTTCTAGTATTTGCATACATATATACAAGTAGGGATGGAGGTGAGCACAGGCAATGAAATGACATTAAAGACCACGAAGGTCAGCAGGAGGAGCAGAAGGGAGCAGGGTAAGAGGACATGGGCCATTAAGACTGAAGGCAGCTACTGGGAGTGGAGGGGTACAGGGATGGGGAGAAAAATCAGCAAAACCACATTTTGTTTGAAACATGTCATAATAGGACTGAATAATCTATGTTTAGGGGAGGATGAATTTGTTCTCTTGATGTAATAGGAAATTCTCCATTTTACAAGATTATCTGTGGTCACATTGCATGAGGTGCTTGAGACACAGGGTGATACACCAGAGTGACAAACTTTATATGATTTTTTTTTAATTAAGAAAGCATGTGGAATTCTTAGCAAATATGTATATGTATTTTTTAAAAGGCTGTCATTTCTGTGCCTTTCTCAGAAGTCTGAAATTCTCTGCTCAGATTATTCCATCTTTGTCTCCTCACCTGAGTCCCCCAACTTCCCCCGATTTTGGGCCCCATTTTCCATTTCTTCATATGTGTGTTAGCATTGAGATATTCTGGACAGTGTGGTGTACACTGTTCATCTCCGGTGTTGACTGTTGTTGGGCTGTGGGTTTAGCTGAGCGATGTTTGCACTTGAACTTGCCTTGCTTTTGGAAGCCCTGGCTGCTGGGCTCTTTCAGTCTTTGTCTTGTTGCCTAGCCATGCTTCTGGAGAAGGATGGTTTAGTGGTCCCTGAGGGTGGATCTCTCTTCTCTGGATTCCTTCTCTCTTTTTGCAGCCACTGAGAGACCACTTCTCACACCGTCCTCCGTTCTCCGGGGCCGCAGACCTGTTCTTTCACATCTTAGCTACTCACTCCACAGGATGCTTGCTATTGTGCTGCCTTACGGTGAAGGTCTACAAATACTGGAAATCTGTGCATTACTTCATTTTATGTTTCCTCAAGCTTTGCCTATTTGTTTTCAGTATCTTCCAGGGTGTACTGTCCTCTTAGCTTAGAGGCCCAGTGCCCAGATGTCATAGCCATTTCCTGTGTGAAGGTAGATCCATCAGCAGCTGCTCCAGAGCTCTCAAACCAAGAAGTGTCTTTTTTTTTTAACAGATCCATCTCCAGTTCTACTAAACCTATATTATAGACATAAAAAGAATACTCTTGATAAAATGTGGTAGGGAGATTTATATAATGTATTTTGAATATATATATATATATATATCATATCGAATAATTCTACTGTATCTGTATATTTGAAAAGACACATGGTATGCTATTAAGAAGATATGCCACATAAAGCCAGAAGAGGTGGCCTATATCTGCAATCTCAGCACTTGAGAGGTAGAGGCAGGAGGCTAACCCAGGCAAGCCTGGACTACATAGTCAGACCTAATCTCACAAAATTGAAATTAGAGCACAGCCAGCATTCATGCTATTGGATGTTGTGTTTGTCTACTGAACCTGGCTTTCTGGCCTCTGATCTGTAGGCTTCTGACTTGCCAGCATCCTTGGCACCTCACTGTGTCCCAGCTATCTAGGACAACTGTGTGAGATGCCACCAGAGCACCTTTCCTCCCTGATGGGCTTCATCCCCTTACTTCCTCAGAAACTATGATCTCATCAGCTTCACTCATTAAAGGATCAGGATGTGTAGGAATTGTTTCTCTCTCTCATATATATATATATATATATATATATATATATATATATATACACATATATACATATGTATACATATATACATATATATATATATATATATCTCATATATATATATATATATATATATATATATACACATACATTTTATTTTCTTTTGTTCTTCTCTGGATAGTCCTATTTTCCCCCTCAGAGAATTGTTTTTATTCCAACAAAGTACTTCAAATGTCTTTCAAGCTGGCCTCCTCCACATTACATCCCAGAATTAAATCTGAAAGTCAGCTGCAGCCTTTTTGCTCAGTGAATCAGTGTCAGAGGGAGAAAATTTGAAAAGAAAGTGGGTTTGTGTCTGATGTCTTCTATAGCTGGAGGGTGGATCAGCAACTTCCTCAGCCACTCTGGCCTCTAGCAGTCGTCGTCTGAGGCTGCTCGGGAAGGGATGCTCAGAGAGGAGCAGGGATTATTTTGATTGTAGCCCATAGTAAAATGGAATTCAGGGATGTAATCAAGAGGAGTTTATTATCAATCATTGTAAGAAGCCGGAGCTAGGAAATTATGGAGTTGGTTAACTCAGCTGCTCTGTGATGGAAGGACTTTTATTGGGTTCTCTGCAGTTCTAAGGCTTTCCTCTGGTCACAAGATGGCTGCCTCTGCTTTTAGCCCTTTGTCTTCATGCAACAACATTCAGGGGCACTTATATACATGAACTGTATTGCTATTTACATGGAATCAAATAGGAAGATATTCCTCTAGATCCCATAGTAGGCAGCCTGGTGAACTGTTGGACTGGAACGGTCTGCTAGGTCAGTTATGTCAGAGGATAGTAAGATTAGCATGATTGACCTGGGCCAAATGTTGTGGTTTAGATCTTATACCTTCCTAAAACATGTACACTTGGACCCTCAGAATTAGGACTTAGGTAGAAATAGGATCTTTGTAGATCACATTTTTAGAGATCTTTCTATAAAACCACTCAGAACTTATGGTGGGCCTTAAATCCAGGATGAGTTTTGATAGGAAGAGGGATAGATATAGAGACAGATGCTGAGGTAATATGAAGTTAGAAACAGAGACAGATCAGTGCAGCTGAGGCTATAGAACACTCAGAACCCCTGTAGCCAAGGGAGTTAAGGATCGATTGCTACAGTTACCAGAGAGAGAGAGAGACAGAGAGAGAGACAGAGAGAGAGACCTGGCCAGCACTGTATTTCAAGGATCGATGGCCAGTTTCTATCTCAGATGGGCTCAGGTGAAGAATTAGTCCTGGATATTTTTACTAAAGCATACTAAACCTAACATTAAAATATCATGCCTATTTAAAAAAATGATTCAGAATATACTATAAAAGAAAATTGAAAACATTTTTTTCCAAGTCAAGAGTACCACATAAATGTGGCCAGATACAATATTGGCCAGAATCCTAGTAATAGCATCAACTACTCTAGAGATCATGAATAAAGGATGAACCCAAGCTTCAAGGAAATGTTGGGGTTTTGAAAATGATTTTGTGTTTTAAAAAGAGAACCAAGGCAGTAGTCAGGTATGGTGAATGCAGTTCCTTAAATAGCCATCTTGGCACTGGTGTCACACAGGTCACTGCAGGAATTTCAGCTGATGAACTCCGAGAGCCACCGAGGGCCAATGGCACTGCTCTAAGAAGGCTGTATGTGGTAGATTTGGAGTCTTGACAAGAACAGACAACAGAGTATCTCAGAATCAACCATCTCTCCATTGGAAGTAAGGAAATGGAAAAAAGATATAAATTTAAAAATAGAATTTGAATTTAAACTCGGGGCCTTGGACAAGATAAATCAGTGTGACCAACAGAGATGGAGTATGATTGAAGAATTTGATTCCTAGCAATTGAATTTATTCAGTGGGTCTGATAGCTTTTCCACCCTTTAGAGACACAGGGAATGAACTTGAGTTGTTTAGTTTGTTTGTTTGAGGTATAATCCTGACAGTGTAGGCTGTAGCTGAACTCACCGCATAGCCACGACTAAGCTTGAACTCAGAACTGCCTTCTTTCCTCAGCTTCCTGGGTGTTGGCTACAGGCGTGAGCCACTATGTCAGCCTAAAATCTCACCCCCATCAGTGGTGCTTTGTCAGGGCAGTTCTAGGAGACTAATGAGTGTTCCTGAGATCTGCAAAATAAGGGGTAAGCCAGAACCTCCCTGCTAGCTGCAGAGGTCAGAACTGGCCGGCAGCACAGCCCCTAATTGTTCTGAATCACCTGTGGCTGCTTGTTCTTACTATCTGTAAGGCCAGTGATTGCTCCATAGACCGAATAGTAACTGTCCTTTCCAGAAAATGTTCACCGTCTTGGCCTAAAGCAACAGGGGTCCAACTCTTAGGATTACAGAGAAGCCCATCTTCTGAAGAACATTACTTCTCAACACCTAGAGAAAGAGAGGCTTCCAACCCAGAGCCCAGGGAAGGCTTGGAAGTAGGCAACCAAAGACATTGTTACACATGGTGGCTTTAAACATACAAACAAACAAAACCAAAAAGAAAAAAAAAAAGAAAAAACAAACAACCCCCACCAAAAAAATCATCTATGGGCCAAAGTAAATGAGTGGAAATTTTGCTAATTATCTGCACCTGCACTAAGTTTTAGTGATTACATGTGGTCTTTGTTAGAACAAATTGTCAGTGGTGATATATATTTACTTTTTGTTTGTTTCAATAAATACAATTTTGCTAGGGGATGTGAACCATAATCCTCATTGTGATCATGTTTGTGAACTGTGTATACATGCAAGGTACATAGTATAAACACTCCTCTTTGGATTCCTGAATCTTTAGGTGATATATTCCAAAGATTCAGATTGAAAAACCCCGGAAAGTTTTTTGGTAATAGAAAAGATGGGTGTTTTAAAGCTCATGAGCTAGAACTGAGAGTCAAAAAAAACTTATACATACAGCTAATTGAGTTTTGATTTAAAGTTTTGGGTGAAGAGTATTCTTTTTAACAAATGTACTAGGAAGACAACTGGATAACCACATCAAAAGATTAATTTTGGCCTTTGTCTGATTCCATATTCTCAAATTAACTAATAGTAAATTATAGACTTAAATATGATCTTAAAATTGTAGAATAAAATATAAAATATATTTTTCATGATCTTCCAAAGAATTCTTAGGTTTGACACCAGAAACATGATTCTTGAACAAAAATTAATTGTACTTTGTTCAAAACTTAGAATTTTAAGCCTGTAAAGAGACCAAGGTATAGATATCAAAAAACTTATACACACAATCTATGAATACTCATATTCAATGATAATGAGATTCACAAGTAATTGTGAAATGAGACAAAGGATTTAAATATTCACTTGGCCAAAGAAAATATTTATCTAAGGAGCACAGGTAAAGGTGTTTCACCTCCACAGACAAGGAAATGCAGATAAAGAGCACAGTGAGAATCAATTCCACCCATAAAGACAAAGGCAATGGTATAGTTAGGTAGAACACATAGCTAGCACAGACAAGGAAGGCCCTGTCTTCATCCCAGAGCTGCAACCCCCAAAACAAAACAGAGACAAATGACAAAAGATGAGACTAGTCTAGCTTGCTTTGTGTTTCTGCTATAAAACACTGAGCAAATCTGCCTGGGGAGGAAAGGGCTTATTTCATCTTTGGGATGAAACCTTTGTTGTTAACTTGACTATATCTGGAATCAACGGAAATCCAAGCAGCTGGGCACACCTGTGAGGGATTGTTTTGTCTTTCAATTGGATCATTTGAGGTATGAAGCTTCATGCTTAATGTGGGTCACATCTTCTGCTGATAGCCTAGGATGCAAAAGGATACAAAAGGACACAGCAAGTTCCGCTGTTTAGTCTGCGTATCCTTACTCTCTCGGACAAGTTCATCCATCCTATTCCTGAGGCATTCCATCATCTGTGTTAGAACTCACATCTCCATGAGTCCAATGTACACTGGAGACTGTTGGCTCTCTAGGAGTCCTCTGGGAGTCTAGCACCAGGTTGGGACAGCAGAGTCACCCAGTTTCATGGACTAACAACTACATGAGTCTTGATCTTTCTGTCAGGAGACAGCTATTGGTGGACTACTGGGGTGTGCAGCCTGTGAGCTGTTCTAATAAATCCCTATTAATTCTGTTCCTTTATAAGAACCCTGATTAATACTGCCTTACACTTTAAAGTCCATTCCTGAGGGAAGTCAAAGTAGGAATCTGGAGGCAGGAACTAAAACAGAGACCGACTGTAGAGGAATGTTGCTTCCTGTCTTGCCTCCTCCTCCTGCACAGCTGGGTTCCTTATATAACCCAGGACCCCTTGCTTAAGGATGGCACCTATGGTGGGCTAGCCCCTTCTCCTGTTAGAGTACTCAAGAAAATGCTCCATAGATGTGTCCTCAGGCCAATCTGATAGAGATAATTCCACAATAGAGATACCCTTTCGAAACTATGTCAAGTTGATATTAAGAATAACTATTATATAGATAATTACCAGAGCTGGCAAAGGTGTGGAGAGACTGGAGCATTGTAGTGGCTGACAGGATGCAAAATAGCATGAACACTTGGAAGAAGAACATGACCAATTCATAGAATCAAAGTTTATTTTTTGGTTTCTGTCCTCAAGAAATGTGAATGTCTATTTAAAACAGTCTGGTAGGCTGTAGTTCATAGTGTGTCAGTCATGTTGGACAATTGGAGGCAATGCCAATGACCTTCATCCTGTGAGGCATTGTGCTGTTTCATATACTGCCCTGTCCAGTGGGTGACATTGCACACTTTTGAACTACGTCCCCAGAGGAAGCATGTTGTGGAGATGCCAGGCATAAAGCACAGAACATGGCATAATTTCACTTTAATGAATATTCAAAACAGGCAAATTTGTGGAGGAAATGCAGCATTGTTTCCTGGTTGTTTAGGGGAGCAATAGGGGTAGCAGCACTGAGAGTGGGAATTTTTATAGGTAGGGGAATATTATAAAAATCGATGGTGGTGGTATTTTTGTAGCTCTGTAAGTTTACAGAGAGTCATTCATTAGGCATAGTGTATAGACCTATTAAATGTAAATTAATCTTCGATAAAATTATTTAAAATATACAATGACAAATCCCTGCGAAGGTTAATTTTGTCCAGCAGAAAATGTGGATGTAGACTCAAAGCTTGTAAATGCAGCCACATGTCATAGTCCACAAAGGGACTATGGAAATGCAGGAGGGAAAGCAGGCTATGCTCTTGGCATGGAGGCATTCAAATCCCAGTATTACTGTTTGTCTTAGATGGAGATTCCTGGGTTTTCTGACCTCCTAGCAACCAACTAAAGAAGATAAGAACCTGTTAGTGAAAGGATCAGAGCATATTGCTGAAGCCTTACTGTCTTTATTTTCTCTTACCTTCCTATGTAGATATTTTGATTCCTTTTTAGGTCATAAAATCACATCTGACTTTTTCAGCAGACTTTGGGTTTTATCTCAGTTTTCCTGTTCCACCTCATCCCCCCCTTTGTTCCTATTAATCTGGCAGCACCAATGTTGAATTAAGCACTTCCTTTCTGCTTTGCTTGTTTGCTGAGGAAGGACATCAAGGCTGCAATCCTAGGCCTATGACTCGTTGGACTCTGCCACATGCATAGCAATCCATCCAGGGCAGTCTTTTTAGGTGAGGTAGAAATTGTACTCTTTGCAACTGCACTCCTTTATTTGCTTATTTTATTGTGCATTTTCCTCCTTTTACAATGTTGAATCTCACTTATGTTAAATTTGACCACACTCTTAAGGCCACAAATGATGATAGGACTTAGTTGCTATTAGGAGTCATTTTGTTCAGCTGTTAGTAAATAGCATTCAAGTTAGTGGAGGCTGGATATTGGACTTTCTCATTCACTCTTGTCCTATAAGATAGGTGCTATTATTATCTCTACTTAGCAGATGATAAAGATGTTCTGACATTGTATTTAGTTAAAAGTGGCACTCTCATGCTTCCCACAGCACTAGCATAATAGCTAAGACATGGAAGCAACCTATGTCCATCAACTGATAAAGGGATAAAGAAAAATGTCCTACATATTCACAATGGGATACCATTTAGTAACAGAAAACTGCCATTCACAACACAGATAGACCTGGCTATCATTGTCTCAAGTGAAGTAAGCCAGGCACAGAATGACAAACACCACAAGATCTCATATGCAATGCTGATCCCATAAAGGTTGGGAATAGACTGCTGTCTGGGGAGAGTTGGGGAGAAGGGTATGGGGAGACATTGATCAACAGCTATTGCACAGTGGAGTAGTTGTAGATAATAATGAACTGACCACCCCAAAATCTGGCCTGACAGAATTCTAAGTTTTTATGTTTCTCCGTTTCTATTAGTAACTATTAATTGTTGAAAATAACGGGTTTCATTATGGCATTTCATTCATGTATATACTATACTTTGGTTGTCCTCAGTCCTCTTATGATATACCCTTCTCAGTCTCCAAAACTTCCTCAGCTTTCATAACTCATCTCTTTTTTTTCTTTAATGATTGTTACCTGCATGCAGACATTTATAAATACATCCTGATGATTCCATTTTGTGTTGCGTGCCACACACACACACACACACACACACACACACACACACACTGTTTTAAGGTCAAACACTTGGAACTGGATAATTAGCTACAGGGATGTCTTAGCTAGGTTTTATGTTTCCATGATCAAATACCCTGACTAAAACCATCTTAGGGAGGGAAGGGGTTATTTCAGTTTTCAATTTGCAGTCTATTATCCAGAGAAGTCTGGGCAGGAACAGAACTCAAAGCAGCAGCCTGGAGGCAGGAACTGTTAAACAGACCCATGGAGGAGTGGTGCTTGCTGGCTTGCTCTCCATGGCTCACTCAGCCTGCTTTATTAAATACCACTTAGGACCACCAGCCCAGGAGTGGCACTGGCTATAGTACTCTGTGCTTCCCCACCATTAATCATTAATTAAGAAAATGCATAAAAGCTTATCCACAGGCTAGTCTGGTAGAAATATTTTCTCAACTGAGGGTCCATCTTCCAAAATGACTCTAGTTTGTTTCAAGTTTTTATAAGAATAGCCATCATAACTGACCTCTTTTCAATATGACACAAAAGCACATTACTGCTATACCATAACCTTTCCTTCTTGTTCATTCTTGAGCTCTCGTATTAATAATAGTACCATGCTATTAAACATTCCAATTTTTAGAAGTCCCACAGTCTATACAGATTAAAACATTTTAAAAGTTCCATCTTTAAAATAGCTAAGCCTCTTAAAACTCTAAGCTCTCTGTAAAGTTCCAAAGTCATCTTTTCACCCTGGGCTCTTGTAAAATCAAAATAAGT
The DNA here is from genome assembly GCA_036184795.1 of Tokudaia tokunoshimensis. Taxonomy (NCBI): domain Eukaryota; kingdom Metazoa; phylum Chordata; class Mammalia; order Rodentia; family Muridae; genus Tokudaia; species Tokudaia tokunoshimensis. The sequence continues at coordinate 27,776,778 of BTHU01000008.1, forward strand.
TAAATGCACTCTTATTCCAAGAGGGCATACCTAGACCCCAGTCACAATCACATCAAAGCAAACTCAAAGTCCAACAGTGTAAAAGCCATTGTCAGACTTATGGGAGTTAGGATCTTATAAAGTCCAAAGGGCTTACTACTATCACTTTCCCTTCCCTGTCAGCTACGGCATGTAATTTGTCACCAAGGCTCACACAAACACCACTCCATAATTGCTGTTGACTTTGGTGGTCATCCTGTGGCTGGCATCCTCCAAATGATTGGGGATTCTGCTGCAACTAGATTGTTCTTTTCCCAATATTCTATCTTTGGTTGTTTTCAAAGACTATGGCCCTGCCACACGGTGTCAAACCTTGGTGTCTCTCTACAATTCCTCTAATCTTGAGTCTTCTACTGCAAATGAGGCTGCACCTTCACCAATGGCCTTTCCTAGCCTTGCTTCCCAAATGTCTCTATCACTGAAACATGGGGCCATGCCTCAGTTGCTCTTCATGACCTCTTAAATGACTTCAAAATCAGTATCACCCGTGTGACTATTATATATTATCAAGTTTGTCTCCCTATGAACCACAGCTTCTAAATGCTGACCCAAAGAAAATAGTTCCCAGAAAAATTTCCTTCCATTATGGTGGTATCTTTTAAACCGAAACTGATTCTTTAGCCCCAATTTATCAGTATAACCTATCCTAGCAAAACAATGGTTTCCCATTGGTGGTTCTGGTCACTTGGTAATCATGGCTGGCTCTTTAGTCCCAGATGGATAGAATCACAGATATTAATTTAAAACATCAATTGGCTCTGATAAAGAATGCTAGGGACTCTCAAACTTTTTTTTTTCCTTAACCTTCACAAGACATGCCTCCACCATCTGCACTGTTCTTAGCATCTTCTGTCTACTACTATGCTAATACAGATCCTCATGCAAGCCTCCGCAAGTGCTCTATGAAAGAAGTGCTCACTCTCTCCTGGGCCTTGTGCAACAGTGCCTTGTGCCCATTTTGGAGCTGAGAAGTAGGACTAAGGGATGGGACTGAGAGTGGTGTTGACTGCTATGAAGAACTGCCATACCACCTGTGTGATGGGGCCTGCTTTATCCAGGGTGGCGTGCTAGAAGTTATGTCTGGGGAGCTGTAGTGAAGTAGTGTTAAACATGCTTCCAAGAAAAGTACAGATTGTGAAGTTTATATTTCTAGCTTTCTCTGTATCTGCTTCAAATTTGATCTAGCATCTGTCTGGGTTAAGGTTGCCGGCTGATGGTTAAAATCAGAGTTGTCTGGAAACTCTAGTGACTCCTGAAGAAATTCTACAAAAAACAATTTGGTGTGACAGAGAGAAACCCACTGTAAATAGTCTCAACTCTGCTGAGTTAAGCAGGTGCTGTGAGGATTCTAAAAAGGTTGATTTGCTCTTGGAAGTTCTCAGGGCATTAGTCTCATCTGTCACATTTATTTCCTTGAGGTTGTATATCCCAGGCACACTTGGAATTGATGTTGAGACAGTCAGCTATGACAACATGCCATCTCAAGGTTTTATTTTCTTGCCTATAGATCTACTTGGGGTCCAATCAATTAAATTATTTTTCTTCTTTCTATTATTGTTTTTATTTCACACATGCACAGACACAGACAAATGGACAGACAAATGCACTGCACATGCATGTACACATGCGCGCGCGTACACACACACACACACACACACACACACACACACCCCTCTTAAGAAACTGATATTAACACAATGCTCAGATCTGTGTTTCTCCTCTCATTGTCTTAGATCCAAACCTTTTATTATTTTGCTCTCCTGAAGGAAAACTATTGTTAATAAGAAGCCAGCTGTGTTTGTCTTCCAGTTCCTTTTCTAAAGAGACAAGCAAGGAATCTGTAAATCCCTCCCTTTCTATCTCTTTCTCTCTCTTCTTTTTAAAATATCAATTTGTTTGCTTCCACATTTTTTTCATGGAACAGTAACCCAGTGAGTTTTATAGTTGTTCCATATCAGTTCATAACATTTATTTGTTGTGTTTATTTAAACAAATCAACCATATTGCCCTCATAAATATTTTTATCAATTAATATCTCTTTCAATAACGATTTAGAATAAAAAGTCTTATTTACACCAATAGTGAATACTGTCAATGTTTTTGTCTGTCTGTTTGTTTGTTTTTTAAGTTGGGCCAAGTTGATGAATGCAGAAAAGAACTGTCATAACTGGTGGAGTTTCTGTGGGCAGGTTATTTCTTTGACCATGTTATCTTTTCTTTCTTTTCATTGTAGAACAAAAGGGCAGCTTTCACCACAGATGTATCGTTAACCTTCATCAATTAGCACAGATAAAACCTGGAGACACAGGCCATAGCAAGGACTCAGTGTGTGTGTGTCCACTCTATTATGATCAGAACAGTTACCATTCTTGTACGGCAGTCCATATTTCAGATATTATTGGCCATTTGGAAGTCTTCCATGTGGGTGTGCGTGTACACTCTATATGGAGGTCCGAGCAGGGCACTGGTGAGCTTCTGATGCTTTCCACCATATTGCTCTGACATGGTCTCTCACTCAACCTGATGCTTGCCTTTGGGCTACTCTGACTGGTTGTGGAGCTCCTGATATACCAGTCTCCACCTCCCAATACATGGGTTACAGACATGTGTAGCCATGTTAACCATTTTACATGTGTTCTCATGCGTGCACAGAAAACACTGTCATCGACTGAGCTATCTCTAACATCTTCTAGTCAATTGGAAATACTTCATCATACCTGTACAGCATCAGATCTAACTTATGTATTGGAAATGCTTTTCAGAAATGCTCGCGTCCTCTAATGCTGTAAACTCTTTTGTAAAATGAGAGAAGTTTAAAATGCTCTCTTCATCAAATCTGTGTCCCTTTCCATTCACGTTTGTGTTTGTTTATTGAGACAGGAGTTTTACCATGTACTCCCAGTAGGCCTTGAATTTATGATTCCACTGCCTCGGCTTCCTGTGTGTGTGTGGATTATAGGTGTTCATCACTACACCTGATTTATATTTACTAGTTTAGAATCTACTCAGATAAACTTCCCCACATAAGGTATTATAAACTAACAATCACTAAATTTAACAACCATACATAAGTCAATTTAATATTTAGCACCTTAATCCTTTTGAAATTCTATAGTTGCTGGCTTACTCATGGCATGGGATGGATGATCTAGCTTATTCCTTTTTGAAGAAACCTGTACATGATTCATACTTCTTTTCTCACATGTGAGACAGTATCGACATACCCATGAGTCCTAGGAGCCCATGGGTCTGACTCCATTCTCAAATTTGTTCATGTGTTCATATTTTGAATCAGCATCCCAACAGCCCCTTTTAACAATTATTTTAAACATGATAATAATATAAAAATTAATGTGATCTTAAACTTATGTAGCAATTGTCTTCTGAAATTTCTTTTTCAAATATTTCAAGTTATTCTTTGGCATACCTTTCTAAGTACATTTTATGGTTTTCTCTTTGTGTGTGAAAGAGAGGAGAGAGGGGAAAAAAGAGATATTTTTCTTTCTTTCAGCTTCTCTCTCTCTCTCTCTTTTTCTGTGTGTGTGTGTGTGTGTGTGTGTGTGTGAGAGAGAGAGAGAGAGAGAGAGAGAGAGAGAGAGAGAGAGAGAGAGAGAGAATATTTTTACTTTTTCCAGTTTGTGCATGAACTCATGAAGTAATCACTGAAATTGTGGGATGTTTGTCTGTCACCTTGAGGAGTCTGAGTTTGAAAGGTTGCTTGCAGTGTCTGCAGCTACTTTCAGAGATTGTGACTATGCTGTATCCATTCTCAAGCTTTGAGGCGTCCTCTCTAATGTTGTATTAGTCACAATATTTTTGAACATTTCCAGTGACTAAACTTACAAAATAGTCTTTGGTCTTCCTGAGCTCCTGCCTTAAAATAAATGCTGCTGCAGCGTCATCACACACAGCATGACCTTTTAAGGTCAATGACTTTGTAACCATTTTCAGATGGACAAAGGTTTGCTTCCCTAGACGTGGTTGGTTTCCAACTTCTCTCAGAAGATGATGGAGCCCCTCCCTCTTTCAGTTTCTTGTCCTAGCTAGGTATCCTCTGGACTGTCCTAAGGTCGGACTCTCCCAGACATACTTTATCACCCTGGTCTTTCAATTCATCCTAGACTGTATTTGTTCCTATTTTACTTTGTCATCTTAGAAAAATTAATCTGCCCCTTTGGAGTCTTTATAGGTTTTCTTTTGTTTGTGTGTATGTGCATGCATTGGTATGTGCAGGTGCACTTGCATGCGTGTATAGAGAACAGAAGTTGATGTCAAGTGTCTTTCTCAGTGGCTCTCCACTTCAGTTTTTTGAGACAGTATCTCTCATTGAAGCGTGTGGCCACCAATCTCCTAGACTGGCTGGCCAGTGAACTACAGGGATGGACCTGTCTCTGCCATTCTGGTACTAGAGGTTCAGATGCCCATCATCATGCCTGGCTTTTTATGTGGGTGCTCGAGATCCAATCTCAGTTCTTAGCCTTGCATAGAGCTAACTCCCTAACCCATGGTTTGTTTTTGGACATCAGAGTTGGGACAGTTTTATGTAAACATTCTGTTCTCTGAAACAAAAAAGAGGAAATTTTTCTTGTAAATTCATCTATATATGGTATAGCATAGGGGCTTTGTTCTGCTTTTATTTTTTTGTTAGAGAATAGCTTTTATTATTTTTGGAAAAAAAATAACAGCTTTTGAGAAATCATAAAAATCTTTCTGCTGTTATTTCAGTTTTCCAGTTCTTAAGTGACTTGAATAAGTTTTCTTTATTCAACAAATATATGATATGCAACTATTCAATATTTTCTATGCATCTGCTTCATCTTTCTCCTTCCTTCCCTCCATCCCTCCCTTTCTCCTTCATCTTTTGCATCTTTTACTGCCTAATCAATTGTTGAAAACTCCCTACTTGTATGTTTGTGCTTCTTTTAGTTTCCCCTGATTTCATCGGGTTTGGCCGCACATACACATTTGTACATTTGCATACACAGATTTGAGCATCTAATCTTGCAGTTAGATTTATAAGACTTACTATGATTATGTCTCCCTATTGGATTCCATGCTTTCTTCTGCCTTGTCTTATTTAATTCTTTACATCTTAATGATCCTGCTTTCTGCTTTTCATGTCGTCTTTGTCTGACTCAGAGAACCATCCCTGAGAAGTATGTTGTTTGCTTCACCAATAATCATTGACACCAACTGGAGTTCTGACAATTGAAGGGGATTGTGGAATGATCTGAAGTTAGTGTAGATCCCAAAGGTTAGATGTTCAGTCCCATGAGATGATTCACATCTCAAAGGCCAAGCTCATGACCATGCTACCAGTAGGGACCAGGACTCCTTTCTAAAGTTTTACGAAGGGAATTGCTTGCCATTTCCAGCTTATTGTAAAGGCCACAGTCAGGAACAGGCCAATGCACAGAGCCAGGACACAGTCCTAGGTTTAAGGGCCCAGGCTTCAGAAATGCCCTATTGTCTTAGTCTCTTGCCTGGTGTCTTGGTTACTGTTATTGCTGTGAATAAGACACCATGCCAAGGTAGCTTATTAAAGGAACTTAATTGGGACTTGCTTATGATTTTAAGGGTGAGTCTGTGATTATTATAGCAGGAGCTGCAGCTAGACTAAGAACAGACCCAGCTTGCGAGAGGCCAAGGCTAATGGTGATCACAGGCTGTTCAAGTCCTAAAATTTTAACAGAACAGCAGGACTAAAGCATGATTAATTAAGAACTCATTCAGGAAACACAATGATTTCCCAGTGTTGTAGAACTTTATAACCAATCATGGACTAGAGGTCTCACATCCAACCAAGAAATGGGGATGTGCTTCAGGTTACCTGACAGTTTAATAGGAGTTAAGTAAGACCTCCATGCCTGAGGACTTAGAAATACTCTTTTTTTTCGAGACAGGGTTTCTCTGTATAGCCCTGGCTGTCCTGGAACTCGCTCTGTAGACCAGGCTGGCCTTGAACTAAGAAATCCACCTGCCTCTGCCTCCCAAGTACTAGGATTAAAGGCGTGCGCCACCACCGCCCGGCTAGAAATACTCTTTAGGGTGTTTATTCACCACTATAAGCCTGATGACCTTGGAACTGATTCGTAGGACTGGAGTGACAGAGAATTGTGAGCCACCATGTAGATGTTGGGAATCAAACCTGGGTCCTCGGTAATAAAAAATGCTTTTAACCCTTGAGCTATCTCTCTAGCCCTTGTCTAGATTTCTTGCTGAAGGTTTTGTTACAAAACTGTGATTGATCATGGTGTCAGAAATCAACTCATTCTCCAGCTCCCTCTCTTCCCTGAGATGGAATGGATAGAAAATTCCATCCCTCCTATTATGATTATGTCTTTTGGGAGACCAGTCATCTTTCTCAAGCTACCTGACTTCTTCTAAATAGTTTCCTTATTATAATACCAGACCCTGAACGTTCCTATCAACAAAGGGCTATATTTCCAAAAGAGGCAACAATAATTAATGTACGTTTCTTGTTGGACTACTGTGTATCACATTATACATATTTTCCCATCATTGTTGTTGTCCATGCTGGATCTTTTAATTTCATTGAGGTTTGCATATTTTTTCAAGAAACTATATTTTTATTTTCAGCTGGAAAAGGGCATTAGGGGGTTTTATCTTCATTATTTCTTCTCTTCCTTCCTCCCATATACATATGTGTGTAACAGTCATTATTTATTCATTATATTTACCTCGAGTATATAGTTTATGTGTCCATTTTACTCTCTAGTGGTTATTTATTTATTTTTTACAATTCTAGCATTTCTGTCAGCAGCAATGGCATCTCTATCTTCCTCTTACATAATAATAGAAAGTCTAGTGTTCTTATACTTTCCACTGCCCTCTCTGTCAGGCTCTGCTGCTGAGAACATCTGGTTCCAGATGGTAGTTTTACACATTTTTAAAACATCAAGCATCAGCAGTTTGTTCAACTCAACTAGAACTTCCAGTGTTTTAACTGATCTCTACTCTTTCTTGTCTGGCTTTGTCTTTAGTTCTTTTGCATTTTTCTGACATGTTTTCTGTAAATTATTTATAGGTAGCAAAATGAACAAGTTTTGCAAATTCAAAAATATCATTCTTTCCCCATACTTAAATACAGATTACAAATCAGATGGGGCATGAATCTGAATTTAAACGACAATGTTGGTCATTTTTTAGTAAATGATTTTTTTATTGTGACAGGAGGCACGCGTGCACACACACACATACACACACACACACACACACACACACATCTGGCATTGAAGGGAACTCATTATTTTCTCTTTATCACTTTCTCAGAAAGTCCCTTTTGTATAGCATTTTTGATATTTCACTGTGATGTTTAAAGCTGTGGATCTTTTCAAACTCATCATTTTGGCAGAAGGCAGAAGATTTATGTGTTTTTCAGTCCTTAGCACATTTCTTATATATTGTAAAATCTACCACATACTCCCTACTTGTTTTTCTACCATATGATTTTGTCAGAGACTACTTAGCTTGATCTTCTAGTTTCCAAATCACTTCACTGACTTCATTATGATATTCCAATGTTTGTTTTACTTTGAAGATCATATGTTTTTGCTGAAAAATCTAGACGTTTCTTTTAAAGTCTGTTGTTTTTCTCTGTCATGTGAGTGTGTATGTGTGTGTGTGTGTGTGTGTGTGTATGTGTGTGTGTGTGTGTGTGTATGTGTGTGTGTGTGTATGTGTGTGTGTGTGTGTATGTGTATGTTAACATGTGTGGACATATGGGAATGTGTGCATGTGCAGGCTTGAGGCTAATGTTGGAAATTATCTTAGACTGCTCTTGAACCTCACTCGTTAAGGCAGGGTGTCTCAGTGAAACCCAGGCATCACTGTGAAAAAGGGCTTATATTGTTGCGGAAGTAGGTAGAACTGCTGAAGGCATTTGACTATAGGCAGTTTGGCTATCATGAATTATGTATCCCATAGGGCCATTATCTTAGTTCTTTCGGCCAGTTACCACACACACTGCTTTTCAGGGATATAGATACCACAGTGCCCTCCTGACTTGGTAGACAATTGGGACAGTGGTGGAGGCAATAGCAGCCTTAGGGACTCAAGAACATGTTTCAAATGCCTGTATATTCTTCTTTATAAAAATCATGTAATCAGAAGTTCTTGGATTTCCCATTTCAAAGATCATTTCTTGCATAAATTAGGCTCATATTTGATATGGCACCTCCCCCTCCCATCACATACAAAACTCTAATATTATTTCCTTCCTTTCAGAGAACTGTCTCTTTTAAAACTCTTGCCTGGCACTTCTCTTACTAGCTTTTTTTCCATGTAGCCCACCTCTTTCCTCTTCCTTTGCGCTTTCCTTCTGTATTCTTTCATCCAGTATGGGGATCAAACTCAGGGCCTTGCTCATACTTGACAAATTCTCCACGACTGAGCATTGTTATCGGTCCATTGTTATCTTATGAAGTGGCTCTGTCCTCACTTCATAGGATTTGCGTTGGGTTAAAGAGTATATCCATTTGGCTAGGGATGGCCTTTTTGTAAGTTTTAGCTTCTTTCAGAATGGGATTCTTCTGAGAAGTAAAGGATTTAGATTTTTCTAGCTTTCTGAGGGCAAAGGGTCATTTATTTATTATTTCCCTACCATTTACTGACACTTTCCTGGAAATGTACTGAGAATAAGGATATATGATTTAGATCCTTCCACATATAGAGTCAAACTTAGTTGTATACTTTGAAATGTGTCTCATAATAAAAAAAAAGTTATGGTTCAAAGGGTGATAGTGTGATGAAATCTCCCCTTAAATGGAAGGAAGGGGAACAATTTCATTGCTAAGTTGACTTTTGAATGGTTCAATCAAGAAGTAGGAGTTTGTAGTCAGAGAATTTGGGTGGGGTCAAGAAAATGGAACAGGGGATGGCATTCTAGGCAAGATGGTATAGTTAGCTAACATTGCAGAGATACTGAATAACATATTATAATAACATATTATAATCGACAATGTACTGTAATCTTTCTGATTGTCCTGAATGCTTGAAGGAAGAGATAGGAGCCACATAATAGAGATGTTCTAGGTCTCTAAAGGAAATGTATATTGACCAAGTATTAGATGTCTTCTGTGAGCTTTTGCAGATTTATACTTTCACAAATATGCAACATCTTTTGACTCCTTAAAGAGGCACAGAGAGTGTAGAGGAAATAGCTTGTGAATTCCATCTTGTTATGGCCTCTGCAGACATAGTGACCATGACTCCTGCCTATGGCACATAGAACCTCTCTCTTGTGTTTCTGTTAAGGAGCCAGTGCTCAGGTTGACTGACATATAGCATGCTGTGTTCTGGGCCCTGATCATCTAGTAACATGAAAACAACAACATCCAGTAATTGCAAATACATGTTGATTTGCTATCAGAAATATGACATCATACAGATCAGATCCAGGTACTAAGAAGCTAAACAATCTGTAGGTAGAAAGGAGTCATATTCTGGAACATTTCTGGGTACTGAAAACTAGAAGGGTTTAGGAGCATTGATTCCAGGCAGAGTTATCATGTCATTTGTTATACTTGCTCCTGAAAGTAAAAAGTAGAACTGGGTCACAAATAGTATGCTCTGAGATTTTTTTCCAGATAGCTCTTTGCTCAGACGTAGTGCATGCTGGCCCTCACACATATGAGTGTAGGAATTCTTTTTTTTTTAATTTTATTTTCTAAGTTTATTTTTTATTTACATTCAAAATCATTTCCCCTTTCCCGTTTCCTCCCTCCCCGAAAGTCCCATAAGCCCCCTTCCCTCCCTCTTTTCCCCATTCAACCCCCTCTCGCTTCTCTGTCCTGGCATTCCCCTATATCCAGTCTTTCCAGGACCAGGGGTCTCTCCTTCCACCTTCTTAGAAATCTATTGATATGCAAATTGTGTCTAGGGTATTCCAAGATTCTGGGTTAATATCCCCTTATCAGTGACTGCATACCATGTGTGTTCTTTTGTGATTGGGTTACCTCACTAAGGATGATATTTTCCAGTTCTGACCATTTGCCTAGGAATTTTGTGAATTCATTGTTTTTAATTGCAGAGTAGTATTCCATTGTGTAAATATACCACATCTTCTGAATCCATTCCTCCATTGAGGGACATCTGGGTTCTTTCCAGCTTCTGGCTATTATAAATAAGGCTGCTATGAACATAGATGGGAGATGATACATTCTGAGAGCACATTTGCGAACTTGTTAGACCAGAACTCTCCAGATTCTGAGGAAACTTATCCTTGAGGCAGAGGGAGATAGTCTAGACTGTTAACTTACTCCGGATGGGAATTTTGACTTTTATGCCTATCTGAACTTCTTTTAAAGTAGAGGGATTGCAGGAGAATGAAAGGGGACGGAAGATAAAAGCTGTCCACATAGCTTCAGCGCTTCATCATGTTCGACTTCTCCTTTTGCCAAGTCAGAAATATACTGCACAGTAGAACCAAAATTTGCAATCTCTTAGCATTCATTTATGTTGCAAATTGTTCCTAGGCTTTGGTTATTTCTTCTGAAAGTGATAATATAAGCAGCAAACCATTTAGTTGTTGCTGCTCTTGTAAAAGATATGTTAGGTGTTTTCAGTTTACAAACTGAGCAATATATTGCTACTTCTACAGTTCAGCAACTGCTCCTTCGTCTCCTTCACTGTGCATCTATGACTCTGGTAGTTGAACACATGGCTATGTACGTGAAAGTGTGTGTGTGTGTGTGTGTGTGTGTGTGTGTGTGCATGCGCGTGTGTGTTTCAGAAAGCATTATTTGGATCTTGTAAATAGAGTGTTTAAAAGAACTATATAAGCTCTCTGCTTTGTTTTCAAGGATGAACAGATGAAATTAGCCCCCTCTTATACCTTTTTGGAACAAAACTGTGTGATATGCATAATATGCTCTGCCCCCCACCAAGGAGTGGCAGGGCAAGAGTGGAAGTGCTTAATCCTCTTCACGGGGGATGAATTGGAAATTGAGCTTTGCAAACGAAGCTAGAGATAATTTCCCATCTTCATTATTTATGGAAATCAGTTACTTTATTTTAATTATCCAGTGCTTGTATCGTCCACATAAAATGCTTTTCCTTTTATTTAAACTGCAGATAATTGCCAGTAGAATTATTCATTGGAAAGTGGAATCTACTTTTTTGATCTCAAGAAAGCCTATTAATAATGAATGAGGATGTTATTTATTTGTTACAGTTCCACAAATGGAAACTGAAGAAAAACTCTGCATCATTCATTTATCCCCTCCGTGATTACTTAAATAAACTCACCTCAGGAGAAATCTCAGAATAGGAGAAAGCGACATAATGAGAGAGCTTCCCCTTTCTCTTCCTTCGGTAAATATTAATGAATACCTTGTATGGCCAAAGCACCATTAGATGAAGTAGCAGGAAAGAGTAACCAGACATTTTTTTTTCCTTTCAGGACATAATAAACATTCATAAAATCCTTGACATTCACAAGGGATGTGCTCTGAGACCTTCATCAATTCCTGTATTCATGAGTCTGACTACAGCATATCATTTACTATATAAAAAGGCAATAAAAAATAACTGAAAATGTAAATGACCCCCTTGGCCCTCTAATTATTCTAAAAATACAGGCTCCACTAATTTATAAAGCTATTAAAATAAACTCCACCCGTAACATAAACTCCACATTACGATAGCTCTCATTTGAATAATTCTGTTTGTTTAGATGACTTGCAAAAGTAGTTTTATGAATTGTTCTTTCCATTTTTTAGACAAACTAATGGTGGATCTATGTCTGAATATACATTCATTGGAGTCTAAACCATCAATCTTCAACTTTATTTTTAAAATGCTGTTGTTGGCTAAACCGCCACTTGATTGTATTTCAGTTTTTATAAAGCAAGTTGGTTACCAACAATGGAAGCAAATAATCTTACTATAACACTCTTTTCTTTTCTTTTCCTTTCCTTTCCTTTCCTTTCTTTTCTTCTTTTCTTTTCTTTTCTTTCTTTCTTTCTTTTTTTTTTTTTTTTTTGGAAGTTTCAAAGCCTTAGGACCTGATCTTCATGACTATGAAAGAAAACAAATTGTTTGGAGATGGGAGCATAGCACGTTCCTACCTGCTTTTGGTAGCTATGTGGGCTAATTTCAAGTACCAGTCTTCAGATATTGATTCAAATTTTAGGCTCAACAAAATTAAAATATAATATCAACAGCAAACTCAAAGTTCTTTACAAATGGACAAAGCCCCAACTTCTATAAACACAATATTGTGTTTATTTAATGAATCTAGGATAGAACAGAATAACTTCCCCAAGTCAAGGAACAAATAAAGTACTTAAGTTGAACAGATTCAGGAGAGATGGAAGAAGGCTTCAGAGAGGCAGCTCCTCTCTGCAGCACTGATCCTGGGCTGAGAAAATGTCAAGGACAAGGACAGAGTAAGTACAGGAGACAGGAGCCTCTGCAGGAAAAGAAACAGTTCCTCCATACCTCACCTAGTAGTTTTTCCCTCAATTATGTTAGAAAAACCTAAGAATTGCTTCCAATTTAAATAATAAGACAGAAGCACACAGAGATTGCTAAAAAATACATTGAAACAAATACACAATGTATATTTGTACAATGTAAATTCAAATATACAATGGCCTGGTAAGAAAGTAAGACGACTTTCAAGACCATAGAGTAAACAAGCCTTCACTTCACAGAGAGAAGCTCTCTGGAAGTTAGCCTTGCCCTGGAGGCATCTTCTGGTCTCTTAAGTCCTAGAGCTTAAATTTGAGGAACTGTATGTGGATATCAGAGATGCCAAATGCCAGACTGTAGTAGCTTCTATAGCTATAGAACCTAAAGGTAAGACCCTCAAAGAGGTAGAAGGGTGAACACCTGCCTGGTTGGACGTTTAATCGGGAAGCCAGGTTCACTGCTTACCACTCAAAAGGACCAGAGACTTGAGCGAAAATGAGTTGAGGTAAGGAAAGCTCACAGACTAAAGAAGATGGAGGCTATAACCAGCAAAGGTCATTTTCCTTAGGTGTGGGGCTGTGTATGAAGTTACAGGACAAAAGGGAGGTATGTTGGGAGTGAAACCACAAATATGTGGTGCTGACACACAGTCTTCTGTTACCCAATAAGCTACTGGACGTGCAGTTTAATGGAAAGCTACTGACTGAAGTCTTATGGTTCATGACTTCTTAGTTCCAGTCAGTTACTAGGACCCAAAAGAAATATTTTACCTGGAGAACTAGAAGGGATAGGAAATGAATGGTTTCCCTGGAAACCATTTTCTCTAGAGTATGATGAAAGGTACCATTTTCTGGGGAACAGATTTTAAGCTGGAAGGTTCTTAAGCATCTTCTATAGCAAAGTCACAGGGAAACCTTGACCATACTGCACAACTGTGTGGCTCCCAAATTAGTGGGTATTGAAACGGGGGTCTTCCTTACATTTCCCCTCCATAAAGGATGGAGAGAGCAGGCTATGTGTCTGTGAGGGAGAGACTCTGGATGGAAGCAGAAGAACATCCTCTGTGCACATCCTGGACCACAAGTCTACCCTCTCTTGAGAGGCTTGGCACTCAATTCCTGTGCCACTTCCAGAAGTTCTAAAAGGAAAGTTCAAATGACTTCTAGGGTGGAAAGATGCCAATTCTTTGTGAAAGACTGTAAATTCCCACCATCGTAACTCAGTCTTTGCTAAAGTCTCCACAAATACATAAGGTAAGAGTTCATCAGGAACAAAAGTTCATACTTGTTGTAAAATGTGCAAAAGGCTCTGCAGGAACTCCAGATGGTGCAGATTTTCAGAACTGGAATGTTAAAAAAACTAAGTAATTTTATTCAAAATGACTCTCACAATATAACAAAGGAACAGAGAGCATTAATCAGCAATATCATTCACATAATCAAATAATAATTTTCAAAATCCCAAACCATTATATCTGACAATTAAAAAAAAACCAGACAGATTAAAAAGCAGGTTAGCTCTCCATCTGTGAGAGGAACTGGTGACTTGGAAATGTATACGGAAAATTGGTAAACTAGAAGTTCTCAGCAGTCCTTAGTTCCTGTTGCTGTTGAAGCACCAGTAAGGCTCCATAGCAACCCAGACCAAGAGGTGTAGCTATCATTTCTTTCAGTGTTAAGCTCCACTTAGTAATATTCTCTAAGTTGCACATGGGTAATACGGTGTGTTCCTGTAAGCTCATTCTGGTTCTCAGCACTTCTTGGCTTAATGTTTCGGAAGCATGAGAAATGAAAAACAAAACAAAACAAAAAGAAAAGAAAGAAAAGACAAGAAAACAAAAGGAAAAAAAAAGAAAACCATCAAAGGAAAGTTCTTTAAGCTAGGCACAACAATTCCATGTGTAACCAAAGATGCAGAGTGAAGGAAATGAAAAAACAGAAAAGTTAGTTTTCCAGAATTAAAACCAGAGTCAAAGGTTTAAGAAACACAAACACAAGTGACTGTAAATAACAATGTGCAGATCTAGACATAGTGTGTTACAATTGAATAAAGTCAAAACAAGGCAGACCTTAAGCAATACAGACTGAAGCCTGACTTACAAGGAATGGTAAGAGCTTCCCCTGTTCATGTTGATGCTAGTGTGTCTAGTGACACCATCTTTGTGGGTCTCCTGTAAGTGCGGTCAACTCTAAGCACATGCTAATAAGGGTAATACTACTTAGACTCAGAAAGTAATAATACCATGGAAGAGTTCATGAATTGAGAGGGGATTGGGGACATGGGAGGTGTTAGAGATATGAGTGAGAAGAGTGGAAGTAATGGAAATTCGGTGGACTCAGGTGTAAAACTTTTAAAGAGTAGCAGCGAATCTCTTACTGGGGAGAACCATACATGTTCAGGCACAGTTTTACCCCATTGTTTGCCTCACTGTGTGTCCATAGTTTTACAAAAATCGAGACTCATTTACAGAGTTTTGTCTCTTTTGCTTACTTCACACAACACAGCTATGCTATTCACCTGCTTAACAAATGGTTGTTAACTGATGTTTGATACCGATACTGAAAAAGTAATTGCTAAATGAATCATTGACAACTCAAAAATAGGCATCATTCTACATATTTCAAAAATGTGAATTTATTTAATCTTTTAAGAAAGATTGATTTTTAGAAAGATTGTTTGTGTGAGCTAGTATGAAGTCACAGGAATGTAGCATGTGGCAACAGAGGTCAGAAGTCTGTGGAACTGGAGTTATAAGTATTTATGATTTTCAGTGTAGATACTGAGCACCAACTCATGTCCACTGTAAGAAAAATAAATGCTCTGAACCACCAAGGCATCATTTTAGGCCCAGAATTTGTTTACTTTTAGTAACTCCACTAGATAGCTCCTATGCCTATTTTAAAAGTGGGGGCACTTAATATTTGCTATTTGTAAATATCATGAATAACATTTTGGGTCAGTGTCCTATTGTTTGCTTATTTATTTATCTTACAAATAATCTAAAATTTTAGTAGTGAAACTGTTTAAGTCATGAGCTTCCTGAAGATAAAGACATTGATGCCAATTGGTGTTCTAGGGTGATTTTACTGGTCAATACTGTAGATTGTGACTTTAGTAAAACTTTGGAAAATTAAATGTTGATACTACTTGCAGAGTTCGATAGCTTCTGCTTCTATTCTAAAGGATTTATTAAAAATACTTTGATTAAATTCTTTATAAATTTATTGTCACATTACATATGCACAAAGTATTGGAATATTTTTACATGTAATATTAGCTAGGTGTTTTCTATGTGTACACGATGTTCATGATTGATTCCCTGTGCC
Organism: Tokudaia tokunoshimensis; assembly: GCA_036184795.1. Taxonomy (NCBI): domain Eukaryota; kingdom Metazoa; phylum Chordata; class Mammalia; order Rodentia; family Muridae; genus Tokudaia; species Tokudaia tokunoshimensis. The sequence continues at coordinate 27,792,578 of BTHU01000008.1, forward strand.
TTGGTGAGTTCTCTATCATTGAGTTAAAGCCTCAATCTTTTACTTTTTTATCATTACTAAATTTTCTCTTTGTGTTTGGTTGGTTTCCCAGAAAGGTGTCAGCTTGTGTGTTTTTTTTAGCATGCACAGGTGGCAGTAGATATATATGACATATTTATGTCATGTATTCCTTAAATATAGTTTGACTATTATGTTAATGACTTTCTGCAATCATTGGTAGAAGATCAATCATGTGTGCATGTTTTTCTTTTTACTTTATTTTTTATTATACTTCATTTTTTTATTAATGCATATTGTTTATTTATTGGATTTTGTAAGCTAATTCAGGCTGATTCAAAGGCATAGAATTCCCTGTTCCTATCTATTGGTTGCTTTTATTTACCCTAATCCGTGCCAACCTCTGGTGACCTTTAATCTACATTTAGCATACTTTATTGACAGTTTCTTTATATTTTCAGTAGCTATGACATGAAATCATATGTCCGTCAATGGATGAACGGGTAAAGAAAATACTTGGCGTGCATCCTTAAGAAGGAGGAATGTTTACTATTTGTGGCATAGCTGGTAGATGTGGGGACAGCTACAGTGAATATAATAATCTAAACTTGAAAAACTCAGGGAGCACAACATGCCTCTCATATCTAACAAAAGACTATGAGCCACAATTTAGTAGGGAGCTAAAAATGTAATACTATGAAGACACATACACCCATCGTCACAACCTGCTGCCTCATGGTCTCTTCTGCTTGCTCCTCTTCCTCATCGTGGTTCTTAGTGCTGGCAGGTGCCTGGCCCACCTTCATTCTGTCTTAATCCACTTGTGTATAACACTTTCCTTTCTATGTCTGCTGTGCTGGCTTTGCCACCTCACCCATTATCACATGTTAGAGTCTAGTTCCGAGCACATGTTGTCTCGTTCATCTGTCTTCATGTCAGTTACTGAGGTCCTTGCATCTGATCTAATCACTGAGATTTTGTATAGCATATTTCACGTCTGGTGAAGCAAGTCTTCCTTATTCGTCCTTTACAAAATCTCCTTATTCTTCGCTTTTTATGACAGTTCAAATCTAAAAGCACTCTGTCATTTTCCAACAGAAGAAAAATCAAGTTGAGGTTTTGTTGTAGTTTTATGATTCAGGGTTATTTATTTGGAAAAAGGAATATCATGGCGTTTGTTCCTCCTTTTCTGATAAAGACTTACTTTTCTGTTTATTCACCCCATTCCTTATTGTCCTCAGTATTGTGGCTCTCTGTCTTTTACAGTTCCTACATTTTTTTTGTAGAAGTTAGTCCAGCGTGGCTTACTTACTAGTGAGTTCACTTTCTTCTACTAAAGTCTATTCTTCCTCTTTTTTCTTCATATATTTTCAAACTATTATTTCCATATATAAATGTTTATTTTTCAGTTTGTATTGAACATAACATTGTATCCCCACTTGTTACTTTTTATCATTTTTAGTTTGTTCTTACATTTGGTGTTTTGTGTGTGTGTGTGTGTGTGTGTGTGTGTGTGTGTGTGTGTGTATGTGTTTATCACTTTCACCAAATACCTGGACAGAGGCAACTTAAAGCAAGAAAGATTTGCTTTTGCTTAAGACATAGTATAGTTAAGTTTTTGGCAGAGAAATGCCCCAGAGCCTTGGGAAACAGGCCTTTTGTTGATGGTGTTTGTTGAGTATGGTAACTGGTGTAGAAAGAGTGATCCGACCCTGGATGCAGGGACTCCCATCCTATGGGCTGACTTTTAGGACTGAATAAAAAGGTATTTCTTAATCCAATTCTGTGGACAGTCATAATTAACTATCCTCTTTTGTTTCTTATGTCGCACACTGATAATTTTGTCCCCTTTTTAAAAATTTAGTTATAGCTCATTGACTGAGACTTTCACAAGACTGATGAGTAGAACAGTAATGTTTACTGACCTATATATATCTTCTCCCCATTCACTCTTGAAACTGTGAAACTGGCTCTTTTCATCTTGATTAAGTATCTTGAAAATTCATGATTACCGAAAGATCCTTTTGAAAAAATATAGAATCATTGGGATATTTGTCTTCTGCTTTATATCAAGTTCATATTGTCTGTTAATTTTCAATCTCTCCAAATTAGCAAATTGTGTTTTTATAATTTACTATTGAGTTTGATTTATTAATGTTTAAATGAAGAATTTTTTTTACCAAGTGTGCCTGGTCTTCAGCTTTCAATTTAATGCCATCTTTCATCAATCGTTAAAATTGATGTTATGGCATTTTTATGAAATAAATTGAGATGCAATTTATCTTGTTGCATACTTACAATAGAAGACAGTTATGAATATGTCTATGAGTGTAGGTGTATATGCATATGCAAATGAGTGTAGGTGTACATACATATGCAAATGTGGATATTTTTATGAGGAGTAGGTGCTTTCCATAGATTTGACAGAATTTATTAACTTCTTAGTCTCAATGTCCCCAAACTTTCAATAATTTATTGCTTTCTCTCCACCATGGTTACAAGTATATTTCAATTTCAACTTTAAGATGATAGTATTTTGCTCGGCAGTGTTGGTGTACACCTTTAAGTCCAGCACTTGGGTGGCAGAAGCAGGTGGAATTCTGTGAGTTTGAGGTCAGCCTGGTCTACATAGTGAGTTCTAGGACAGCTAGCGATAAAACAGGCAAGCCTTGTATTGAAAAACAAACAAACAAAAAAAGAAAAGAAAGAAAGAAAAAGAAAAAATACATAGCATATTTTATTTTCTCAATAAATATATTATTTATCTAAATTTTCAAATGAAAATCATGCAAATGTGTAAGGAATGTAGCATCAGTATTTGAGACAGGTTTTCCTGTATCTCAGGTTGGCATCAGATCCACTATAATACATAGGATGGCCTTGAACTTCTGACCTTGCCTCTATCTATCTCCTGAGTACTAGGATGATAAGGATATAGTACTACTTCACACAGGTCTTGGATTGAATGTAAGACCACACGCATGCTAAGCAAGCACCATATCAATTGAACTATGTCCCAGATCCTCCCATCTTATTAATTAATGACTTAAATTAGTTAGTTATGCCATGTATTTCTGTATTTTGCCTCCATGAATGTGTGTGTGTGTGTGTGTGTGTGTGTGTGTGTGTTTAACACATGTGCCTCTAGGGCATACAAAGGACAGAAAGGGATATCAAATATCTTGTGACTGAAGTTACAGATAGTTGTATGCTGTCATGTGGGTGCTGAGAAAGGAACCCACATTCTCTGGAAGAACAGCCAGGGCTCTTAACTGATGAGCTATCTCTCGGTCTTAGTCAGGGTTTCTATTCCTGCACAAACATTATGACCAAGAAGCAAGTTGGGGAGGAAAGGGTTTATTCAGCTTATAGTTCCAAATTGCTGTTTATCACCAAAGGAGGTCAGGACTAGAACTCAAGCAGGTCAGGAAGCAGGAGCTGATGCAGAGGCCATGGAAGGATGTTTCCCACTGGCTTGCTTCCTCTGGCTTGCTCAGCATGCTCTCTTATAGAATCCAAGAATACCAGTGATGGTACCACCTACAACGGGCCCTACCCGCTTGATCACTAACTGAGAAAATACCCTACAGTTGAATTTCATGGAGGCACTTCCCCAACTAAAGCTCCTTTCTCTGTGATAACTCCAGCCTGTGTCAAGTTGGCACACAAAACCAGCCAGTACACTCTCCATCCTTCTAGCATTTACAAAAAATGTTTCAAACTATTTCTAAATGTATAATGGACTGTAACCATCTAGCAGCCATGGGAGAACTAGGTTTACCTGAAAGGGGGACTAGAAATGAAAAGGGTAAGGGTGGTAAGAAAAGAATGAAGCCAAGTCTGTATTCTCATCAAGGCTCTAAAGTTTAATGTTCAACACTGTGTTTATAAAGGGAAAGCCCATAGACCCATCTTTTGTTTTAGTCAAAGTATGCTATAAAACAAGGTGAACACAACAGCCCAATCTTCCAAGTTCCTGTGAGAACCAACATATACATCTAAAACAGATGGCCCATCTAAGCCACTAAGGCCCACAGTGGCAGCACTCAGTGTCTGTTCAGTCTGCTCAAGGCTGGGAAACTGCTCTGCCTGTTCAAGGCTGGAAGGGTCTACTCAAAGATAAAAAGGCTACAATGGACCTGAAGTTTTTAGTTCTTTTGATATTGTTTTTCCAATTTTCTAATTAGTTTTCAAGTAACTAGTGTAGTCTGCACCCTAACAATTTGAAAAGTTTTAGATTTCGCCTCACCTTTAGGTTATCCTTTGACCTTATGTTCATTTTGTAGGGAGATTTTTAATTATCCTCTAACAACATTTCTACTTATTTTTAAAGAGCTGTTATAATTTTTCTCTCATTTTAGTATAATTTGAGACAAGAACTCTTGTAATTTCTGCCCTGAGAATTTATCGATGCTTTTTTCGTGATAATATAGGTTGTTGTAGAATATCCCTGTCCACTTGAATTTATGGTGTGTTTCTATCTGTAGTGAAGAAGACTTTTTCAAAACTTCATCCATTAGTCACATCATCAGATTGTCTTAATGATGTTGTTCTTTTTGCTTCTAAAGGTGTTATAATCCAGCTGTAGTACCTCAGGAAATTTGCATCCTGCCAAATAGCTTGTCCATAGGGTTATGCACTGTAGGTTGATTCTTGTATTTGTTTTTTTGCAAATTCCTCTCCATTTAGAAATGCTTTCCTCTTCCTGCCATGTTGTTAGCTCCATCATGTTATGTCATGTAGATTGACGAGAGGTGCTCATATTTCTACTGTTTTCTCTTCAGAGAGATGTGAGTAAATCAAGTCCTCCAGTATCTGATGACCCTACCTTGTTGCTGTTGCTGTTGCTGTTGTTGTTGTTATTTGATTTCCTCTTACTAGCCTGCAATCAGTAAGTCAGGGACCAACACTATGAAGGGAAATGCAACACATCTCCCCGTGGGATAGCCCGCATGCCATTGTGCCCCGCTCTAGCCCTTTGTTCTCCCTCACTGTATGCTTCTTTCAGGCTTATAAAGTCTTCTGAGTTCAGTAACTGGTAGGACTACTTTGACTCTCTTGCATGGGGTTCAAGTTAGTGTGAACAGAGGCTCCTAAAGCATAGTGGGATGGGGAGAGGAGCTTTGATTGCACTTTAGCTATTTTTACAAGATGAGGCACTTGAGTTGTCCCGGTGTATAAATATGGCTCCCAAATTCTGGCAGTGAATGAAGCATCGATGGGTTTGACTCCCTTGTAGGAAATTGTTCTGTGTTCTTTTTTTCTCTAGGATCTTCATAGATGTGTGTGTGTGTGTGTGTGTGTGTGTATTTGTGTATGTGTATGTTTGTATGTGTGTGTATGTCTATATGTATGTGGGAGGTGTATATGTGTATAGGGGTGCATGTGCACATGTCAGCTCATACATGTGGAGCCTAGAGGGTAGCTTCAAGTGTTATTCTTCTAGTAGCAAGTAAGTTTTGAGGCAGGGTTTCTCAATGGTTTGGAACTCGCTAAGTTGACTAGACTAACTGACCAGACTAGCAAGCCCCAGGAATATGCCTATATCTGCCCCTTCAGTGCTGGGTTTAGAAAGACATGTCAATAAAGTGGTGTTTTAACGTGAGTTCTGGTAACCAAACCCAGGTCCTCACATTTGCACATCGACCATTGTACTGACTGAGCTATTTTCTTATCCCTTCATGGGCATTTTTGTGGAAAGTTGATAGAGATAACACTGGGAGATGCTTAGTCCAGTAAAAATCTTGAAAACCTAACAAAACAAATCTGCTGCAGAAATGTCTCTAAACAGATGTGGTCAAATATAGTCAGTGCTATATTTAAGAACTCTAATCTGGCCAAATTGTACTAGAATGCTTAAGTCAGATATAATCAGCTCTCCAAGAGAAACCATATACCTCTGATGTTAAGAATGGAGTGAGAAGTTAGTTACAGAAATAAATTAGAGAGTCAACACATATGTTAACAAATACATTTATATGTAGCTAAAAAGGTCCAGACTAGATGAGGGGAAAGAGCCAATGTGTGAGAGGAGTCCACTGTAATGCTAAACCTCCAAATCAAAGCCTAGGCTGGGGGCTGAGTGTTACACTGCCAGAGAAACAGCAGCTTTTGAAAAAATCTAGCTGTATTTTTTTTCTATTAGAAAAGCTCTATAATTTTTTTATGAAGAAATGTATAGGGAAGAAGTAAACTGCAATATAGTGAAATATTAAATAACTTAAATATTAAAAATAGTAGAAGAATTTCAGTCAAGAAGATGGATATATTAACACACTTTTTCTTACTGATTTTATGCTTCTTCATATGCAGAGAGAAATTTCACAATAAAACAAAAGGAAAACTTGAGGCTGCAATGTAGAACAACCCACTGTCCCAGAGCAGAGTTCCTGCACCATGTGATAATGGTGTCTGGCATTGGAGAGGGAAGCCTGCCCACTGGCTAAAAGGAAGGGTTCCATTTGGGTGCCATAGATTGGAAAGTTATACTTCAAGCTACTGTACTTTGAAGTAGGGTTCACAAAGCCCTTTTGAGACATGTGTAATTTGGCAATTTGGATACTAGTGACTGTATGGGTCACTATGAGTGACCCAAGGACCTCTCAAAAAGCCATATCTTCTAAAGGTCCCTTCTACTCTGGGTCATGCCACCCTCTTCTAGGCCTTTAATACATGGGCCTCTGAGGTTCATGCACTATCCAGACTATAGCAGTGCTTTGCTGGCCCAATTGGAGCAAAGATGAAATGGTATAGTGGTGACAGAGCCCTGCACACTTCTCTACATGACAGAGGTGTACCCTGAGTGATTTTGTCTCTTATTAACGCCCCCCACCCCAATGACAAGACAACAAAGCCAAGTTTGTTTCCACTAAAAATGAAATACAACCACCATTTTAATTATGTATTTAAGATGGAAGGACAAAGGTAAGTCGGTTGTATGATTTGGAGGGGCCTGTTTTAAGGCACATGGTTGTGTGATGAGATCTTCTTGGGATCAGGTTGAAGTTATGATATACAATTTAGGATACAAAGACTCAGAAAGCAAGGTTTTTAATACAACCCTTCAAAATGCACAATGCACAATCCCAACTGAGTAATCTATTAGTTTAAGAAGTTTGTTTACCCTGATGAAGGGGGAATCTATTTTGGAGATAAATTCATTTGTAAATTATTTTTTATTTCTTGAGATTGTAATTATACCATTTCTCCTTTCCCTACAGATCAGTAACTTTCTCAAAAAGTTCCTAAAACAGATAAATTATTGCTTGTTTACCTTCTTGGCCAACACTTTTCTGGAATCATAAAGCCATGGCTATACTTTCTTTCAGTTGTCAACTAGGCACAACCCAGAGTCATTTAGGAAGAGGGAGCCTCAGTTGAGGAATTACCTCTATCAGAAATGCCTGTGGCCAAGTATACGGGGCATTTTCTTAATCACTAATTGATGTAGAAGGGTTCCAAACAACCTACACCTTGCCAATGCGATGCAGATTGACTGGACTGTTTTAAGAAAGGTAACTGAGCAAGCCAGAGGAAGCCAATAAACAGCATTCCCATGACCCCTGCTTTAGACCCTTCCTCCATGTTTCTTCCTTGAGCTCCTACCAGGATTTTCTATGATGATGGACTGTGATATAGAAGGTTAACTCAAATAAACTCCTCACTCACTTGGTTTTGGTCAATATTTTGTCACATCCACACGAAACAAACTAGGACAGTCATATAACAGAAATACCAACTGTAGACTGAACATCCCTTATATAAAGTGCCTGGGAACCAGAAGGATTTCAAACATTCAACATTTTTATAGACAGATTTTTATTTTTATTTAGAATTTCATACATGAGAACTATATTTACATTATTTCTATCCTCCCTCTATCCATTCTCCTTCCTCTATGTCCCTCAACTCCATGCCTATGACCTCTTCTTTAACTGTTATTGTTACACACACACACACACACACACACACACACACACACACACACACACACGCACGCACACATGCGCAAACACACACAACTTACTGAGTTAATTTATTGTTATTTGTATGTATATGTGTTTAGGACTGACAAGTTGGGATTGATTAACCTATCAAGAAGATCTTTCCTGCAGAAAACGGATTCTCCCTCTCTTAGCAGCCATTGACTGCCTAGAATACTTCATCTACAGGTGGAGCTTTTTGAAGGTGACCACATGCACATTGGCATGTCACCTGGTGTCATGATTATACAGGTTTTGGTTTTGGAAACCAAGTTGTTGAGATTTTATGAGTACTGTCACATCTAGAAGGCACTACCTCAAAGCAGATTCCCTGGTCATCTGGCTCTTACAGCCTTTTGATTCCTCTTCTATGATATTCTCTGAGTCTTAGATTTAGGGGTTGCCATTGTACATGCATCAGTTGGGGCTAGATACCCAGTCATGAATTTTTCTGCACTTTTGTCAGTTCTGTATATCTGTAATCGTCTTCATCTGTTGGAAAAAGATGCTTCTTTGATGAGGGGTGATTGTTGTACTTATCTGTTAGTATAAGGATAAGTATTAAGAATTCAGTTAAATAAGCAGAGCTCATAGGGGCTCACAGACACTGAAGCAAAAATCATGAACCCTGTAGGTGTCTGAGATCTTATGGTTGCATAGTTGGTGTTCTTGTGGAACCCCTAAGAACAGGAGTGGGGGGGGTTGGGCGTGGGATATCTCTGGCTCTTTTGGGTGTGCTTGGGACTACTTTCTTTCTAATGGGTCACCTTGTCCAACCTTGACTTTTTGTGCCTAGTCTTATTGTAATTTGTTACGCCACATTTGGTTAATATCTCTGGGAGGGCCTGCTCTTTTTGTTGTTGGTGGTGGTGGGGTTTTTTGCGGGGGGGGGAGTACAGAGAAGGACTGGAGACTGGGAGGGGACTGTAGGGATACTACAGTTGGGATATAATTTATGTAAAGAACAAAAATAAATAAAAAATACAAAAGAAAAAATATATCCCCATTTACCTCCAAATTTAATATTTTTTTTTCATTACAGCTGATTAGTATCTTATTGTATATATGTACCATGTACATACATTTACCATACATATACCATGGTTTTTTATCCATGCATCAGTTGAAGGATGTTTGTTTCTGTTTCCTAGCTGTTGTAATAGAGCGGCAATGAATGTGGCTGAACAAGTTTCTCTGCAGTAAGCTGTTAGGTTCTTTAATGTTAGAGCTACTCTCAGGCTTTTGAGAATTTTCCAAAATCATATCCATAGCATATGCACAGATTTGCAGTCCAGTTTTCAGTCTCATGATGATATATGATATTTACTCTTTTGTTTCCATGTCTGCAACATTTTTTTTTTGCCAGTTGGTTTGTTGTTGTTTTTTGTTTGTTTATTTGAGTTGTTTTTGTTATTTTGTGTTTTAACCATTCTGACTGGATGCACAAATTGTCAACATAGTTTTAGTATGCATTTCCCTAATTGCTAAAGATGCTGAACACTTTTGATGCTATTCCTTAGCTATTGTTATTTCTTCTATTAAGAATTCTGTTCAGATTTTCCACATTTTTAGGTTGAGTTGGTTTTTTTTTTTTTTTTTTTAGGTTTTTTTGTTTGATTCTTTTATTTGGAGTTCTTTGTAAATTCTGGATGTTAATCTTCTACCAATGGCATAGGTGTTAAAGATTCTCTCCCAGGCTTTCATTCTCTTTTTATTCAATTGTTTTCTTTGCTCTATAAAAGCTTTTGAGTTTCAGGAGGTCCAATTTGTCAGTCACTGGCCTTGATGCTAGGCACGTAAGTTCTACTGAGAAAGTCCTTCCCTGTACCTGTACTCTGTAGGGAACTGAACATGTTGTCCTCTGGCAATTTCAGTGTTTTGGTGTTCACAGAGAGGTCTTAGATCCAGTTGGGGTTGATTTTGTGAAGAATGATGTATATGGGTCTAAATTTATTCTTCTACATATGGACATCCATTTTTCTCAGAAACATGTCTTGAAGATGTTAGTGTTATTTTTGGCATCTTTGTCAAATATCAGATGACTACATACATTCACGTTTAGGTCTTGTAGTTTGTTCCCTTGCTCTCCATGTCTGGGTTTGTGCCAATACTGTGCTGTTTTTATTGGTTTAGATTTGTGATACAGCTTGAAACTTGGTATGCTAATCACTCCTGCACTGTTTGTTTTGTTCAGGATTGCTTTGCCTGTCAAGGGTCTTTTGTTGTTCATTATGAATTTAGGATTCTTTTTCTATTTCTGTGAAGAATTCCACAAGATACAAAAATCCTTTCAGGATTCTTCATGCTTTATTCTCTTCTCTACTTTGGAAAAACTTTATAACCCATACTGCCAGGACTGCAATATTCTTGAGATGTCCATTGTCTATAGGTACATTGTCAGTTGGGAAGGAATCCTGGCAATATTGCCCAGTTACACTTATTGGCAGCCACAGCTCTGTGGTCAACAGGTGGCACTATCAAGGAGGAAGCCATCAGAACTACATTTCTTCTGCTTAAAATTCTAATTTCTAAAATAAAGCACAAGATGGAACCAACTCCAGAAAGTGTCAAGGGAAATGACCCAGGGGATAAATGGGTACTGAAGACAAGGGCCTACAAGTTTAGGGAGAGAAAGAAACCGAGAAGTGATGTTTATGAGACCATGACAGGCCAATAAAGGTCCATTTCATAACTCTCAAACTCTCCTGAAGATGTGAGTGAAATCTTTGGCAAACAGGAGGAAGGCTAGAGTGTCCCTGGAGAGAGAAGAGAAGAGGTGGAAGTACACAGACCCAGCCCATTGCCTTTTGTCTCTGTCAGGGCTCTGCCCTCAGTCACCTCAATGGGCTTGTTTGTCTTTCTTGAGACTCACACTTCATATACTAACAACCCAGAATTGTATTAGCTGGATTAAGAATACTTTCTGCTTCAACAAAGACCTGTTGGTTTTTCTGCTCTGCTTTGTATGTAGTTTATGGTTCGAGTGTTGGAATCCTGTCCTCTATGTAGCAAATGGAACCTGTAAGAGGTGAGGTCTAACTGAGATTCACTAGGTCCCAAGGCATCTGAATGGATTAATTCTGTCTTGGATAGCATTTCCGAGTATAAGAGTATATGAGTTTTCTAGTGAAAGGTTGCAGTTGAAAGGAGGCCAGCCATTCCTTGCTTTCTACCCATCTGCCTATGGCCTTTCTGCTTCTCCTCTGGTTATCAGAAAGCTCCTGCTCCTCTCCATATGCTAGTACCATGCTTTTTAAGTCCTCGAGCTACTAGGTTCAATAAGTCAAATCTCTTTATTTAAAGTTATCCAACATCAGGCAACTTATAACAACACAACATAGGTGAAGACATCTTGTAGTTTGACAGGTTGTGTCTACTACCAATAGAGCATCAATATGTTAGAGATATGAAGAGATTTAGAATTTTGTGTTTTTCGAGGTTGCCAATGACATAATTGTTTTAAAAAGCATTTAATAGTGCAAACAAGACACTGAGTGTCTACAGGCAGCTCCCCCAAGATCTCCCCTAGCAATGATGGCAGATAAGACAGGACTGCAGTGATAGCATGGTTATCACTAGCATGACTTTACAAGGTAAAATTGAAAAAAAAGATTATGGAATCTTTCACATCTCCATCTTACCACATTTCTTTGCATGTAGCAATGACTCCCAAAATGCAGGTATAAAACTTTATATCTATTTATTGGGGCAATGTTTCAGGGAATGATAAAAACAAATACTATGAATTAAAATTCAAATTATATTTTTCCTATAATGTGGCATCTCCATTCAGCCAAAAGGTTAGGTTCTCATTGGAGTTGGGGGGGGGGGCGATGTAAAATGGCTTTTTATACTATCTGAGTCCCACCAGAGCCTGTGAAGCTGACTGTGTTAGTCTGGCCTTTTCTGGTAGCCAGGTCCTGACTACTTCCAGCCTTCCCAAGGAAAGAAGCTCATGCATATTGGAAAGTATGATTGTTTCAAGGATAATTTATCAGACTCCATCTAACAAAGTAGTTTTCAAATAGCAAAAATGAAAAATTAAAATTACTTTGACAAGCTAAAAACACAGGGAATAATAGCAATTTGAGTTAAGACTAAGAAAACAGAAAAAAGGATTAAGAAGGATATTGAATATGAAACTATAATAGTCAAGATTTTAGAAAGCAGAAGAGAGAAGTAGAATCCTATAATTGAGGAATCACTTGACTCATTGTAACAGCATATCACACAATCCCTCAATACAGAAGAGAGGCCAAATAATGCAAGGATAGAGGCATAGTCACATCTGGAAAATAAAGACCTCAACAATGGCACATTGTTTTTGAGAATAAAGAGGAGAAAATATTTGAGATAATGCATATTTGAAATTAAAAATCAATAGAAATTATTAAAGACAAATGATTCAAAGAATGTGAGCTGAAAGATAGAAAAATCATAGTTATAATCATTAATGACATTTAAGAACATAGAACTTAAAAAAATTAAAGTATTAAAAGTATACAGAGAAGATACGAGTGAAATTAACAATAGACCATTAAAGGCCAACAACGGATGTAAGAAAATAAACATTTTACCCCAGGAAGCTGGTATACAGCCTATATGGACACATGACTGTAACAACCATAATTTCTTATATAGAATGAGCTCATTAAGTTGTAAAGGCTAGAAAACCCCAAATCTTTATGACAGGCCAGCAGGCTAGAGGAAAAGGACAAGATGATGTCCAGATGGAGTCTGGACACAGTCTACTGGAAAATTCTCTTTTGGTCAGGGGAGGATAGTCATTTTGTTCTGAGCCTTCAGCTGATTAGATGTGGCCTGCTCAAGTTGTGATAGGTAGTCTGCTTTACTCAAAGTTAATTTTACTAGCATCTGTTTTACCAAATCAGTGTATCTATCACCAAGAATACTTTCTTAGAGATTGTAGTAATATTTAACCAGATATTTGGGTGGTTTGGGACATAAAAAATGACCCATTATAAATGTCTAGGATATAAAACAGACAAACAAAAATTACAGTGTAAATATGATATCATGTGAGAAAAGCTTGACACATTTGATAACAACTTAATGGATATCAGGAAGCTAACTGTCAGTACCTATTGTCAAAATTGCATTGACAGTTTCAGTGTAAAGAGAAAAGAATTAAGAAATTAGAGATGCATGAATTATGAGTTGAATGCATGAAGATGGTGCATAGAAGATACAACTGTCTACATGGAAGACTCAGAACAATTAACAGGAAGACTACCAAGGCACAAATGTGGCGGGGCATTAGAACAGCAGCTGCTGACACATGTGCAAGAAATCAGATGCTCTTGCATGGCAAAACCGTATTGCAACATGAGTGTCTATATAGAAAAAGTGTTCTGCGCTTTATTTAGTAACATGGAAGAAGTCATACATAATTGAAAACGCATACCATGTTCATGTTAAAAGGAAATATTGCATTGATTTGAAATCTCAGACTTGTCTAGATGTTCAATATAATTCAATCAAAATCCCAGTGGGGTATTAAAATGGGACATTTTAACTGTATATTTGATTAAATGCCACAGATGGATGAAGTGAAGCACAATGACAAACTTTTCCTTCTCTGTACTGAGAAACAGCACCCATAGTGGCTCAGTCCTATGATCCTAGCACCTGTGAGGCTGAGGAATGGGATTGCCAAGATATGAAGTCCATCCAGGAACACAAATGATTAGAGATGGACAGACTGACAAATGCAACTGTACAAGAAGCTTAGGAACAAACCTACCCATGGGATTTGGATACGGGACATAAAAGCAGCTCAAAAGTATGACATTAAAATATTTATTTTAAGGATATTAAGGACACCTCCTTACAGGATAACCAAAATAACTCATATGGATTAGATATACAAAAATGGGAAAATTATAAACTTTGAAACTGATTCTAGAAAATATGGGAGAATGTTTCAGAACAAAGCAATACACACACACACACACACACACACACACACACACACACACACATTGAAAGTGTTACTGGGCCAGTGATATGACTCAACAATTATGGGTTTGTTAGATCAGATCTTGTGACCTAAGTCCAATTCCTGGGGTTTACCCAGTAAAAAGAAGGAACTGATAGCCACAAATTGTTCCCTGACCTACATATATGCCACCCTAATGAAATAAAAATGTAATATAAATTTTTAAGAAGTAATTACCATGAAAGCATTATAAGTTTAACCCACTAATTCAACTCCTTAGGTCTCTATGTCTGCAAATTTAAGTAAATGTGCACTAAAGGGATGTTTAAATGTTCCAGGTGTCACCCTATTCAGAATAGGGAAGCCTGGAACAACATCAATGCCCATTATGTGAAAAAAGTGGCAGCATGTTTAATTTTTAATATGGAGGTAGCATGGGACTTCCTCCACTAATGATAGTAAATGAGATAGGATAGTGATGTCACATGATTAATTACATATGGATTATTGTAAAAGTCTTTTGTTCTGGATGTTGAGTTCATGTGTAACTGCTGTATTATTATAAATGAGCGTGGCTTAATCATTCAGTCCAAAGCACTTAATTTCCCTCATTCCTCTTTGGTCAATCCTGATGCAACTGTTGTACATTGTTGGTTATAGAAGACAGTGTTAGTCTTCTTTTGGCCTGTAACACACTTTCTCCTTCTCCCAGTTAAGAGCTTAAGCTAAAAGTAGTTATTATTTCTTTCAGTTCCTGAGGTCAGGAATTTAGGCAGACTGCAGTAAAACTGGCCTGTGATCGTTCATTCCAGGGTGCTTGTAGACTTAGCTGGAAAAGAGTTGACACCTATAACAGTAAGCACTGTAGGATAGGTTGTGACTTCCTACACATAAGGAAGGAAGCCAAGGTTTGGGAAATAAAGGGATCATTTAGATCTGCAACACCATAACTGTGAATGACTGGGTCTTAGCATTCAGTGGTTCCCATTTTCCTTTCAGTAACTGAGCTAACAATTTCAGCTCTATAGTTTGTGTGAGGACCAAGGAGGAAAAAGCAAAGTGTAAAACTAACAATTTTGTTTATGTATCTGAACTCCACCAAGACTAAATAGTAGGTAACTTTTCTTGAGAAGCCTATATTCCTTATGTGCATACTATTGTTCTTCATCTCAGAATCCACCCTATCTCTCATATACTGATGCTTAAATCTACACTAAAACCTTTTCTTAATATACTCAAATTTGCTCCATTAAGGATGTAGTGAGAAGCAAACATGAGTCCCTTTCTACTTCTTATGATTCCCCAAATGATGTCCTAGTCTTCCCTTGATACTGTTTGAGTAGATTTCCCTCTTTGGTGGAACTCCGTCTGCAGGTTCTTCTCTGCTAAGGTTCAACAGCATGAAGTCAGTCTGGATAGCCAGGCTCTCATCTTCTTTCCTGGAGCACCTTTCCCTTTCCCTTGCAACTGAGGGCTATTACTATATTTCTATCTCCATTCCATCTCCATATCTAATCTCTCTCTCTCTCTCTCTCTCTCTCTCTCTCTCTCTCTCTCTCTGTGTGTGTGTGTGTGTGTATTTATTAATGGGACATTTGATTGTGAAGCATGACCTGTTGCTGTAAATTATACTTGCCTTCAAACAACCAAGTAGGACCTCAAGATGAAAGCCAGAGCCCACAGCACCCTTGGATCTAGTGTTCTGAGCTCATGCAGCTCTTTTCTCCTTATTCCCCTACCTGGATCAAAGATCTTATTTTCAACACCAATTAGCAGCCACTGTGATTCCTTTTTCTGTTTTCCTTGAAGGCTCACGGGACACTGATAAAAATAGAACTCCTTGTGGCTGCCAGGACACCAATATTACCCTGGTATGAGATCTCCCTGTGTTCCTTGGCTTGAAATAATACTATGTTGGAGGTTATTGAATTTCAGCTTCAAGGCTACATTTTAGTTACTCTGTAGACCTAGTCCACAAGCCCTGATATACATTTCATTGCCTGTCTAGACTCATCCTTTTCAACTTGCTGATTAGAAGCAAAACTTCCTTAGGCTCCCACACCCTTAATCCCATGATCATTACCAGGATAATGATAAATGATAATGTTTCAATGTTAATGAGGGAGTAAATAGCATGTTAATGACATTTGCAGATGTATCTAAATTAGGAGAAGTTGTTAATAGCATAGAGGCCAGAAAGACAATCACAAAAGTTTTATAGAAGAAACAAAAAATGTAATGAAAGCAAACTAAAATTTGACTCTTGTAATATGTATCATTAGTAGAAAAAATTCCTAGTTACAAGTGTCAACTCTTATTCTGGAGACCTGAAGATAGAAAATAGCAAAGGGTACATAAGGGAGGTTATGACACACAAAAGATATTCCAGTTCAAATGTGTTGGCATCCTCCAAAGTTTGTGTTAAATTGAAAGCTTGCTGGAAGAGTACACCATTTGGTTGTCCAATGTCAAACAGGCAACCCTAAAAATATGCATACAGGTATCATGATATGGACTAAAAAGATTATATTTAGGAATCTATATGTATATACATATATGTATGGGATAACAATTAGTTAAAAAAAGAAAAGGTCACTAATTTGGAGGAGAGTGGAGAGGAATATATAGGAGGGTATATATAGCCAGTCTTTTGCTACTTTGTAGGTTCTTTTTCCCTTTATCTGTACCAGTTTCTCACCCTACCACTAGATAGGAGAGAAAGAAGGATGGGAAGGGGTTGAGACACAAGAGAGAGATCCCTGAATCTAATTTCCTTCCTTTTATTTCTTCCTTGAGCATGACTACTAACAAACTGAAAGTAATATCCCTGAATGACCACCAACTACCCAACCCACCTCTCAGGGCCCTATCATTTATATACCCTCAGACAAAAATCCCAGAACTCCAAATGTCACATAATTGGAGATATTATCTGCAGTTGGCAAAACCATGCCTCTGCTAGAGCATGAGGCAAATCATAGTCAGCTCCAAAGCAACCCTGTGCCTCTATACCTGGAATTAAAAGGAAAACACATCCTTATAATATTTATGTTTTTAAAAGAACTCACAGCCAATCAATCATTGGACTGAGGCCAGGGACCCGGTGGAAGAGTTAGGGGAAGGACTGAAAGAGCTGAAGTGGATGGCAAATCCATAGGAAGAACAACATCAACTAACCACTAACTGGACACCCCTCCCTGCCAGAGCTCCCAGGGACTAAACCACCAACCAAAGAGTGTACATGGATGGGTCCATGGCTCTAGCTGCATATGTAGCAGGGGATTGCCATATCTGGCATCAATGGGAGGGGAGGACCTTGGTCCTGTGGAGGCTGGTTGCCCCAGTGTAGGGGGATGATCGAGGGGAGAGGCAGGGTTGGTGGGGGAGTACCCTCTTAGAGGCAAAGGGGAGGGGGGATTGAGATGGGAGTTTGCAGAGGGGAGACTGGGAAGGGGGACAATATTTGAAATATAAATAAATAAAATAACCAATTAACAACAACAACAACAATAATAATAATGAAACCAAAATTCCAAAATTGTCCCTGTAGAAGAGTTTAGAAGGAGTAAATTTAATTAACTTATAACAACAACAACAAAACCTAAAAAACAAAACAAAACCCTAAATTAATGGGAGGAAAAGCTAGCTGCCCATTATGTCAATGTTAAAGTGATGAGATGTTCATGAGTCAAGGCCTAATGCAAAGTCATGTGTATTCTACTCATAGGAGACTAAGGCAGAGCTCCTGGGCCTTGATTGATTCTAGAGAGGATGGGCTTTCATAAATAAGCCTGGGCCCTCCGTGTGAATCACACTTCACGTTAGCTTGGCTTCTGTCATGCCATCCTATCTGCCAAGAGGGCTTCTCCCGAACTGAGCAGATCCTGGGCAATGCTCTCAGACCTTCAGAACTGTGAACCAAAGAAACCACTTTGCTTTATAAAGTATAAACCTCAAATATTTTGTTAAAGCAACAAAAAACAAGCTAAGGGACAGGATGTATTGCACATTATTTACAAATAATAACTATGCAATGGTCTTGCAAATTCAATAAAGTTAATTGATTCTGGAAAAATAGTTTGATTTTTGCAAAGATCTTGCAGCCAGCACCAATCTATCATGAAGGAGTGCAGTACTGACATAAACAGAGATTGACATGTTCATTTACACAAAGATGAAATGGAAATAGGAATGTGTGTCAGAACTTTGGTAACCATGAACAACTTCTTTGCTGAATCACCCAATGAGTTTTGAACACTAGATGCATATTTACATAATTTCTGTGTTGTTCATTGTGTAGTAATTACTGGACCCTTACATTTAATCTCTATTGCTGACATTTTCTCTCTGTCTTCCTTAATTGTATCAATGAGAATTAAGCATTGGTTTGCAGTATTTGCTGACTTTTGTGGTTAAACACCCTTACCATGGTCACTTTCAGTCTATCAGATTGATTCTGCACAATAGGACTTGCAAGTGATATGGAGTCATCTCATTATAGAAATTTTCATCACCTGGAGAAATCATACATGTCTTGAAAAACACAGGGAGCATGAAGTGTGGTAAGATAATTAGGAAGTAGTGATGGCTGTTGAGCATTCGCTGACTTTTAAAATGCAATTAGTCTAATTCAAAGTTTACATACTTTGATTTTTAACAACGGTGTTTAATCTCTGGTTTATACAATTCCTGAAACTTTAAATTCTCTCTGATAAGTCTGACTTTGCGACTCTAGCAAATTGATCTCAGGGACTTTAGTCCTGAGAGCAAGACCTGTGCCAGCATATACTGGGCACTGCACGCATTCCAAAGCAAGCATATCTACGCTCTCCCAAATCTTCCTTTGGCTGCACATGTTAGAAACAGAGAAGGTGTTTAACACTCCGCCTTCCTTGATTTTAAAACTCACCCATCGACCTCCAATTTCTATTTATGTCACTTCTGAAATAACTCTTGGGTTTTGTTCTCTGTGTTCAATTCCAAAGCTCTCACGAAGTCAAATCTAGATAATGGCTACACTGGACCTGCCTCCATGAATCTCTTAGGACATCCATGTGTTGCTCTTGCATTTAATCTGCAGTTCACCACAACTATTAAGTAAAGTCCATGTACCGCACTGAGTCCAAAGCTGGGAGCTTTGCCTTGGTGTCTTCTCCTTCTCTGGATTCCAGTCTCTCACTGCACACAGAGATGGCATTCTTCCCAGACAGTACCCCTTCTTCAGGCAGGTCTGTCTGCTGAGATCATTCTTCCTACAGTTTTTCTGCAAAGGATATTGTATTTGGGTATTGAGGAACACCTCACGTTTTGTCTAGTTTACTGAAGAAAAGTGACCTGATCCTATCTCCAGATCCCTATCAGTACTTGTACAAATTTTTTTCACATTAAGTATAATCTATGTATCAAGGAATATCCAATGTGTAGTATCCTTCCTAATGTTCAGCTGGTAAAAACATGGCGTTTGGATTAGTGATCTCAATGACTTGCTACTTTTGTGATGCAATGCAAACTACAGGAACTCTGTATAGTTTTGTTTCCTCATCTACAAAGTTGGCAGAGTGACTGCAGTTTTTTAGAGTTGTTGGGAAGACTAAGGTAGATATAGTTACATACCAGTTCCATTTCAGATATGGAATTCTAAGAGCTAATCTATTGATAACTAGAGGTGATTGAGAGGTCTTATGGAATTACTAAGACTTACCATTGTCATGTGTCTGGGATGCCGTTTCTAGAGATGGTTTGTTCCCAAGGACTGTGACCTCATGAGGGTGTTGATTCCTTAATGGGTTCATAAAATGATTACATTAATGAGAGATGTCAGAGAGTAGGAGGTAGGGTCTAGATGCTCTTGTGGGTCACTAAGGCATGCCCTTGCGGAAATACCCTGGTCTTCTCCTGTATCTCCATTTCTCTTCCTTCTGGCTGCCATGATGTAAACCTGCTCTGAACTTCTCCTCCATGATGGATTGATGCCTCTGAAACTTGAAATAAATACATCCTACAAGACTTAAGATGTTCTGTCAGGTATTTTGGTCACATCTACACAAAAATAACTAATACAACAATATATGCTATTTCTCTTCTTCAACTACAGTTTTTTTCAGACTATATATTATTATCTTGTCCCATGGGCTGGTTTCCTGTAAGATGGAGAGGATTAGAGTAATAGATAGTCTTCATTTTTCCATGCTTTTGTTGGTCCTTGTTACAGAAAGAATGCTTATTCACTGGCTATTTCTATGCAGAATAAGGAAGACACAGGTCTTAAAGTTCCCCCATTGGATCTAGAATTAAGTGGATGGTCTAGGAATCTGGGATCAAAGTGTGTCATATAATAGTCTTAACAAGTAGGCTTCTACTGTGGGCAACATCTGAAGGAATCTAAACCATGGCGATTGTTTTAAAGGAAGTTACTGTATAAATAGGGAACAAGATCTCTACAGTAAACATTTAGAAAAAAAGATGAAAATACTTGACATGGTCCATCCAGGCAAAATATCCAGTAGAATATAAGATACATGACCTTTCTCTAGTAGCCAAGAAAATAAATCTAGTAATTAGTGAAAGAGTGGTACCTTGAGATTTGAATATATGATTAGGAAAATGAATGAAACTTTAGTTATTACTGGTGGTTCATGTGCAGTGCTGTACAATGAAAACACATAAATTAACACAGCTAGTTTGAGTATAAATGCCTAAAAGACTTAGCCATGTTGAAGACCTCTTTCGTTAAACACAAAACAAAATGAGCAAAGCTTTGAGATTTATGGTCTGAATCGCATCCCCATAAAATGTGTATGTCTTAGCAATAAAACACATCTAGTGATTTATTATTGCTCTACCTATAGATCAGGACATCATTCAGTCTTCATTAGAGAAGCTTGTTCTTATAGTAGATGTTGACTAACTCTGAACCCCACAATGGACAATATGCAGAGAATGGTAGACTTTGTCGTTAGACTTCTCAGCCCTGAATGGGGATGTCTTTATCACATGCCTTAACACAATTCTTAGGGATATATATGGAAGAGGGGGTGCAAAAATTTTAAGAGCTAGACCAGAAGTGGCAAACAATTTTAAGGAAATAACATTTTCTACACACAACAAAGCTGATGCATTTACGAATTCACAGAGACTGTGAGAGCTTACATAAACTCAAGCCAGACACACAAATCCCTGGAAGTAGGAGGGGAAGTAGGTAGAAATATCCATCAATAGCCAAAAAACTATTTGCAATTGAAAACTTCTATGGGGAAAATCAGTTTTCTTCAGTGGAATGACACTAGGTATATCAACCACATTCTGGGGTGGGCCCCATGCTCAAGTACAGTTGTCCAACACATTACAAACACCATGTCTCTTTTAGCATATTTTTCCTTTTTGATTGTATTTTAAGAGAGAAAAAGAACATGAAGTTTGGGAGGATAGAGGGAGGATCTGAAAGGAGTGGGGAGACAAGAAATAATAAAAAAATATATTGCATAAAATTCTCAAAGAATACATTTTTAAAAAGGAAAAAAGTAAAATAAAATTTCCATATTCATGTTCTAATTCTTGCATTTGGCTATAAAGTATTAGGAGATATAACCTTTAAAGATGAAAGGTAAAATGGTTATATTCACACAGACTGAAGGGTGACAGCATGTGTGGGTGACAGGAAGGAAGCCACGTGTAAGCGAAGGACAGGGGCCTCAGAAGGGCCCATCTGGCTGATGTCTTGATCTTGAACTTTTCTAGAAGTATAAAAGAGTAAATTACTTTCATTTAAATGCCAATGTACAATATTTGTCATGGCAACCAAATGAAAAAAATAGAACAATGCAGGCTGACAAGTGTTGTGAACCCCAACTCTGTGCAAAGGAGTCTTTAGGAGAGCACCTGAGAGGCTGGGATTTGGGGGTTGGTGTTGTAAAGCAAAGTCAATTGGTAGCCTGTAGAATGTTTAATCTTTGGTAAGCTCAGCTGATTTCCTGTTCAGTTCCACCTTCTCACACCAACCCCCTTTTCTGCCCATTTTGGAAATCTGTCAAGCTATTTTTATGCCCTAGCCACACCTCCCTAGGTATAACCTGTTCTGTGTCTCTCGCCTCTTGATACCTCACAGAGTTCTACAGCTTCATTCATCCACTTCTTTCTCATGGGGAGCTAGGTGGATTACAGAGAAGGTCATACTGACAGATGGACTGGACAACTGAGCAAGGACAGCTTATGAGGGCTTTTCATTCCTGCCAAGAAATCGGAAACATAAAAGGAGGTTAAAGAGAGTGTTTGAAATGATTATTGTGAAAGTTTGGCATGCATTTTCTCTCTCTCTTTTCTATCTTCTCTCTCTTTCTTTCTCTCTGCTCTGCATAGTTAATAAATTATAGAAAAATACTAGAAGGAACAAGATTGTGTTTTATTATAACAATGGAGGAGTGTTTTCTTATCTTGAATGGCCAACAGATGGGTAGTATATTAGTTTTACGGTGTGCTATGTGCCAAAAAATTATATTTAGTGACTTCAAAAAACACGAATCTATTATCTGATGGCCCAAAGTTTCATATAGGCCTCACCATGATAAAATTAAAGCGTAGACAACCTTGTGTTCTTTTATGGAGGATTGCTTTTATTCATTGCAAGAATTCTGCTTGCTATGGCTTTAAGATAGGGGCTTTCAATTTCCTTCTTGCTATCACTTCAAAATCACCAGAAGCTCCTAGGGGCCTCACTCTTGTCTTTGCACCCTGCTTTGTAAATCTCAGGGAGGCAAATGAACATCCATTCCACTGCATGTCACCACTTTGACTCAGCCTGGGGAATTTGTACTATTTTAAAGCTTGGTGTGATTACACTGAGATTACTTGGATGACCAAAGATCCTCATCACAGGATCCTACCTTGACCACATCTGCAAAGCCTCTTTTGCCAAAATGTAATTGAATATATTCACGGATTTGTGAGATTAGGGTACAAAAATCCTTAGTGGACCATTCTTCTGTCTTCACTGTGCAGTGCCTCTTGTCTCTTTGTTGGTGCTCATTCCAAACAATGGCTTGGTTGTTGGATAACATACCCTTTTGCTCTGTGGTGACTTAAAGTTTGACTTGAAGTATGGAAACTTGGGCTTCTTTCAAATATATACAATGAAATTCAGTATTTTTGTAGCTTTTTTCTTTTATTACTCATAAGATGAGATGGAGAAGTGTTGCTCCATTTCTCTCAAAGTCCCCATCCCCCTCATTACATCCTCTTGTCCAGTTGAATTGCTGAGGGGATTTCAAGGAGTTCCCTCATGTTGTGCACTAAGATTTCTTCTTTATATTCTGGTAACTTCTAGGAACTGCTGTCAGTCCTGTGGCCCTATTCTATGTCTGTGATTCTTGAAGAAAACTCCCCAAGGTCAGAATGTCACAGCCAGCAAAGGGTGAAAGGTACAGAGAATCCTGGGGTGAATGGTATCAGAGGGAAGTGCTTTTAAATGATGCAGTCTGTTCAAATCTTTATGCTGATGAGATTAAGAAGAGCCAATGACTGGGAATTCTTGATCCCCAGATGTTAACTAGGTTTCTTGGGGAGTTGTTAAAGACAGAATCATTTTCTTCCTAAAGTCTGTAGCTTTAGATGAAGTTGTAAACCTACAGGGCCAGATCTACTTATGCTTATGTGAAACAACTGTTAACCAAGGACAGTCATTTGAGTTTCTTTTGTTAACACTGTAACTGAAGACCAACACACATGGCCACAAGCTAAGGATAGCCCTTCGCATGTTCACTATATGTAGGAAATAATCAGTGTGTGTAGGCAAAGTGGTGTGTGAGAGGTTGTCTCCCAGTGTGTTCCTCCCTTCTTCCAGTTTCAGGAGAGCATCAGCCTTTTGAAAACTCTACACAAACCTCAAACCTCTACTGAGGCCAGGATTCACTAGAACAGAGGGTGAGAACTCACACTGTCAGTCACAGAGGCTTCTATAGGCTGACTGTTGACCATGATCAGCACATGGATGCTATGATTTGCTCAACCCAGGGCCCAGTCCCTCGTCAAGAAACAATGTGCTTTGTGCATGTAGGTTAGAGGAAGATAGCAGTTGGTTGGAAGGAAAACACATGAATGAATGTGAATGGCTTTGGTATGGTTCTTTTAAAACTGACACCTTTCTAAGCTAACACATTCATTTAGGATGGAGGAGAGAAGGAGCGGGCCACTTCTCCCTGCCTACTTCAGGCTGGGGAGGAGCACCTTCCAGTGCTTGGTCCCTCTGCTCTGAGGCTCCTCTCTGTCCCCAGTGGCATGTCCTTGGACTGGATGAAAAGAACTTTATTAGCTTTCCTTTCACACCCGACAGGCACAATCGCTCATGTAGGTTTTAATTAAAATGTTCAATTAAGCACAGGTCTAGCAGAAGAGAGTTAGCTCTCCTTGCTGGACAAGTCCCCAGGCTTAGAGTCAAGGAGAGAAAAGAAGGAAAGGAAGTCTACACACACCATTTTTTGTCCTGCTTCAGCTAAGGAAGACACAACTATGAACAGGCAAATATACTTAGCTTTCTTTCCACATCCAAATGACATTGATGAAATTAGGGGAAAAGACTTTGAGCTTTAATATTCTCCTATGGCTACCCTACCAAACCCTTCCCTACTTCTGCTCTTGGATGCCTAGGGTTTCAACAGATCTTCAGAGAGGCCTATAATATCTTGTCAGTCAGTGCAACTCTCTACATTCTCAAATTCTCTCCAGTCATTACTGCCTTGCCCAGATTCCACCATGTTCAGAATTTGACCATCCTAAATATTTGCTTGGAGTTTGCCACTCTCTATTGGCAGTCTATGGCTCAACTGCATCACATAACCTACGTGATAATGATTGTAAGTCATACTCCACCTCAGTAAAAGCCATGGTCTCCAAGAATAGCCTGCATACTATTAAAGACAAAGAAAGAAAAATCATATATTTGATCAAGAATAGTCCACGGTGCTTCTCAAATCAAGTCAAATTTACAACTTTAGAACATTTTATTCTGAGTATCACAATCAGCCATGTAACTCATTTTACAGTCCCAGGCAGAGCACCCCAGTTCTTCCTTACTTCCAACATTGTTTAACACTTTCTCTTCTGAAATTGAGGCTGAAGTATCTAGGAAACACAAACATAAACTAGTATGGAAGGCTGTGTAGATTCATTGACTTTTTTTTTTCTTGTTTTCTGCTCTTGGCTTGTGGTAACCAGAAACCTTGCTATTTGTAGAAAATGCACAAGAAGGCTCAGACTGTAGGTTCCATTTCAAAAAAAAAAATGTAACCACATTGAAGGCCAGGTATTTCTTTTTAGATATCTGAAGCTCTGTGGCTGACTATATCACCCAGAGCAATGCAGCTTCTGGCTTAGTATAGTTTCTGAATGGCTTGGCCAATGAAGAATTGTAGTGGAAGTCTGGGAGAAGAAAATAAGATTTGAGTATTATCTGTGTCTTTACTTCTTGGGTAACTGTGGGACAGTGCCATTCAACAAAAGACCATGTTTCTCCTTCTGCTGACTTGGTGTTTCTAAGAGCTCTTTCCAGGTCAGAGTTCCAGGAATGGTCCGTCCTTTGGGTCTGTGAATGGTTACAGTACTCAGGACCACAGTTCTAGGAATGCATCAATCATTCCTGTGGACTACAACATACCTACCCCTGGGGGCTACCGCCATCATTGCTGCTTCTTCACACTAGCCAACTGAAATGTGCTGTGCATTTCCACCCAGGGTCAGAGTATCTTTTACTAAATGGAAGATAAATCTAGATGGGTTACATGTATGCAGCTGCTTTGATGACATTCAGAGTGAGAGGTGTTCACGTTCACTGATCCTTTTTGTGTGAGGAAAGAAACCTTGTCCTTTCCTTTTGTCTTACACTGATGAATGTACTTGGAGATAACGTGAAAAGGCTACGGTTGAGTGGAGATGCACCTTCCTATTATTTCCTACCACAGAAGCATGGGAAAACCAAGTATTTGTTAAGCTTTGGGCTTTATTCTGGGCTCTACTGATGAAACCTGTTATTTGTTTATTGATAAATTGATGAGCAGTAATATAATATCTGCCCAGGACCTCTTTGGTTTGTGATAATAACATAAAACAATGTATGTGAGCACAATAAATTGCTGTTAACAAAAAACAACCAAAACTACTACTCAGATTAAGGGGTAATAGGGCCCAAATACATAAACTGTACAATATAAAGAGTGAAGCTTACACCAATCACAAGTTTCAATCAGGCCTGGTTAGCTACATCTCATCTTGGTGGTTCCTTTGCTATAACTTCTGGCTGCCTCTGGCCAACTTTGGCCTGGCTCCTTTCTCTTAGAAGATTCCTTTGAGGACTGTACTGGTCCCCAATGATGCTTTCCAAGGCAAGCTCAGAAAAGAATTCCTTGGGTTTGGCTCATCAGCCACCCCTTTAAAATAATGGCGGGGTCAAAGAGTTCTTGTGAGCCTTGGTTCGAAAGTTCAGATGTGGACTAAAGATTATACATGCTTTTTAAAAGTTAAATCACATTAAGTCCTCCCTACATTGGCTCCTGAGCTCTCTAGTGTGTTCTTCCCACCATCTACAACTATTGCCCATACCCTCTTTAGTTCTTGACATCTGAGGACCCTGCATCATCCATGAAAGCTTGAGAGTTTGCTATGTATGCCTCAGTTTCAGCATTTTTACTTAGCCTTCATCCACTACTCCCTTAATATACATTTATTTCCTCAAGGTAGTACTTGGGACTTCACCCAGATGTAGATCTAACCAAGGGAGATTCAAATGTAAGAATGCTGGAGGGAAGAATAAAAACTCCTGGCTAACTATAGGGCACTGTGACTGGATTTGAAAGCACATTGTTAGTGTAGGTCAAAGGATGAGTGGTCCTGTTATTTCTAAAGAAGTAGGAGCTTCTTCTGAATTACTGCTGTACTTCACAGAACCTTTCCTGGCAGCAGGCAGAGGCGAATCAGAACACACAACAAATTGCCAAGCGATGTTTTCTGCTTTAGGGCTTTATTTAAAATATATTTCCTCTTTAGAGCCCATTTGGAGACTTACTACTGCTTTGCTTTGTCTCCCAGCAACATCAAAAGAGCCAATGGAAATGAGAATTTTTCCCCTTTAACACATGTATGCTTTCCCTCAAGGGGAGAGGGAAAAGCACCCCGCCCCCCAACTTCTAAACCGCTTCCCAAAATAGAGCCAGACAGCAAGAGAAGCCAACGCATGCCTCACAACCTTGCAACCCTTCTCAAGGGAGCAATTACTAGCTAGAGAAAAAGACATCCTGAATGCAGGCTCCTTAAAGCAGCTAAGTGTGGGGGTATCCTGCCCTGCCTCTCTCCAGTAATAGTGATGAGAAAAGCAGTTCACTGGGAGACTCAGGAGTGTGGAGTGGTGAGGTTGTCAGATGAGTTCTGGGTAAGTGTCTAACCATACAGACCTGAAATAGGAACCTTAAGGCCATGCAGCCAATGCCTGTTCGATCATATGTTGTCTTAGTGTAACACTCTGGGCTAGTTCTCATAGGCTGTGAGTAAGCCTTGTTCATCCCAAGCAGTTCCAGGATCCTGAGCATCAAATTAAAGAACCATGACTTTAATTTTCATCCTGAAGGCTTGGCATGATCTGTATTCTCAGTTGGCCCTATTCTTCATTACTTCACCCTCAGCACATCGTTCCTTGGCCTGTCTCTGCCTATCATCTGTTTACAGATAGATGGCCTACCCACACGTTCTCAGAGTATAGAACATTTCTCGTGATTATGGGACTCACCTAGTATGATGTTTTCTGTCTCTCTGACTAAACTGTCAAGTCCCTAAAGCAAAAGACATCTTTTTTTCTTTAAAGATTAATTCATTTTATTTTATGTCAGTGTTTTGCCTGCATGTATTTATGTACATCACATATGTGTCAGTGCTCAATTTCATCTCTTAGAACTGGAGTTACAGATGGTTGTGAGCTATCATGTGGGTGCTGGGAATTGAACTCAGGTCCTCTGCAAAACCAACAAGTATTCTTAACCATTGAGCCATCTCTCCAGTCCCAAGGCTTTATTCGGTGCCTATGGGGCATACAGCTCTTAGCACTGTATCTAGTATCTACTGTTGTTTAACTGATGACTAAGCATTTAACTTAAACTATCATCCTTGTTTTAAATGGGATCAAGTCTCTTACTTGATATGATCCAGAGTAACTGTCCCCATCTGATAACTGAACTATAAACTGTGGCCAGTAATGTCTTTTATAGATGACAAAAAAATTCAGACCAGCAAGGTAACTCAGGTGGCTAAAACATTTGTCACCAAGACTGATGACCTGAATTCAAAACAGCATCCACATAGTGGAAGAAAAGAACTGATCCCCTTTGCTTTACATACTTGCACCATGGTGTACACACACACACACACATACACACACACACACACACACACACACACACACACGCATGCATGTACACATACCCATACACTAAATTAAAAAAATAAATTAAAAACCAATAGATCAGTAGATTTCATCTCATGGGTTACAACCTCTTTAAGGGTTGGATATCAGATATCTTGCATATCAGGAATTTACGTTAAGATTTGTGACAGTTCTAAAATTATAGTTATGAAGGAGCAATGAAAGAATGTTATGGTTGGGGTCATCACAACATGAGGAACTCTATTAAAGGGTTGCAACATTTGGAATGTCCAAAGCCATTGACATAGATAATGTACGCAAGAAAACAACCTCAAGTATGTAACTTATAACCAGATCTCAGTAGTAGGAATCATAATTGTACTTAGAACTTGTATTAGAGAAATTTTGTTGCTTGAATGTCCCATCCAGAGACAATGTGCTTTCAGTTTCTAATTAAGAGCAAATATTCTCAAAGGTAATATCAGCATTCCCATCCCTCACTCGAAAGACTTTTCTCCACCACCTCCTAATCACATTCTTGTTTTGTCTGTTGAGTTTTCTGAACTTGCCACTTAGGCCTGAAAGATCCCTGGCATAAGCCTGCAGAGCACTGTTTTATGACCAAAGAGCCCTGGCTCTAGAAGTAAGCTCTCCGTTGCTACAAATGTGTCTACACCCCAGTTTCACCATCTGTGAAGCAGATCGTGTGCTGCTTCCTGTTCTGGAGGGTCACTGCCTCCTTCTGTTGGCATTCTACATCCATTTCTTTTGATCTTCCTGCTGTTTGTTTCTCTGTCCAAGGTGTGCCAGAGACATATAGGGAGCCTGTAGCTAAGTAGGTGTGGAAAAAAAAAAATCAAACCTAAGCAGAAGACAGGGAGTGGTTGGCAGAGACAGAGATAAAGTTATTCAATGGCAGAGAGCTGAATGCATTAAAATTTCCAGCCCTCAGAGGCCACGATTACATTCTAGGATTGCAAACTGGCAGGCACACAGCCGGTGTTCAGCTTCTAGCAATACACCCACTCATGAAGCTGAAGAGGCTGGAGAAGTTCAGAGCTTTGTTTAGCTGGTAAAGCAGTGATTCAGGGTGTATCAGAATTATTCCCTAGATTTCAGACCCTTGAGGCCGTGGTTCAGGAGGTCCAGGGAAAGATGAAAACTTGTATGTGTTTAAGAAGTGCCCTGAGCAATCTTGGTGGAATTTTCTGATCTGGCTCCCTTTCTCTAAGGAAATTTTCCAGCCTGAGACATCCTGTCCTGTGGAGGGCAATTAGAACCTTGAGCGAGAGGGAGTGAAAAATGGTAGACATCCAGAAAGAAGCCTGGGCAGAGGTAGTTGTGACCATTTGTGTTCGAGAACCATTGTCTTCTGTAGTGGCGAGCTAAACAAATGTGAGTCGCTGAGCGCTAGCTATGGTGAAGAGTGATCCTGATCCCATCTCGGTCCCTGCATGGAGGACTGGAAGGTAGCAGGCTTCTATCATCTCCACCATTGCATGCTGAGACATACTCCTCCCATCACGATGCTCTCTGAAGCACAAAATATGCATCTGATAAACTGTCATTTTTCAAGGGAGAAATTCACATGTAAGCATACATATTGACCTTCATTGCTTTATATCATCAAATACAATAGAATCTGAAGATTGATGATACTAGTTAACTCTCATATCCTAACTCTAGAGATTAAAATTGGACATTAATTCAAGCTTTGTCTTTTAATACTACCTCTAGGTGTCACTTTCTAGGGTACTAATAGAACACCCTAAAAAGTATCCTGGGCTTATTGTTTGTGCAAGCCTCATCATACTAAGATATATTTGTATTATCCAGAAGTATTCTTTGCTGTTAGGCTTCAGCTCCTACCAAGATGGGAGAAATATGTTTCTAAGTAGCTTGATAATGAAGGCAGGTAAGAATAGTCAGAGGGTAGAGTGCACATCATTTCCTTTGCTGAGTTTTGGAAATCATGGCTGGAAAACAACATTCCAGGTTCTCTCTTCCATCAGGTGATCATTGATGTATTTATGCCTCTGATTAATGAACTTTGCAAATTAACCTCCGCCCTGCTCTGTAATTGCGATTAAGGTTTCAAAAAATCACTTAAGCGTATGTTTCCACTACTTCAGACCCTATTCCAACTGGATGGCCAGCTCCCTGTGCTGATTTCCCAAAGATAATGCCAGTCTCCTGACCTCTGAATTTACAATTAATTACCGCATTCAGCACCTAAATTACCCCCATTCTCGGTGTGCCTGGCTTTATCTCTCTGCACACACAAGCCTGGCTTTTAATTAAAGGCCCTCCAAATTAAATGAAAACAAATTCAATTATTACATCTCATTGGAAGAGCTCACAGCATATCCTGACAGCATTTATCCAATGGGCAACCTAGGGAGAGCTCGGCTCCCACAACTTAAATTAATGTGCCCAGTAAATTATTTTTCTTATCATTGCCTGAACAGGTTTTCTGCCACTGGGTCAGCTCTAGCTGTCTCTGGTGAGTGGGGGTGAACCAACATGTGTTCTAATACAATCCCTCTTTTCTCTATCTGTTCTGATCACTCCTTATTTCTTATTCACTGTTTCTGCATGGAAGGAGAAGGTCTCCTGTTTTGCTCCCTTTGTGACTAGGAGATAAATACCCTCCAGTCTCTGTAGGTCTAGAGGTACAGCTCAGACATGCACCTCATAAATTTAGATCCTTATCCAGGGTATTTAGGGATATCCAGGGGGCCATGAGTATATCCTTGAATCCCTATGCAGCCTGAAGTACAGAGAAATGTGCACTGAATTGCAATTATTGTTACGATAGATCATAACAATAATCATAATAATAATGTGTTCATTGAGAACTGTAATGTTCCAGGCATTGCAAACACTACACAATTAGACACCGTCCATCCCCAATGGACCTATTATATTTGTGGAAGCAAAGTAAGCTCTAAACAAACAGCAACAGAAATGAAGTGTAAGGAGAATAGAAAAGGGAAGAAATAATTTCCTTTCTGGTTCCTGGCCAGCAGAGCCATATATTTTTCTCCCTTGCATGGGACACAATGCCTAGTCTTCACTTTGTACAGGGTTTTCTCTGTGGTGTAAAACTCTTTAAGTAGAAAATTCAAGGACTTGTAAGAAGAGGAATATCCTTGATTGGGAGGCAAGAAAGTAGATTTGCTATTGTTATAGAAGTTGACATCATCTGAAGCCTTGGGATAAAGGTTCAAGACAGATCCTGTTGTCTCTATTCAAGACTTCCAGTAATGCTGTGGAAGAGGTGCTTCCATAGGCACTGGCCTAGACTGCAGAGAAATACCTAGGTGAGACAAGAAGCTAGAAATAGAGGTGAGTTGATCTGTGTGAAGACCAGCAGCTTTCAGATCCTCTGTGTCTCATATCTTATGGCGAAGGAAGGAAGGTTGAAATGCAGATTATGACAGAAAGAACACATATATACAAGTAATAATGGTGCAAACCAGGGGAACAAACTGTGGGCTCTGAAAGTAGAGCTGAGATCCTAAGCCTGTGACTGTCAGACACTGTTTGCCTGATGGGTCATATACCCCCAAATGCAGTCCATACTCTCTGAGGAACCAGGGGTGCCTGGAAAACTCTGTGGAACATCTGAAATTCCAAGAGAAGGGCATGCTTAGCAATCATGAGCTTCCCTCATGTCCCCTGGTTGTGTCATTGAGCTGTGAAAGTCAAGTGTTCAAAGGACAGGAGTCACAGTGTCATGTTTCTTCACATTCTTGGTTGAACAAGCATCCTTTGTAGTTGCCTTTGCTGGGTGCCCTGCCTTGGTGAATGAAGCCCAGCGAAAGTTTAGGGATAAACAAACAAACAAACAAACAGAACAGCCTCTCAAGATAGTGTACTCTGACTAGTGAATGGAAATATACGTGCATGAGGAGACTGTAAAATGTCAAGTTCCATTTCCCTGTAGTTTCTCCATGTGTTTATGACACATCATAACATATTATATAGTTATTATCTGCTTATATCTTATTCTGCACTAGAACAGACTTTGGCAAACTGATCTGTAGCTTTGTTTGGACCTTTGGGAAATTTTAACTCCACCCCCTCTACCATCAGTACTGCTTCTGGCATTCAGCACTTGTCACATAAGAATGGGGTGAGACAACACCTCAATTCAAATAACCATAACCAGAAGAGTCTCAGCCTTCTCTGGACTCCCCTTCTGCTTTCTGCTTCTCTACTAAGCATCACTTAATCAGCCTAGACTCATCTATGACCTATATGAGACAGTATAGCCTTGTGGTAAAGAGGCAACTGTATTGGAGTTGGAGAGATGGCTTGGCAGTTACAAACACAAGAATATATTTCTCATATAGAAAACTTGAGTTTGTTTGCTAGCACCCATTTCAAGTATCTAACACAGACAAGCCCAGTTGACATTCATTTTGTTTTTGCCTGTGGGAACTTGTAGTAACATTCATTTACCTGCACATGTACACATGTACATGCATACATGTACCTGTGCTAGCACACACTCAAATGTGCATGCACATGCACGTGCTCAGACGTGAAAATAATAAAAAGTCTTAAAAAACAAACAAAAAAAAAAAACCCTTAGACACCTAGGTGGCCTTTGGAAGTCAGTTTGTAAGGTGGGGAGGAAGACACTGGTACTTGACTGTGGTTAGGATTGCATGAGTAATCAAAGATTGAAAGGTGAATTGAAGTCATGCTTAGCATGTGGTGTTATGTGAATGTTAGCTTTTGTTTCTCCAGTCCTGAAGGGTACCTACTATTGTAGGATGCTCTGTGCCCTCTGAAAAGATCTGCTCATGTCTATCTGCTAAGGCCAACAAACATAATTGCAAGTAATCTCGTTGTAGAGGTGATCAGGTTAAGATGAGGGTATATGAGAAGGGCAAGGACTTATGCAATGGTGCTAGTTCTTGTAAAAGGAGATGAATTAAGACTCACATCACAGAAGTTCTGAAGACACAGATACATAGGAAATGACATGTGAGGAGAGAGTGTGTCTTCTGGAAAGAGCTACTTCAGACACACAAAGCTGATTCTCCCCCACAACTTTTAGTAGAAACTGTCTCTGTCACTGTCTGGATTTTGGAATTTTAGCTTCCTGTGAAGGAATAAATATCTCTTGTTCATAACTACCTAGTTTATGGTGATTGGCAGGCTGTGTAAGTGCTGTTCTGGGTAGTCACTGAACATCAAATGGCAAGTGCGTTTGGGCAGGAGAAAACCTTGGTAGATGAACATGTGTTGAGTTGGGAGATTCCCACCATGAGGTCATTAATGTGGAGTATAGAATTATGGAGTGATCATCAAGGAAGTAGAGGTTATCAGCACATTTTATAGATCAACTATTGTAAATTAAATAACAAATATATTTTTCTCTCACACAACTTGGTGACTTTAATCATGTTTTGAGACATAATTGGTGTGGTGACATTGCATATGCAGATAACTTTAAAATAGCATACATGAAACAGAAGTTTAACAAGAGGATTACTACCTGCATGAACCTATTCTTGGCTCCTTTTGTCAACGTAGACACTGCATATACTGATAACTTCCCATGTCTCTAGTTCCTTCCTTCAATGATATTTAATAAATCCAACTTAAAATGTTTTAAGTTAAGCAAATAAGTCAATATATGCCAACTCATGTTAGGAGTATGTGCATGTTTGTATTGGTCTTGAATATGATTTCATTCATGAACACTAAGAAAGTGGTCTGCTGTGTGCCTAGCATTATACTAGAAACAACAGACAATGGTTAATGACACAAGAAAAACAACACATTATATTTTTAAAAAGTTGAGTTTTGGTCATCATACAAAGAAATAAGTTTCATTGTGATGTTTTCATATAAATATTACATGTTGGTCTTATTCACCATTCCCTAGCCCTCTATAACTGGTCCTCTTGCCCCTCCCAAACAGTCCTCTGGTCTACTTTCAAAACATATATTTCTATTACCCCCTTTTGTCTATCCCCCCCCTCCAATTTAGATTCCTTCTTTCACACTTTTTATTTTTATTTTATTTTCTACACACACACACACACACACACACACACACATTAAATGTCTGGTTTTGTGTCAGCTGCATGCAATTATTACTCTAGCTGTGTAGCATTGTTTAATTTCAGATATTGTGATGTCTCCATTTTATGAAGTCTTTTTTATACTCCATCAGTATATTTATTATACTGTCTCAGATCTGCTAAGTGCATCCATTGCACAGAGGATGAAAGCACTCCTCCTGGGACATAGGCATTACCCAGGTCACATGTTAAGTGACAGAGACCCAATTTTATACCTAGGTAGTCTGATTTCTGAGATTTTTAACAAATCGAGAGAGAGAGAGAGAGAGAGAAAGAGAGAGAGAGAGAGAGAGAGAGAGAGAGAGAGAGAGAGAGAGAGAGAATCACCTACTACTCTAATAGAGCTGTGGGTGCGGCAGTAGAAACAGCAAGCAGAGAAGCAGAGAATCACCATGGTCACAGGAATGCACAGGTACAGAGGCACTTCCTGATGAAGTCACTATTTCTGCTTGGTGGGAGAGAGAGAAGATAATAGCACCTGTGGATGATTCATCTTCGCAGCTGGTTTGGTCCAGGATCTGGCTCAGGGGAGGAGCTTCTGTGTTTGGAGGTTGTGCAGGAGCTTGCCAGAGACATAGACTGTTTCACTGAGCATGTTCAGTGGGGCACCATGGGAGGACCGCCTGAGTTGGGACAGCCATAATCTCCGCTAATCTCTGGTTTTGGAAATATCTCTCTTGGTATCCTCATTGCCTTCTTAGACCCTAGAGATTCAGAATTTCCAACTACAGGAAAGGTCTATATTTTTATAGCAAGTGGGAAAATTCCTTTTTGTCCTTCCAAAGACATGAGTTCCAAGCTGAGAAGCTGTGCGATAATGGGAGAAGGATCATCCGACTGCACAGCGCAGCTGTCAGCCTTCCATACAGAAGTTGTAAGGTGATGGAGTCCTTACAGGGACTTCAAGAATCCTTTTATATCTTCCTGGAGTCTGCACACCTGACTTGTTCATGGCCCAATTGATTTTAGAGATAGACAATCAGCACATACTCTGTTACAGAACCCGCGTAGTTGGGGCACTGTGGAGAGCATTGTCTCCAGCTTCGCTGAACTTCCCATATGTAGCCTTTGAAATTTTCCCGCTCAACAGTCTACCCGACTCCACTGCAGCCTTGAAAGAAGACGTCTGAAAGTGGTCTATTTTTAGGACGAAGTTGGTTGTGAAGAGATCATGAGTGGGAGAATTGGTTTCAGGGAAACTGCATATCCTCTAGCTACCCTTTGGTTGTGTACCCCACCCCTGCAATAGTTCCCCCCCCCCACACCTGATCATTTTTAAAAAGTTGTATTCTGTTGTTATTTGGAATAAATTTCTCAGTTCTCAATCCTATTAAATCTGAGTCCATCATTATCCAACTGGAAGCTTGCATAAAGCGTGTTAACAGTAATAGAGACAACACAGCATTTAAAAGTAGTTCTGGTAAGGGATCCACCTCTACCCCTGTCCACCTGGTATCCTAGAGAAAACTGCAAAATCTCAGTCCTTCTGTTGCCTACTTAGAACAGAGGAATAAACATAATAAT
Organism: Tokudaia tokunoshimensis; assembly: GCA_036184795.1. NCBI lineage: Eukaryota > Metazoa > Chordata > Mammalia > Rodentia > Muridae > Tokudaia > Tokudaia tokunoshimensis. Next base: position 27,828,539 of record BTHU01000008.1, read on the forward strand.
TGCAGCTTATGCTTTAGTCTTCTTGTAAAAATATATATATATGGGAGACTGTTTTGCAAATCGTAAGATATTACACAAAGCTTAATTATTTTTACAGAACACATATATAGATTTTCTTCCCTCTTAAATTATTCATTTTGTATCTGTTTCCATAGCTTGGAGAACGAGGTATTTGATTCTTAGTTCCTAGGAACTGCTTGTACATTCACATCCATTATTTCATTTTCCTCCCACGCTATGCTTGCTCTCCCTACAGACTTTACTGTGAGATTGAGTTGTCTGATAGTTAAAATAAGTTGGGCTCTGACTTCCAGGCTTTTTGGTAGTTATTTATTTTCTGGTTGCAATTCCATGTGAGACTCTGGAGATGGTCAGAATGGGTAATTAAGTATTACTTATCAAAGCAACATGGATTTCTTGGTAATGTTTGTTCTGAATTCTGAAATTTACGGACATGAAAGTAGGTTGTGCTGGAAGGGAAATAGCCAATGAGGGAGATCATTGTTTGCTGAAGGTGTGGCACTTTTAGAGTATAAGGTGAATATCCTTTCTGAGAATCTACTATGATAGGTGGGCATCCCAGTTTTATTTCCCATTGCTGTGATAAAAAACAAAACAAACAAACAAACAAACAAACAAAAACCCTGACCAAAGCACCATAGGAGAAAAAGACAGCTAATCACATTCACAGTCAAGAGTAGAGAGAGAATGCATGCATGCATGCTGGTGTTCAGCTCTGGAATAGTTCAAGTGCCCCTGTCTAGGGTGTGGTGCCACCTACAATGGACAGGTCTCCCCACTCCATTTAATGTAAGGTAACCCTTCAAAGACAGGCTCACAGGCCAACCTGATTGAAATAGTTCTTCATGAAGACTCTCTTCTGCTGTAATTCTAGATTGTGTCAAGTTGACAAATTTAACTGTTTAATTATCACAACTCCACTCCTTAGCAACTTGACAAAATATAGACTCACCTGCAAGGGGAATCACAATGAAAAATTGTCTGGAAAGGATTCCCTTGTAATCATGCCTCCGAGGAATTTTCTTAAGTGGGTCAACTGAGGTGGGAAGATGATTTATCATAAATGTGGGTGACACCATTTCAACCTCTGAACTCTGGGCTAAGGCGAGGAGAAAGGTCAATGAGCTCTAGGCATCAGGCATGAATTCATTTCTCTTTGCTCATGAATGTGACTGCAATGTGGCTAGTTCCCTCGAGCTCTTGTCTATGTGGTGTTCCTACTCTGCTGGAATGGAAGCAGGAACCAGGAGCAAAAGTAAGATCTTTTTCTCCTTAAGTTGCTTTTCTCAGGGTATTTTCTCACAGCAAAAGAAAAACAAAACAACAACAACAAAACAAAAAAGGAAAAAAAAACCTACAAAGGCAGTGGTCTAAAGCGAATGAACATGGCTGAAACCAGGTGTCTTGAGAGAGGCTGGGGTGAAGTTCAGAGGCTGTGTTATGCATGGAAACATCACAGAACTGAGAACTGGAGGCCATTGTAGCTGCACTGCCTAACTTAGACAAGCCACTTTCCAATATTGTCCAGTTACATACTGTGTATTTAAATTAAATTTCTATTATAGAAAATACATGTGACGTAAAATTGAGCATTTTAATCATGTTTTGATGTATATAGTTCAGTGGCATTAAGTACATTCTGATTATTATGCAACCACCACCACTATCCAATCCCAGAGCTGTGAAGTTTGTTTTTAGAGAGAAATGAAATCATTTCTGTGAAAGTTCTTAGAGCATAATTCACCATAGGAATGCAAAATATTGTCATGCCTCTTATTGCCCAGTAATTTAGCAGAAGGGGCAAAGGTCACCTTCAAAGGGTTGCTTTACTTGTAAATGATTGGAGAAGGCCGAATAAATGATCTCTTGTGAAGGATTCAAATTAGTGGAGATGCCCCAGGGATTACCTGTAGCAATTGAAGTCATACCCAACTTGAACTTTCAACAAATTTGCATCAATCACTTCCTCATTTGAGCCTAAAGTTAGAAGATATCATTTCCCCCCTGCTGTACATTTGAAATGAGTGGGTCAGGAAAGCTGAAGAAGTCAGGAGAGGGAGGGAGCCCATGTGGCCTAATGAAGAGGTCTAAAAATAGTTGAGAGAAAGAACTCTCCTATGTGGGATTTTGAAGTTCTCGCAGATGCGAGGTGGCATTCTGACTTTATTCTCAGCCAGCTCTTCCATCCTGAATTCTCAGCAAGGTTTGTCCACCTTGAGTAGTACAATGAATCAGAACCCTACACTCTCATCAGGAGATAGATACATGAAAGCATTTTAACATTCGACAACATAGATGTGTGTGTGTGTGCGTGTGTTGTATATGTATATGCATATGCGTGTGCATTTGTGTATGTGTTTATATATGTGTGTGTATGTTGATTACATACACACAAATATATGTGTCTATGTATATGTCTTATATACACACACACATCCAATCTGGTTGAAGTTTGGAAACTGGATTAAAGAAAAGAGAAATGTAGAAAGGACTTTCGAGGCAACAAATCTAATGACGTCTGTCTGTGTCTTGTTCTGCTCTGTTTTATTTTCACTAGTTTCTATGGAATTAAATTTGGACCTAATGGTCATTTGTGTCAAGCGCCCAATGCTTTTACTCATCTAGAGGAGGAGAGTTAAGAGATGGGGTATGTATTTGTGGTGTTCAGAATGGGGGAGGACGGTTCAGTAGGAACTCTTTTGTCTAGTGTATATAAGCCATAAGCTAAATCCCCAGAACATCCAAAAATAAAAAAAAAAAATAATAAAACAAAACAATTCACAGGACTCAGTCTGCTTTGACTGAGTACAGCACGCACCATAGATGCGAGAGATTTGTTTACAAATGCACTGGGAGAGAAAAGCCAGAAGAGGCAATGTTAATGGTAACTACAAACCTTTATTAAGAACCTACTGTAGGCACAGCCTTTTGTGAATCATGTCAACTAACTGCCTTCTTACTTGTTACGTTCCCCAAAGCTTAAAGAGGTTATGCAATTTGTCCTGGTCATATGAAGGTGAGAACTGGGTTCACATCCAGTCCTATTTTGCTTCTAAGCCCAAAGAACTCCCTTCATCCTCAGTAGAAATGGCAGATTTGATCTACTTCCTCCTGAAAAAAGTCATAGCTGGAAATAAAAAAAAATTCCTTGTTTTCTTCTTTATATTATAGATTCTTGCCTAATTTTTTCTACTTTGAAGAGCTATTTAGAAAAATAACCCATTTTAATTTATTATCAATGTCAAAAAGAAGTAAAATAAATCATAAGCAAAGAAATACCAATGTTCCAATTGAAGAAGAGGTTCCTCCCACCAAGTGGAGTTCCTAGTAGACGCCATTCTTGGGCATTCATTATTTGCCTCTGAACTCTGCAGGTGTGGCTTTCTTTGCCGCCAAATTGAGATTGTTCTCTGGTAGTGATCTGACCTTTTGCCTGAAGAAGTCTTGCAGAATAGATGAACGATCTCTACATGGGGGAAGTAGGCTATAGAAATGTAGGTTTGGCAAAGTGAGGGACCACTGCAAGGAGATGGGAAATAGCTACCTGACATTTGCATTGTGTGTTATTAGAATAAGGCTGAAAAAGTCTGCTTAAAATGTATTAGACAAGGATCTGAGGATGTGCTCATAGCCTGAAAGCCTCTGTGATTCTTTTATTGGGATAACAAAGCAATTTAAAGCCTCAAAAACTTGGTTTGAAAATTGCATATATACAAATGTGTGTATATGTGTATGCGTTTATACATATATATTTAAACACACACATACATACACACATACAAATGAAATGGACTTCTGCTGATATAATGAATGATCTGGTTTCTGATGGGGCCACATTGTGCCACAGAGGACAGCATAGAGACCTTATCTAGGGTAAAGACAGAGCCTAAGTTTGGACATGTCAGCAGAGGGCCTCACTTGCTGGAAAGGATGTCAGAGTTTTGTGCTTGCTCTTGTCATCTGTTAGGAGTCTGTCATTCCTAGGCTCAAGTCCCTGTCAGCAAGCCTCCTCCATCCGTTTCATTGGAGCTTGCTCTTGACAACCGAAGCAGTAGGTGACAGCACGGGGCTGGAAAAACTCAAATCTATCATTGCTGTTAGAAAATATTTCAGAGAGCATGCCATACTAATGATGGGTAGAAGGCATCCTCTTCCTTGAAGAAATGCCCTCCCTGCATCAAGATTTAATGGAATGCCTGTACCTTTACATGGATCAATATGAGACCTGGCAATTGAACAGCATCTCTGTATCTTTTGTAAAAATTGCACTGAAGGTACTTTTCCACTCTGTCATTCAAAGTCCTTTTTATAAATCCCAGCGATTGCAGCTCCACACGATCTCACAGTAAATTTCTGCTTAAGTTTGGTTCCAAGCAAAATGCTGTCTTCGCTGATGAATTTGTATGCTTTCTGTTTTTAGAGAGCAAGTGACATAAGCCAGTGTCCTTTCCATTTGCCTTAGCTAGCACAAACTCAGAGGCAAATGCATCACTAAAGTGTTATCTGCTTAGTTCAGGTACCATGCACCTCCCCTCCTTCTAGTCCCTCCAGATGATGTATTTTGCCTTATCATTAAAAGATTTTCTTTCTATGTATGGTCACCTAAAGTTCTTCCAGTAGGTAGGTAAAAAGGGAATAGAGATGATTGGGTGTTTTTGCATATTTACGCATATACTCACATGTTATTATTCCTATCTGTTTTAAGAAAGCAATCAATCCTTGTCAATGATCAAGGTATAGTGTTGCATCATACTGATGCTTAAGAATACAATGACCTCAGTTCTATTCCCATCCTTCTTCTTTTTGAACAACACTATACAAATTACTGAATCTCTATGAATTTTATTTTCCTAGATCATTAAAGAGAAATTATATAATGTTCAAACTGTTTAAAGCATTAAAGGGTGTAATGCATGTAAAAGAACTTTAACACTATTGTGACAGATAGAATTATTAGTAATAGGGTAACTGGGTTTCAAAGAGTATATTGCAATGCTTTCAATAGCTTATGGATACATTTTTTAACTTTACTAGTAAACCTTCTTCCCATAAAATACATCCTTGGAATGAATCTTATGTTTTAAAAACATGTTTTTGTTTATTCTTTGAGAATTTTGTACAATATATTTTGGTCATATTCATCTCCCTTCTGAACTTCTGGCAGATCTTTGTCTATCTTCTCTCTATCCACCCATCTTTTCTCTGTCTCTTTGCCTCTCTGTCTCTGTCTGCCTATCTTCCTGTCTTCCTGCTTGCCTGTCTGTCTGTCTGAATCCTCTGTGGCCATTTGTAGGGTACTTTGATAGCAGAGGACTGAGCAACCTCAGGGTGACTGCCTTTGTAGAGGATCTGTTTCCTGGTATTCCCAGTTCAAATGTCCTTAGAAGTCTTGAAGAACAATTACCAATGAACACCAGGCTTCCCAGGAGCTCTGGACATTCTGGGCAAACAGCCATAGTAATAGGACACATGGAGCTACAGTCAGCTCTCCCTGTGGGCTTGTAGAAGCAACACCAGGAGGTCATTTCACAGCCACAAATGTGTCTCCAAGGGTACATCTGACTGCTGGGGACCATTTATCTTGGCTGTCCATTCCTGCTGTTAAGCAGGGTCATTGTGTGTATGCCCAGTCTTCCCAGAAAGCCATCCATTGCAGAATTGTTGACTTTCATCACACAACTGACCTTTCTTTCCCCTCCTCTTCCCCAAACCTCTTCTATTGAGTCATGCAGGTGGGTCAATCTTCCCCCACTACATCCGCATGCTGGGGAAATTGGCTGGCTCTGCTAAGTGTGATTGAGCCGTTTGTTTTTAAGCTGCACATAAGCATTGGGTGAGATTTATAGCACTTTCCTTCTTGCTGAATCGACCCACTGGGAACCATTAAAGTTTTATTGCTCTCTACAGTTGCCTGGCCAGAGTGGAATTGAGGGGGCCTGTATTTGGAAAAGCTTTGTCTTCCATTGGCTTATTCTCCAGGAATTTGGGGGTTGTGTGTGCCTTTTGTTCAGTCTCCTCATTTTGGTCCCAGCTCTTTGCCAAACTGCTCTGAAGTCTTGGGTTGACTCTCTATGTAACTTTGCATTAAGAGTTTAGACTATGTTGGGCCATTTCCATGTCATTATGGTTCCAAGGGAGTCTTACATGGATCAATTAAAGGCCGTGGTTCTCTCTTTTTGATCCCCTTATCTTGGTTGACTGGACCCGAACCCTTTTCCATGTCAGTGGTCCCCAGCTCACTTTGGAGACCCATTTTTTTGCAGGCTTTGATCTATCTTTTCAGGTTGAGTCAATGGACAAGTCTTGTCCATTAAATCATAACATGTGAAAATCCTAAATCTGCCAGAAGGATGAGAAATCTTCCATACAACATGACAAGAGCTTAACATGGAAGGTAGAATGAAGTGTTCTGAGTTAGAACAGTCCCCAAGCAAAGGATGCCGGGGCTTTGGGGACACTTATTGACCTTTCAGAGTCAAAGCTCACCAAAAATTTACTCCAACTTTGTAAGCTAAAAGGTATTTTAGCAAATGATAGTGATGACAACAACCACTATCATTAAAACATGTTTCATTCAGGGGCTGTACTGAAGACTTAGATATTCTGGTATTTATTCCAAGAGAAACCTTGAAAAATAGATATACGGGAATCTGAGCTCTAAGAAGTTACATAGAGTGGCTATGCTGACAGCAAGAAGCCCACACAACCAGAAGCTCTAGAAGGCACACAAAGGCACCTATATAGTTGCGTCCTTTCTCTGATGCTCTGTCAGCTGTGGGGAGGTCTACATGGTCATGTCTCTCTCAGAGTAAATTCAAGCTATTGTCAAGTTCCATACATGGACATTGATTTTAGGATCAAAAGCCTTGGGTGAATTATAAGATTTTTTTTCATTCAGGGTAGGGATTTTGGCATCCATCTTATGGGAAATCAGTCACAGAAGAGCTGGGAAGGTCCATATGGTCAGTTGTTACCCATAATATTCTCCAGGTCACTGCAGTAAGAGCACAGAGTGTTTGAGAGCTGTGTGGTAAGGTCAGTACTCTAAGGTTTCTTACTTCTACCAATCACTAAAGAAATAAACTTGTCCCTCTGTTTCCTTGTCTGTTACATGAACACTGGGTACTCATCCTAGAACACAGTAAATCCTCAATGTAAAGTTTCCTATCATGTTTTTTAAATAGCCAAGGCAATTCATATGTATGCTGCGTTGAACCTCACAGTTTTGAGGTAAAGTTAATAGTATATGGTCACTTTATTAAGATGGTTTTATCAGGCAGAGATGAAGCACGGTACGCATTCTGAAGCATGGTAATCCACTGAAATGACCCCAAAGCAAAGCAGAGAACATCAAATGCTTCATTATATTCCCTCTAGAAGCCATTATTTTTTGCTTCCTTTAGACTGAGACATTCAACATTCTATACAGAAACCAGTAATCCTTTGAGCCTTTCTGGGTTTGAATATAATTCCCTTGAGAAAGACACTGGTCTTACTTTATCATCTGCCTATCACTTTGTTCCTAAATAGTAATCACTCAAACATTGTGGGACCTCTCCTATATTGTGAACCTTTGGCCTGTCACACCCCAAGGGGAGGAGCTAGAGTGAACTCAGTCCCTTCCTCGAGTGTTTAGAGCATTACACTTTCCTCACATCCTCAAGGGAGCAAAGTGGAATAGAGTGGGTGAAATCAATATGAGTGATTCTTTGTGGGCGTGTCTGTCCGTATGTTCAACAAACTCCTCTCCTTTTAGCCTTCATTATAATATAATAACTATAGCTTTAAACATGATTGATGTAATTATAGACATAATTGTATTGAGTGTTTGCTAGGAGCTAGCCATGGTACCAGGCAGGTGACAGTTGTACTATAAAAGAATACCCACTTTCCTTAACACTCAAGACTAGAAATGAGAGACAGATGTCCCTCTGTGCTTTGTCCCATGTGTACTCCTCTCAGTCACTGCAGGGTTACCACCTCAATCTTAGAGAGCTGGTTGTTGCCTACATCTCTTTGAACATTGTCTTAGTTAGGGTTTTACTGCTGTAAGCAGACACCATGACCAAGGTTTTATGACCAAGTTTTATAAAGGGCAACATTTAATTGGGGCTAGCTTACAGATCCAGAGGTTCAGTCTATTATCATCAAGGTGGGAGCATGGCAGCATCTAGGCAGATTTGGTGCAGGCAGAGCTGAGAGGTCTACATCTTCATCTGAAGGCTGCTGGTGGAAGACTGACTTCTAGGTAGCTAGGACAGGGGTATTAAAGCCCACACCCATAGTGACATACCTACTCCAACAAGGCCACACCTCCTAATAGTGCCACTCCCTGGAACAAGCATATACAAATATATACACACATTAAATCCTTTTTTTTTTTTTAGGAAAGGCTCTGAATTACCATCTCCATGAGAAATCTGTGACTCTGAAAAGTTGCTCCCCAAGATAGATACATCCTTACAGAACTTCTGAATAACTCCCAAACCCATATTCCATTTTATTCACAGTGCTTATTCACATGGTCATGTGGGACACTTATAATCTAACTCCTTCATTAGATGCTTGAGTCATGTGGATGGGGGTTTTAGCTATGTTGTTTACCCTGTGTTTCTTCTACCTGGGGAAATACTTGGGATCTAGCAAGCTGTGCCTAAATATTTACAGAATAAATTCAAACATTGGGTGAAAGAATTAATCAACTTACCACATAACTTAGTTGGGCGGATTAGCTTCCTAACTCAAATGTCTGGGGAGGTTGCTCTGACCCTTCTACAGAACCCTATGGCTGCTGCTTCAGTACACTGAGAGGCTAGCTAGACTGAGGTAGGGAAAGCAGGCAAGGGGCCCATGACTTGCATGTGTGTATGTAAGTCAGATCATCTAACATACAGCTTATATGTTTCCTTCTCAGTCTAAGGGTATCTTTGGGAAGTGGTCAAACCCTAACCCCTTCATTGCCATGTGTGTGACATCTAGCCTTTGTGTTTAGACATCCATTGACTTGCAATGAGCTATTTCTTTCATGCCCCCAACATGGTCACACTGAGCTCTGAGCCTCGATCTGTCTTCAAGTTTAAGCCAACACTATCCCTTCCTTGGAATTATCTCAGAAATTATCCTGGCCAGGTGTTGTTTGAAAACATTTGGGCACAGTATAGCAAAAAGAATTCAGGTGAGAACCAGAGATCTGAACAGAGACCAGCTGTCTCCAAGGCCAGTCTATAAACAGTCTATAAACATCTCCTGAACTGGTGTCTTCATCTGAGATGAGAGGGTAGGCAGCTCCCTGGGACACTCTGATGACCTTGCTTTGTTCTTCTACTGTGATACTCTCCTGGCCAATGCTTCCCAGGATTCTCCTCACCCCCATGTACCCAACCAGAGGAGAGTACAGCCACCCTGGAAAGAAATCTTGGAGAAGAGCAAGAAATGAGATATCTGGTAGCAAGCCACAATTTAAACCAGATGTGCCTATCTCTGTCCTCAACCCAGTGAATGAGACTTGGGGAACCCAAGTTCACATGGCTAGGAAAATAAAAGTTGGGCAATCTAAGCTACTGTTTTGAGGCTTGAGTTTGTAGACCCATGTGCCTAGAGGAGTGTGTATTTGTTCAAGTGCAGAGGTCCTTAGTATTAGGTGTAAAGGAAAGTACCCTAGAGAAAGACAGAAAAGGAGTAGTTCCATGAATCTGGGCACAGGCCAGTATGTCTTCTAATTTAATTACTTATCTCTCCCTCAAATTGTTTATGGTACACTAGGCTATTAAATGCACCATAAGCAAACAGCTCCTGAAAGAGGAAGTAGATTTATTTGTTTTAGTTACCACTCCAACAAAAGTCTATTTCTTCCACTAATTAAGACTCCATTCGCTAATTTAAATGCTATGCTAATTAAAGTATAATTCTGAGAATGTAAAAAGGACTTCAAAAAAAAGGAAGGAAGAAAGAAAGAAAAAAACAGGGTTCATCTTTAGGAATTGATTAAATTTATTGCATCGTAACAATGGTAGGCTGGGCAATTATTTCATTTGCTGCCCATGCTGGATCCCAGTAGCTTATTCATACCCTTTCTCACACTTCAGCTCATTAACATACACTTCCCCTTTTGCTTATTAATAGTTGTCTACTGATGGTTTAAGATGAATTGTAAGTTAGACCCTTGAAGCAATGTTTAGAATTTCTTCATCTGGGCCACACAGTGTGTTAGAAAGCTGCTTCCTGACTTGATGTTCAGTGAGAAAGTAGGGAAGAAGAAAAAAAAAAAAACACAGAACATCTGGGGCTCCACGTTATAACCAGTTGTCCCGGCAGCTCCTCTGTTTTCTCTAGAAGCTATGATATTTTACAGAAGGAAGAGTTAAGTTGATGATATTTTACAAGAAAGAGGATTTGTTTGGTTGGTTGGTGGGTTTGGTTTTGACTGAGTCATGTCTGTTGTTTTGAAAATCTGACCAGAGCTTAGATAGACATCAGAACAAGAGAGACAAGGAACTCTAAGAGCCTTCACAGGCCTTCATGACCAGGATCTCCAACCTTATCTGTCATAGGAACCTTTCAAGAGTTAAAAGCATCCCTGCTTGCAAGAAAAGGTAATAAGGGGCAGGAAGAAGGCAGGCCACCCCAACTCTCTCCTCAAACCTAATTTTGAAGCTGAAACACCAGAGAAGAGATTAGACTAGAGCTCCAAACTTCCTTTCCTGTTGAGGCATGTGACCTCTGTCTTCTAATCAACTCAAAACATGTGGAGGCAGAAATGTGTCTTCTGCTGAATGCTACCTAACTACCCCTTGGGCAGCACATTCTAACAGTAAATGTTACTCTCTTAGAGTTTCTGTAGTGTGGATCTTTTTTTACATTTGTTTCTTTGTTTGTGTTTCTGTATCAGTGGGTGTGGCCACTTGAGGGTCCACACTAAAAGTCACTCCTGGGCCTCTCTAAAGTCAGTGATTCCTCAGGGAAAAGAGTGGCACCTCAACTTAATTATTCCTGCCCTGTACTAGACTTTACAATTTACCACACCCATCAACAAGGAGGAGTCTCCAAAATAGTATAGACTCCAAAGAGGAGGTGTGCCTGCTTGTTTCCTCTGCGTGGGCTCACACTCCTCTGTGGAGTCTTGACTTTCCCTCTCTGTCTGTTGTTGACACCGAGCCATTGACCTGCTGTGAGCACAGGAGCGTGAGGAAAGTAAACTTCAAGACTTGCTCAGACTCACTTATCCTAGGGAAAAGTCACGTTTGCACTGGACAGGGCTGTGTGGGTGGAGCCAGGTGCTACCTCTTGAAAGGTCATATCAGTGTTTTAATCTGCCTCCAGGCTCTGAGCTCAGCCTTCCAGCAATGGGCAGCTTCGAAGAAGCACAGCCAGCAGGCATGAGAACTTCCTAAGGGCTAGAGTAGAAAGGGAAGCTCTTGAAAAAAAGAATCAATTTGCACCTCACTCTGATTTTCACTGCTAGAAAGGAGAGAGCTGGGTGGAGCAGAGTGACTTCCCTTTCTCCTCTGGATGGGTTGGCCCCTGCTTTTTGTTAGTGACTTTCCTGCCAACAGCTGAGAAAGATGTTAGTTCTGTCAAACTAAAGCTACTCTGAGGCAGACTTTGCTTAGGTCATCGCTCAGAGAGGGGAGAGAAAGGGGAGGTAGGGAAGAGGTAGGGATGGAAGATGTGAGGCAAAGAAATCAGCAGTTGACTCTTGTGGCAGAATCACCTTTACAGATGTATTAATCTGTGGAGATCTGGAGAGAATTATGTCAAAAGCCTCTCTAGAAATTGGATAGGACGTTGTTAATTCCATCACACAGCTAATGCAACCTGCCATTCCATTGGCAGGCCATAAGTGTACTTGCCTAGCTTTGTACCATTGAAGATGCTGAAGAGAAGCCAAAATGAGGGGAGGGAGGATGGTGGCTTTCAACAAAGATATGCCAGTAAGGCAAGGGGGATGGGGGTGACATCATCTTTGGACTATGCCTGAAGAGAGTTTGCCCTAATGTGGTACACACCCCTCACTTGCTACAGTGCAGAGCTTCTGCCCAAGGCATACAGAATGGTTGCAGACTTTCCAGCTCTGAACCTTTAAAATAGGGCAGTCTCAAGTGGTAGATTGTACATCCCTGCTTATTTACAGTTAACACTGAGCAGATGATTCAGACTCGATTAAGTTTTGGATACTTCCTTCTAAGAATCAGAAACACCGTTTAGTTTCCAATGCTTGCTTCCTAAGAAATGCCAAGGGATATCTCAGAAGGCATGCTTGGCCTGATCTCAGGATAGAGCTCTTAAGTACATTTGGTGAACAAATATTTGTCCAACATCTCCTAATATGCTGGCCTGTGTATTTGAAACCAAGATGCATGTAGTGGTCTAGGAATGCCCTCTAACCACTGATAGTTGAGAAGGAGTTCCTTTTGCCTGGGGGAGAGAAGAGATTTCAGTTGGTATTACCCTGTTCCCATTGCTCTGACACTAGCTGTCATCCTTAGTGAATAAACTACCCTTTTACAGTCAAAGGAAAGCTATGAGCAGAGCCATGACAGTGAGGCATTTGATGGAGGGCAGGGCAGGATCATGGGATAAAGGAATGAGTTCCCGTGATCTGAGTAAGGATGACTCCAGCATGGAATAAAAGTCCAGTCATGTGCAGGTAGGGCCATGAGGGGACACAGGTTAGGGTCATCCCTTGGGTGTCTGGGCAGATGTTAATGCTCACAACAAAGATGGGGAAGCTAGAGGAAGGATGGGGTAAAGAGGAGAAGTGTCACTTTATGTGGGTGATACATATAACTGCTTCCTGATGGCTGCGTGGTTATTCTGGGAAGTGGCTTCTGTTGCTCAAGCCAAGGAGATCACCTAGAAGTATTTAGGGTCAAGAAAAGTGACCTGGAGCAGGATTCCAGTAGCAATCTTAAAAACCCTTTCATAAGAAGTAAAATAAATCTGGCAGGACGCCCTCCTCGTCCCTCTCCCCTCTGAGGCCTCCCCTTTGTCAGGCTGGGTGGAACAGGGTGACAGGACATCGATTGGAAGGAAATAGATGGAAGAAAAAGCCCTCATGCCCACTGAATCAATGCCCCTAAAAGACTGTAGTGAACAGGATTAAAGGTTGAAAGACGTTTATTGAGGGGCAACTCTAAGTGTATGTTTTATTAGTCAGGCCCAGCACAGGGTTTATAGAAATGCCCAGCCTGGCCATTGCCAAGAGCAATAAATCAGGCTTTCTTCTTTGGTTGGCTGCCTGTTCAGAGATGTGGGTATGACCCCAGGCCAGAGGATAGGAGAGAGGGTTGTCTTCAGGCCATCTGGGGTGGGCCAGAGTCTGGAAGAAGGAGGCAAAACCCCTCCTAGTGCCTCCTTTCAGTCATTCATGAGTGAGATCAAATGGGTGTGTTTACCGCCTTGGTAGATAGTTGTGGGCTCTGTAAGAATTAGAATGTCCCTTGTCTCTCCCACCAAAATCATTTGTCTAGCCTTTTGCCTGACTGACTCAGAAGCTATTACATGTACGGTATCCACACAGCTGGCCATTAATTGGAGGCCAGAGCTTGATTAATGAGCATTATGCTAATGCCGGGTCAGGGAGCAGATTATGTGTAAAAGACCAAAACAGAAAGCCAAGTCAAAAGCAATAATACCCCCCTTCCATCCCCTGCCTCCTCCCAAAATAAGCCGGCAGCAGGAGGCAAGTGGAGAAAGGCATCCTGATGAGATAGCACAGCAGCCTGCCACTCTCTTCCTACCAGTCATTTGCAGTGTTGTCCGGTTGTGATATCTATGTGCCCCCAAGGGGCAGCTGCTGACACCCTCAAGCAAGAAACACCCAAAAGGAGTGGTTTGGGGGAGGGTTGTTGGTGATTCTGGCTTGTAGGAGTCATTGTCTTAGACTTTGATCTGTTTTAAAGACTCCAAAACACAGATGATAATCACACCACTGTGAATATGCTCACATAAAGCGTTCATGTCCGAGCAGTAGACTTGGTAAGGAAATTTGAAATCTGCTACTCATTCCTTGGAAGTTCTAGCTCTTTGAGCAATTGGAATGCTATCCATTTGCTTTTTATCTGCCAGCCATGAGTCTCTTTTCTCTTTTTCCTGTTTCCATCTTGAACCTCTGGAGTTCTTTCTTCCATTTTCCTGTCACCATGCTCCCCACTTTGCAAAGGAATGAATATACCCCTTTCACATGTCTGTTATCAGACATGTCAGCTTAATCTTTCAGAGCCAGCACCATTTTTCTCTAAACTCTGGATCTTTGTCATTATAGCCATGCCAACCAACAGCATCAGATGTTGCTCTATGTGCATTGTGAACCATGCTAAAGTTGCCTTTGTTCGTTGTCTTGGTTACTAGCTCACATGAGTTTACTGACCGGGTAAAACTGAAGCATACATTAGCCTGGACTCGTACTACTCCAGTTCGTACAATTCCTAAGACATCTCTATCTTCTAAGTGGTTTCTTCTGCCGCCTATTAAAATCTGGATCCTACCCACTCATTCTCTTTCAACTTTTTTCCCAGCACTTAACCACTGTATCCAATTATTGCCTATACTGACATTCCTAAGCAGAGCAGTTCGTTGCTCCTGGATGGCTGAGTTTCCCCACTGAGACTCCTGTACATCACAGTGATGCCTTATTTTACTCTGGGAGTATCTATTTAGGTCCCTCATCTGTATCTCCCATCCTGGGGTTAATGGCATTACCTGAATGAGGTAACGCATTCACCCTTCCCATGGTATGATCTTTGAGGATACAGGGGCTCAGCTCTCTGTCCTGGAAATTATTTTTTAGATTATTCAGAGATTTACATAACTATATAGCAAGACCTTTCTACAACCATCAAGAATGACAAGAAACATAGAGACTAGATGTATCAGCTAGCAAAAATAAAAATCAAATATGAAATTGGCAGGCTATGTATGATATGTAGCAATATTAACTTGAACTTTGAAAATTGTATTCTTAATTTTCAGTGACACGACATGTAGAAAGATATAGCACAGGACAGGTATGGTTTAGTTAAGGCATCAATTAGCCAAAAAAAAAAAAAAAAAAAAACAACAACAAAAAAACCCAAAACCAACTTTCTATAGACATAATTTAAGATAGCACAACATAGAGTTACCACAAAAGCAGACAAAACCTCAGGCAATATTGGTATAGCTTATACAAAGTATAACATGTCTTCATTTATTCCATCAGACATTATACTGGAATGCAATAGTACACTGAAAAGCTAAAAAAGAAAAAAAATTAACATGTTCAGAGAAGATCAAATTAGAAAATTAAAGAAACCATAGCTGATGTGAATTATTAGAGGAATTATTTCCTTTAAAATATTTTCTAAAACTGACATGTGACTGCCTCCCCCTCTCTGTCCATCAAATACCCTTTAAAATGTTTTTCCCCCGCTTTGGTTCTGAATGAAATGCCACCTCTTTGAGCTCTCATCAATATATTTCATCCAAATTTACCACATCACCACACCAATAAGTGAGGTTTATGACAAACTATCAAATTTAATACAATATAGCACTTGGGTAGATGAGTTGCCGAGTGCAGATTTTCTTAAAGACCCTTCAAAGCATGAAGGACATTGTTCTCCCTGTCTGTGACTGGAGCATTACACTGACATAAGACTTTATTCCATAGAATCAACTCTAGGAAGGCGAAGGAAAAAAATTCTTACAAAAAGAAAATGATTGAAGCCATGGGAAATATTTAATTTGGAAATGAATATGGTTTCATGAAACCACATTTAAAGCATTAAGAAAAACTTGGATTAAGCAGCATGGCTTCCGGCCTCTGCTCAGTGATGCTGAAGACCATAGGTAGGCAGCTCTCTATGGGATATAGCATTTTAGACAGTTTTAGGAACGAGTAATGCCTAGCAAAGACCTCATCTTGACAAGGTGAAGAAGATGCTTGCCATGTAAGTAAATGTACCAGCAGACACTCACACAGTACCTGGCTTGGTGTCCTGGAGCCATTTTGTCTATACCTGTTTGTATTAATTGGGGTCCACTTGGGAAATTAAGCAATTTGAGTGGACAGAATTGAATCTAGGGAATGGATTTCATAAGTATTCAGGAATTTGATAAAAGATGATAATAGAGCCTCTTCAGAGGTAACCAAAAGGAATGGGTGCCATTCTCAGAGACCAAGGCAAGCCTAGAGTTTCTCAGACCCAGGAGCTCAGGGGAGAGGCTCTGAAGACCCACTGCTTGTTTGTCTGAAAATGGGCTTCTCTGAAGAATGTGGCTGTTCAGAAAAAAGCTAGAGTTTGAAGACTAGATAGATCTGTGACACCCTTAAGGCCCCAAAGCCAATGACATCTGTGCCCATTTTGATATCTTCCATTGTTGAACTTCAGAGAGAGGCAACAGAATAAATATCTGGAACATAGAGTTCTTGACACTCCAGCCTCGGGATTTCAGAGCAGAGCAAAGCAGCGTACATCAAGAACAGTTGTCTGTCACTGGCACAGGTGGTCCTCTGCTCTTCAGGATCCACACACTCACACACACACATAGGTTTCTAAGGCATGAACAATGTCTCTATCTATTCTTTGTTACCCATGTGTCTGGCCCTTTGGCTCCATTTGGTGACATTTCCTCCCTGGAGACAGAATGCTAAAAAGCCTGTCCATTTCTAGTTTATAATAACTTTCATTCTTGGGCTTAGAAACACTAGATGATAAGTTCTGTTCTTTTTCCTGCTTTCTATCAGTTCTCTTCTCTTTATTTGCTGCTTCCATTCATTCATTCATTCATTCATTCATTCATTCATTCATTTGTGTGTGTGTGTGTATGTGTGTATGTAGTATATGTGTGTACATAGTATATGTGTGTGTATGGTGTATATAGTATATGTGTATATATACAGATACATGTTTACACACTGAGGCAATACATCAATCTTAGGGATCTTCTTCAGTGGTACCCACTTTACTTTTAAGGCAGGGTCTTTTCACTGAACTGATCTAGATATAGCTCACCACTTTGATTTGGCAAGACTGGGAGAATTCTCCTGTCTCTGTTTTCCCACTGTGTATATGTGTGTGTGTGTGGGGGGGAGGGATTAATAGGTGTACCATGACACACAGCTTTTTATGTGGATCACAGGAATCAAAACTCATGTTTCCGCCAGGCAGTGGTGGTGCACGACTTTGATCCCAGCACTTGGGAGGCAGAGGCAGGTGGATTTCTGAGTTCGAGGCCAACCTGGTCTACAGAGTGAGTTCCAGGACAGCCAGGGCTACACAGAGAAACCTTTTCTCAAAAATAAAACAAAACAAAACAATCCTCCCCCCAAAAAAGCAAAACAAAACCCCCCTCATGTTTCCATGCTTGCCTGGCAAGCACGTCAGCACATAAGCTGTATCCTAGCCCTTGCTTCCTTCTGATGATCCTTTGCTTCTCCTTGCTTAGAAAACACTGTGATGGTCACAGCCGCTTCCTCGCTTTCATGCTTGTCAGATTTGAAACATTAATGTTTTCAATGTGAACAGCTTATTATTGTCATGGCTGTTTTGTGTTATTTCACAGAGCTGGTTTTCTTTGTACCCTTGTATGGCATAGGCCTGAATTTACTGGTTTCCAAGTTATTCCCTTTATCAAACTACTCATATTTATTGATGAAATCTTAGGAAAAGCAGAGAAGCAAAAAGAACAAGAATAATATAATCCTACCTACAGGTGAGTGTTCCTAGTCAGTTGTTAAATAATATCCTTGATGTGCAATCATTCTCTTATTTCATAAACTGTAAGTATGCATTGATGAGTTATGTATATAATGGAATTGTGTATGTATATTATTCATTGAGATGGTTTTAAGGACTTTTAGTCGTCATTGGCACCATTTCTATTCACAATCATCATAATGACTGTTAATGCCTGTACAGAGCTGTAGCTCATGCTTTTTTAGTTCTGATTTAGCTAAAATTCTATCACTGGAAATTACTTAGCATTTTTGCTATCATTAATATGCATGTATGTTTTAATTATCATATTTTAAATTCATTGTCTTCTTTCTAGTTAACACATTTAAACTTTTTAATTGCCAAAACATCTAGGTATGTTTTTGTGGGGTTTTGTTTGTTTGTTTGTTTTTTAATGTAATGTTAAACCCCTTTGTAAGCCTTGGACTTTAACTAAATCTGTTTTCCCCAAATCCAAGGCTTTTATCTCCTGATCCTGTATGATATGCAGGAATAAATTCAGGTATTTTCATTTCTCTTTTTTCCTTAGCAAACCATCTTCTCTGGGGCAAAGTTTAAGTGCACTTACTTGGGAGTATAGTTTCTGTGCCATTTCTCTGATCTTTGAATCAAACCATCATTGTTAAAACAGTGAAGTGTCTGGAAATGCAGAACAATGGGGAGGTTTTTTTTTTTCCCATGGGATTACGAAGAAACTCTTCAAATAATTTTAATCTTGTGCAACAAATATTGATTCAATGACTTCTGTGTGCTCAGTACCATTTGCTGTAGGAACAGGCATGGGTTTGTCCTACAAAGCCTGACAACTTGATTAGGCAGAAAACTAGGCAAGCGATCCTAGAAATTACTAATGAGTTTCATCAATGCCAAAGCCTCAGTAACAGCTGAAGATATGGACAGAGAAGTGTATATCCAAAGAGGAGATGGAGCCCAGGAGGCAATGAGGACCTCAGGTGCCCCCTGCTAGCCAGGCCAGAAAGTGTAGTCCTGTCAGGGCATGACCCAGACACTGGACACTGGTCTTTAGACATGAAGTTTGAAAGTTCAGTGCTCAACTGTCACTAGAAATAACTCTGTAGTCATTTTCTTCTTGGAAGCTGAGAAACTATGTCTAAGTAATAATGAATCATGCCAGAAGACAGGGCACTGAAAGTCTTCTCTCTCATTCATAGGCAGTATCTATAGCACACCATCAGTAAGGCACAATTTTGCATATGGTACATTGTCTGGATGAACGTAAGGAGTGAGGAAAAAAAAAAGCTTTTAAAAGAGTGGAACCAAATAGGTCTCAGAAACCCAGACATGGGGTTTATGTGGAAGCTTAATTAAAGGCTATGCACAGGGTAATGAGTAGATAAAGCATAGCTCTGATCACAATTTTTAAGATTCATCCAGCTGCACGAAGGGTCTAGAAGGCCAGGATAGCAACCTCAGGACCCATGAAGAATCTGTCACAGTACTTAGTGCATTAGGCAGAAAGAGTGCCAGAAAGGACTTTTATCAGTTCAAAACAATGTTTAAAACTAGTGTTCTGTTATGGTATAATGAACATGTGAACTATACCGGCTTAATTTTTGTACAGTTGGCAATTGTATATACATGGTTATCACAACTAGTACAAGAACATCCCTGTCACTTCCAACATTTCATTCCCCTAAGGAAGCCCCTATCCAACTCTCCCTCCCTTTCCTGTGGACAGCCACCCACATACTTTCTATCTGTGCAGCCTCAGATGCTTTCTAGAGCTCACACACAAAGACTCTCATGCCTAGTTGCTTTCACTGAACTTAATTACCCTGACATTCAGTCCTACTGTTGAACTTGTTTATGTGTTAGTGTGTTTGTATATTTCTCTCTGCCTCTGTCTCTGTCTCACTCTTTCTCGTGTGTGTGTGTGTGTGTGTGTGTGTGTGTGTGTGTGTGTATTACCCATGGAGGCCAAAAGACAGTGTCAGATCTTCTTGGAGCTAAAGTTACAGCAGTGTGAGCCTCTGCTGGAATGAATTTGGGCCTTGTGGAAAAGCAACAAGTGCTAGTAAATGCTGAGCCAACTCTCCAGCACTTTTTACTGCATTGTCATGTTGTTCACAGATGTTGGCTATTACAAATAAAACTGCTACGCATAAGTATGTTCATGTCTTCTAAAGACATAAATTTCATTTGCACTGTTTAAGTACCTGGAGGCAGAATGACAAAATCATCCAGGATCCATCATTTTCACATGTTAAGTGAAGTGTGGATCATTTTATACTACTGGGATATTAGTAGTAGTTTAAATGTAATTAAATATACTGTGATGTATGCAGGTAATAAAAATTGTGAAGCCTTTTAATAATGACGAATATGAACTTACATTTATGGCACAAAGATAACCACAGTATAAGCAAAAGCAGGTTGTAGAATGCTGTAAATACACTCACCAAAATCTTAGTGGCATTTACACACATTCATTTATTTAGTTAGCTTTGTAAGGTATTTGGATGTAGTTTTAATTACTATTTAATTTGTTTTCATAATTGGTAAAATATTTTATAACTTCCCCCTTAAGTAATTATAACTATCCTGATCTCAGAAGTTATATAGGGAACTGGAGGCAAGTTCAACTAAATAGCTACTGGGTAACTGAGCAGCTTTTACAGGGTAGGAATTATGGAGTAAGATGCAAACCATAATCATTTTCTTTTTGCTTTTTAAATTAAATTTTAAACATTAACTACATATTTTTTTTCCTGAAAGAGAAGAATGTTTTGTTTTTTCTTTTAGTATACAGGAAGAAACAAGTAGGAATCCATGTTAATAATAGCTTGATTATTTCCAACTCAAATGTCACTAAAGTAACCATTGATGTATAAACTTATGCAGATCTATGCAAACAATTATTTAAATTTGAAGAGGAAGGAAGGGGTACTTGAGAATGGCAATATTTGCTAGACTGTTATTATGTCAGGAGGGCTTCTTGGTATAAGGCCACCAAAATGAGAAATGAAGGACACAGAGCTTTGAGAGGACCCAGTTAGTCTTAGTAGGAGGATATTGGGAAGCTCAAGGTTAACCTAATGTAATAACAAGCAATCTGAAGTACTTTATTGTCTCCTAAACATCCACATGCATTAGCTGCCTTATGCTTGGGAAACCCAATGAGGACCAGGAAAAGAATTTCAGTTTAATCTCCATTTAATAAATAAAATGAGTAAGATTCATAGAAGTTAAATAACTGACAACAAATATTAGCACAACTCTTTCAAGATTTACAGCGGGCATTCTTACACATTTTCTCATTTAATCCTCACAAGCAGAGCTTTTGTCTGTCCTATTTTTCAGAGAAAGAAATGGAGCGGCATTAGTTTAAGAAACATAGATGAAGACAGCATACATGAGGTCGACCATCTGGGTTCTGGTGCCAGAGTTACTTAATCTGTTCTGTAATTGTGACATACCTGTAAGCACCATGTGTGTGAAGCAGACCCTGGATTTTACTTTCTGCCTTAAGTCTTACTTATAATACCTGGCCAGCTGAGTGTGAATCCACACTTCTTCTAATTATTGCCTTAGTAAAGTAGAAAGCTGAAAATGTTGATAGCTCCGTCTCTATCTCTGTCTGTCTCTCTGTCTCTCTCTGTCTCTCTCTGTCTCTCTCTCTCTCTCTCTCTCTCTCTCTCTCTGTGTGTGTGTGTGTGTATGTGTGTGTGTGTGTATGTGTGTGTGTGTGCTTGAATGGTAAAGGCCTAACAATTATTTTCACACTCAAGGGGCTTTGGTATACTGACATGATGATACAGAATATTAGTCTATACAGTCTAGGACTCCTGTTCCTTGTGACAGTATCTTATGCCAAGAAGTAAAGCGCTCATTGTTAGAATACAAAGATGTACCAATTAGCTCCCAGCTCTGAGTCCATTATTTTTTGCTGCTCAAGGTTAACTTCTCAATCATTATCCCATTAAAAATATTTGCTCCTTCAGCATACACACACACACACACACACACACACACACACACACACACACGCGCGCGCGCACACACACACACACATGCACACCTAATGCCTTACTTTCTCATCGCTCTACATTGGCAAGCTGGAGAATCATTGTCATGGTATGGTAGTATTGCATATAGAGAGTAAAATGATTAACTCAATATAAAGTCTTTGGTAATACCATTCTTATTTGTAGTTAACCTTAAGTAATTAAAGACAAGAAATCTCTACTATTAAACTGATAATCCACTAAATTATTGCCTAAGGAAGGTCACATAAGTGGAAGCTTACACAGGGCCCATGGTGGATATTTTGTTTGTTTGTTTGTTTTTCTTGAAAATAAGAAGGCAAGTGAATGTCCTTGGGAGTTTACTCTCCCAATGTCATGATTCTTGGCTGCACTCAATCTAGTTGATCTGAAGGTTACTGACTGGGACTTCCTGGTCTTCTGGCCATAAGCAAGAATACCTTTGATTCTTTTGTATCACCCTTCTTCGAAAAATCGAAAAGGACTTCTTTCAGAAGTTTAAAATTCATTTAATTGCATAGCTGTGCTTTTCAGAGACAAGGATGCCAAATGAAGAAGGAGACATTTGGGACAATGTCTCGGAGCACAGCCTTTTACTCTGCCAAACTGAATAATGCTGGAAGCAACAGCATCTTCATTCTAGCAGTTGAGGTCACATCCACAGTGCATGCCTCATTACTGCTTCTAAAGCTGCCCATTGAGCTTTCCTAACCAGAGACTTGGATTTTTTAAAGATGACTGGAGGAAAATAACTTGTTCTGATAAAGGCAGGATATTTATAGGCATATGCAGGCAGAAGCAGAAAGGTCTAAGGAACAGCTCTGGGATGTTATAAGTAAGAGGATTGCGTGTACAGTCTGTCTCTCAGTGTTTAGCCTGTTAGGAAACCTTCCAAGGATCTATCCCTTGGGTAGTGTGGTGTAGACTTGGGGAGGCAGTGCCGTGCTTGCCACCAGTCAGAGTACCCAGGCCACACAGACTTTTACTCTATTATAATATTGGGTGCATGCTGACCTTGGTGGATGGATGATCCTAAGTCCCGTCCATCACCTTCAGTTTTCTCAGCATTCCTTCCCTTTCCTGTCTCTTGTCTTTCTCTCCCCTCCATCTGCCTCTTCCTTTCCTCCCTTCTTATTTCACCCTGAGCTAGCAAGAACCAGAGGGAGTGAAAGTGTTAGGGTTTTGCACATTGCTTCCCTACCTGAAGCAACACCATAGAAATTAACTAGACCAATCCTGGCAGGATGTCCTCCTCCAAGGACTGCCTGAGTGCTTTGCATCAATTCTCACTTTGCCTTGGGGAGGGGAAGAGGAGCAGAATGATATTTTCTATCTTTGAAGTACACAGAGAGAGGAGCTGATAGGAAGAGCCAGGACATATGTTGAGTCAGGAAGAACCCCAAGTTGTACTCAGTCTCTCCAGTGCTCTCCAGTGCTGGCCTGTTCTTCACAGAAGAAGCTAATGGGGTGCTAAACAGGAAGTAGAGGCTGCTCCCTTGAAGTGGCATAGAACTCTCCTTAGGTATTTGTGAAGGTGTTGGAAGAATGACAGTGGATATAAGCTATGAAGAAATGCCAAGAAATTAACTAGTTCTTTTCCTTCACAGAGTTTGAATTTGAACCATTCCTTACTGTACTCTCACTTGCCTCAGTCAAGCCTTTAAGGGTTTTAGTGAAGGTGAATGAATGGGCCACCATCTCTTATTTTCATTGTCTGCCTTCATCTAGTTAACCAAAGAGGTTTCATCTTCAAAGACTTAGTACTTGATGTAGATGCCGACCTGATTGGAGTTCCTTTCCAATACAGAGTGAGTCAAAGGCCTTCTGAATATGGATGGGTCATCTTGTCCTCAGTTTCTGTCGATGCAATGCTAAGTTGGGAATCTGTGGCGGGGGGTGGGGGAGTGGGAGCATTGAGAAACATACATGCTGTCTTTAACTATGTGTGTAAGGAGCCAGACTCCTGTTTTTGAAAGCCACTTAAAGTCGTCTAGTAGAGATGACAAAGGGGCCACTGGGCTTAGCCCCTTCAGTCCACCTTATTGCACCATGGACCTGGTTGCCTCCTCCTGAGGGGGCAGTGAGTGGAATCTTGAACAGGACCACTGCTTTGTGCTCATGTTTTCAAAGTGGCTTTTACTTTGTCATGTGCTGCGGTGGAGGTGGCCTCAGCATTGTTGTTCTTGAAACTGGACAGGATGAACATGGCAACCAAATGTGCTGTTGCTACTGCTAAGGAGTATGAACTTTATTCTTTTATTGCCCTCAAGGAGGAAGTTAATTTTATTCCATGTTATTCTGTTCACTTGAGCTGGGAGGGGTAATACTTTTGCAGAGACATTTCTGAGTCCTTGGCTTCTACCTCAGGCCTCTGCTCCTCTATCCCATGCAGGGTTAGTTCTGGGGAGGCAGGGAAAGAAGACCTGTTTTCCTTTGACATCTAGTCTTTGTTTTGCCATTTTTAAATTTAAGTTCTTTAGATACATGGAATTCTTTCCTTCCCATTGTTAGGAAAAATAATGGCCCAGGACCCCCAAGACCAAGATCTCAGCACAAAGGAGATTTATTTGCACCAGAATGACAGAGGACAGGGGATAAGAGACAAAGACAGGAGATAGAAGATGAAGCTGAAGGGGAAGGGAACAAGGGAGAGAGATGAGGCTTATTTTTGTGCAGGTATTGGGGGATGGGCGAGTAGGGGAGTGAGACAACAAAGGACTGCCCTTGTTGGGAGCTTAATGTTAACTGGGCATGTTAACTAGGTGAGCTAAAGAGAGTTTTGATTGTGGCTAAATACTTTATAGCTGGACCTTGGTAGTCAGCCTCAGGAGGAAGTGGCCAAATAAGGGAATACAGCTTGGTGGCTATTTTCAGGAATGTAATCCAATGAGTTTTGGCAAGGGAGAGGGAACTGGGGAGAAGGGGAAGAAGGGCAAGGTCTGCCAGAGCCATGCTCCTTGCACCACACTCATAGGGAAGGGTTGAAGAGCTCAGTTTTACCTCAATCCATACTGCCCTTCTTTTCTGACCCCCTTTTTAAAAAAATGGTTGACACTCCCCTGCTCAGGGGCTCTAAGTCATGTGCTGTATATTCTCACAGGCTCACCTCCCACGCCTTTAGCAACAGCCACAAGTTGGGTGCTCATCATTAATTACCACAGTCTCCTTCAGGATCAGTATTTATAAACTGATTTACTTGTTTTTTTATTCTCTCTGACCAATAATTTGTATGGTGAAACATTTATTGAAAAAGGAAGGAAGGGGGCGATGGTAAATCTTCTTGTTCATCCTGCTAAATGAAATGTTACAAAGGAAAAGAAAATGGAGTACAAAGAAGGCACTGACTGTGGCCTGTAGAATTCATTCCATCCCTTGCTCATAGGGCCCTTTGTTTGAAACAAGATGTCTCAAGGATTGACTAAGAAGCAGGCTCCCATCACTGGCCATCAGATTTACTGATACCTTGATACTTCATTTTCCAGCCTCCAGAACTGTGAGGGATGAATGGTTGTAGTTCCAGCCCCTGCATCTGTGGTAGTTTGGAATAACAACACATAGCCTGTTTTGGCCAATGAGATGTAAGAGGGAGTTGGTTTCCAAGAAAGGCTTCCTGTAGCAGAAGGAATGCTCAGATGCTACGAAATGAAATTCTCCTGCCTGGATGTCAGCAGCCACACTATGACTAAGATGACTAGCAATGCTTTTAGGGTGAGCGACAGAGCAAGAAGACTGAGACTAGACAGCAGATAGCACTACCAACTTTTCCTAATGAGAAAAGGAAAATCTCCATTTGTTTAATCCATCAACACGCATGATGTAAGCTATCTATTCCTGATTCCCATCACATTCTGAAATGCTAATAACTAAAGGTTACAGGGTTATGAAGAAGAGTAGGGTCTTAGGAAAGTAAGCAGGTCATGAAGGTGAGACCATCATGAATGGGACCAAAATCTTCATAAGGGGAAATGGGAGACATGTAGCTTCTCTTTACCATGGGAGGATACAATGGAGATGACCATCTGCAAACTAGGAAGCAGGCTCCAATTGAATGAGCATAAGATTTGCTGGTGTTTTGATTTTGTTACTGGATATTGCTGTCTTCAAAGTTGTGACAGATGAATGTTTATTGTTCAACCTCCTGAATCTCTGGTACTTTGTTCTAGTAGCACAACTAAGACAAGAAGTTAATCCTTTACCTCCAAAGTACCTACCCTGGCTTGGTGTTTGCTGCAGCATGACAGGAGGTTATGGTAGCCTACTCTGATCTTTATGTGATGCTAGGGTGATCTTGGTGTGATCCTGATACAATTCTGATGTGAACCTGGTATGATCTTGGTATATTCCTCATAGGATTCTAGTGCAGACGTGATGTGAACCTGAAATTCTGATGTGAGCTTGGTTTGATTCTGATGTGATCTTGATGCAATCCTGATGGGATTCTTGAGTAGATTAATGTCGTTTTCCTGATTTTGCTTCTAAGCACTTGGAGTAGTTGCATGGAGTCATTCCCAGGGACTGAGTATGTAAGTGAATTCATGTGGGTGTGTGCAGGGGGAATAGAGGAATAGGCATGGTGATGAAGAGAAAGACGTCAAGTCATGGAAAGTGTGCCAAAATCAAAGAATTGAAAGACTGTAGCATCTTCATCTCAGTTCCATCAATTCTATTTCCTAAAGTTCACAAGACTCCTTTCACTGACAGATGCTTCTCCCTTTTAGGAGCTCCAGTCTAATTTACTTGCTCCATAAAAATTCAGAGTCTCTCCTATGTGCCAGGCCTCATAAGGAATTCGGAAATAAAGATTAAAAACAAGGTCTAAAGCTTATTTTCATGCATGTATATTATTTTATAGTATGCAACTTACAGAATTACATTTGCTATTTAAAGCAGTATTGTAAAATGAGTTGTTTTTACTATATATTTTATTATTTTGTAGATAGAGAACTAAAGCTTAAGTTCAGTGCTTTCCCCAAGAATATATAACTAATCAATTTTGGAGTTAAGATTTGTATACAAATACAGTCTCTTTGATTTCTACAAAGTGAAATATTGACTGCTGTCTTTTAAAGACTCTCAGTCTGATGGGAACTACAGAAGATAAAAGAAGAGACCTGGATTATTGCTAACTATTGTTTATTTATGTATGGAGGGTAGCCTTAGCTTTTTAATTTGAGAAATGGAAACATTAGTATATGCCTGATGAGTCAGAATTTAGTGGCTATTTAATACATGGGAGTTGACAGGATAGGTAATCTGTGAATGTGTATGTATGCATACATGTATCTGATAGACATGTGAATGACAGAAAGGAGATATGATCCCCCTGTTTGCTATTTACAAAGGACTGAAGTTGGCCAAGAGAAGTTTCTGAAGCCCCAAGGAAAAGTGATAAGAATTTCACATAAAGGGGATATTTTAGCTGGAACTTAAAAGTTACTAGGAGACAGTAGGCAGGGGAATGGAAATAGATGTGGAGAGTGGCCTTCTGTACTGAGTTACCTGTGTGTGAAGACAGAAGTGCTTTGCAGTACCAGGTGCTACAATAGTCACGACCTCCAGTGTGGTCATGCCAGCTGCAAGGGGAAAGGGATGGGTGAAGGGAGTGACACTCAAAACGTGAGTGTAGGACAGGGGAAAGATTCTGAGTTCCAGGAAACCATATAACCTGGAAGCTAACACTCCCTTAAGGACCTTCCAGGTGGCTCAGAACCCAGCTCATCAGCATCATCATGCTTGCACATGGTCAGAATGACCTTCCTGGTAACATTGATGGTCGGATAAGGAGGGTGACTGCCTTCTGTCAGTGCCCCTTCCCCTGCCATGGCTCCAAGCATAGCCTATCTGCTTGAAATGCTCTTTCCCATACGTGTGTAAGAATTCACCCATAAGAACAAGCTTGAGTCATTGCATCTCCCTATCACAAAAGCATTTCTTCAGGAAGAAATAGCCCTAATGGACATCTCTATTACAGTAATAACCAAAGGCATTGCTTTCAGGCAGTATTAGGAGGCAAGAAGGAGACAGCTGATAATCTATGTTTTTTTTTTAAAGGTGTGTGTGGGGGGGAGGGTCATAATCGTAAGGAGGCTTTATCTTAAGCAGGTAAGCCTGGGTTCCTGTAGCTTCACAGTGAGAGGTCTCTATATGTCATCTAATTTTCCGGAACCCTTGGACATTCATGATAGTTTTGTGAAGCCTTTTTACATTATCATATACTGTTCAACCCAGGAAGCTTCCTAAAGTAAGTGTAGGGCTGCTACCTGACCTCTCTTGGAGAAGCCAAGTGGAATCCCAGGCTAAGGAACACGGCAGGGTTTCCTGTAGGCCAAGGTTCTTTTAGTCCTTTCCTGGCTCTGTAGAAATCTCAAGTCTCTGATTACTTCAAAAAGCAATTGACCTGCCCCATGGTCCTTTAGCAGTTCTTCTACAGGACAGGGATTTGCCTATTCTTGCTGTATATAAAAGGCCCAAAGTGCTTTTCTTGATCTCCCCCAAGCAATGAAGGAGCTTTGCTGAACAAAAATTGAGTCTTACATATACAGACTCAATTTACCTCAGTTTACCAGGGCTGTGTCCTAATAAACCCTCTGCAAATGAAAATACTGTTATATTCAAAACACATTTGGAATACCTAACATATGGATGCTATAGATCAGGATCAGACATGGAAGAACATGCTTTCTCTCTACCTTTGTCTATATAATCTGGTTGTCAAAACTATTGCCATATTTTTGCCCTCTTCTACCCTTGTTACGAGAAGTGATTTTTTGCTTTACGAATCATTCTGTGGTGAGAAGAAAGAGATTAAGATGGCTTTGGAGTGGAACACAGTCTCCATTGGTTTACTTTACCTAGGAGCTTCTGTTTTGGTGTCACTGAGCCTAGTCTGTGTTTAGGGTTTATAATTATTCTAGCCTAGTGTTTATTCTTTCACTTGCTTTGTACATGTGCCACCCAACTGCTCTACCCAGTTCTTTTATATATCTGCACACACACACACACACACACACACACACACACACATTTTGAGATAAAGTCTTTTTAAATTACTCAGGAAGGCCTTGAAGGCACTCTATAGCTCAGACAGGCATTGAATTTGTGATCCTCCTTCCTCATCTGGGATTACACTTAAGTAATTGGGATTCTAGGTCAATGTGTGCTTGGGAGAACATTGGCATCTAAAGGACTAGGGTCTGATTTTTGCTGCTCTCATTGCAACCAGTTCAATCTTAGGAGCTTAGTTAAGGTATCGAATCTTCCTTATCATCTTCTGTGAGACAGACATGAAGACTTAAATATTAAATGAGAGTTACTCTGCAGTGCTGGACACACGGATGATACATTAACATTAGCTGATATCACGACTAGTCTGACATTGTCAGCAGTTCTATGCTGGGGTTTGTAACTTTAAAGAAGACATGGCTGGATTTGTACAGAGAGGCCTAATGAATGTGAATAGCCATGCAGAAGATACTCTTCCGGGGAAGAATATCAGTTTCTGTGTCTCCTTTCAGCATACATTAGCATAGACCTTGGAAGGGAAATGGAGGAGGAGCTGAGAAAGCGGCAGTGAGGAGTTTAAGAGCCTGGGCAGTGGAGACTTCTAACATAGGCGCATAGAATTTATTCCCTTAGGAAAGAGCACACAAATAAAACTTTAAATTAAGAAAGAAGGTGATCAGAGGTGTATGTGATGACCCTAAATTATAGTTTCTTTAGGAATTCTGATAGCTCCCATGTATCAGAATCAACTCCAATGGTCTTCTCAGGGCCTACCAAGCCTCATCTCCACTACTTACAAACCTGTCTGATGGGCTTCCCACTTTCATAAACCCATCAAATCTTTGCTTCCAGCTGGTTTCCGATAGTTGTTCTCTGTGTTATGATACGGATGGTGATGTGGTTGTAGGTAAAGGTAAGCCCCAGTGAATTCTGGGTTCATGGTGGCTCTTGCCTTGGCACACGTGATAGGAGGGGTAAAGGTGGGCACCAGTTCAGGGCCTTTGGAGTGACCTGTAGCTGGCACAGAGGGAGAGGAGGGGTCTGGAGAAGTTGAGTTAGTAGGTTCTGGGACCTGGTGAGAAAGAGAAACTGAGGAAGCAGTTTGGGTTTTTGCAGGCACGGCAGCTGGTTTGTAGCGAATGGGAGGTGGCTTGTCAGTGGGATCAAAGGTAGTATCATCTAGTGGAAGGTGGGTAGGTTTCATGTTTAAGAGAAGCTGGGTTGGGGGACACGAAGAGCAGAGGGAGTGTTTGGAGTGGAGATAGATGAAAGCTTGAACATATAAAACCTCATTCCATTTACCGAATTGCTGACAATATGTATTAAGATCCCTTAAAACGATCGGGTCTAGAGTGCCATTAGGTGGCCATTTGGAATTATTATCTAGTGAGTATTGAATCCAGACCTTATTGCAGAGGCTTATCAGTTTTGAGTGCCTCAAATTGGGTGTTAGTTTCAGAGACTTGAGATTTTCCAGGAGACATCCCAGTGGGGTGCCTGGAGGTATGGTCAAAGACAAGTTAGCGCCCATCGGGTCAAAGGGATAGCTGCTAAATAATCTGAACCAACGTCCTGGAGGACTATTAACAACGGTTATGGCCAAGCTAGAAATTCAGGTCGTCATAAGAAAGTCTAGAAAAGGCCCTGCGACATTCTCCGGGAATGTCAGGAAAGCACCCAACCTGGTTCAGGATTTTCTGCCGCTGCGAGAGCTAAAAAAGGGGATCTGGGTTTCTTCCTAGTGAGGGAGTCACCCGAGGGCCTAAAGTCCTAACACGAATGTTAGCCAGGCGTCGTATGGACTGGGCATTGGAAGCCAACACTTAGTACAAAAGAGGCTGGCCAGGCCTTCTCTGGGCTAAGGTTCCCTCCGGTCAACAGGAGAAAACTTCTTACCAATTAATATAGCCGGTGTGTGTTTGCGGGAATTTGCAATCTAGTAGTCAGGAATGTGGAACCGTTTGGTCGGTTAGCCAGGAGGCAATTTCACGTGCTAGGCCTTAGGGCACAGCTCACGTGGTAGAAGCCTGTAAGTCTTGAAGCTTCAGCAGTGGCAGCAGAGATGGTCTGCGCAGCAGTGGAAATCCACGTGTTGGATGACAGCAGGTGCTAGCAGATGGAGTCTGGGCAATGTAGGAGTAGCTGCAGGCGGTGATGGCGGTGGCGTCGGTTCTGGGCGGCAGCAGCGCCTTCTGGACCACGCCAGATGGTGACCGCTGGTCACCTGGGTTCGCAGAGGCTGCAGGCAGTGTTCCAGGGTTATATGTTATAACCGGCAGGCGATTGTGGCAGCAGAGAGACCACACCAGGCCAAACAAAACAGTTCCATGTGGGGTTTATGGGGCAGCGAAAGGACAAAGGTGTGGCGGCAGAAAGAAAGAGGGGAAGAAAGAGAGAGAGGGAGGCGCTACTCCTATATATATATGGATGATGACGTGGTCGTAGGTAAAGGTGAGCCCAGTGAACTCTGGGTACATTGTGGTTGTTGCCTTGGCAACAGGCCTATAGGTTATACTGTCGCCTATGTGATGTCACAGGTGTAGGAGGTCCCGATACCAACACTCTGTCCTTGGGACTTCAGTAAAATGCCAGTCATCTAGTTAGTCTATCACTGAGGCTGCTCTCCTTGTTAACAATGTTCTGCTCACCAATCTACATATCTCACTTGGCTTCATGGTCTGTATTCCATGCAGGCTGGAATACTGTTTACCTTGCTGCCTCAACCAGAGGCATGAGAAAAGAACATTTAAGATTTTCCAGCCTCCAGAGCAGGGTTAGCACACAGTAGGGGTGTAGCTATTACTGAGCAATGGACTCATCTAGATAATGACTACAGGCTGGTTTCTCAGCACAGGTGAGAGACAGGGAGGCCCTTAGCCAAGGCAGAGTGCAAATGGATCGCATCCAGAACTATGGTTCCTGACATATCACTTTAATCTCCTTGAGTCCTGTTGTGAAATGCTGAGAGTATAGGGTAGGTAGGGTCCTCACAGAGTGCTCAGCACTGAGACCAGACCATCAAGGTGGTGTGATAAAAGAAAAGAAAAAGCATAAGAGATTGGCCAACCATAGAGCATCACGGAGTATGCTTAGAAAAGAATGCAGCAGGCATTTCTACCAATTTC
This sequence comes from Tokudaia tokunoshimensis, assembly GCA_036184795.1. NCBI lineage: Eukaryota > Metazoa > Chordata > Mammalia > Rodentia > Muridae > Tokudaia > Tokudaia tokunoshimensis. Next base: position 27,860,408 of record BTHU01000008.1, read on the forward strand.
ACATTAATTAAACTACTTGAGAGCTGGGGAAAGAAAAGGACAATCTCTTTCCCTCTGGGATGACTGTGAAACCAAGCTGCAGCTAGAAGAGGTGAGAATCTGGGAGAAAAGCCAAAAAGAGGGGAGGGACCTTTCATCTTCCTGTCTGTGGTGTGTAGTGGGTGTGGAAGTCTCCCTTATCATTGGCAGAGGAAGGCTAGGGAGTGAGTCAAGAGGAAATGTTTGAGTTTATTTCTGATTTTGATTGTTGCTTATAGAGGAATCGAGGAGACTTGAGTGTGTTTCTAGTCTGAGAGTGAGAGGGTTACATGAAAAGAAGAGAGGATAAACGCTCTTGATTTGATAGAAGACCACAAACAGGGAGAAGTGGGATCAAGAGCTGAGTATTGATCTTTGGAAAAGGAGGAGGAGGGAAATGTTTCCTCAGATTTATAGCAGAATAATTTAAGCTATGGGACCTCTCTCTCTCTCTCTCTCTCTCTCTCTCTCTCTCTCTCTCTCTCTCTCTCACACACACACACACACACTCACTCACACACACACACACACACACACACACACACTCACACACACACAGATATTTTTGCATATGACTGTTTAGAGGTAGAATGGGGATGGGATAAATGTTGTAATTATGTTATAATTTCAAAGAAAGATGGGCTCATTTTACTCTGGAGGAAAGGCTGTATTTCCTCATAAGATCTAAATCTTCTTGACAAATTAAAATGAGTGGACTTTAGAAGGTGAGGTTTGAAAAGCCCTATAAAGACCAGAAGACACATTCAATAATACCTTTAAGATGGGGTTTGTAAGACCTGTAAGAGTTACTCCCCATCCCCACACAGCCATTTCTAAAGAGCTGGCTTATTATCCGTGTTCAAAAGTCAGCCCTGGCACATGCTTCCCAAGTGTCACCTCCGTCCCTTATTGCCATCAAATCACCATCTGTATGAAGCTCAGTGACTGGGCAGAGGTACACAACTATTAAGAGGAATTGGATTTGAACCCAGGTCAAGCATCTGTCAATCTATCACACTCTTTCACAAGTAAACCATCCGAAATAGTTGTTTTTCTAACAGTGACCCTGCTTGAACAGGATAGTTATTAAGGTCTCCAAGACTGAGGGGGCTCTAACAGCTTCAGGGAGTGGCTCAGAAGTCTCTTCTAAACTAGACCTGGAAATAATTGAAATGTATAACCATGTTCAACATATCTGTGGATGGCATGAGCATCTCTGTCTTGATGGGAAATGCTGGTGTTCTAGCGTGTACAGAATCAGCTTTGAGGCTGGCAAGAGCTTGTCTAGATTTCTTCTACATTAAGTCCTTTGAAATGAGACTTCTGTCTGCCTTGCCCGTCCTGTGGATGGCCTATATGAACATGCTTTTATGGAAAGTCTGAGCCTGACCTGGATGAAGCTCTGAGGCCCAGAGTTAATGTATGCCCTGTCCCTGCCACACTTGTGACACTGAGAATTTGTAATCACAAACAAAACCTGGACAGATTCCATGCCAGCCATGACTTTAATTAAAGCTATTTAGAGGGGCTGAAGCTAATCTAAAGGTGAGTGCCAGTGGGTTTCTCAAGTCGAAAAGTGCTAGTTTGACAAGTAATGATAGTGCAGGGCTTAATTGGATCCCGTTAAACAAGGAGTAGCAAGAGAGATGAGCACAGGCTGATGGGACCCTGTGTCTGGTGGCAAAGGAAGACAGAGATGGGGCTAAGCTCTCATGGGAATGAGTGTTGTGAGGAGTGACTTAATCCATCTCTTCTGTTTGCATGTGAAATGAATGCTAATTGCAGCTCATCTCTAATAGGTTTAGGAATGTGACTGCTTGCAGCATTAACTGGAACATAAAACCACAAACCAGGATGCATCATAGGCCTAGAGTGCAATGGCAGTTCTCTGACTCAAACCTCACACTTTAAATATGCCAATGAGATTACTCAATAAGTAAATTTAGGAGAAGCAGTCATACAAATAGACTTCTAAAGAGTAATGAGAGATGCCAACATGATCCAAATTAGCTTGTGGCATTCCTAACTCCTTGGTTTTTCTTTCAAATATGTATTTTTCCTTATTCAGTGTCCCAACTCCTCTTCCTACTAACTTTGTGAAGCCCTCAGATTTGTCACTACACTTGAATGACATCTATAGTTACAATTGAGTGTCAGCTTGATTTTACTTCCCCTGGGCCTTGCTGCTACTACTAAAATAAGAGTTGGTTACTGTGGCCACTAGGGGCGTGGCTCTACTCTGAACAATCCAGGACTCGAGACTTGCTCACAAAAAGTGCATGTTTCTTTGACTTGAATTGGCCTATACTGAGTTCAATCAAAATTCATTTTAAATGGCTGAAGATGAACCCAATTGTCTTAGTTAAGATTACTGATACTGGGATGAAACACCATGACCAAAATCATCTTGGGGAGAAAAGGGTTTATTTCACTCACTGTTCCATGTAACAGCTCATCATCAATAGCAGTGAGGACAGGGACTCAAACAGGGCAGGAAACTGGAGGCCAGAACCTATGCAGAGGCCACGGAGGGGTGCCGTTTACTGGCTTGGCTCCTCATGGCTTGCACAGTTTGCATTCTTACAGAACCCGGGACCACCAGCCCAGGGGTGGCCCCACCCACAATGGGCTGGGCAGTTTCCCATCAATCACTAATTAAGAAAATGCCCTACACACTTGACTACAGCCTGATTGTATGGAAGCAGTTTTCTTCTCAATGGAAGCTTCCACCTCTATGATGACTCTAGCTCAAGTTGACATAAACCTAGCCAGCACATCATCTACGACTTTGTCTCAGCTACCATCTTGTTCTAAGCATGTCAGATGAAATTACTTCAAATCCAATTCCTATTGCTAAAAGTGACTATTGATATTACTTGTGCATCAGGGAGATTAAAAAACAGTGTACACCTCACAGCAAAGATCAATGACTCGGTATTTCCTCTGCATCATAGCCCCTTATCTGGTGAGCCCTGGTTGTACTCTCAATGATCTAGAAGTGTCTTCCCCCAACTGTGCACATTTGCATCATCCTTGAAGTGACTGTTTTGGCTCATGGATGATGTGAGCGGTGATTCCTGACTCTATGATTCCTTAGTTGATGCTGTCTGCTAAGCAGACTTGTATTAGGCCTCCACACATGTTGGGAAAATTGGTTAACTCTTAACAGTTACTGTGGAACTGAGAAACAGGAAATGCTGGACAGATGAGCTGCAACAGAGACCTCATTTCGTTCGGTCAATTAGAAAATGGACTGAGGCTTCCACATGTATTCCATGTGGGCAGCTGCTATTAGGCTTAATTGGAAAAATCATTGGCATTGACTCTGAGTTTGTAGAGCTGTTCAGAGTCACTTTGAGCTCTTAACCTTGTATTAAGTACTGATTACCTTTGTTCAGCAAGGTGAGCCTTATGACCTTTTCCTTGTAGGAAAATGGAGTCAAGAGATTGGTGAGATATTTGTGCAATTTAGCAGCTACTTACTTGCTTCTGACTTGACTCTGTCTTGCTCTTCTCTAGTCACACTTGGGATTCTTTCCTTATTTCTTCAAGAAACTCTACAATGCATTTAGTGGCTCACACCTTGGGAGGCTAAGGCAGGAAGATTACTGCAAATTGCGTGTCAGCCGGCATATATAGTAAGATTCGGACTCAGAAAAGCAAAAAATTTCTCGATTATCTACTTTTTTTTCTTACTTGTGTGAGAAGAACATTATTATATTATTATAATGTAACATTCTTCTCTGAATAGCAAGTCATTTTTATCACTGAGGCATTTACAAAGCTGGTTGCCTGAACTGTGTGTCTCTCATTCTCTAACAAGGTGTCTTGGTACCCCCAACCCACAGATTTTTACGTAGCAGAGAATGTTGACCTAGGCACAGCTTCAGCAGCAGCAGCAGCAGCTGTGGTCCTCATACCAGCACTCAGGAGACTGAGACAGGAGGACGGTTGTGAGTTTGTGAGATTGTAAGTTCAAGGGTAACCTGGGCTAGAGAGTAAGATTATATCTTGGATAAGAAAAAAGTGGAAAAGTAGAGGGAGAAATATGGTTACAGCCAATAATTTTCTCTACTCAATGAGCAGCTTCTGAAGCCCTGAAACTATTGAACACACATAAAATATCCGTATGGGAAGTGGCAGCTCTGTATTACTCTTAATTAATAAATTGTGAAGTTGGTACTTATTAAAGTTGATCAAAGTTAAAATGGCCTTTTGAGTATACAGATATTAGGTGGTCTATATTAGAATCCCAGGCAAGAAAGCTATAATATCTCTGTGACCCTATTATGCCTTTGAAATATAATGTTATATAACTAGTGAAAATTCAGTCTGCATTCGTTTTTCTTTTCTTCTTTTTTTCTTTAATGTCCAGTGCTACTGGCGGCACTGCCACACCCCACCGATCATTGTCACTACTCTCAATCACTACCATTCCCATTCACCAGCACCAGCATGACGTCCACCATCATGATCTGTATCACTATCAGTCACTATCATCACCATCAGCATATGATCTTGACCATTATCACTGCACTCACATCACCACCATCAATCACCATTATTACCTTCATCACCAACACCTCTAGCAGTGCCATCATTCATCTGGTAAGCAGCATCAACACAAACAGGAGGCCTATTCCTATTTACACTTTGGATCAACAGCCTCTTCATCCATAGGCATAAAGCTGGAATAGCAGGAAACCATAGCCAACTCAAACTTTGAAAGAAGCTCAGGCCTATAGAGTAAGGGAAGAAGAGACAGCATGCTGCTGTATAGTCTGTAGTAAGTGGTTGATAATATGATTCAGGATGTATTTGTATTCCTTTGGGAAAGAGCTATATAGGTATCGTTCCAATAACTATATCCATAGAAAAGGCAACGATGCTTTGGAAAGTGAGGAGGAGCAAGCTTCATACTTCAAATTTTGTTTGTTCTACATCCTCAAAGGTTTTCATCCCTGTAATTCCATAAGATACAGTCTGGGAAGAAGCTTGCATGGATGAGGGAAGGGGGCTGGAAGAAGTACACAAGCTTCTACCTGCCAAATGAGGGTCTCAGCAGTGGGACAATATTGTCAGAGCAGTGAGCTCACTGATTTCCTAGGAGAGAAGGGACCAAAGGATTTACACAATCTGATTCCTTCCAGTTTTCTGTTTTTGTACTCTCATCAGTATGGAGACTGAGCACTTAAGATACTTAGCCAAGGCAGCTGTTCCCTGCCATCCCTAAAGAGAACTGGCCAAAATGGGGCTTACCGTATAAATGATTCATCTGGATAGCATGTGATTATTGCATAGATCCCAATGAAGAAGACTGAGTACCCACCTTTGGAATTTTTGTTTTTTCTAAAGAAGCAGATATATAGACAGGACAGCTGATTGAAGAGACAGGCATAGTCGAGCACCTGCTGTGTCTTAGATACTTTTTAAGTATCTCATTTAATCTTCATGATAATGGGATACTAATATTGTCATTTAAGAAGTAAAACATTGAAGGCCAGAACATTTTTGACTGTTGTGCAGTGTGTCTTGGATATAGTCCTGGAGATTCAAAGATGAGTTCTCCTGATACCTTACTTGTGCTTGTTACTGTTGGGGTTGGAAATATAAATGGTGACCTTTCTCAGTCCTTCAACTCATGCTCCACTTAAATTCTGTGGAACCTCATACATTCATTCATCAACCCATTCACTCAATGATGTCTTGGTATCTCCTATTTAATATAGTGTAGTAAGCAGAAGAATATAGCAATAGCTGGATATGGTGGCACACACTTTTAATCTCAGTACATTGTAGGCAGAGGCAGGTAGATCTTTCCGAGTTTGAGGCCAGCCTGGTCTTCTGAGTGATTTCCAGGACTGCTAGGGCTACATAGAGAAATATTGCCTTGAAAACCAAAAAGCAAAACCCAAACAAAAAGGATAGATCAAGTAAGACAGAGTCTTTGTCCTAAAGAGTTCTCCTTTATGTTGATGTTAAAGGTATAATAAACATGAAAACTGAAAACATAGATATCTTCTGTCAAAAAAGGCAGTGATGTAAGCATCACTGGTGGTAGGTCTGAGACACTTCAGCTCAGCCATTCAGGGAAAGTTTATATGAGAAGACAATGGTGACCTCATCATTAAGGTTGAATATGCCTGATGGATGGGAAACCAGGGACAAAGTCATGGATATCATGAGTACTGGCTTCTTGAGCTTGTGACATTGTGACAATGTCAGGAAGGTTCACAAAATGAAGTTTATAAGTTGATATGGCTCCGATCTTTTGAGGCATTATAGACATAGTAAAAAATTTGGAGCTGTGTCTAAATGCAATAGTAAAGTACAGGCAGACTCAACCATTGAAGCGAAATGGTCTAAATGTGAAAGTAATCCTGGGTACTAGGAAATGAATAGACTGTAAGGGGCAGGGAGGGGACTTCAATAATCCATGGAAGAGAGTAGTGTAAACTAGGATGATAGCAACAATGATGCAGGAGATACACACACACACACACACACACACACACACACACACACAGTGGTTGTGGTGGTGTGGTAGCTGCTTGAAGGGAGTAAGAGGACCAGAGGAGGGAAAAGGGAAGACATGAGAGGGTAAGAGTGATGAATATAAACAAAGACCATGATAAACATGTATGAATCATCACAATGAAACCCATTATATGCTAATTTTTAAGATTAAAAATTATATGTAATTATATAAACTATATATAAATCAAATATATAAAATCATATATATATACACACATGTATATGTGTACATATGAGAGAACTGACCATAGAAAGCGCTGCCATATTCTTTGGGTTGAACAAAGATTCAAGATGATTCCTGGATTTTGGCCCATGGTGATGCAATTGGCTGGCTGTAGAGACAATTACTGAGATGGGAACATTGTAAGGAGGATGGATGTGTTTGGATGTTTGGAGACAAGGTGGCAGGCTCTAACTTTAGATGCAGCCATGGAGGGTTAAGTATTTCAATCTTAACTCGATGTAGGCAAGAAAAAGCATTGGGATGAGGATATAAATTTGGGAATAACCAAAACATAAACAGAATTTAAAGCCACAAGACTGCATAAGGCTGTCTCATACAGGGTCTGACAGAAGAAGTGAGGACAAAAGATGGAAATCCTTTCTAGGTCAGGAAGAGAATGGGGATACAGTTGCACAGAAAGGACCAACTCTAGCAAGCAAATAGGCAGTGGTTCTATGGAAGTCGGCAGAAGAACACAGTCAGACCCATATGTCTGTGCCTCTTGCAGCCTCATATTTAAATGTGCATTCAAATTATCTGGAAAGAAATTGTCACTGCACTAAGTAAGCTTAGGATTTTTTCTTGTCTCAATCCCTTAAACACTATAGCATAGTGGGTATACGTGTAGCATTTACCCGGTGTGAGGGATCACAGGCAGAAATGATTCACAGGAGGACTGTGTAGGCTACATGCAAATAGTACATTATTGTACATAGGTGACTTGATCATCTGCAGATTTTGGGTCCACAGCAGGTCCTGGACCAAAGCCCACAGATTCCAACAAGCACCTGTATTTCTTGTAAATGCTGCTGAGAAGAGAAACACAATGGGAAGATGAAATGACTTTTGGCAATTTTGTGAGATGGAGTAGCTGATGACCTCGATAAGAGCTGTTTTGTTGGGATGGATGGAGTTGAAAGCTCAATTGTGGTGGGTTCAGAAGGGATGTGAGGTGAGAGAGGGGAGAGATGGAGAGTATAGACAACGCTTTCCTCAATCTACTCCTAATTACACTTAGTCCTATACCACAAAAGCTAGATATTGACAAGACTGTGAAAGGCCATTTGCTGTTCCCAAAAATAACTGTGGCAAATGGGGGGGAAGGCCAATTTTGTGGTCCAGCTTTGTAACTCAGTCCACTTTTAAACAACTTTCATTATCAGGAAGTTATTGCTTCTATTGACCGGAGAAATGTAAACTTGTTTTCACTTTATGGAGCCAAAAGCATGCTAAGCTTCATTAGTATAGCACTCTGTGCTCTTATGGCTTCAGAGCCCCATCTTGCTACATTGGTCCATACTCACCTCTTCATAACTGATGTGCTATGTGAGCCCAGAGAGCACTCACTATGTGTGCTTGTTTGAATCATGGAGCCTGGCTTAGTATTATTTGGTGTTGCTCTAATACCTGAAACTGGATAATAAACAAAGAACATACATGATTTTGCTTGTTTGCTGTAGCTAAAAGTTAAAAACTGCATAGTATCAGCCTCTGACTAGGGTCTTCTAGCTACCTCACAGCGTGGGAAAATAGCATGGGGCAGCAGACAAGTTCAAAGCAGGCTAAACACATGGGTGGTTTAACTCCACAATGACCTGCTCTTGTGAGAACAGGTACTGGTACTATGGGGCTGTGTTAATCCTCCCAATGGTGGTGCTGTATGACCTAATTATCTTAAGAGCACCACCTCTAAAAGTTCAAGACACCTCAATATCCAGTGGTCTGGGGACCAAAGTTCTAGTACATAAGTCTTTACTTGCAAACCACACCCCAACCATGAAATCAGTATTTCCTTACCTAAGTTTGCTTACTCTTGAGTGTCTATGTGGAGAATGTGTTATTTCATGTCAAAACAGTAGTTTGGGAAATAAAATTTGATATTCTTTTCATCTACAGCCACTGTGACTTAACTCAACTCATATTTTGGTGAGGTAATAATAGTCCCAAGCTATTATTTGTTCGACCTTCACATCCTGACTCTCCAATTCTGGAAGGAAGATAAATGCTAATTTCTTTACAAATGCCTTGCTTTCTCACAGCTTACTGGTGTTCTCAACCTAAAGGGGAAAAAAGTCTGGATGATTCTTCATTAGAAGTATGCTATTAAAATTGTCAGTTTCTTGAAATACATGGTTGAAAAAAACCATCATTTTTCCCCGCACTGTGTGTTTCTCTAAACTATAGACCTGTCACCAGGCAGTGTTCTCACATGTGGGTACAGAGAAACTGTGGGAAGATCCAAGTGGCACTTAAATTACATTCTCCCTTTGATTCTGAAGACATTTAGTGCCATTTAGCAGAATTCCAGTGCAGTTGGTTCCACAGAAGAGGGGGCTGTCCTTTCAGAAGAGCCAGTGCTGTGGTGACTGAGGAAAAGAAATCAAGCCACCAGAACAGAAGGGCTGGCTTTTCTATCAAGGTCCTCTTGGAACTGAAAGAAGGAAGGCCTCCATGAGTCCACATGGTTGGTGATGCTGTTAACTGCTTTGCATATGCTTCAGTGTGGGGCAGACTGAGCAGCCCTTATTTGTCCAATCCCCTGTTTGGGTATCATGACATTTTTGGTAAGAAGTTATTTCTGCATATAATACGAGGGTAAGAGGAAAGGGGGGACACATTTCTTACAGAGGAAAACTTTCTTCCTGTCGGATAGTTTTGAAGAGAATGTTTTCTGTCCCTAAGTTCTTTTATTCTAACTACAGAGTATACCCCATTATTACTATCTGGAACCTAAAGGGCAGGTGGTAGGTGTTCTTCTTGTCTCAAACCTTAGCTAGAGAAAGAGCCTCCTCAATGGTGAGGGTGGATAGAGAGTGCCTAAAATCTGTAGGGAAGAATAGCATTTGTGGTTGTCTTGGTGAACAGACGCCAAAATTTGTGGAGATATAGGTCAGTATCATTGAAAAGGAAAGGCTCTCTGGAATTTCTTGGCCAGGCATCACTGTTCTTTTGCTGAGAATGGCAGTTCCACACAGATTAGAGCTATCCCAGAGCCCAGTCTTCATGTGTTCTGCTTGCCCTCCCTAAGGAACTGCATATAGAGATTTTTTTTTTCACCTACATCCCTGGATCAGGTACTGTACTGACTGCTTTTATGTCAACCTGACACAAGCTAGAATCATCAGAGAAAAAGTCTCTATAAGACCAGACTGTACGCACACAAACCTGTAGGGCATTTTCTTAATTAGTGATTTATGGGGAAGAGCTCATCCCACTGTGGGTGGGGCCAACCCCCTAGCTGGGTTTTATAAGAAAAAAGGTTGAGCAAGCCAGAGGAACCAAGCCAGTAAGCAGCATCCCTCCATGGCCTCTGCATCACTTCCTGTCTCCAGGTTTCTGCTTTTATTGCTTTTGAAGATGAGCTGTTATATGGAACTGAGTGAAACAAACCCTTTCCTCTCCATCTTACTATTGGTCATGGTGTTTCCTCACAGCAGTAGTAACCCTGACTAAGACAGGCACCTTTCACAGCAATCGCCAAAGGATTCTCTCGTGACATTTAAAATAAAAGATGAATAGTCATACATGGCTATACAAAAAACTGGCAGTTTAAAGATAAATTTCCATAAAACAGCCATCACCTTCACAAGGTGAAGTCGACTCCATTACAGACTTGTGTGATCCGCAGACATAATGGTATTGATTTCTAATCCATAGTCAAAGGAACTGTAAAATGCCTGGCCAGATGTAGCTAAGAGAGTCCCCTTTGCCATTTTGTTACCCTCGGTCATCTTTGTTTGCGTTCACAACAGATTGGATGTACTGAGCAGTCACCACATGCAGGCCTTGCTCTGCAGCTCAAGACACAAGTATGAAGTGGGCACAAGGGATACTCTTTGGGATGTTAGTGAGATTTAAAGATGATCATGTTACTTGGAAAGGCAGCAGAGGAACTCAAGCACACAGCTCAGACACAAGCCCTATACCAGACAGGGGGGATAAAACCCCTGTTTACTTTTTTCCTCAGTTGTTGGTTCTGGTTCTTTCCCACTAAACCATGAGTATCATCGCCAGCTCTCTCTACAATAATACAGGTGAACAACTATAGGTTAAGTAGTGGCTGAGCTTCCCTAGTAGTGAACATTCCAACAGGGTTTGATTCAACATACACTTTCACTAGGACTTCTGTGTTATATGAAACCTAACCTGAAAATGCACCCAGATAAAGATTCAACATAGCCTATTTCTTTTCATTACTATTCTTATCAAATTCTGCTTCAGTCCATGAAGTCTTGTAACTTCATCATAGAGTTGTCCGCTCATCTGTCTGTACACGTCTCTTAACAGCATCAGCAGGGGAGACTGGCAGAATACCCCTGAGCTAAATGTCAGAGGAGACTCCTTCCTAAACACTTGCCCATGGTTACTACGTTTGACTATATAACCATTAGAACTCTTTCCATATTTATGAAAGCAATCTACTATCAACACTTAGCCAGCACCTGCTCCATGGAAGGCCTTGTACTAGGCACTGGCAGGATTCAATGATGAATTAGGCATGGTCCTTGCCCACAAGCAGCTCACAGATGAGATGTACTAGACAGGATTCAATTGACAACTGGGCTCTGGTGAATCAATGGCTCTCATTTGCAGTCGATCTTATTCATCACAATCATGGAACAGTTAGTGAATGGTCATTGAGCACACACATTCCATAACAGAGACTTTAGTCACAGTGACTAATCAAAGAAGACAAATTCTATGGCTCTTCCTGCCCCCAAGTCCTTTCTCCCTTCCTGAGAAAGAACTGCTTTAAAAAAAAAAAGCATTAATAGAAGACATCTATGACTGACTATTAGATAAAATGTAAGGGGGTACCATTTGTTTGTGTATCACCAAGTTTTATGTATCTACTTATAAAGGCAACCACTTGGAACACTTGTTTTCAGGGTTCCTTTCTGCCTTTCTTTTCAGTTCATCGCTGTCTTTTATGAATGATTGCATACACTAGATAATCCAGGTGACTGGAAAATTGTTCTCTTTTGCTTCACCCTGTTTTTTTTTTATTTTTTATGTCTTACCATCCTTTGCTCCTCTTAGTACACTGTGTAGAACTGTGAAATAATAGAGATATAGCTTCAGTTGTACCAGGTGCAGAAGATGTTGGCCAGCTGGATCTGAACTTTCCAAGTCAAGATAATCTCTGCTTATTTGGAGATGAAATTCAGAAGTCTCCTTGTGTTTTAATGCAGATGGGACCCTCAGCTGTTAGAAGCTCACATATTTCATCTGTATCCTCTGTATCTTGTTTCCTAAAGCCACATACATCTATAGACTCCTTGTTGCCACAGTAAATACAGGGTAAAATTCTCATAAAGGCCCTCGGATGTCTCATATTGGATTACTACTATTGATACAAGTCCACTTTTGGTTTGAGTGGCCAAAATATCAATGAGAAATAATCTTGAACTTACACTCTTTCTTCTCTGTGACTAAGGAAATGTCTTCCATGTTGGTCATCTTCACAGAAATATCTTTATAATCATTGTATGTCAAAGCTAACAAAGTCCTGCTGCCAGGTAAAGTACTGTAGCTTTGCTACCTGGAGGGCCAGTGAACAAGGAACTGCTATGGAGAAGTATAGAAGAGAGAATTGACTCTCTGGGCACTGGTGCCTTCTGAGATGCCTATATCAGAAATAAATGCACAAATCCAAGAGTATGTTCTCAAGAGCAAACAACAAAATGGTATAATCGATAAATTCCCCAGCAACAAAGAGCAAATAAAAACAGCTTTGTGTTTAACCTAAAGCAAAAATTTTAATTGAGTTTATCATTCCTTCAACATGTACACCAAGACCCTTTAAAATAATATAAAACTATTCCATCTGGAAGGCTTCCAGAAATTCTGTAAGATTGTTTTGAGTAGAATTATTATAATGAATCATAAGAGTTGTATTTTAAAAAAAATAAAAACAGCTACTGTGAGTTCATGCATGCAATAGCTTTGTGTTGCTTCCCCATCCTTTAGCCGTTATATTCTTTCTGGCTCCGCTTCCATATTTTCTTTTAGTCTTGCAGCCTGAGGGGAGGGTCTTGATAAAGATATCCCATTTAAAGCTAAGCATTCTCACGTCATTATTCTTACTACTTTGGCCGGTTATAAGTGTCTGAATTGAAAGCTGCCTAGTGCAAAAAGATTATCTTCCCTGGCCAACATTGAGAGCACCCCAGGTATAAGCATAAATATTTAGAAGGCAATTTGAAAGCACAACAATTTAGCAAAAATAACAGTAGTAGCTTCTACCTGTGGCCTATGGTTTGTCCAGCCACGTTTTTTAAATTAATTAATTAGTTATTTTTTATACTCCATATTTTATCCCCCCTAGTTTTTTTTAACCATGTTTATATTACTTGGCATGGATTTCATCCAAAGAATCAGGCCTCAAACCTAACCAGAAACAATTACTTACCTCATTACAGGTATGCCGGTATTACAGCAGTTGACAGATTTTGCCTGGCACGTCAGTATTGTAACATAGTATATTTAACAGAGGGTATGACAATTTACCAGCACAAGACAGGCACAACATCAAACATTCAGAATTTTAGTACAGATGGAATATGAATTCATGAGATGCTGCCCCTGACTGGGGATCTCTTGACAGCTGATAGTTGCTGGGAGAGAGAGAATCATTCTTTAGGGGTGTATTCTCTGATTGATTGTCTATATTCCAATGGATGGCTCCATACCCATTTACATATGAACAACTGTAAGTGCATTTAGCGTATTATTAAATACACTAAATAGGGATAGGAGGAAGAGAAAAATTTGGGAAAAGAGGCATCGATTGGGTGGTAGAAGTGTGGGGGAAGATCCAGAAAGGAGATTGAAGATTGAAATCTGGGGTAGATATGATTTTATTTTACTGTCTGCACATATGAAATTAAAAAACTAAAAGCAATGACCAAAGTAAAAAGCCACAACACATACTTAAAGTTACCATCGAATCTGACTAGACCTGAGATTTAGTATATAGATATTTCCAGAGAGGCTAATTGAATCATGTATCTAGTAAGGGGCTAAATGCAGCTTGGAGCCCAGGTTTTCTGAAGCACAATTCCAAGATCTTCTATTTGCTGTTAACATTTTCTTTAAGGTCTACTTGGAAATGCACATACCTGAAGTCCTGTCAGTGACATGCTGGTATGCTACAAGCAGATATGGTTCTGCAGAGGAGACACCCTGTTGGGAGCATAGCCTTCATGTTTCCAGCAAACTGTTCAGTTGGCCACCTTGCAAACTCCGTATTTGCATTTTTCTTCTTCTGAAGTTCCCTCTTACCATTCAGAATCTCTAGATATCAGCATCTGTTTGTTCTCCCTTTTGCTTTAGAAAACAAGAATTATTCAGCAAACTCCTGGCCATTCTCGCACATGTTGACGCTTAGTTAGATGGTGAGGGTTCAGCTGGCTCTATAGCATCCTACTTAGTATTTACAGGTTTTCATTCTTCTTTATTAGGGGCTGACTAGCTAACACCAATTAGGAACTCAGGATTCTCCCCAATGATGATTGGCTGTGGTCACAGTCGAGGTCTCCTGTGACTGAGGAGGTCCTATTTAGGCCATTTCTGTATAAGTGTCTGTATCTAACTAATACACCATCATTGCCTGAGTAATAACCACATTTCTTCTATGTGGTTGTATCTATATAGACTTACTTTTGAGTCAAGATGTGTTTTAGAGTAAAATTTTAGGTTATTCTCTCTAAATCTCTGGTCTTCTGACTGAAATATACACAGTACCCAGTGTTAAGGAAACAAGTAGTTTTGCTTTAAGTTATTAGTGGGACCAGATCTGGAGGGCTCATATTCACACCACCATCACACCACATGAGGCATATTGATCACTGAAGAGCATTAAGCAGAGTCCAGAGCTGAAGGTGCAATGAGAAATGTCACCAGGGTAATCACAGAAGTCTTAGGTAGCTTCTAGCCTTGATGACATATTAGAAGAACAATAACTGCTTTCTTCTTCCTGGATCTGAAGATTGATTGATAGGATTGTTCTCTATGACCCTGGAGGGCAAATCTAAAAGTGTAAGAATGAAGGTACAAAAACACATCTCAGTTTGATGGGGGAAAAAAGAAATAAAGAAAAAAGAAGACAATGATTGTGGCAGGAAAACGGTACGTCCAGGGAGTTCCTGACAATAGAGAACAAGAAATGAAGCAAATTTCATTAAGCCAGACGTGACACGGCAGAGGGGACTCAGTGGTCACTTAAGAACTGGGCTCTGGCTCTGGATTATTTCCACTTTATGTTCCTTATAAAGGGTCAGTGGCCAGATAAATACTTTTGGAAAACAGACATACAGCATTTCTTTTTGGAGGTGTGTGTTCCACATTAAGAACTGAAGACAAACTAATTTTATTTTGTTTGACCCAGAGTTTTCCAAATGCCATTGATGATTGCCAGTTTTTTAAGATTCTAAATTTTAAACACCCATGTAGAAATATTTTGGTGCATGCTATTATAGATACCAAGAAATCCTGAATCTGTGGGAAAAAAAACCTGTGATTTTGGTGTGATGTAGGCCTGTCTAAATGTGACATTGTGATGAGAAACTTGGGTGTTCCCAGGCCCTTAGGCATGATATAGGGCCAACTCTCCAGCATGTTTATCAAGATAAAGGAGACAGTCTCAGTTGATGGAAGTCATGCAGGCTGAGGTGATGGGACCACATAAATCCGCAGAGCTCTGGCCAAACCACATTGCTAATTCTCCATGTTTCTTTTAGAGCTTCCAAGAGGCCTGTTTCCCTGGAAGCTTTGTTGCTTTCAATGAGAGAACAAAGGTCTGGGCTTCAAGTGCTGAGATTTGGGACTAAAGTTCATTATGGAACCATACAAGGTTCTGTCATGGATGTAGGTAACATCATCATGCAGTGATGGTTTCGCTAAGCCCTATCTTATCCTCTGTGCTTTCTCTAGAGCACATCCTTAGAAAAAGCCTTTATCGTTAATTGTCAGATGCACCATGGCACCAGGAAGGAGGTTGGGACTTTTGAGCTCTCTGAAGACATGGTGTTGGTCATTGAGCTCCATGTGAGGGAAGTGAGTGAGCAAACTCAATTTGAGCAACTGATTTTCTTAAAGTGTAGGAAAAAGAAAGTTTGATATTGTTCAAAGGGAAGAAGGATCTGGAAGATCAGAATAAAATATGGCAGAATTTGTCCTATTTGGTTGATTCCTGGGTAGTGTAGGTAGTGTGGTAAGTAAAATGTCCAAAAGGGTTTAGAGGGTATATCCAGTAATTGTGGATATGTGATGGAGAAAGCCCTTCTACTCTCAGAGTGGAGTCATTAGCTCCAGAGACCCATCTCAGAGAGATAGCCAATGGACCCATCTTTTTCCACAATGATTCAGCAGAAGGAAGTAACTGGGACTGTGAGACCTGGCTTCTGATGCTAGTTCTGAGCCTGTGCAGTGGTTATGCAAGAGTTGGTGAGCTGGATTTGGCTACGGCAGGGTAACCACCCCAGGGAACTTGCCTGAGAAAGAGAGCAGGCATTCCCAGGTCTGCCGGCTACCGGCTACCTTTCAAAAGCATTTCGTTCTTGGGTTTCTTCCACTCTCGGGAAGGCTATTAGGGATTTCATCACATGCTGCTTTGGCAATTAGTTCAGAGTAAACTGAGCAGACATGGGGTTTGCTCAGGGACTCCAGCCTGTGCATTTACAGCATTTTTTTAAAAAAGTGGCATAATGACTGTGTTTAAATTGTGTAGAGATATTTATAAAAGTGACAGATTTTCAAGCTGTTCTGAGGAGATGTAGTACACGAGAGGAGAATGGAGCAGACCTGCCAACCCCCTGTAAGAGCCCTCTTTTATTCCATTCCTAAAGTTATTGAGCTTCGTTTTAAATGCTCATGATTTGTATTAAATCCACTACAGCACCAGGTAGACAGCAAAAAGAAACTAATCAAACCTTTAATACTAGTGAGAAAGGTAATCCAGACGGTCGGGTTTTGAAGTAAATAACCTGCTTGTTAATAGTTTAGCTCCTGCCCTACCTCAGGGGAGAAAATTTGCTTTCGCTATGGGAAGCTGCCTCAGAGTCGGACTGTACAGACCCCTCTCGCTCTTAGGCAATTGCAGTATCGGGCTTGACTCAGTTTCAAAAGACCATGTTGTCTGATAAGGTTAATTGATCTTCATTGCTTCAATTAACAAAATTTCATTTTTCGTATAATGAGGATGATTTGGGTTGATATGGAAGAAGGAAAGACTAGTGTCAGTACTATAGTTAAAAGGTGGCTTAAGCTCTTGCAAGAGCTAAGGTACATAGTGACTTTGAGTCAAAGCCATGAGGGGCAGATGGCCACACCAGAGACATGTCCCTTCTTCTCTTGAGACTCTCAAAAGCTCTGCTGGAGGTGAAATAGAATTGTCATTGTCTCTACCCAGGTCTCTGATGGCATCAGGAGAGCCCCTGTGGACACACGGTGAGCTCCAGATTCTCACCACATGGTCCTCTTAGAAGCCAGCACCATACTGAATCAGTAGAGACTATTAATAGACTAACTTGAGGTCTCTGTTCTTGTAAACATAGGACTAAGCCCTGTCTCTAAAACAATGCTGTATACCCTCCTTCCTTATGTTTTCCACAGGTCCGATGCATCAACCCTAACCTCCCCTGCAGCTCCCTAGGAGATGATGTGCAGTGGGCCTTGTTTATGTATCTGGCATCAATAGGTGGCAGGGAGATTTGCTCCCCATCATCTTGATCAATCTTTGCTGTTGAAATCTCTCAGTGAGCTGCAAGTGATTTTCCCTGCTGTATGTACAGGAAGGGGCAGATCACTTTCAATTTCTAGTGCAGCGACAGTGGCACTCTATCAAGTTGAAGTTCTGCATAACCATGAGTGGGGGCAGAGTGTTGCAAGCACATAGGGAGTGGTGGCCACACTTGGTTGTGCAATTCATCTCAGACCTGTTTGCAGATGTGCTGTGTGTCAAAAGCGCAATTATTTCCAGTGTTTTCCTTCTCTTCTTCCCTCAGGGGTCTCTGAAAAAGGGAGGCCTCTAGGGATGGTTGAAAGGAGAGCTGTAAAACTGTAAAGTTTAGTGCTGAACCCTCAGGAAGCTAAGGCCTAGCCAGGGAATATTATACAGAAGCATTAAAGCATCTTCCTGATGCCTGATAGAATTCTTTGCTGCCTTATTACAGAGTTCAGACTGCTATTGATGAGTCTTCCTCTGTGGGTCACAGAAAGCATATATTCCTCAGGCTCCTATAACTCCCATTCATAGCAGTAATTTTGCAAAGACATCCTAAGGAACACCAATTCTTTCTTCTCCACAAAAGACAAGGAAGCCGTCTAAGGTGTCTCCTGAAAGTAGTGATCAGCCAGACCTTGTATTTCCATCCCAATTTCCTGGAGAGGGGGAAAGCATAGTCCAGGGTTAACAATATATATATATGTATATACACATATATATGTATATATACATATATATGTGTATATATATGTATATACATATATATACACATGATCCCATCATAGAAACAGACATTTAGAAATATACATTTCTTGGGGCTGGCAAGATAACCTAGTAGTTAAAACTCATGCTGCTCTTGCAGATGAACCAGTTGCCTTCCCAGCATCCCTAGGCTCATCACTTCCTCTAACTCACATTCTAAGAGCTCGGATTTCTTCTGGCTTCCACAGGCTCCTACATGCAGGTCATTCACATAAACACACATAGGCTCCTAGGCCTACATATAAATTAAAAAAAACTCCTTTAAAAAATAAAACTAGGAGCTAGAGAGGTGGCTCAGTAGTTAAGAGCACTGGGTGCTCTTCTCAGAGGTTCTGAGTTCAATTCCCAGCAAACACACTTAAAATGGTACCTGATACCATCTTCTGGTATGTGGGCATACATGTAGACAGTGTGCTCATATTTTAAAATACATAAATAAAAAAATTTAAAAACATATATATTTCCTTATATCAAACTCTTAGTCACCATTTTTCATACACCACAACACACACCTTATAATACCACACACACACACCAGTTTGTAATTACTGAGCTAGAATCATAATACAGAAGTCAACTGCTGGAAAACATGTGAGGGTATGGGGCTAAAGATTTTTCAGACTGCTTATGATTTCAAGGTAGGACACCTTCCCATTGACTTCCACTGCTGGATTGCATGCAGTAAGCAGAAATGAAACAGAAGCTCTTGCTAATGAATGAAGAAGAACATTAAAGGTCTTAGGGATCTGAGTGCAGGAGGTTCTGTGGGCTGCATGTAGCATGGAGAGGATAGGAATGACAGCCAGCAACTTGGTGTTCTTTCATAGAGCTTTTGTAAGATTCCTGAGCCCTGTTCTTGTGAGCCACATTTTATGCTGGTCCCATGCAGTTGGGCCTCTCTTGTAGTCCTAGTGTTCTGACGTTCTAAGAACAATATAAGACACCCTCCTTTCCCTTAAGCAGTTTGCGTGCTTTTATGAGAAGATGAGAAATCCAGAGCTCAGGACCAGTGAGTGACCCTGAAAGCCAGGGGCTTTGGAAATGAATGTGATGTTCTCTGATAAGATAGCAGAGCAAGCTGGACTGAAATCAACACAAGGAATGGCTAAGTTTCAAGTAAGGGGGATAGAGTAGCCAGACCTAGAGAGATGGTAGGTTCACACCAGTGAGCAGGGTAGATCAAGTGAAAAGAGGCACTCCCTGACATGGGAGAAGTTAGAGGATGGAAGGGCTGTGTATGTGACTGACTTGTAGACCAGCCTTCCTATCATGAGGAGAGGCTGGTGGTTTCGAATGAGGGCTGAGGAACAACTGGCTGGATTTAACCCATGGACCTAATACATACTTTTTGTAACTTCTCGTCTAAGTTTCTCATCCTTCAAATAATGAGTCAAACTCCAAGGTGTGCTGTGGGTATTAAATAATGTGTGCAGTCATCAGAAAATGCCTGGTATGTATTAATCATAAACATCCATCTCTTTTGCCAATAAAATGGTAGTTGACTTAAGGGTGGGGGGCATTGTGGAAAGTCATAAAGAGTTACTGAAATTTATTCTGATGCCTCTAGACATGCTCAGCCAGTGAAGCTGTGTGGGAATGATAGAACAGGAAAGACAGCAAGGGGCTCAGTCTGATTTAAAGGAGGAGGCTACCCTGTTGCTGAGACAACCTCTGTGAGCATCCTTCCTGGCTTCCCTATACTGAGGATCCACTAAACTGCTCATGCTGCTGATCAAGTTGGTGACTGGCATGCCCTTAACCTCTCTCTCAGCAGCAGTCCCTCCTTTTTCAGAGGTTGTAGAGGAAGCAGTGATGCTACTGGTTTCCATCCACTACACTGGGAATGAGGTCCTTCCTCTTTGTTATGTCATCATAGCCTTAGAGAATGCGGCAAATGTGGTCGTGAGCCCCCTTTCCTAGAAGTCCTGTTTAGAACAGCTCTGCAGCCATGCTGCTTGGTTAGAGGCTTTTCCTCCAGGATTTTGTGCAGATACTCTAGGAACAATCAGGAGCTAGGAATTCAGAGATTCAGCATTGGCCCCCATAGCTGCACAGCACCAGCTTCCTCTCAGTGCTGTTTACTATGTCAAGTAGTTGTGGTCCATGCCCTGCCCAGGAGACATAGGATCTCTCATCTAGGTTGGTCCTAAAGAACCCAAGGGCTCCTTTAGAAAGAGAACTGGTATCAGGTGAGAGCCTGTCACTGTGCTATTTACAAGATCATTGAGTCTGAGTTCTGAGAGATTGCAGTGCTCACAGGCTGTCATCGAAACAATTGTGTTTGAGGGAAGCAAACAGACTCCACTGACATCCATTTTCTGATTCTCAAGAAACAAACCATAAACTGATAGAAAGGGATGGGAAAAATAAAACACACTTCCCCTACAGAGGTGAGTCAGAAGACTGATAACACCACATGGTGGTTCCTGCCCTTGCTGCCTGCTCAGGTTGGGAGCTAGAGCTTCAGCCAGGGCCCAGCAAGCCAGTGCAAAGCTCCCAAATGCTTGGGAGCAGCTGGAGAGAACAGTTCTGGGGTTTCAGATTCCAGCTTTGGCCTCCTGTCCTCTTTGAGATCATTGTTTACTCAATGCTAAAGTGGCTTCTGGGTTTCTTTTCTTTTCTTTTCTTTTTTTTTTTTTTTTTTTTGGTTTTTCGAGGCAGGGTTTCTCTGTGTAGCCCTGGCTATCCTGGAACTCACTCTGTAGACCAGGCTAGCCTCGAACTCAGAAATCCGCCTGCCTCTGCCTCCCAAGCGCTGGGATTAAAGGCGTGCACCACCACCGCCCGGCTAAAATTTTACAAATTGTTTTTTTTTTTTGGTTTTTCGAGGCAGGGTTTCTCTGTGTAGCCCTGGCTGTCCTGGAACTCACTTTGTAGACCAGGCTGGCCTCGAACTCAGAAATCCGCCTACCTCTGCCTCCCAAGTGCTGGGATTAAAGGCGTGCGCCACCACTGCCCGACTTGGCTTCTGGGTTTCTGTGTAGCTGATATTACCCTGGGTGGACACCTTCCTGGGCAGCCTTCTTCTGAGTTCTGTTTGGAGACCACGTTTACACAAAAACCACCTACAAGAGTGGATTTGTAAGATAAGATGTGAAAAGTGATGGGACTGGGGACAAGATTCCTTCCTCCTAAACCAAGTGGCTATAGGATATGTAAGGCTTCTTCCTTTAGTATCAGATAAAGGCACTAAAGCAATTGCTGATTTCCCCATATGGCTCAAAGTCTGTAGCTAATGTCACAAGCTTAGGGCAACTGAGCTTGCTGCCTGTGTATGGTGTATGTTGTTCTCCTGGACCTAGAGGCAGATGCTACAAACCTGTGGGAATCCATGGTTCCCCAGGCAACAAAACAATGATTTCTTGAGAGTAAGAACCAGACACCTTCTGATTACATGTTCACCTGTAGCAATGTGGTGGGCGAGCAGGCTGGCAGGTTGCCTGCACTTAGAAACCGAGGGAGTCTTTGTAGTTCTAAGAGGTGCGGAGAGGGTTATACAGGTGGCAAGTATTCAGAAAAGCTTTTAAAATGGGGGCAGATGCCTAAGGCAAATAAAAAGGCATATATATATATAATATCTAAATAGGTGAGTCTTAACTTCAACTATCTACCTTCATAAAATATTTTCCCAGGGCCTAAGAAGAGGTAAATGTGTGTGTGAGTGTGTGTGTGTGTGTTTCATCTCAAAGATAAAATACTGTGCCATGTGAGGCCCTTCATTACATAGTCATTTGGTTCTCTGTTGCCCTTGTGAGCTTAATAACCTTATATATTGGATGCTTCTCACTGGTTCTATAATGAAGTAGCAATTTGTCTCCAGATCCAAGCCTAGGTAGAGTGAGTGATACTTGCTTTAAGTCTGGCCTTGAGCATCAAGAGAATGTTAAAAATACCCAAGGGTATAGAAAATCCTCAGATGTCACAAGAGGTCACAAAATGGAAAGAGGAAGTCCTTGTGACTTTTATGCTCATGGATTGGCAGGATTAATATAGAAAAAAATGATCATCTTGCCAAAAGCAATATACAGATTCAATGCAATCCCCATCAAAATCCCAACTCGGTTCTTCATAGAGTTAGAAAGAGCTATTCTCAAATTCATCTGGAATAACAGAAAACCTAGGATAGCTAAAACTATTCTCAACAGTAAAAGAACTTCTGGAGGAATCAGTATCCCGGACCTCAAGCTGTACTAGAGAGCAATAGTGTTAAAAACTGCATGGTATTGGTACAGTGACAGGCATGTAAATCAATGGAACAGAACTGAAGAACCAGAAATGAATCCACACTCCTATGGTCACTTGATCTTTGACAAAGGAGCTAAAACCATCCAGTGGAAAAAAGATAGCCTTTTCAACAAATGGTGTTGGTTCAATTGGAGGTCAACATGCAGAAGAATGCAAATCGATCCATTCTTATCTCCTTGTACTAAGCTCAACTCCAAGTGGATCAAGGACCTCCACATAAAACCAGACACACTGAAACTAATAGAAAAGAAACTAGGGAAGAGCCTTGAACATATGGGCACAGGGGAAAATTTCCTGAACAGAACACCAATAGCTTATGCTCTAAGATCAAGAATTGACAAATGGGACCTCATAAAATTGCAAAGTTTCTGTAAGGCAAAGGACACTGTCAAAAGGACAAAGCGGCAGCCAACAAATTGGGAAAAGATCTTTACCAACCCTACATCTGACAGAGGGCTAATATCCAATATATACAAAGAACTCAAGAAGTTAGACTCCAGAGAGCCAAATAACCCTATTAAAAAATGGGGTACAGAGCTAAACAAAAAGTTCTCACCTGAAGAATATCTAATGGCTGAGAGGCACCTAAAGAAATGTTCATCATCCTTAGTCATTAGGGAAATGCAAATCAAAACAACCCTGAGATCCCACCTCACACCAGTCAGAATGGCTAAGATCAAAAACACAGGAGACAGCAGGTGTTGGCGAGGATGTGGAGAATTGTATACCACTCCTGGGCATATACCCAGAGGCTTTACCTGCATGAAATAAGGACACATGCTCATAGCAGCCTTATAATAGCCAGAAGCTGGAAAGAACCCAGATGTCCCTCAACGGAGGAATGGATTCAGAAGGTGTGGTATATTTACACAATGGAATACTACTCTGCAATTAAAAACAATGAATTCACGAAATTCTTAGGCAAATGGTCAGAACTAGAAAATATCATCCTTAGTGAGGTAACTCAATCACAAAAGAACACACATGGTATGCAGTCACTGATAAGGGGATATTAACCCAGAATCTCAGAATACCCAAGACACAATTCACATATCAATTGATTTCCAAGAAGAAGGAAGGAGAGACCCCCGGTCCTGGAAAGACTGGATGTAGGGGAATGCCAGGACAGAGAAGCGAGAGGGGGTTGAATGGGGAACAGGGAGGGAAGAGGGTTTATGGGACTCTTGGGGAGGGAGTAACCAGGAAAGGGGAAATCATTGGGAATGTAAATTAAAAAAATATAGAAAATTTAAAAAAACCAAAAAAAAAGGAAATGTAAAAAAAAAAGATGTCCAAAGTATGAAGGAGTAAGAACAGGAGACACTAAAAGAAAGTGCTGTCACCAAGATCATACCCTCTGACTACAGCTGCCACTACCCCTCCTCCCAGAGCTTCTGCAGACAGATTTCGCTATGTCTTGGGTCCTAAGACTTTACTAATTATCTCAATTAAACTTCCCAGTCCTCTGAAAGAGACTGACTTTCATCTTAACAGCAATGAAAGCACAGCTTTGATCACTTAAGGTCCTTTCTGGGTGCCACATATTGATGCATTTAAGGTGACAGAATTTAAGGAAACAAGTAAATGCTCTTCTTTAGATGGAAAATGCACTTCCATAAGCCACATGTAAGAAACCTGTGAGTCATAAAACTATTTTACCTGATTCAAGATCCTCAATTCTCCACCTCTTAGGTCTGCTAGAGAGAGGGAAGGGAGTGTGTGTTAGTAACCATTTAACAACCCCATGATTCCAAAATAGGTTGAAACATTTCTCAATGTCTTTGTCATTCTCAAGAGACTTAATACTCCCTGACATTCCCAAGATAAATATGGTTCTGAAACAGGAGCATTATCAAGACAAGTGCCCTAACACAGCAAAGAAACTTTACCATCATCTATAGGCATCATTGACGCCTTCTATTTTAAGAAGCTAAGAGTCCTCAGTGTTTGTTCATCTACAGAATACTGTGGCCCACAGAGCCAGTCACAGGACCTAGCTGCACCAGTACAGCCTGCAGCAAGTGAGGCATCTGTATTACCCTCACCGGTTCTCAGGTCAGTCTTATGGGGACTGCTCTGGTGTGAATTGACAGTGAGCCTAGAAGTGAGAACTGGATTGTGGCTATGGATGTCCAGGGGCTTGTCACTTCTGTTTCTCTTTATAACTCTTTCTTTCACTGCAGCAAAGTAATCATGATGGTTGTCTTTCCAGAAGAGAAAGTTTGTTAAGGATTGTTAAACCAGGTGTTCCTAACAAGAAATTATTTTTCTGCAAAGGGAACACTTTACTATATCTTGAAATGTTTAGTTTTCATAACTGGGTTCAGGGGATGCAACCAGCAGAGAGAAAGGGTCAGGGTGGTTGCTAAGTACAGGCACAAGACAGACCTGATGATAAGGTCTTCAGCCCAGTATGTCAAGTTCAAGTTGAGACATAATTTGTTTAACCCTCGTTAGGGGCAGCAACAGGCCAACTGAGCCCTGCCTTTGTACTGTTCAGAGCACGTAAAAACAGAGACAGTCACATCCTCGTGCTCCCTGTGGCTCCTCTATGTGTTCTGCACAAAGGCAACCGTGACCTCTGCAAACACTCTCGTAGACCCTGAAACCTGCAAGTTTATCCTCACCAAGGGTATTGGTAATGCAGCTCAACCCAGGAGGCTTTATGAGAGCAAGGCTCCCTGTGCTCAGACAGGGTCTGATACTTGAGCCTGATGGGCAAAAGTTTTAAAAGAAAGATTTGCCAGCATGACCATGCTTTTGTTTGCTTATTTATAAAGATACATAAAATATGAGAAAAACTCAGAAAAATGAGCGAAGGTAGGACGTTATATAAAAAAGGACGAAAGAGGAAGCATAGGTTAATTTTTTACACCAGCAGAGTTATTCTTTTTTTTTTCCTTCCAGACAGGTATAAGAGGGAATTTTGAAATAACTCAACACCAACCACCAAAAAAGACAAGAGGTTGAGAGTAACAAAACGGTCTGTAACGTCTGAGACTTACAGACTCAAGGCAAAGCCTTTAAAGGTTAATGAGCAAAAAGTAAAAGATCAGAAGAAAAGCGAGACACAGAAGTTCAGAGTGAGGAAATTTGCTAGGGATCTAGCTTAGTGGTAGGGTGTGTACTGAGCATGTGCGAGGTCCTGAGTTTGTGCTCTAGCATTAAATAAATAAATGAATGAATAAATAAATAGTAAGGTAACACAATTCAAAATACATTGGTGTATACGATTGATGTGGGGGAAATGACAAAGACACAGTATAAAAAATCACAACACTTTTCAAATCTTGAAGTTTTCATTCTTTCAAGGAAATAGGCTAGTGTTTTGGAACAGTATAACTGAAGAGGGAACATACTGGAACTCACTGGAGGAAGACTTGAGGCAAAGGCTGAGGCTGGGCCCTACATGGTTCCCATCCTCCTTGGAGTTCCATAGTCACGACAGAATGCCTCAGGCATGGGAGAATGCCTGCAGTATCGTATGCACAGTCCTTGCCAGAAGGATCTGATATGAGGACCCTGCACTGATGTGTAGCGATGCTATCCTCAGGCACAGGAAGGCAGTAAGACGCGGGGAGTTACAAATCCACAAGGCCACCTCCTCCGATTCATTCTTGAATCTTTTATTTAAAAAGAGCACAGAATAGGCCCACAAATAACCAAATCTTTTCTCCATTTTCTTTATTTTTAAAAATATTTTCCTTTTATGAATGTTTGGCCTGCATGTTTGCCTGTGAATCACATGGATTACTGGAGGGCAGAGGAGGGCATTTGATTCCTTGGATCTGGACTTATAGATGATGGTGAGACATTGTGTTGGTGCCAAGAATCGAACCTGGGTCATCTAGAAAGGTAATTAGTGTTCTTAACCCCTGAGCTAACCCCTGCCATTTGCTTTTATTCCTGATTCTTCATCAATATTTGCTTCCTGGGAAGTCAAAACAGAAAAAATATTTTGTAATAGCATGGGTCTAGGTTCAAATCTCTACCCTGCCAATGGCTAGTTATACAATTTTATTACTTTTATTTTAATTGCCTGATATAAAAAAAAGGATGGGTTTTAGAAAGTCTACCCCTCTTAATTATACTAACAAAAATGTTTTCTAGATTGTGAGCCAGTTGGGGCCATAAACCATTTCTTATTTGCCTTTCTGTCCTCAGTATCTGGTAAGTTGCCCAGGATATGTGAAATGTTGAGTGTGTCTGAAAATAATAATAATGAAAGCCAAGTTTTGTGTATTGCACTGCAATATGCCAGGAATTATGCTGCACATCTTATTTTGGTTGCATCTGTTAATCTGTAAAACATGTCCATTAGGTTTGCTACATCATTAACCATGTTATAGAGTAGGCTTAAGAGTAACTTTCCAAAGAGCTAGGTAGTTTTCAGTTTTTCAACACAGTTAATGAGTTAACAAGTACAAAGGTGTTTCAACAAACCCAGGAGTCAAGACAGGCTGTGTGCTGAATAGTGGCCAAATGTCTACAGCATCCATGCAATATTTCTCAGAACTATGTCCCTAAAATACCTCAAAGTGTCTGCCTAGCATCCCTACTTACAGACCCTGAAACCATGGTGTGAGGCTTATGCCAGTTTGCTCGGGATACTGTTCCTCATGACGCTCTGCCTTCCACAGTCTCTACAGGAGTCTCCATCCAGCCTTTTGCTGGAGAGCACTGACACCCTGGATACAGACGTGGGAGGGCTAAGCGGGTTTACAACACCTGGTATCTTTGAAAGTTTAGCTTGATTGTATTCTTGGCAATTGCTGTGTTCTATAGAAGAAGTAGAACAGAGACCGGGTTAAAAGCTTTCGAAGAGCAACGAAAGACAATCTGGAGGAAGGGAGGGTGGCTGTATGGAGCAGCAGATTCATCAGTCTGAGAACCCTTGTCTTAGGGAACCCAGTACTGACTCTTCACTGCTCCCTCTCCTTCCCTGTCTACTGCTGGAGAGAGTCTTTGAGCAGCTGCCACTCCAGATGGACATCTAAGGCCATGTTATCCCTGCAATTAGCATAATATACTAGAACATTATCATTAATCCTAGAGTCTGGACAAAACCATCACACAAAAGTATGCTAAGTTGGTCCTTCATCAGACACGGGACACTCAGTAAAACATTACAAACAGGTAGGCAGGAAGACAGACAGACAGACACACCCCCCCCTTACACTCACACTCCTCATACTCCTATTTGTTTCCCACACAAAGGGAAAATTAGGGTAGAATAAATCTCTTAATTGTTTTTTTTTGGGGGGGGGATGTGTGGGAAGAAGATTTTAATGATGTAATGGCGAGAAAACACAGCAAGAGAGAAAATCAGCTTTTAGAATTGTGCTCAGTTTTGCTGAAGAAAACAGGAAAGATGAGCAAGAAATGAGGCTTAATTTTAATGAAGGGAAATTTGAAGCTAAGTAAAGAAATTGCAGGAAGTGGGAGCACTTGGGATTCAGACAAGAGCAAAGTCTCACATTCCATTGTGATGGACAAAATTTTGTTCTTTAAGATAGAATGCCTGCACACAAGAGGCTGAGAGGCAGAGAGCTCTGTGCAACCCAGAAGAGAGGTCTGGAGTCCAGGGAGGAAGGACCCACTTTCTTCCCAGAGAATCTTTGTGGAGGTTGGCTAAGGACGCATCTTTCTTCACAGTTCTTGCGATTCTTACTTCCCTTCCATATGAATGCTTGGAACACAAGAACGTGCTTTGTATCTTGGCAAGGAGTCATCCTTCTGCTTGAAGCAACTAGATCAGAATTCTCAATAATGAGTTCCTATGACATCTTTAGCCCATTAGTGTTTATCCTGTAAAGAATTCAAAGTTGTATGTGTTTTAATATATGAAAAGCATGATATATGTATAAGTATAAATACACATATGTATCTTATTTCTCATTTTTTGGCTCTTTGGTCTTTTCTACATTCCAATAGAGGTTGGAATTACTTTGATGGGTATAAACTTTTGTTGACATAGGAAGACAAAAGCAAATTATCTGCAGCTGAGAGCTGGCATTAAAAACTAATGAAATGAGAGAGAGAGAGAGAGAGAGAGAGAGAGAGAGAGAGAGAGAGAGAGAGAGAGAGAGAGAGGAGAGAGAATGTGTGCATTTTTGCTGGCTTATTAAATCATAGAGAGATTGTGAATTGCCTCCGGATGATGTAACTCTTCAATTCTAGTGTTTGAGGAGACTTGGAGCACACTGCTGGATACTTGAGCTCACGTTAGAAGCTCAAGAGCCTTCCCTAGGAAGGAGGTCTGCAGACTTGGGTCCATGCTCTGAATAGCCCTTCATCAGTGTGAGGATGAAAGCTGTACACCTCCCTCCTCTCTCTACTCAGACTCCTCCCTTGCCTCCCACAGAGTAGGCAAAGATATAAGAATCTCAGAGTAAACATAATACTTTCAAGTTTAAACCTAGTATGAATGGGGAGTATGTGACACTTGATGTAAAATATACATTAAGAGGGTTATACCTAGACTATTGTATCTTATCGCTATATACCTAGCATATGACATCATACCTACTATTCCTTCCCCAAAGTATTGTATATTATTCTGAATATATACTATAGATATATAATACCATGTATTTTCACATATATTCTCTCAAACAATCTAATAGTGTTATAAACATATAGTCTTTTTCTATGTGCAGTACTATACGCCAGCCTGTAGTTTTTGAATATATTTTGTTATATACAATATTATTGCTATACAAAATGCCATAAACTATATGTGTTTCTTAGTTTTCTGACAACATGACACAATTCATGACAATGGTGCTATCCCTGGGCATGTGGCCTTGAGCTGTATTAAGAAAGCAAGCAAGCCATAGATTCAGGTTAGTAAGCAGCATCCTCCATAGTCTCTGAAACAATTCCTGCCCTCCCATTCCTGCCCTGGCTTCCATCCAAGATAGACTATGACAAGAAAGTGTAAGTTAAATTAACCTCTTCCTCCACAAATTGTTTTCATTCTATGTTTTATCACAACAACAAGGATGCAAACTAGGACAGTACTCTCTATATATTTGATATAATCTATAATGTAACTGACTTCAATATATAAACATGTATCCATACACACACACACACACACACACACACACTCACATACACACAGTTACAACCTGATTTCCTATGAGATGAAAGTTGACCTTTGATGCCCTACTGAAGTATGAAACCATATCTTCTTTCACGTGGAAGATGGCAGGGGCCTATTGGACAGTAACGTAAGCAGAGGAGCAATGTAGAGTTGATGCCCTCACTGGCCGTGACAGCCCCCAAGGAGGCCTACTGACAGGAGCACAGTCAAAGCTGGTAAAGCTTCAGGCATACTATCTGAAAACAATTTTTACCTTTCCCAGGAAATATGGTTTTGTGTAGAAACCAAACTTTTCATTTTCCTAGAAGGCCTAGAAAACTTCAAGCCATGTATGGCATAGGCAAGTATCTGACAATGTTCTCAGTGAACAGCAAAATCAAAACCACAGATTCCAAAACAAAAAAACAAACAAACAAGCAAAATCCCAAAAACAAAAACAAACCAAAACAAACAAACAAACAGAAAAACCAAAAGGCTTCCAGATAATTTGGTGAGAGCCACAAAATGCTGAAGTAAATCCTTATCAGGAACTTTAATGAGCAAAATAAAATATGAAATCTGTGCGATTAAAATCAAATCTTTCCCCTTCTGCTCAGTAAGCATAGGCTGCCAGAATGAAGGCATAGGCAGGCACTGGGAGGCCTTTTGAATTTAATTACTGCCAGGATTTTTCTCAGTTCAAAGCTCTTTCTCAAGCCTCCACAGGGCTAATAGAGAATTCGAGAGAGTAAATAAGCTCTCCTCTGTGTGATTTGGAGTACTGGACGGCAAACAATAAACAAATGTTGCAAGACCCAGGCCAATTTGTCTTACTTTACATGCCTACGAGGGTGGGGGTCCCACGTGAATTTGGAGGAGGCAGACTTTAGACTCTCCAGCACCTCCCTTAACCTGCAGACTCACTTCTAGCTATTTTGGTCTTCATTAGGTTTTCCTAAATGTATGACCTTCAGAGTGTCCTGGGGGAGGTATCTATCCACTTATCATGTGTCACCTAGCATCTATCACTTCCTGGAAGTGATACTAATTCATCCTACCTAGATATTCCTCAGCGTACTTGGAGATGGAGTTAGCATAGTCCCTGCTTTGAGCTCCTTGCTCAGAACTCTAGATGCTGATGACTCAGGGCTAATGTCTGGGCCCCAAACAATTCTCTTTAGTCCTTACTCATCACACAATGGAGGCTTTTCTAGACATGACTTGGGGGCACATGTTAATTTAATTACCATCGTGCTACCTCTCCAGTCGGTACCACCTTTCCGTATACATTCTGTTCTATTTTGCTCCAAGTAGTGATTTTATCTTCCATTTCTGTAGCCAAGAGAGTGGGTGTCTCATGAAAGTATCAGAATCGAATAGACCACGAGTGGTCTGCTAAGACACTCCAGAAATCCAATCTTTTGCTTCTTGGAGGAGGAGGTGATAATTGATGTTTTGCCACCAGACACCACAGTGGGGAGTTTGAAGCTAGTATAACTCTAGGCTTTGGCAGGGTACATTTTCCCAGCTTGTTTGTGTGAATGGGAGTGAAAGTGGTGGGAGGGTTGGACCACAGGTTTCCATGTCCCTGGATAGCAGTGGCCAATGAATGCATTATGCAAGCACATCTCTTTCCTGTTCTTTAGTTCAGCTCTTATCATGTGTTCCAATAGGTAGATTCTTGCTTTAGTTTTGTCCTTTAATAATCATAACTTAATTTTTATACAGTAGAATGTGTGTAGTTCACTGAGAAATATGGCATTTGCAATATCTCTCAGCTGTTTATTCATTCTTTCAAGAAATATTTGTTGAGCAGATGTTATATGTTTGGCACCATGCTGGTCTCCAGGATAAAGCAGCAGGGTAGATGGGGACCTGACAGCTTGGACAACAAAATGAACATAGAGAACTGAACTTCTTTTGCAGACATATCTGGGAGCCCTCACTGATGAATGGATGAAGGCAATGAGTAATAAATAGTTCTTGTATTATTCAAGGCTTGAGCCTCTCATGGTAATTAGCACTTTGTACATGTGTTTAGTATAGTTATACATATAGTACACATATATGTATGTGTGTATATATATATATATATATATATAGTATATGTATGTCAACCAAATTGGAGTTAATAACTAATCCTCACTGATATAACGTGGTAAGGCACATGTAGAGGATTATCTTTTTCCCCAGAGCACAACACAGTACTCCAGGACAGAGCATCTGTATTCTGAAATTGACTATGGACTGAAGTTCTCTAAAAGAGCCACATCTATGTTGAAGACTCTATGGAGCTAAGCTAACTCCCATGATAGTTGACAATTAGAATGTTGCAGATAGAGGGACCTATCTTGGACTACCTTTAGTCTGCTTAACAGCTATCTAGCACTCAACACAGTATCTGATTGAATATTCTTTGAACTATCACATTAAACCATTGGAGAATTATTAAATAGCAGACTCTTTGTTTATCCGGAGCCTATAGCAATGTCTTCCACTTTTCTGTGACCTGATATTCCCACCCATGTTTTTCAGGGAATTGTCTGACTTAAGGCTTTCTTTTGTTCTGTGACTATCAGAACTTCATGTAACCATTTCCAGGTTGGAAAATATCCTTCATATGAACCTGAATGTGTATTCCTGGGTCAAAGTAGCTGGCATTTGACGTAGAATACACTGTTTCTTATTCCCTTTAGATTGAGGGCTGGGCTTTGCATCTTGTACAGTCCCCTCATAAGATAAATTCCACATATTCACATATATAGACTTAGATACACACATGTACTTATACATTTACATACATGATTTTATACACATATACATGAAGCGTGGTGCTTGCTCAATCTCATATGTGCTGACAGTCTGATATAGTCTGTCTTCCAATGCATCATCCAAAATAACTATGAATTGAATCAATTTGACTAAAATCAATGCTCTTTTGTAGCACTGCTTAAACTCTAAGTGGAAGTGAAGGCTTTGAAGCTGTTTTCCCTGAGTAAATGAGGCACTTGGGGAGCTTTTGATGGTAGCAGGAGCCTGTGGTTTTTCCCCTGTCCAGCGAGTTACCCCGTCTTTCTAGAAGCTGGGAAGTAATTAAGGATCAGACAGGGGAATAAATTACATGTTCTAATTTTTACAAAATATTTCCCCCTCCAGATCCTCAACACCCCACATGTTTTTGTCCCCTGACACCCTGAGTTATGATCACAGTGGTAGCAGATACTGTTACCTTAGCAAGGAAAAGGCTGACAGGTGATTTAAGTCTTTGAGAAAGAGACTTATGTGTTTTCTGGTGCCTTCTCTTCCTCAAGGGAGAATGGATCTCTTTCTTTGTGTTAGCTAGCTACAAGACTGGCCATAGCCTCAACCCAAAGCCAGCCTAGTCTGCTCTCATCCTATCCAGAAAATATGGCCAGGCACAGAGACCCCCAAACCCTTTTGAACAGTGCACCTGGCAGAGTCATTGTTATGGGAGAAAGAAGGAGTGGTATGGGGCTAGGAAAAGCATCCAGTTCTAAACTGTGGGATAGCTACTCTCCTTTATTAGCCCACTGGGAGTTTTCAGAGAAGACCATAATTTCAAAGTGTTTATTTTTGTAGTTATAAAATACATGCTTTATTTGGATAGGAACATTCAGGCATATTCCCTTTAATTTGTGAAGGAGGAAGGCAATTTGTATTGCAGTAAAAGCTAACACAGATATCTGTGATTTGGACTCTGGTACTTGCTGTATGATAACTTGTATACAACAGCCACTGTGGTACTTACTGTATGCAAATCATCTCATTTAATTACAAGAAACTGTGTCAGGTGGGGTTACTGCTAGTATTTTATATGTAGGGAAAGATAATCAGAGAAGAAAGAATCTCAAAGCCTTTATATAAAGTGAGTGCAAAACAAGACATAAACCAGCTCTGCCAGGCTCACTCCAAGAACACAGGCTCCAAAAGTGGCTCTTGGAAAGGAGGGAGAAGAGGGGATAGAAGGAGGAAGCAGAAGGCAACCATTCAGGTTCTCTTTCAAGTAGATTGTTAATTAAATTTACCAAAATAAATGGCAGCCATACAAATCAAGTGTGCCATCCAACGGGTCTTTGTACATATTCGGAGAAAATACATTTTTAATAATTCCAAACAATCAGGTGAAGTGAGAAAACGGCTCCTGAGGAGCACATCTCGTCTGCATTCTTTGAGGGGTCTTGAGCTTCTCTACACCATTGATATTCATGTCACACAGAGGACAAGGCTGATTCAAAGTCAGCTTGTCTGAAGCATTTCCTGGGAAGCTTTCAAGGTGAAAGAACGTGGGTCCATATTAACTCCATGCAAATGTCTTGGAAATTCTAGAAAATAATGTTTTCTCTCACAAGACAGATGGATTAGGCCAAAGACTTGTGTCAGACCTGTGAAGTCATGGGGCCCCCTTTTTTCCTAGACTCACTTCTATGAGTCTTTAGCTGCAAGCTAGGGGCACTAGTGACTCTCTGTTTCTTGCTTTGGACATTTCTGAACTCACTGGGCAAGTGAAGTTCAGTCAGCTTGAAGTCAATCTCAGGGTCAGAGAAAAGAGAAAAATCTGGCCAAGAGAGAGGACACAAAGCAAGAGGTTGTTTTAGCTGGGTAATGCACATTGGTCTGGGTGACTGGAAGATCCAGAAAATAAGCCCCACCATCCATTATGACAATGCTTTATTTTTGTGGGCACTCTTCTTTTAGGAATATTGTAACTGTCTGGCATTAGGGACAACACATTCAAGCCATGTTGGAAAAAAAATGAATTTTAGTATGGAATTTGCATCTCATTCAGAGCTCCAAAGAAGCTGCTTGCAGTTGAAGGGGGGATTGGACAACAGCTGGGTGGCCTGTGAACTGTATCCAATGCAGTTACTTCAGAGGCAGCCCTGGTGATAAAGGATGCTCTGATTTTCCATTCACAGGCATCTCACCTGGGTGCATAACTCGGCTGGGCTGTTTGAATGTCTTAGCTTGTCAACATGATGTGCTGTGAATTTTAAAGAGCAAGCACTGATTAATGTCCTGGGTTAAAATGATCAAGTTTGAAGAAAAAATAAAAGGCACAGAATCTTAGACCAGTGAAATCATGAGATTTTTGAGCAAAACCTGCTTGAATATCTAGAATATATTTGATCCAGCTGTCTAAGACTGTGAACTCTACAATGTGTTGACTGGAGCTCTTTGTGATCGTATGGTTCTAAATGAGAGG
This sequence comes from Tokudaia tokunoshimensis, assembly GCA_036184795.1. Classification (NCBI taxonomy): domain Eukaryota; kingdom Metazoa; phylum Chordata; class Mammalia; order Rodentia; family Muridae; genus Tokudaia; species Tokudaia tokunoshimensis. The sequence goes on from BTHU01000008.1 coordinate 27,895,230, forward strand.
GTGTTTTAAGCAGATATTTTCAAACACAAGCCAGAGCCAGAAAGTCGTTGGAGGGATATAAGCAGCTTTTATTCAGAACTATTCATTGCAGGGTACAGGAAAACAATTTGAGTCTTTTAAAGCAGCTAGGATGGGGTCGGCAGGATGGCTCAGTTGGTAAAAAATAATCTTGCTGCCAAACTTTCCTGATAGCCTCAGTTCAGTTTCCAAGATTCATTTGATTAGAGGAGAGTGTTGACTCCCCTAACCTGTCCTCTGCCCTCCAAATGTCTACCATGGAATGTATATGCTCATGAAAGAATGTGCACATTCAATCAATCAATCAATCAATCAATAAATAAATAACATGATATTAAAAATTACAAAAAAGCTATCAGTATAGAACTTTGCTTAACAACAAATATATTCTTTGGACAAGGAAAAATTTGTACTCAAAGAGCAAGGTGGAAATCACTGGGTGGAAGAATATCAGTGGGAGTATAAGGGTAAAGGGGATTGTGGCCAAGCTTAAGGTAAACTAGGAAGCCAGACTACCACTTTGGATGTGGTGCAGGGCATGATCTGATACTGAAGATGATCTAGATAGGGAGGAGATTTGGTTAAAACTGCATTTTATAAGGATGTGTACAGATAATCCTATGATGTAGACCAGGATTCTGATATTTACATAAGCAAAGAATCATGTGTCAACAGGGAGGTTTGTAGTAGGTGGTACAAGAGCAACAACTTGGCTCTTGTAAAATATCTAGAATGAAGCATGTGCTACAAAGTGTGAACCAATATCCCATGCATGGCATCTGTTTTAACAAACACTTCCTCAGACCTTTGCCTGGTGCCAAGTAACCTGTCTGATCTTCAAGTAACCTATCTCTTTGATCTTCAGTCTTCTCTTCTGAGAATGGGAATAGTGATAGTCCAATCTCCCTCCTAGATTGCTCTGAGGTTTAGATCTACTTAGTTCTTGGAAGGAGCTTTGATAATAGGCCCAAGGAGCACAGTCTGTAGCCACAATCTCTGTTTAAAAACAAAAAAACAACACAACAAAACAAAACTCATAACAATATGAGATTGTAGTGGAGCTACCAAGCCAGCACAGACTTGGGCAGAACTGGCTTTTCTACTTGTCTCTGGGAGCTGCTGCCGTGCACATAAGAGTGCAGGTCCCAACATTTAAGATGCTGATTAATGCATAACTTTTGTCTAATTTTGTTGCTGTTGTTATTGGTGGTGGTGGTGGTGGTGGTGGTGGTGGTGGTGGTGATGGTGGTGGTGGTGGTGGTGGTGGTGGTGGTGATGGTGGTGGTGGTGATGGTGGTGGTGGTGATGGTGGTGGTGATGGTGGTGGTGGTGGTGGTGGTGGTGGTGGTGATGGTGGTGGTGGTGATGGTGGTGGTGATGGTGGTGGTGGTGGTGGTGGTGGTGGTGTGTGTGTGTGTGTGTGTATGCGGTTGCAAATGGCACTAAGGACTATGAATATTCTAGGCAAAGCTTCTATCACTGAATAACATCCCCATTCCTACTGTTTGTCAAGATTTTCTTGAGACAGTCTCCCTAGGTAACTCATTTATTCTATAATAAATGGTTTACAAGTTTTGAAATGTCTCTGAAGTGGTGATATGTCCTTGTTAGCATGTGGCAGGCTCATTAGAATATTTTCCCCTTAAATACTTAGAATTTTTTAAAATTTTAAGTTGTTTTTATAAGAAGTTTGGTTTTATTCTTTAATATAAAAATCTTTATTATTACACACACACACACACACACACACACACACACACACACACCAGCAAAGTTAATTTGACTCAAAGACTGTATAAGGCAGTGAACTTCTATATAGTTAGATGCCAAGGACCAGCCTATTGTGTGTTCTGCTTCAGTTGGCTCTCCAGACACCTGTGTAGATAAATCAGCACTTGGAGACTGAAACCCAGTCTTTTATTTACAACTCAGTATTCAATCATTACCCAGATTCTTTTTGATTATCTTAGGAATCAGTATTGTATGACCTTAGCTTCCTCGATTATAAGAAAATGGCAGAGTACATTTGTTTTTTTTTGTATGTTTGTTTTGGTTTTTTAACATAGTAAATGAATTTATAGATCTGTCTGGGCTTGTAAGCACAGACAATAAGCTAGCTGGGTGGGATCCCATCCTGATATCACCATTCCCACCATACCTGAAACTAAACACATTCTGTCCAGGCTGACCTTGAACTCAGAAATCTTCCTGCTTTTGTAAGCACTAACAATACGTTTGGCTAGGTGGGATCTTGCCTTTTGATCACTACCCCATAAATCTCTTAATTTCCTTTCTTAGTAACTTTCTGAAAAGCTGGCTCATTTCTACAACTGTCTCTGTTCTTTTTGGTCCTTGAAGCCCCTCATACAATTTGTGTTGCATCCTTATATTTTTGCATAGTTGAGATTTCTGAACTTTTGTTTTCAGAGTTCTTTCCTACAGCCTTAAAGGCTGTCCTGAATGTTACAGCATTTACCATTTTGCTGAGAAACATTAGACATACCATTGCCTCCCCAACTCATGCTGCTTCTAATTATCATGGAGTCATTAACCTTGGCAGGGAAAACATGCCTTGATAACTTTGGGGGAGAGAATATCAGCACTCCTGGAGGTCTTGTTGGCTGTACTCCAGGGGTAGGAAAATTTGTCCTGCCATTACTTCCAAGGCCATGCAGGACTCTACGGGTAGAGAAGTCATTTGACACAGAAGCTGTGGAGTTTCTTATTGTATTTTTATGCTTTTACTATCAAATATATTTTATGGATCTATTCATCACCTAAAAAAATCCATGAAAAATTTAGAACTAGAAAATTAGCTTTATATCTTCATTTATAACTTGTTTCCATTATCTTCCTTCAGTTCTTCCACATCCCCTAATCTTTAGTCCTTCTTGTTTTCTTTCCTATATGTTGTACTATATTGACATGTATATTTGCATATATATGTCTATATCTATATATCTATCATTGGCTATATTCCACACATGAAGGAACATATTCAAGGTTTTTGAGACTGTGTGACCTCACTTAATATTATACATTCTAAGTCCATCCATTTTCCTTCAAATTTTGTGACTTCACTTTCCTTTAGAGTCAAATTGGTTACCCAATTTGGGTTGGGTTACCCAATTTGGTTCTAAAGGAAAGTGAAGTCACAAAATTTGATATATGGACAAAATATGATATAATATACATATATAAATGTATATATAAATATATGTATGATATACATGCATATGGATATACACATATATAAGTATATACACATAATTTTCATTATCCTTTTATCTGTTGAGGTTAAACTACATTGATTCTACTTCTTTGCCACAGTGAATAAAGCAGTAATAAAAGAAGATTTATTTCTTATAAATAATTATGCTTTTAAAACAAAATTTAAAACAAAATTAAGATTTAATGAAACACAATAATTCAACTGAGTTTGGGAAAATAAACATCAAGTATTGGAAGAATGTTCATGTGAGTGGGTGATAAAACCATCCTTTCTTTAATAGCTCAGGATTTTTCTAATAGTAGCTATCTTCTCATTTGTAACCCATATAGGCATATTTATGACATATTATATTTGTGCTAGTGAATAAAACAGGAGTGTGGTATCTAAAACCAAGTGTTAGGAATCATAAACTGTGGTTTCTAATCCTGCTTGTTATCCACAGAAGAGGATTCAGAAGTGACCAGTGCTTTTTCTTTCAGCATTTTGCTCAACATGCCTGCATTACTTGCCTAGCTTCATCATTTTCTTTTCTTTGCGCAGGCCTCATTGCTCTTGTTCCTGTTCAAGAAAAGGGAACACAGTCCTATCTTAGGCAACCTTACATCTGCCTCCTCTTCCTAGAAGTCTCTTTCTGTCTCCTTAAATTTCCACCATCTCCCCACTCTTCCAGCTGCTCTCCCTCCTTTCTTTGACATATTTTTATTAATTAATTAATTTTTTTACACTCCATATTTTATCCCCCCCTCCCATCTACCCTCTAACTGTTCCACATCCGATACCTCCTCCCCACACCCCTGTCCCCACGTGGATGTCCACACCCTCACCCCACCTGACCTCTAAACTCCCGGAGCCCTCCAATCTCTTGAGGGTTAGGTGCATCACCTCTGAACACAGACCCAGTGGCAATCCTCTATTGTATGTGTGTTGGTAGCCTCATACCAGCTGGTGTATGCTGCCTGTTTGGTGGTCCAGTGTTTGAGAGATCTCTGGGGTCCAGATTAATTGAAACTGCTGGTCTTCCTACAGGATTGCCCTTCTCAGCTTCTTTCAGTTTTCCCTAATTCAACACCAGAGGTCAGCTGCTTCTGTCCATTGGTTGGGTGCAAATATATGTATCTGACTCTTTCAGTTGCTTGTTGGGTTTTCCAAAGTGTGGTCATGTTAGGTCCCTTTGTGTGAGTGCTCCATAGCCTCAGTAACAGTGTCAGGCCTTGGGACATCCCCTTGAGTGGATGCCACTTTGGGTCTGTTACTGGACCTTCTTTTCCTCAGACTCCTCTCCATTTCCATCCTTGTAATTCTTTCAGACAGGAACAATTATGGGTCAGAGTTGTGACTGTGGATTGGTCCCCCTCTCCCTCATATGATGCCCCTGCTGCAGGTGGGCTCTATAAGTTCCCTCTCCCTACTATCAGCCATTTCATCTAAGGTCCCTTCTTTTGAGTCCTGAGAGTCTCTCACCTCACTCCCAGGTTTCTGGTGCATTCTTGAGGGTCCCCCTGCCCCCTATCTCCCAAGAGGTTGCCTGTTTCCACTCTTTTTGCTGGCCCTCAGGGCTTCAGTCCTTTTCCCTCACCCAATGTCAGATCAGGTTCTCCTCTCCCCCCTACTCCCCCCATCTACATCTACTTTCCCTCCCATGTTCCTCCCTCCCTCCCCACTTGTGATTGTTCTTTCTTCTCCCTCCCAAGTGGGACTGAGGCATCCTCACTTGGGAACTTCAGCTTGTTGACCTTTTTGAGTTCTGTGTACTGTATCTTGGTTACTCTGCACTTTTTTTTGGGGGGGAGGGGGCTAACATCCACTTATTACACTTATTAGTGAGTACATACCATGCATATCTCTTTTGGTCTGAGTTACCTCACTTAGGATGATATTTTCTAGTTCCATCCATTTGCAAAACTCAGGATGTCCTTGTTCTTAATAGCTGAGTAGTATTCCATTGTATAAATGAATTTAAATCTAGCATTACTGCTGTTTGTAACACTCTGCTAAGTTCCTTATCTCTGTCCTTTTCAGAAAAGGCACAGTATACAGAAGCAGCCTTGAGTATGTTGTCCTTACTCCATTTTCAAGTCTAGACCAGTACTTGCTACATAGTAGAAGCTCAACGGCTCTGGCTTTATTCCATCAGTGACTTGAGTGTTAGTTCTTAATCATGTCTGTCAGAAAAGAGGCTGAAACAGCGTGAGATGGATTTACAGCTCACAGTTTCAAAGGTGGGGAACTTTGTTCTGAGGTGGTTTTAGAAAGAATGACTTTCTAGTTCAACTCATGGAAGTTGAGGGGTGCTGTCCAAATGTCAACCTGACGTATACACTGGTGTGCCCATTCTCCAAAGAAACAGTCCATTCAGTGGTCAAAGCTATTTCATGAGCAAATGAGTTTCATAGCCCTCAAGTTAACATAATGTCACAAGAATAATATGTCCAGTGCTGATGGGACCAATTGACTTTTATTGCCATTAGATTCCACTTTAGAAACTGCACATGCATTAAGATTCATATTTTAAAAGAGGAAAGGTAGATGCATGACTTTCCCAGGCCCATTTAAAGTCTTCATTTTTTTTAAGGTTAAAAAAATACTAAGTATAGCAGGGCTAGAGAAAAGTGGAGGAACATGCATAAAATTTTAGTTAACTACCAAGGTTCTCTCTTTATCTTATTCGGCTAGATTTTTTTTCTTGTTTGAGTTTTTAGTTTTATAGTTTCCTACATACATACATACACACACACATTTACACACAGCACACATATGAATCCACAAGCATACCATATATACTATACACATCACATATCCTTGCATACATCACACATGTGTACACACATGCACGTACATATGATACACAGACCATGCCATATACACACATGTATACACATATATTATACACCACACATACACACACAGATAAATTCAACACATAAGATAAGATAACTTATATACACACATATGCATACACAATACATTGCAGAAATCTTATATGCCACACATGTAATGCCATTAAAATGTACACCACATATGGAGATACTACACACATAGACACACTCATGCACATCACATACAGGCATGCGTACATAGTCTACATATAGGTAAGCACATATAAACCCACTACACATAGGCACACACATGCCAAGGTGTGGTTTTCAAGGTCCTATCATGTTTAGCAAATATTTCAGATGAAATGATATGTTCATCTGTTACACTGATTGCCAAGCTTGCAGTGTGACAACAAACATTATTTGGGGACAGAAGCTGAAATCACGGCCCACTCTCTTCGCTGCCTGCAGTAATGAACAGACGCACGTTCATTTCCCCCAGCAATGTCGATGATGTGAGAGCTGTGGACTCCAGGAGCATTCTTGTCACAAACAACATGCCTGATGGCTCTGGGCTGGACACAACTGAGACAGTTGTCTATGAAGAAGTCATACCATCGTGGCCCCCAGGCTGCAACCTGCAATGATTGCAACAATAGTGAGCTTTGGAGAATGCGGCTGTGACTGTAGTGTGGAATGGTGACAGCATGAGCTTCGCTCTGCCTGTTTATTATGGAGGGAGGCATGTAAAACAGTGGTAAAAGACGGCTTTGGCTGCAGACAACCTGAGCTACCCACTGCTTAATGAACAGTGTATGGAAGCCAGCCCACATTTCCAGAGCATAGAAATTCTATTAAGGTTTCGAAGTTTTCTTAAATGCACACATAGGAAACACTCTCCCTGTCTCTGTCTCTAACTCTGTCTCTCTCTCCTCTCTTTCCCTCGCTCTCTTTCTCTCTCTCTTCTCACCCCCTCCCCCTCTCTCACACACATACATATTTATAACCTCACATCTTTATTTGGCCCATGTTTGAACTTGCTTAGTTTTGTTATGAAGTTTAGTGTTCTGTGTAGAAGGTAGCTTACTAAATCCAATGAATATTTAAAATGTTAGTTTTTGTGATGTTCAAAATAATATTCTTATAGAGCCCTTTTTATTAAAACCATAATAAAATTTTGCAGACCTGGTGACTTAACACTTATGGATTTCTTTTTTAAATGCTACATGTCAGGAGTCTGGCTTGGGGCTTGGTGTCCATGGATTAATATTGGCACATTAGTTGGGTTTTGGCTCTATAGAGTCCTAAGATAGGATCAATTTCTGTATTTATTCTATCTGCTGTAAGACCTCTTATACTCTTGGCTCCTGGAACCTTTATTCACACCCCACACCAGTATATATAATCTGGCTTCAGTTATCACATCGCTTTCTTTGATACCATGCTGGAAAAGCTTAGAGATGTTTTTGAGAACCCAGGTGAGAAAATTGAGCCATTGCATAATGGCCTCAAGACCTCAATTTGATGTGCACCATTGTGCAAACTGCCATTTCCCATGCAAAGAAATAATCATGCAATCATGGAAGGAGACTGTGGATTTGCTTGGGGAATATTAATCTGCCTTTCAAAGCTATATAAGAAACAAACGTTAATTGAAGTCTATCTCCATAATTTTAAGGATAGCAGCTTTGGAATCAGGCAGATCTGAATTCAAATGCTGACAATTTCATTTGTGTATCAACCTTCATTCCTTCATTCATTCGTATCACAGGATTTACAGAACACCTACAAAGGGCAAGTTTTTGTTCTAAGTCCTGTTACTGAGACACACTTGCTTATACTGACTCATTGTATTGCTATACAGGAAACAGACCAGACAGCATGGAAATATATTATGTAATGTCAGTGTGTAATAATATACAAAATGATGACAGTTTGTGCCATCCATGTATAGAAATTGTTTATGGTAGCTATGTGTTCATTCATTTATTCATTTATCTTGGTTACCATCAAACATGTCCTTGAAAGGCTTAGGAGGAACGAGGCATTATGAAGAGTCTGCTGCACCTGTGAGCAACAGTGTTTTCCTCACTGGTGGATGAGAAACGCATGGATGAGAAATGCTTGAGTCCAAGAAATTGAATGATTTTTACATGGTGTTTCCTCATATGTTAGAGCAAGAAACTGAACTCTGGACTCTGAGATGCCATTAACCATGGAGTTTCGAACATTCTCTTTATTCTTATACACCTGAGTATATCATCTTCCTTCCTACCCTCTGCCTTGTGCATTGTAGGAGGGAGAATAATGCCCCGAGCTGGGGTTTAAAACCCTTCATTTTCCTCCAGTCTTGAGATAATGCGATTTCTTTGAGCTTCCGCTAATTTCCTTTTGATCATTATGGGACTGTGCTATCTTTGATCAATCACTTAAATCTGTGTTTACACAGGCTTAGCCGAGGGACGAGTTGGACAATTACCCATGCCTCGGAACTAATTTCAACAGCCCACTCGGGGCTGCGGCTCTTTCTCTATTATTTCATTCTCTGCTCTAATGCAGAGCCCCGGGACACACAGGCTGGGTGAAATGAAGCAGAGGAGTGACTCTGTCATGTGTGTGTCCTCTGCAGTGAGGGGAACTCTGGATTGGGTCTTGTTTGTTTTCTTGTTTGAAGAAGTGCATAGTTCTTCTCTTGGTGAAAAGATGTGTCATGTTACCTAAAGACATGGAGTACTTGAATATGTTGGCCATAAAATATTTGAAAGGAATTTGGACATAGATGAATTTTCAACCTTTACAGAGGAGAAAGTATTTGACACATAAATCATCAACTGACCACCTTCTTTAATGGTCATCCCATAATGTAATTATGTATATTACATATATATATATGTGTGTGTGTGTGTGTGTGTGTGTGTGTGTGTGTGTGTAATATTTTTCTGTCTTTGTTACCCAAGATAGAATTCTGCTCCCAGTGGTAGTTAGCGAGCCCATTCAGTAAAAACTGTGTGTCTGCTCTGTGGTCCTCTCCTTTTCTCTGCATCACCATCTTTAAACAGAGCAGCTCCAGGACATCACTGTCACAAATGATGAATTATGTACCACCCTCATATATTGCCACTGCCTATGCTCAACTGCCTGTTGTGATCCTGATGCCTCAGTTGCTTCAGAGCCTGGTCTTTACTTCTCCTTTGCTCCAGACCCTGGACTGTGGTGGACTGAGCCCTTCTTTCTATCTACTGCTAGACTGTGTTCACCCCCGAGGGTTGTTAGCCTGTTGAGCCCATCTTACCCTTCTTCCTTATGTTGATGCCTCCAAATCATATACTTCTTAGAACCTGTGGTCTCTCTTCCTATTTAGAGTGCATTTCATTGGTAGCTGGGTTTGACTCAATCAGCCCATTCACTTGTCCCTGAACTTCTGTTTGGATGCCAATTGGAGTTTTTGCTTTCAGAATCCTAAGACTCCATCACTAAGGATCCTATTTTGCTTGCCTGTAATGTCTAGAAAGTCAAGCCAAATTCTCAATGTATCCAACAAACTGTAGGGAAAGCAGCATGTTATGTAACAGGAAGAACAAGTATGAGCTTTGCTTCTTTTCTTTTGGCTTTGCATCATCCATTCTTCCACTTAAGCTTCTCACTCCCCAATGTCGACTTCAGGGAGACATCTGAGGGAAAAAAAATGCCAGTAAGTGAAAATATTACAAATTAGTAATCTCCAGCAATGCTTTAAAATGATGTTTCCCTTGCAAGTGTTAGCTTGAAAAAATCTGCACTGTGAGGGGAGGAGGAGATATCTAGCTCATCAGTGGCAGAGCAGGCTTTGAGCACAATATCCTACTAAATGACACGCATAAGGAGTTGGAGCTTGTAATGCCTTTTATATTGCTGCCTGCCATCTGGTTGGCAATTGTTAAGCCTGAAATATTCAGGTGAGCTCTATTTTCTCAAATAGTGTGATGTGATAGGGATTCCAGCACCACCCGTCTTTTTAAACATCATTAAATTTCACTGTTTTGCAGAAGAAAGCAAACTACACTAGCATGATGTTTGCATAGCACACAGCATCACTTGGAAGTGCTATGATACAGGGATGGGACTTCTGCCCTGGGAGGAAGAAAGAGTGATGTTTCATGTTCTGTTTGTGCCTGCAGTCCATAATGAAGGTTGCCATTTGACAAAGACTCATGCATTCTATCAGGATGGGGAAGCATCTAACTCTGCCCCAGGAAAAGGCATGCCTACATGTTGAGCTAGGACTTTAAGAGTTAAGAGCTACATGTCTTGTCTTTTTTTTTTTCTTTTTAATAAATGTTGGGAAAAGGAGAGTGAACTATTTCGTACAGTTCCCTTTTCTTTTGCATTTTTTTTGGATATGTTTGTTGATATTTCTCTATTATCTTAGAAGTGGTGAAGTAAGTAAGTAAATCCAAGATAGCCAATCATTATGCCATGAAGTATAACTGGATTTCAACTATCCATTCTACCCAATTATTTAGATTAAAAAAAAATTCTTTTAGATAAAACCTGGTTTTCGAGCATGGTGGACTGAAAGAATGACATATATATAGAAATTTATCTTACTTTGAGCTTCTAGTACTGTAATAAAACACCTCCTCCAAAGATTGAGGAGGAAAGAGTTTATTTCATCTTACACTCCCAGGTAATAATCCATTACTTAGGGAACTCAGGGCAGGAACTCTGTGCAGGGACCTGGAGGCAGGCACTGATATAGAGGCCACAGTGCAGTGCTGGTTACTGGCTTGCTCCTTAAGGCTTGCTCAGTTTGCTGTTTTCTAGAACCCAGGACCACCAGCATAGGAGTGGCACTGCCCACAGTGAGCCTGGGATCTCTACACCAATCACCAGTGAAGAAAGTAACTCAGACTTGACCATTTGCAATCTAGCTTGTGTCAAGTTGTCACACAACTACCCAGCACAAGATTCAAACTTCATGAAGATTTATCTTCATACAAGATACACAGTGTACTGGGCCTGTCTCTTCATAGATCTGTGCATGCAAGCATTTGCTGAATGAACATCTGTGCTCTCATGTTTTTTGCCAGGCAGGATGTAAAGTGGCGAGGACCTAGAAATGTAGAACCCTGCAATAAGAGCTATGTGAAGAAGTCTTAAATCTGGGTTGTGACATCAGCCTGCTTCATCTTCAGATGGTGTGTTCTGTGATTGTACCAGTATACCAGTGTCTAGCGGATTTCTCCATGCTGACTGCTTTACAATTTATATTTCCATTTTTCCTCTCTCTCCTGACTTTCTACTCATTGATCAAGCTGTCTAATTTGCATGTCCATCTGGATATCCCAGCAGCACCTCAGGCTCAGCATGTCCCCCAAAATAATGTTAACACTGCTATCTAGTGCATAACCTTTCTCACCTTACCTCATTGATGGACACCGCTTACCCTCTGCCACCCTCTGACCCACCTGGGACACATCACCTATCCTGTCTCTACTAGATTCTGCCATTCCTTCTTCCCTCTCTTCTGATTGCTCCTCTCCCACAGGAGGGGGAGTAAATTACTTTTGGAATAAATTCTGGAGTCCCTTGGAGTACTACATTTCTCTTCATGCCCATCATTGGAGAATTAGCACACTTATAAAAATAAGTATTGTATAAGCCTATTAACAGATTCACAGAATGTATCAGATTTCTCTGATTTTCCCCACTCATCTATTATCTGTCCCCAGATCTAATACAGGATGGCACTACATTTTTATTTGTCATATTTTCCTTGTCTTCTACAGTCTGTGACAGTTTTTGTCTTATGTGACCTTGACACTTTCAAATAATATTGGTTCATTGTTTCATACAGCTCCCTACCATGTGGCTGTGACTGGTGTTTTCTCATGATCACTGTGAGATTATGAGTTAATGGGAAATACCACAGAGGCTATGTGTCCTTCACAGTTTATGACAGCAGTTGGCACATGATAATGACACATGTCACTCACTGGAGATATTATCCCTGGTCCCTTGGCAAATGTTGTATTTTCCAGAATTCTCTGCTGGAAACTTGCTTTTTCCCTTTGCAAATATTTTGGGGGAAAGTATTTCCTGTTTCTGCTCAAAGTGATACCCCTTGGTTTATCATTGATCAGTGATTCTTGCCTGAAGCAATTATTACTGCAGGCTTCTGTGAGTGATTTTTAGTTCCCTTCATTCATTTTACACTGTTGACTGATATTATTTTCTTTAATTAATATTTCAGTAAGCATATAAAATGTGTTTCTTCATTATATTTTCATGTATGTCTATAATTATAGCTTGTTAGTATTTGAACATTATTGCCTTTCCACGTCTTCTCTGCCTATCTCCTTGGCTCCATTCTCCCATCTCATCACCCCTTTTCACTTTCATGTCACGTGTGTGTGTGTGTGTGGGTGGGCTTGTGCGTATGGAGAAAAAACATTCAGTAAGTGGCTCATTTCCCCCCTCCTATTATCCATGGGAGAAGTTTTCTTTTTCATGAGACAGTGTTATCCTCCTCCCTTTACTTATATATCAGCTATTTATTGATATGAAGATAGTCTTATGCCCAACCACTTCAATATTTGTTGTTGTTTATTAAGTTACTGCAACCTAAGTTATCGATAACCCTTGAAGTCTGGTTTGTATGTGTGTGTTTGTGTGTGTCTATCTCTGTCTGTCTCTGTGTGTGATTAAATATTTCTTTTAATAAGCATTTTCTCACTTTTTAGCACTAGAAACAAACTGCACACATTATTATTATTATTATTATTATTATTATTCCTGAAATTTGCCAATTCTATAAGTTAACTTGTTTCTTGACTGGGGATTGTGTGACCAAGCCTACCATAGATTAGACAAGTGTTCTACCACTGAGCTGTACGCTGACCTTTTCAAGTTCTTTTGATGGACAAACAGTGGCAAGGCATAAGACCATGGTGCTGGATACTGACTGATACAGCAGAGTCAACATCTGGCCTCTGAGCCAAGGGTTTAGGAAAATACATGTGTGTCTACTAACTCATGGACAAACAGAACTATATTTTTCTATATAACTGCCCATCTGACATTGCACGTCTCCTTTAAAATCCCATGAGTCTTCACTCTACCTCTGACTCAGCTCAGCATCTCACAGGCTCTCTTGATCACCCCTCTTCACCAAGAGTGAAAAACTTTGCTCTCATTATCTGCAGTGTATGTGCTTACTTATTGTTGTTTGTTTGTTTTATATCTTTTTAATTGAATATATTCTATTTTTAATCCTAATATGCAAACAAAGTTATTCCAGGAATGCTAACTATGCTCCTATGAGGAAAAAAAAATACCAGCTGAATTATTTTTGAGTGTGGTTCTTTTGTTACTCATAACCTGCAGCAAAACTAAGCTTTTATTTCTCTACTGGCTAGACCACTGAATTATGTATTCTCATGATTTTGCTACCCCTAATCCACTCAAGTTAAGATACCTAAAACAACAATCAGATTATACCACCATGTTGTTTAAGATTTCCTAGAATTTCCGTTGAGCCTGTTGCTTACAATTGAAGTGTCAGGAATGAAGTGGACAGTCCTCCTTCATCTGGGTTTCCCCTTGTCACGTGCTTATTAGGTCTTTGACTTTTCCCCTGAATTAAATTTATACCATAAGATATTTTGTTTCATGGAAATTCATTTATCAGTGATAATTTTACTTGGGGCATAGAAATAGAAAAGTACTTGGAATAAAAATAAAAGAAACTATGGCTAGGTTAACGTGCCTATGAGAGAGCACATTTTATGAAAGTCATAACCTTCAGCTTTCTTAGTCACTAGGAATATGATATATCCAGTAGTTGAGACATTGAAATTAAAACAGACATGAATTCAAATCCCAGACTGTTAATTGTTCACCATATCCGAACCCCAAGTTGGAGTTACTGCCCTTGCATTACTCCTTTGCAAAGAATGAACAGAGGGTCCGAAGACCTGACACTTGATCTGTGTAAAACTTCCTGCTACTGTAATAAAATATGTGAGGCAACTTAAAAAGAGAAAAACTATTTAAGCCAACCATTTTAAAGGTTGCAGTCTGACTGATTAGTCCTGATCCTTTGTTCTTGTGCTTGGATGGCACATCACAGCATAACTATCTGAGCAAAACCTTTCACTGAGGTTGGGGGAGGGGAGGGGAAAGGGATGTGGGGGCCAGTAAACAAACCAGGAAAGCCAGGATCTAAAATCATCTTTGAGTTCACATCCAATAACCTAAAGAACCTAAGCTTGGCCTCATCTCTTAAAATATATATCAAACCCCAATGACCTCATACTGGAATCACAGCCTCCAACTTCTGAACCTTTGGGGGGCTCTTAAGATCTAAAATGTAGCATGACCTGAGTCAGGAAGAATTAAGAAAAGCATTCACCCCAAATGTGCAGATCACTAAAGCAATGGACAGGGAAGATGCATGGGAGGCTTAAACTTCAACCTAGTCTATTTCAGTGGTTTCCATGACAAGCTAAAGATTTGAGTTAAATTCTCTCTTTGATTACCATGTACTTTTTCCCTTCAAAATGGACTTATAAATGCTCTGAGATGCTCTGAAATCAAAGGTAGAAGGCAGTAAGGAATGGCAGAAGTAAGTGAAGAAAATCTTATTTGTAGTAGATGGGCAATAATGTTAATCCTTCTTGCCTTGAGTCTATATCAAGCTTTGAGGGCCCCTATAATATATCATAACTTATTCACTGTCAACCAGTACTCACATAGATAGTGCTCTAAATTATTTGTGTTCAATTATAAAGAAGTCTATAACATAGCCAGTGGTATGTGTCCGGATTAGACACGAAACCAGGAAAATTAAAGTGTGATGTGGAAGGTGTTGGCTGGTCTAAGAGAAATTATTCTTGGGCATATTGTAGATTGGCATCTAATTACTCAATGCCCTTCCTTGTGTGTCCTTTATCTATTTACTGTTGATCCCTTTCTCTCAGTAGCTAAACTTTTGAAGGACTGAGCCACCCCATAAAATCTGTTCCTGCACTTTACTGTATTAGAATTTTTCTATATATTATATTTTTGTCCTTGTGCGTCAAGGTGTAACTTTCATAGAAAACAAAGACTACAGCTCACATGTCTGTACATTTGCCTCTGCTAGAGAATTATGCACGTTGAAACCTCGTATTTGATAACAGTTCCAGGATAAGACATTTCCTTTGTAAATCAAGGCCAATGTCAATGTTATGCCAACAAACTCAATTCACCACTCAAAACCAGTGTCAGTGTCACTGTCTCAAAATGTGTTTGGATATGAGGTTGCCTTTGTTTTGATACTTTACATTGCTATTATTTTAACTAGATTCATGTTACTTCTGAATCACTGGGCTGTGGTATTTGTGGTTTTTCTAGGGTAATCAGAAATCCAGACTTGTTTTACCTGTATGTACTACCACCTACAAAAAAGACGTTTGGAGTTAGTACGAGACATGGTGGCACAAGCCTGCCATCTCTGAACCTAGGGGATTGAGGAAAGAGGCAAGTTCAAAGACAACCTAGATGGTATAGCAAGACCCTGCCTCAAAAATAGAACAAAAGGGCAAATAGAGCTGACCAGTTCACTCCAGGGGTTTGATGAATGAGCCATGCTGGTCGGGGTGATGGATAGTTATGCTATTGTAGGGACAGTTCAGCTATGCTGCAATACTTAAGAAGACAGAGAAATATTTCAGAGGAGAGGCATCCTTCTGATAGTGATCTACCTTGAAGCACCTCTGCTCTCAGCTCTCTAGGCAATGGGCATCTCTAGGCAGATGCACTTAGGGTTGAAATGATGATGTGAAGGTCATTATTATTTAAGACTTCTAAATAAGCCAGATTTACCAATGTCAAATTATTGGTGAGTCGTTTGACCCCATATTTATTTGTAATTTCCACAAGCTGTGGGTAAGAGCTGCTGTAAATCATATTGCCATTGATCTTGGCTCCCTTGTGTAATTCTAAGGTGAACTGTCCATGATCTATAGGAAAACACTGCTGCTCTGAGAGAAAGCCTTGGAAGGACTTTCCCAGGATGCCCAGGAAATATGCATGGGCGTCAATTATTCAGGGAAGAGGAGAAGTAGATACCTGTATGTGTATGTGGGGCCAGGAGAAACCTTATTGAAATCTATACATCAGGAGATCTAAATGTGCAGTGGTAAAACCTGGCCTTTGAGGGAAGATTAGAGAAGTGATAAGCATGTCTGTAATAGGCAATCACTTATGACTAATGACTTATTTAAAGAAACTGCACATCCATGGGCCAGACACTTAAATGGTCCTCCTAGTCAGACTTCCTGTATTTCATGTATTTTCATTTTGAGTTTTCTTCATTCTTTTTTTTTTCTGCAAGGTTTTGCTCTCTTTGACAGCAGTTGTGGGTTGAGGGAGCACACACGCCTGACCTCTGTGTTCGGTTTGACCATGTGAGGAGATCCACAGCAGTGCTGGTGGTCCTGGGGGACCAGCCAGAAGAGCTCAGCCAGAACCACTGACTTAAAGGCTTTGTGTTTATTTCGCCTTCGGCCCCTTCTCCATAGGCTTCCTCATATCCTTTCCGCGGAGCCTGAGGCCGATGGCTATCTCAATTTTGCCCAAAACCTTGTTATTCCGAATGGCCCTTCCACTTTCCTAGTCTGCGATGACCTGTAGCCTTTCATTGATTTTCGTGGCCAGGTCCTTCTGTGTAAGGCTTTTGCTCTGCTGGCCGGGCTGGAGCTGGATTACTTTACCCACCTCCAGGGTCACCTTGTCGTGATGCAGGCCTGTCTCCCGGTCTAGCTTGGCTGTATTTTTAGTGATGGCATGCCGCTTGCTCTGGCCAGCAGCCCATTTCTTGGATGTCTCCACATTTCCTCGTTGCTGAGCTGCTAAGATGGTCTGCTTAGACTTGGCCTGTGTAGCCATGGGCCCCTTTTTGCGCAGCACCATCAAGGTGTCCCAGTCACTCTAGGCCATGGTGCAGTGGAGACGGAGGTCTGTCCTGAGGCTCTGGCGACTGCTCCAGCAACTTTCTGAATTCTTGGTTGAGGGGAAACTCCTCAATCTCCTGCAGAGCTTTTCCTCTTTCTACAGACATTGAAAAATATTTGTAAGCTTGCCATTCTTTCCCAAGGTTGACACCCTCATGTTGTTGTAATTGTCCCTGGAGACAGATACACGGGGATGGTCCAGAGGATAATGTAATACTAAGTATCATTAAGCCTCTCCTGGTGGTTCTTTGTGTTTCCAACCTGTTAGCTTGTATAATACAGCTTCCTTGTGTGATCAGTACTCAAAAAAACAAACAAAAAAACAAACAAAAAAAACAAAAAAGGAAAATTTTCTCTTTTGATGGGAACAGGAAGAATTATTGTAATAAAGAAAAGCAGAGTTAAGAATCAGACCGCTTATCATGTTCTGCATAGTGGACCCTCTCCCTCCATCTGAGCTCCAGAGGTTTTAGGTAGTGTCTGGCTAGCAGGTTACAGGGCTGAAGATGGATCTTCATAAACTCATGATCTGTCTTCAGCAAATCTGCTTGAAAAGCAATCTGCCATGAATGAATCTTACTGTTTCCTTTTTATCATTTCTTATAATGTACTTTGAGATTAGATTTATTTACTTTAAATTTTTTTCTTTTAGAATTTCATATGGGCACTTTATGTCATTTTTATCCTTCCCTCACATACATGCACATATCTGTGTGTGAGAGAGACTGAGAGCCTTTAAATGTAAAGGTAATGTAAATGTAAATGTAAATGTAAAGCCTTTATATGTAAATATATGTAATATTTATATATAAACATTATGTGTATGTGTATGTATATATGTATATGATGTATATGTATACATATATGTTTAGTGTTTACACATTAGGACTAGATAAATTACCAGGTTGCTTGTCTCTGGACAAAAACTGATTCTACCTTTCTCAGCACCCATCCTTGAATCTTTGGTGAGAGCTGAGATATATCTTTATCCATTGATATAAGGTTAAGTATGTAAAATACGATTAGAAATATTGCTTTAAGAAAATGGCAGTAGTAGGTTTTCCTTTTGGGCCTGTGACCTCTTGAGTACATGTGGTGGCTAGCTTTAACAGTACCAGGCATGAATACCCTCCTACTGAGTGAGCCTGAAGTCTAATTAGATAACCGTTGGTTTCCCACAAGATAAATGTACCACTATAGCACCACTGGGGATAGGTTGCTGGGCAGATCATTGTTGTAGTTCTCAGGCATTACAGCTGGGTAGGACTGCTGATTGCTATTCTCCCTTAGCAGCTTGCACATCACTTCTGATACTGTGCAAGCTACTTCCAGGTCAGTTCCAGCTTCATTTCTCCAAGTCCTGTGTCCAAAGTGTGTGTGTGTATGTTCAGCAATTAGGGTTTTTCCTTCAAGTTCTGAAAGCGAACCAAGGGCAAGGGTAAGGGTAAGGGAAGGTCATGGTTAAGGCATATATGTCAGGATGTAGGACATTAATTTACCTCCTATAACAACATTGCATTCCTTAGTCGATTCTATTGTTTGATTCAGATATTTTAGGCTACATTCTTTTGACTTGGCCCAAATGATTAGAGAATCCGTGTTGTTTATCTTTGTCTTGTCATGGAATGGTTAGGGGGTGGACCGTTCTCTTGCCCAACTTCAAGGAATTTGAGCTGACCACCACTTGTCTCTTGAGTTTTGTTTGTATGTGTGTGAAATGATCCAGTCCAGGGACTGTTGTCAACTGCTTAGCACAATGTCTGCTCTGATGGTAAGTGTGTGAACAGCAAGTTCTGTTCTTTTGGATACTTGTCAATTCATTGGTATTCTTCCAATGAAAACAGAAAATATACTCCACAGGTATAGCTTGTTATATTCTAATACCTGGATTCTTGTTTTTTCCCCAATTAGGGAGCTAGACAGTAGTGAGCACATATCTCTTCACTCCATTGGCAGCACTTATGAGTCTATCCATACTACATATGTTGGTTGTGGAGTTTAACTTCCTTTATAGATCTGGCCATGTAACATACCCTATTCACCTTTCTGAGTGTCTCTAGATTTCAAAGAGTTTTATAAACGATAATTAACTAACATACATTGTATCACTCTTTTTCAGTTGCAAGTTTTACACATAGGCTGGTTTGCATTAAGATATTTTCACATCAATCTGTCTTGATAGTTATTAAAGTTTAAATCTCCATCCAAGATCAGAGGGTCACACTGATGGGATTTTCTGTCTCTCTTTCTTTATACTTGGATCACACAGATGGCACAAGGAGACTTGTTAAGATCCACAATTTACGTTTACTGAGTCTCTTCTGCAGCTTTCCATGCACTTCTTGGTATCTACATCGTTTTCTTTGTTACTACATGTTTTTCAAGGATTTTTCTCCACATTTCAAGCTCCTCCTGAGCCATGAATTTGTGATAACTTCTGCCTGGCTGATATCTGTGGGCAACAACGTTCCATCAGTAATAAGTCTAGGTCAACCTTAGGACACGTATAGTAGCATAGTTTCCAAAGGTCCTGTTCAACACCAAACGAAGATTCAAGATTTCAATGTGATGCTAGTTAATAATAGAATCCAGGTGTACTTTGTTTTCTTGCTAGAATTTTTGGTTCTTTTATTTAGTGAAACACTAAGGAATCGACAGGCCAACTGCACTGAATAGCAGACTCAGCAATCAGCAATCATGAGGCATCTAGCTTACCATTTGCATTCTATTATACAGTTAGTGGATGAAGGTGGAGAGCATTGGATAAGGCACAATTTTTTTGTTGTTGTTGTTGTTAGTTTCCTCCTCTTGTACCATATGCATGATTGCCTCCTGGTAAGGAAATTGGTTTTACATGCTTAAATACTTTCCAAGTGAAGCTCTCTCCTTATGCCAACTCCAGTTTCTGTCTCCTTATTGGTTTCTTTTTCCTGTACACCGGAGGGCCTCACATTTTCTTTCTTTTGCTGTAACTTCATTGTCCCCAAAACAGATGTCAGTGTATTTACTCTTTGGTTATGTCTTCTTTACATATTGTTGCTTACTTCTAATATCTATTTACTTATAAATACTTTATAGGGGAAACACTCTCAGATACCCAGTGTGCCGGTTCAGTGTTCAATATACAATGTACAAACACACGTGCTTAGAAAAAAATGAAAATTTAGTATGTTAGAATATTAGACATATTTCTAAGCTCCTTTAGTTCAGTAGTATTAGCGAAAGGAGAATTTGGGGTGATCACTGTTAGTTTGTTCATTTGTTAAAATGAATTGCTATCGTCATTCAATGTGTAATATCCCATTGCTTTTTCCTCTGAGAATTCTGTCTAATAAGCCCAGTTCACAAGAATGGAGATAGGGTGAAATGTTTCATATTATCCCAAGGAATTAAAAATAAGGTGTTCAGAGTTATAAGGGATTGCAGAAATCTTATGGCATATTCTTAAAAGTGAATTTAGCAGTGAATTCTTCAGAAGGTGGAGGTGTTGCTTTGCATGTTTACTGCTGCTTGCAGTAGATTTACCCTTTCTCAGCAGTACTATATGGATGCAAATCCTACAGCCTCATGTGCAGCTCACAGAGCTTTTCTGAAGAAACTTCATAACTACCCTTCACTACCATGGACTCTCTCTTCTCTTAGTATCTCTAGCACTTACAGTCACTATTAGATAATTAATCATGTAAGATGTGTCTATACCCACCCACAGCTCCCTCTCAGATCTTGCCATCTCACATACTGAATTCACTTTTATGAGTGTCTCTAAGTTTCAAAGAGTTCTGTAAACTACAATTAACTAACTTAAAATGTATCATATTTTAAGACATGATCTCCAATTTAATTCTTTATTCATTTTAAGACAAACGTCAGATCAGTAATTCTGGATTGTGGCCAGATTGAAAATCTCATCTTTAAGCAACAAATATGTCTGAAGAGATTCTCTCTCTACCTCAGCCACCCAAATTAGTTACTTGTTTCCAACATTTGTGAGAAAGCATTTAAGAAAAGCATTTCTAAAATGATTGTCACTTCTTCTCCTCTACTTCAAAAACCATACACACTCTCTTGAATGTTAATGGTACCATGGAGAGTGTTGCGAAGACTAAAAAACCATCTCTATCTAAGGTAACTATATATTTTAAACCTTGTTTACAATAAACAGAAAGCTCTCAGATTAAAAATGAATTAGGGCTGAGCCACACCACAACTAGAAACAGGTTTTTCCAGTAAACAATCTCAGAGTGTGATCAAATATCCTGTATCATTCTTGAATTAAAGGTATGTGCTAGGGCTGAGTCATACAACAACTAGAAACAGATTTTTTTTTCCAGTATATAATCTCTGGGTTTACAGTGTGATAAAATATCCTACAACACCTTTGCATCAGAGTCTAGCAAGCAACTATTTATTTGTTGACTTAAAAGCCAACATGGGCTGAAATGTAAATGGGAAGAGGTCTGTACCCTATTCCCACTGTGGAAGGATCTCTTTCTTGTTTATTAACTTAGTAACATCTGTGAAAAAAAAACCTTTTCTTTATACAAGGTGAAATGTACAATCTAGAGACCAGGGCCTTTTGTCTTTGGAAGACTTTATTCTACTTCCATTCTCCCTCCCCTGAGAGTAGCTAGAGAATGCCTAAGAGTAAAAGTCTTTTCAGAAAGCAAGTGTGTTTTAATGACTCATGAATGTATGAACATGTACTAGCTGGTTTTGTGTGTCAACTTGATACAGGCTGGAGTTATCACAGAAAAAGGAGTTTCAGTTGGGGAAGTGCCTCCATGAGATCCAGCTGTGGGGCATTTTTTCAATTAGTGATCAAGTTGGGAGGGCCCCTTGTGGGTGGTACCATCTCTGGGCTGGTAGTCTTGGGTTCTATAAGAGAGCAGGCTGAGCAAGCCAGGGGAAGCAAGCCAGTAAGAAACATCCCTCCATGGCCTCTGCATCAGCTCCTGCTTCCTGATCTGCTTGAGTTCCAGTCCTGACTTCCTTCTGTGATAAACAGCAATTTGGAAGTGTAAGCTGAATAAACCCTTTCCTCCCCAACTTGCTTCTTGGTCATGTTGTTTGTGCAGGAATAGAGACCCTGACTAAGACAGAACAATATAGCATAATGTAAGAAATAGGCATTGCTCGACCTTAAGACAATCTTACCTTCATAGAAAAGGTCAAGTGTAGAAAGGCAGGAAGAAGAACATTTTGGAAAGGAACTGTATGAGCCTGGGTTAGAGATGAGATGAGAAGTCATTCAACCAACATTCACACAGAAACCAGCAGAGAGACCTGGTATTCTCTTAAGCCAAGAGTGAACATGTGCTGACTATATTTGCTCCCTAGCTCTCTCAGACTCGTGCTCAGCTTATTCTTCAGGCTTCCATGACTCATGGCTTCTTCTTCTGACCATTTTTTGATTATTATTGCTCTGCTTCTGTGTTATTTTTAGATCTCTCTTCCTCTGTTCTGCCAGGATGACCTCTGTGTCCATGCACTTCTATACTTATGATAAAATCTTTGCAGCTTCTATGAGACACAAACTCATTGAAATGAATGATGATGCTATGTGTGTCTCCCTGTCTCCAAATATGGGCACAAGGTATACTTTCCAGGACATGTACAGTGAATGGTGGACAGTATTCAAAGACCCTGAGGCTCTTCAGCAGGTTTGCAGCAACGGTAGTAGACATAGTGGGATGACTGACTTTGATTCTTTCTCGGTTGATCATGTCTTTTCACTCCTACTCCTATTATCTCTCCTCTCACAAATGAACATGGGGCTCCTTCATTGCCATCTGGATCACTCTCATCACTTCACCATTGGTTGACTTAGAAGCAAATACTCAGCTCCATTAGAAAGCTAGATACACTATTTTCTTTCAGAAGATGTTTAGAGGTGGTAGAAATGGTTTCCCCATGAGTTTCAGGTCATAGTTACCTGAAACTTGTTTCTATAGTCCGCCCATTGCATCCTATTCTACCTTTAAGCAAACAGGAAATAAATGACTGGCTACTTTTTCTTGATGTTCTCTCTGAATGGTATTAGATTCTGGTTGCTGTAATTAAAAGTGACTTAAATAGAAGAAATTGAGTATCTGCCACTTAATGAGCAAGGTGATGTTCATAAGCGGCTTTGTCACCATCGAGTTCTAAGCGCAACCCCAGCAGCTTTCCATTAAAGCAGAGGATTAACCGTTAGTGCATCGCAGTGGAAGGAATGAGAAGAACAGCTCCTTGGGTCCCAACAACAAATTACTTCTGAATCAAACCTCTGATTAATAGCTCCAGAGTTGCCTCTCTGCTTTGCATAATTAAGTTTCATGGAGTGTTACAATTAACAGCCTTGCCATCACCCAGGTAGAAACAGCTACTGTTTATTTGGCCAGCAGCATCAGGAAGTGCTGGGTGGTGAATAAGAAACATTTATGAGGGATTAGGTACATTATGTGTCATAAATTGAGTAAGGCTATAATTACCTTCAGAAAAAAGGCAACAATCATGATGATCCCACAATACTACCCAAGTTCCCTTCTCTTCTCTTCCCTTCCCTTCCCTTCCCTTCCCTTCCCTTCCCTTCCCTTCCCTTCCCTCCTTCCTTCCTTCCTTTCTTTTTTGTGGGGGGTCATCTAAGAGCCCCTTCTCTAGTGAAGCAAAGACTGGGGCACCAAGACATCTGCAGACACTCATGCATGTTGATAGCTTCCTCTTTCTGATACATCAAGGCCTTTCTGAAGCTTCGGTGCATAGCTTGTTTTACAGCAACATTTGTTATCACACAAGTCGTCAGACATGCAATGCAGATGTCAGGTAAGCTTCAGACTCTTGGAATTTCCTGGGCAGAGAGCCAAGATGTCATTAGAATTACTGGGATACAACAAAATGCCAAGTTTTTTTTTTTTTTGCTGGAAATGAACAGGCCAGGAGTTAACCATCCATCATTTCTGAGGGGTTAGGATGTAAGCAGATGATGGTCCTTTGGGGGAATTTCCCTACAGAGTCACGTTTATATGACACAGATACGCCTCTGACCATTTCTGTTGAGTCACATAAAGTAAGAGCAGCCTTTGGGGGGCTGAAACCTTGTGTTCTATTCAAATTTTCTTCCATCATGAGAGTTAAAGGGCCAGCAAAAGAATTTCCATGTGTAGGCCATTTCTCTGTGTGTTTCATTTGCAGTTACTTTTATCTTTTCACTTCTCCCTTATTCTGCTTCCACTGCCTTGATTGGTTCATTTCCTCCTTCTCCCCTTCCCTGTTCTCCTTCAGCATCTTTCTTCTTATCTCTTCTTATGTTGTTCCTGAAGGTTGATCAAGAGAGAGGGAAAAAGAGAGGGAGGGAGAGAGGGGGAGAGAGAGGGGGAGAGAGAGAGAGAGGGAGGGAGAGAGAGAGGGAGGGAGAGAGAGAGGGGGAGGGAGAGAGAGAGGGGGAGAGAGAGAGAGAGGGAGGGAGAAGGGGAGAAAAGGGAGAGAGAGAGAGAGAGAGAGAGAGAGGGAGAGGGAGAGGGAGAGGGAGAGGGAGAGGGAGAGGGAGAGGGAGAGGGAGAGGCCAGCCATTCACTTTAGACAAACTGGTGCCTCATACATACCATGTATATACCAGGAGGAAAGCCCCAGCATTTCTGGCTGAAAAGCCATTTGTCTTGCAAATTTCTATAATGAACAGATTTTGGAATAAATACCATGTAATCTGTGATGACAGTTCTCTCATTTCCTTTTTATTAGTTCAATCTTAGCAGCATCTGAACCACATAGCGACAGAGCCTCTGTAATCATTAAGGCAGCTGGCTGTACACATTTTCCCCTCTGCCTGGCACGTAACAGACTCCCCAGCCAGTTTCTCCTCAAGAGACCCGAGTTGCGGTAGTCACATGCGTATATGTAAGAATTCCTGGACAGAATGGAAAACAGGCAGCAGGACAGGACCTGTAGCTGTCACAACATGTGTTATTTCCCCAACAGACCTGTACTTGGAATAGGTAAAACCTGAGTCTTCTGTGAAGCTGTGGGGAAGCAGAATTGCATTAAACTCGATCTGCTTAGAGTCAGTCACCTCAGTGTGTTTTCTGTGGTTATGATGGGTTCCTAAGTCTCCTTTATCTCTCTCCCCCTTTCTTTGTCTTTCCCTAGGTAAGTGATATTTGGTTACTGTTTTGAGTGTCTTCAAAAGAGAGTCCAGAGACCTCCCAGTTTTCAGTCTCAGAGGAAGAAAATCTTTGGCAATTGACCATCTCTACTGCTCCAGGGCTTCTGGTTCATCTGTGTTCTAATGCAGTACAGTGGGCATATGAAGGTATGGCAACTTACGGCTCGGTGGTTCGCATCCTGTCCTGGAGTAATGAGGTAAAGGCTGAAACCCAGTTAGCAATACTATTAGGAGAAACTAGGCCTAAATTGCAGAGAACAATGGCTGTTCATGCCTCTGTATGCCAACTGGTCTTGTGGGTTCTCTGGCATTGTATGGTAATCAGGTGGCTAAAAGTGAACTTTCTGAAACAGATACATGATTTATAAGAATTTAATTCTTACAACTGGCATCACAAATAATCTCTGCTCTTTTTACAAAAGAAGGGAAGTGGCTCAAGTATATATTCTTTTCAATGTGTCACTTGGGTGAATGGTTCGGGTGGAGAAAGGCAATGAATATTATATTGTAATTATAACAACCGTTATATGTATACCAGTGCGAGTAATAAACAGGCTTCTTGAAGGCAGACATTCAGAGGAACATGAACATTGCCGTTCTAAGGCCTGACATTATACATTTTCTTTGTGTTTAGTTTTGGCATGTTGAGGTATAGTCCCATAAAAGTTACAGCAGAGCTGTGGCCCCCACTAGGGTCTGAGTCTGTTTTTTTTTCTTTTTAAACTCAGAGTGGTTGGGAAGGCAGAATGTAGCCTGGAAGACAATCACTGGAACTGCACTTGAAATAAGACAAGAGAGCTTACTGTGATAAACCGCTAACTGCTGACCTCAGTCTATGTAAAACGCAGATGTCATTGTAGTTTTTCTACTTTCTGCCAAATTGACTGAAATGCTAACCTTGTGTGGCTAAAAGAAGTTCTTCCAGTTCCAAAGGGGCAGGGGAGGCCAGGCCTTCCTTCATCCTCGTACTTCTGCTGTAGGCACTGATGCTCTACATCCCGTGACAGCATGTACTTGGTGATATTGTTTATTAGGCAAAACAACTGGAGGAGCAGTGTCCACCACTTGCTAGTAGTTAATAAAATCATGCTTCTTATACACATAGCAAATGAATGAATATTAAATATTTTACATAATTTGCTATTCATGAGGACTGCATGCAGAGATGATATGTTTCAGAATGTAAATTGGAAAAATGGAAATGTGCACAGAATAGAATCTGTCCGTCTTAGATGATGCTGGTATGTGCTCACAAGTGGTCAGGAGGCTAGGCTCTTCTGTAGGAGGATTTCAGAAACAGTAAACCTTAACCACACAGAATTTATTCCCGTGTCTATAGACAAGAACTATTTTGCGTTGCTATCAATTATCTATAATTTCCAGAGTAGTAAAATAACTCAAAAGCAATGAAGGGCTAGAATGAAATAAGCCAGCAGGGTGCTTTAAAATGTATTGTTTTCTATAGCAGATGCTGAGTAATCTTTTCTGTTTGATTCCAATTTCCTTATACTGTGAGAGTGGAGATGTTAAAACAGGCAGTTATCCTTGGTGGTACTTTTAGACTCTATCTATATTCTCACTTATTAAAGTTCAGATCCGTGCAGCCTCGAATTTCTGCCTTCTTTCAGTTTTGTAAACGGACCAACCTAAGTTTCCTGTGACCATTCTAGTGTGTTTGGTTTTACCCCTGGGATCAAAGAAGCAATTTTAATGTTTTCCCAGAAAAGGATAGTTTTTTTTTTAGTAAACATGTGCCCACTGATTTGGGGAGATCATTGAAGATAGTTATGAGCTCTATATGGCTTTAGTCTTTGGAATTGTCAAAAATATCACTCCCGTGGAAGAAGTTATGTTTGAAACTTTCTGCCTGCGAAACCTTTGTCTATGGAACATGCTTTGTTCTTATTAACTCGGCGCTGAATTTGGGGGGTGACATCCCTCTTGACTCATGTCTAGTTTATATCAATAAACATATGCTGTAACCAAATTTTGTGAGTTACTTGATAGGTCTGTTCGGATGTGGATATTGGTCAGGATGGGTCACCCATCATCAAAACACTGCTCAAAACAAGGAGGGACCAGAGGGGACAGAGGTGGCTGATACTGATGAATAAGCACAGGCGGGCCCTGCTTGGCATGGCAGGAGGTCTCCTGGGTGTAACATTGTCATCCCAGCTCCTGGCATGGAGCCTCAGGAGCTTTGGGGAGCAGGGAGTTTTCATCTCTCATTCTGTGGGCGTGATTGCCTCCTAGCAGATGTGTGTGCATAGTGTCTGTATGTGCCCATTTGCTTCCAGAGAACTCTGTTTCATGCTGTTGTCGCTGATGAAAAATCCCTCTCGGTGGGCTCGAGCTATGGTACCACACGGACTCACAGTGATGACTTTTTCAGGGAGGGCAGTGTTACTCCACCACACCCTAGAAAATCATATCATTTTCACTGTTAGCACCTCGTGCTGAGATTGCTCTAACTCCTCTCACATACAAAATCCAGCTGTGCTCCTGGGAGAACTTGCAAAGTAAAAGACTTGCACCAATATTTTTCTCCTTCATAAATCTTCTGGAGTTTCTCCTTTAAAAAAGATGTGGGAGGGTGGTATTGGTATGGATGAAGCTCCCAATGATATCATTCTCTACAGTCTACTCCCCCTCATTTGTCCAAAGTCTTGAGTACACCCCAACTCCTTGATATATGGTATAGTCTTCCTTTAAAATCATACCTCAAGATTAGTGTTAGGCATTATGTCTCAGCTTTGAACTGTGGAATAAATGGGGGTCAACCAGTTTAGCTGAACTAACTACAGCACTAATAGTGACCACTGGTGGGGCGGAATCCCAGACTCCACACAGCTTATGCTTCCCAGTTTTGTTTGATTCTCCATTGTGTATATAGGGCTGAGATGGAAAGGACAGATTCTAAGCCTTTGCCTATTTATCACAGTAGACAACTTTGACTCTTATTGCATTCTAAGCCCCAGCTCTCTAGGAGTGACCTGCCTGCCTACACTGGGGACAAGCATCAGCATCTTCAGTCTGGATTTTACTTGTTTTTCTTAAGGGCTCCTAAGGTACTGAGAAAATCAGGTTTCTGGTTTTAAACTGTGAAAAATAAGTGTTCTATCAATAAACAAAATGACCACTGAAGATACTACCTCTCCTATCCCTCACTGTTCTCAGTAGCAGAGGGTACATGTCCCCAAGACTACAGAACGAAATCATGGTGGAATGTATGGGGAAGGGAACCTCATGGAAGGAGCTCAGAGAAGAACATGGCAGAGTCTATTTCCATGTGGGTTTGCCAAGGGTCCAATTACTTCATCTTTGTATTCCCTGGTACTTCAGAAGCAACTAAAAGATCATAGAAAATGTCTCCCTGACTGGTGCGGGGCCATCTATCTAACTATGGTTTATTAACCTCTGTTTCTATGTCAGATTTTCTTCTTTTTCTCCCTTGCTCTGAAAATTGAACCCAGTATCTCATGTGTACAAAAGAAGCACTCCAACTCCATGAATGAATTATATTCCTAACCCTGTGTCACATTTTATTTTGAGACAGGTCTTGCTAAGTTGTTGAGGTTGTCCTTGAACTTTCAATCCTCTGGCCTTGACTTCCAAGAGAGCTGAGATTACAGGTCTGCCTTGCACCCCCAAGTCTGTCCCTACAGAATAAATTAGTAGCTGTGACATAATGTGTTGGACTCAGGACCAGTCACTCCCTGCAGCCTCTCTCTCTTGGTCACTTCTTGTTTTCCTTTGTTCCTTTCTTGCCACAGGGGTCTCCTCACTTAGCCTGTCATCCAAAACAGAGCATCCTCATGCATACATTGGAGCTGCTGATTTGTTTCTGGAATCATGATGAGAAACCACAAGCGGTGTGCCAGGTGCTAGAAAGAGAGATTTAGCTTCCTTATATAGCTCCCTGCAACTCTCTCACCCAGCCTCATTTTTCAGGAGTCCATATATTATCTCATGCTAGCAGGTGCAATAAGGTATAAGTACAAGGATGTTTCAAATGCATGTTATTAAGACATTTTGGAGCTAGTTGGAGGGGCACTGGCTGGGAATGTCAATCATAATGACCACCAGTTGTAAATCTGCCTTAGGAAACTACTGCTCAACTCTGGCACGATAGAATTCTAATTCAAGTTACAGTTGTTGTTGTTGCTGTTATTATTATTATTATTATTATTATTATTTCCCTTCTGGAAAATGTAGGAAATTCTATTTTCTTATCGACTCAGGAGGTTGAGGACCCCAAAATAATAGTGAATAAATCACAACCAGGGTATTATATGTATGGAGACTAAAGAGAAAAAAGATTTTGAGAAGCAGAGAGGGAAGGAAGAATGTGGGGGACATTTGGAACCTCTATGAGATTGTCAGAGTGTTAGAAGAAACCGAGAAGCCATGATGAGAAAAGCAATATCACATCTTTGTTGCAATGAGTTTTTCCTGGTGCTCAAAGAGTGTTATTACTCTTGGAGAAGAGAGCTCTCTTTTCTTCCCCTCTTTTTTGATTTAGACTTGTGTGAGCCAAAGTGCTCTGGTGTTTTAATGGTCTGTTTTAAAGATGGAAAAGGCCCTTACGTGCCAGAATGCAACCTGTTCCAGCCAGGACGGGACTTTGTTTGATTATGAAGCTTGTTTGGGATAGATGATATTTTTATAGCTTCTGCTTTGCTTCACCGATGGCCATATTGATGTTGCTCTCCAGGACAGGGCTAATAAATAGTTTATAAAATTGTAAGGCCATTCTCTTGGGTAATCTACCACTGTGCCTTCACAGACTGTAGATCACTGGCTTCTCATGCAGGCTGACCACAGGGTGGTTAGTTGGAGCTGTGTGCATGTGATGTTTATGTGTGCATGCGTGCGTGAGTTTGTGTGCCTGTCTGTATGTATACTTCAAAGGAACCACCTGAACTTTGCTGTGAATATGTTGGAAGAGCAGTGGAGAGTAAAATACTGAGGATGGGTGTTTCAATAATGCTTCCCAATTTGTGCTTAGATACCATGGCCGCTGGGAAAGTAGGGCTTACAGAACAGCCATGGAAAACCCACCCAATGTGGGTTAAGCCACTGTGACTGGCCATTTGCTAAAAGTTTAGAGTAGTGCATGAGAGTGAAAGCATAGAAGTAGTGAGGAGCTTGGTGGCACTTCAGGACTTGTTATACAACTTTCAGAAGGAGACATAGATGCTAGCGTTGGTCCTGTGCCTTGTGGAGACACCTTTTAGCAACATATTTGTTGCCAACAGAGAAGAATGAGGATGCAGTTTACACTGACCACATACATCTGGGTTCTGGGCAATGGGAGGGGGGTCTTGAAATCTTCCCTAAGGCAACGCCTCCTGATGTTAGGAAGCACTTGCCCCAGAACACCTCCTTGTGCATTTTCTTCTTTAACTGTAAATACCCAGTGTGCCATGTTATGATTTTAGAGGCTGTGAGATAGCCTCAGAGAAGTTTTCAAAGCAAGGAAACAAAAAACCCTGAAGACTAACCACATCAACATTAAGAACATGAAACACGGTCTAACTTTACATCTTGGTAACTCAGTACAAAGTGGCAGGGCCAGAATTTTTATTCTATTTGTATCCTGAATACTGAGCTACCATGTGGCTTTAACTATAGTGGTGCCGTAGTATGCAAGCTGAGTAAACCAGGTTTAAAAACTTGGGATTTGCACATGCTTAGAAGTCCCACTGCTCACAGCACTCACCAGAACATCTCAGATGCTATCTGAAGCAGCTCTGGTTTGTGGATCTGAGACTTATTATAGCTTCCTTTTCCTGAGAAGAGAAGACAATCTAAGCTGCTATTGCATAGCCTATGAATGTGACCTAAAGAGGATCACAATAGCTCAATGGGTCTTTCTTATGCTGTACCTTACCCACTAAGTGGGAATGGTGGCTTTCTTGAAATTCTTCCAGAGAGTTCTGCAAACCAAATCATAGCACACTGCCAGTGTACTCCATGAAATGGGTATCTTGGTATCCTCAGTTTCTGTTGGTATTCCTTACTCTCCTCTTTGTAACTGTAGTGGCATTTTCTGGTGCATTCTCAACATGCCTCCAAGCTGATGTAGAGTTTAGCAGTGTACTCCCATGGCTGCTCTGCTTAGAGCTGCCTTCATCACAGAGCATCATGAAGGGGCTAGCTAGCCTCTTCTCCCTCATGATCCATTCAGGGCAGAGTGAAGTAGCTCTTCAATTATCATCATCATCATCATCATCATCATCTTTTCATTTGCTGTTCACAGTGTCACTATGGGGCTCAAGCATAGGTCACAGGTGATGTGAATCTCAAGTACTCATGTCCATACTTGAGGCTCTTGTCCGCCCTCACTGCATGACACTGTGGTGACTCTCCTATGCCTCATTAGGTGCCTGACTCCAAAGTGCTGCACCTGATTGCTGGGACAAGGGGAGTACTAATGTTGAGACAGAACCTCACGGTGCTGCTTCAACAGGTTTTCTTGAATGTTTATTGGCAGAGGTATGGGGAGGCCATGTTAAGGAAAGCCTTTGTCACAGGAATAAGAGGACCAGTTGAGAGCAATGTTCTTAAGCAGAGTTGGAATGAAATGTTCTAAAAGTCAAAGTATTAGGGAAAGTGTCTTTGTGGCTTGCTTCTGGTTCTATCTTCTTTTAAACGTCCTTAGACCATTTCACAGTGACTGGATGGAACCACCTTTGCCTTAATTCTTACGTGGAAGTATCCTCTATGAGCACTATATAATCTTCAACAGACAAGCAAATAATATCAGTTTTACCCATTAGAGTCGTTACATTCCACAAAAGCAGACACCAGAATCATTTAGGCCTAGGGTAATTCTGGTCCTCATGATTTCTTATCTAAATGACAATACCTACTAGTTTTTATGACAGTGCCCTCAGTCCAGGCCCTATGCATCGATAATAGCTGTCTTCTCTGAAGACTTCACATAAGCTCTGGGAGCCATGTGAAGCCTTGAGGATGTTATTATCATCTTGCTTCTTCCTTTTCAAGGCTTTGCAGAGGAATAGGAAACAATACCAGACAAATGTACATGCTTGATTTCCATGAGTGTAAACCCCAAATCCAGGTGTCCTATGAACTCCAGCCCTTCATGGGAGTAAGCTGGCAGATTTGAAAAATACACACACAAATGAAAGCAGCAGTACTGGAAGCTCTACATAAGATACTCTACCATAATTGATAGGGCCAGAGCCTGGACATCACTCAGTTATGAAAGTCCCGATAGCTTTGATGCGCATCAACCTTCATAATGAGGATCCTCCTCCCTTCCTTCGGCTGCAGACTCTCATCTTTATTTCCTCCTTCCAGCTCACTGCAGAGACTGATGATTCTCTTTTTACAAAGTATTGCACTTGAAAGGAGATGCCACTTTGTCAGGATGAAGGCCTGATTCATGGTCTGTGGGGTTTTCTCTGTGCTCAGATGTTGGACTTAGCCACTTGACCTAGAGTTGTCTTAGAGTGGAGCAGGTCTGTTGCACCCTTTCAGGTCTCCAAGAAGCAAGTGCTGATGAGAAAGTCACAGAGGCAACTGAGAGATTGGCTTGGAACTACTAGTGCCCTTTTAGTGCTGTGCATTCTATGCTAGTCATAGGCTATGAAATAGCATTTAAAGAGAATTCATAATAGCGAATCATATCTTTAACTCTTTAATTTACCATGAGGAATTATTTTTCCCATCACTGGCACACCAGGAAATGATACAAATTTACCTGAACTTCTCAGTTCTGGTCCTTTCTACAAGTTCTGAGTGGCAGCTGAACCAGAAAACAGCAGACCGCTTGCTTTCCAAACACACCAGCTGGGATGCAAAGTCAACAAGTTATAGGCTTGTCCCTACCACACTTGTCCCTAGGTACCAAAGCCAGTGTAATAGGGACCCCTTCCCCTTCATAACGCAGCAACACAAATTCTGAAGTCTGGTGGCCCAGGCTCAAAAAGATCCAAGATTTACTCCTGCAATCTGAGTCTCTGGTAATCGCTAGTGCATACATTGATCCTTCTGACAGGCTTTCCTGCCTGTACTCTTTCACTATGACTTTCTTTTCTTTCTCATAGCTCTCTCTCCCTGCTGGCCGACAGAGGTCTACTTCAGGATACCATTGTGGATCCGCTGACAAACATAGCACCCAATTTCACACCAAATGCAATTAGTTAATTAATTAGTTTTTTACTGAATAGTTCAGTGAAAAAAGCCAGTTGCTACTCATAGATTTTTCTTACCCATTTGGTAGTCACAGTGTCCTAAGGTTTTGGAGCACTTGAAATTCATAGGTTGAAATGAAAACAGTTTTATCACAATTTTTTTTTTGTTTGTTTTTAAGTCAGAGTGTTTTTGATGCCTATGTTTTTATTTTTAATGTGTATGAGTGTTTGCCTACATGTATGTATGCATATCACGTGCTTGCCAGGTGCTCATGGGAGCCAGAAGAAGACATATGATCTCCTAAAACTAGAGTTACAGATGGTTATATGCTGCCATGTGTTTTCTGGAAACAAAACCTAGTTCTTCTGCTAGAGCAGCCAGTGCTCTCAACTACTGAGACATCTTACAGTCTCATATTTCTTTATTCTAGCAAGTGTTGCTGGTGGGATTTTAAATGCTAAATATGTTTTAAAATGTATATAGCTTACACTATTTTTTTGTTGTTGTTATTTTGTTTTGTTTTTTGTTTTTTCCTCAAACATGGTTTCTTTGTGTAGCACTATCTGTCCTGGAACTTGCTCTGTAGACCAAGCTGGCCTTTAACTCAAAGATCCGCCTGCCTCTGTCTCCTGAGTGCTGGGATTAAAGACATGAGCTACTACCCCCCACCTTTATACTATGATTTTATTTGGGTAACTCTAGTCTACAGTATGAAACAAAGGGTTAGTTATTGATTTCCTCATTGTTTCTCTCCATGGCTAAACTTTTAAGTCTAATCCTGGCTATTTCTTTCTTGGTAGTAAGAGATAAAAAGATGAATAAGTTATTGCCATTCTTTTTTTTTTTAATTCTTTTTTTGTGTGACCTATTTTACTTTTTTGTGAATCTTCTAAACTTTTACACAGTGCCAAAATCAGAATAGGAGCTTAACAAATAATTATAGTCTGGGTTATTTATGGAGATTTTATTTATTCTGCATGATCCAGGATGGCTTTATGTAGACCTTCTAAAATTAAAATTGTTCTTTTCATTCGTTAGGCTTAAGGTTCATTTTACTTATAAATGCATCTATCTCTTCAACTCCCTCAAGGTTACCAGAAGGTCAGGCTGTAATTTTATTTGCAATTTTATTGATGAGTAAGGGAGTCACACTGTGAATGAAGGAGAAATGAGGCCAGGCTCAACTACTGGTCCTCCAATTGAACACACCACACCCATCGGTTCATGAACAAAAACTCAACATTAGGAATGATTCAAGGAAGGTCATCTGTACTTGATATCTGTTCACATTTTCATGCACTTAAATACCAAAGTGCATTTGGAGATGTAGCTTAGAATCCAGAGACTGGATGGGGTAAGGGATGCCTCCTTCTCTTCTAGTCCAGAATGCTGCTCTGTTTTAATTCCTGGCCCCTCTCTCTCTTTCAGGGAAACTTCTTCTGCCCTCCTGCCTTCCTGATTCCTCTCAATCATATTTCTTTACTGAAGCCCAAGTTTGGAAACAACTCTGTACTGAATGTCTTTGTCAAGCGTACATTTTGTGTGTCATCTGCTCCGTTATTTTGAGTCGTTAGTTGTCTTTTGAACTGATATTTGCATATGATGCATGTTCATATTTCCCCATGGAGTCAGTCAGCTATTATCAAGGAAGGTTCTTTATGCTTTCAGTATGGGCAAGTGGGAAATTCAGCAAGTCAGGGCATTTAAAAGTATTAAGACATCTCACATAGCACATGCTCGTATACATTCCTAACGGCACTAAATCATTTGCTAACTGGAGACAAGTTTCTTTGAGGCTATTAATAGTTTTAAAATAATTAAGCAAGTGGAGCTACATTAATGAGTGTATTCTAAATGGATTCTATTTAAGGGAAATCTCAGCTCTGTGTCCCCCAGCTGTCTCCTTCTTAGCAGCTAAACGCAGGTCCTTTGCTATGACCATCTTCACCCTCCTCACCGTCCTCCCCACTTTCACCAAACTCACCTCCCTCATCATACTCACCTCCCTCACCATCCTTACCACCTTCCACCTCACTCCATCCTTGATTCTGACACTTCCAACAAGATATCTCACAAATTACAACCATTAACACACACACAGGTGGCAATGATTCTGTGTTCAAAAGTTTCCTTGAGCTATTTCTCCAGGCCAGCATTCACTCTAATTTATCTTCCACACAGCCAGCTGAATGACATTTTTAAGGTCACTCCAGGGTTGAAACGGATGTTGGGAGTGCAACACAGCCTATGACAGAGAACCCCCAGATAACTTATGTCAGGTCAGCACCCATGAAGCCTCCTGCCTAGGCCTGTTCCTAACTCATTTCAAATGTGTCCTCACCACACACATCCGGGGAACATTTTCAAGCAAACAAGTACACCTTGCTTAGATCACCTCTCCTATTTCAACTGCACTTTGGTTTCTTAGTCCCCTCTCTGGAATTTTCTGCTTTTCTTTCTTGTGAAGTTTTGTATTTTTCTAGGAGGCCTAATGCTTTCACCCCTTGTTTTCTGACCTTCTTTGTCTGTCTTTGCTTAATAAAGTGGACTTGTTGCATCTAATTATCACTCTCTTATAGACTCCAAGCTCTCCAGAGAGGACCCAGGTCTACAACCATTTATTATGTGGAGCTTTCTCATTTAAATCAGATGGTAGGCATCATGATGATTCGGCCCAACAGGAATGGGGATGGTTCTCAGAGTCTTACCAGCTTTGTCCAGTGCTCATACTTAAATCACAATACACTTTTGTAGAACCATGTCACTATCTGAATTTCATATAAAAGCAAGACTCAGAGTATTTTTATTGCTATAAATCATAGCTAGTGGATAGTAAACTAGAATCTGACCTTATGCATGTTTGGGTCCAAGTCTGATGACCTACTCACATTGAGTGCGCCCCCCCCCCCATTCACTTGTGTGTGTTCCATGCCTTGCACGTAGATGATAGAAAATAACATGATATTTAAACAGACAAGAAAGATTCCCTGCTTTCCCAATTGTCTGAACACCTTTTCTCCTGTTTCTTCTTCCCTCCATTCACCTTGCTCTCTCCACTAACAAGGTAGGTCATCAGTGACATTAGATACCTGTGGGTTTGTTTGCACTACAAATACCTGACTGCTCCTAAGCCTCCTATGCCATCTCCCACACACCTCTTTGCCCCTGTCATTTTCAGAGTCTGTTCCCAAGGCCTGCTTTTATTTGTATAACATGAGGCCATGTGTAGTGGGAAGTCAGGGAGTCTCTGAGAAGAGGTGCCATCATCCTGTCTATCTGGTCGAGTCACCATTACACCCACCATCTGAAAGACCTGGACTGAATGGAAGTCCAATCTTGAATCCTTCCCCTGAGTGCCCTCACCATTTGCTGTATGTTAGCACAAAGCACATTTCCCTTAATGTAAGAGCATGGAGACACAAAATAGCCTCAGTACAGGAAAATAACACAGCTCATTATATTGACCTCTGCTGTCAATATTTCCAATGATGCTCGTTTTGATAAAAGAAGTTGGTTG
This sequence comes from Tokudaia tokunoshimensis, assembly GCA_036184795.1. Lineage (NCBI taxonomy): Eukaryota > Metazoa > Chordata > Mammalia > Rodentia > Muridae > Tokudaia > Tokudaia tokunoshimensis. The sequence goes on from BTHU01000008.1 coordinate 27,932,092, forward strand.
ATGCCCCAGAGCAGGAAGTGAAGAAGGCTCATTGGGCTTGACTTTTGGACATTAGAGGTATAGGAAGACTAGAAGAATGCCATTCCCCACTTCAGATATGAAAAGTTGCTCAGAGCAATGGCTTCCTCAAGGCACATGGGTATGTAGAGCTGAACCCAAGTCAGAAGAGGATTTCAAAAGGTATGGACCACTTTGCAGAACCATTCCTACCTGGGACCTATAGCACTGAGGACTCTCTAGTCAATCTCCTATATAAAGGTCTATCTCAAGAACTCAGCTATCACATGCTAAACAGTGAAGCCATTTGGTCCCAAGTTTGAATGGAATGCTAGTTATGATGACAGCTATACAACATTCACTTGTTTCATTTTGTTTTGTTGTTTCCCAAGCAGGGCTTTTCTTATTCCTAGTGTTCTACATTTTCTATATAATGAGGGGTGACTTCCAGAATGGGCAAGGGTCTTCAGGACATAATAAGAATTCTCTTGTACAGAAAACTGCTTGTAGCATTTCTGTAGACCACCTTCGACTATAAGGCTAGGGTCATCTTTCCTAGTGGATAAGAACCATGGTTTACTCTTTAGCTTCAGCTCTCAAATTAACACAGCCCCAAGTTATCTGAGGGAGTCTCAGTTGAGAACATTGTATATACACCATTTTGCACTTGGCTTACTACATCCCTGAGATCTTCTAAGTTTTTTTCTAAGTTTTTTTTTATTTACATTCCAAATCATTTCCCCTTTCCCATTTCCTCCCTCCCCTCTGCCCGTGTTCTGGGCTTGCTGTTATTGGTTGCTTACATGTGGCCGTGGCTGCTTCACACCTGCCATCAAGGTTCTTACCTCAACTTTACTCCTACCCTTCTCTGAAATGGATGTTGGCCACTGTAACACAGGAATGCAGTTATTCAGATATGGTACATCGAGCAACTGGCAGTCAGCAGGAGTCATGTGCTATGTTCCTCTAGAGATATGCATAAATGTTAAAGGATTGCATTTTGTCTTCAGATTTAAGGGAGGGGTAGAGTAGGGTATGTTAATAAAACGGTCCTTAAGAGCAAGGGGTATTTTAGCTAAGTTGGCAGGGACTCTATTAAGTTTGCCCACTGCTTCCCATGAGGGAAGGTAATTCAGACTTAGTCCTGCATAACTGGTTTTTTTCTCCTTCTTTAACCACCATAGCATCTGATGATGTTTGCATTCTTCAGCTGCAATAAATACTTTAAGATTATGCAAAGTTCTGAACATGCTTTTTCTAGGGAGGGGAAAAGGACAAGCTGGTAAAAAGATTGCATTTATTTGTAAGGCTTAAATAAATGGAAAGATACAATAATATATACAGTGTTTCATATTCAAATCTAGAAGGGTGCCACTATTTTACCCAATGAATATAAACTCATTAAGAACATGCCTTCCCTATGCACAGAGTTCACTCTCAAGGTTAGTACATATTCTTCTCTCTCAGCCACTTCTTATTCCAGCCCTATTCAGTCCTGTTGCCTATTTATTTTATTTATTTTTTGAACCTGAGTGAGGGATGGGAGGGAGAGGCCCTGCTCTTGTCCCTGTGGGACTGTTTCTTCCTAAGCAGTTAGCTCATTGCATATCCGTATTTACACAAATACCTTAAGCTTTCCAATTAAGTTTTGAGTGCAAACTAAAACTTCAAAAATGTAGATTTCTTTCATTATAAGCAGACTTGGTTTTCAATTTCTATGCCTGAGAAAGGAAAATAATTGAAATGGGGGAAATTTCATTTCTCTGCCTGCTGTGGGAAGACATTTTTCAATAATGCATTGAGAATTTCTGTTGAGGTGTGTGGCTAGGGCTGGCAGAGATGCCCAAGGCAGCCAAGAGCAGGGCTGAGATGGAAAGTGGAGGGGGCTTCTGTTTGAAAATGGTTTCAGGAGGTTGCCCTGCACTCTGGGTGATCAGTGCTGGAGGGAAGAGCTGTAGCTGGGAGGAGCAGCTTGGGGAGCTACTAAGACCGAGTCTGATTCTGCCTTGGTTTGGATGCTTAGCCAGACATCTGCTTATCAGGAACCCTCAGATGGAAGACAGGAAATTAATGTTGGCTTGCAGGTCCATTTGTGCTGAGCTGCCCACGGTTGCTTGGGAGAGCGCAGCACCCAGGCCTGGCCACACCTCCGTGCTCTTACAGCAGCACCAGACATTTTTCTAACACAAATTTGGACCTAAAAAAGCGAACTGAAGAGCCCTGGGACTCATGTAACTTCAACACGACCACTTGAAAGATAAAGAGATTGTTGGCCCTTTGTCATCTTCCCTTACACCTCGTGTGAACACGGTAGGTTAAGGAACCCTGCTCTTCATTGGGCTGAGTGTCAAGGGTGGGAAATCAAGGGTTTGAAATCGCCGTGGTCCACAGTCTGGTCTCTCCTATAACCCCATCTCCCTGCAGTTGTCAGAACAAGACCTTGACTGGGAAACTACCCAGGTTTAAGCCACAGTGATGCCTTTAATTCTTGAGTTTAACGTGCAGGCTTTAGAGTTGGACACTTGGTTAGTTGGTGTTTTGCTGTTGACTGGACCGGGGAAGGTAGGAGATTTACTAAACGGCTACATGCCTTAACTTTCTCAAGTACAAAATGAAGACAACATGGCCTTCATGGAATTCCAGTAAGATGATCTGGGAAAAGAAGTGTTCATCACCCCTCTTTATGCCTTCCCACTGACTGGAAGAATCTCATAGAGGGCAAGCACACTGACAGAAACAGAGCAATTGAAGTTTATTGCCTTGGTTGATAAACTAGACAATGATGAGTCTGCAGCTAACATTAAGTCACCCAATCTCCCAAAAATGAAAATTATACGTCAAGAATTATAGCTTCGGGCTGATGAGATGGCTCAGTGGTTAAGAACACTGACTACTCTTCTGAAGGTCTTGAGTTCAAATCCCAGCAACCACATGGTGACTCACATCCATCTGTAATGAGATCTGACACACTCTTCTGGTGTGTTTGAAGACAGCTACAGTGTACTTACATATAATAATAAATAAATCTTTAAAAAAAAAGAATTATAGCTTCCTGGCTCAATGCAGAGGGGCACATACATATTTCTAACATGGGACTGCAGAACCCCTCAGAACAGAGTGGGAAGATGAATCTAAACTGACATTGAGGAAAGTGAGTCAAACAGCCATTTCCCATATTTATAAAATTATTATTTTATTGAAAGTTATTTGCATCCTTATACATCTCTAAAGGAGTTAATCTGTGAAGTACTTTTATTTTTTTAAGGGCAGAGATGAAGATGAAACAATATAGTCTCTTAGTCACTGCATGTGCCTTTTAGTTTCCGCTCTTTGTGCTGGGATTCACAGCATCCCCAAAGTCAGAAACTGATCTCAAGGCTTCAGTTTCTGCAATGCTGGGGTTTTAGTGCTTTCTGCGCCCAGTAATCCAAGGGTGGTACATGAGCACACAAAAAAGGCTACTCATCCTGAAGGGAAGCATGCATTCTTTTGAGAAGTAGACATCTAGGCCTTTCATATGAAACCCTAGGCTCATAGGCCACATTTATATACTACTGTTGCATTCACAAAATTACCCTTTAACCCAAAGTTAGGCTGAATGCTTTATTTAATCTCACCTTTACAATATACTCTCTCTTAGTACGTTCTCCTCATCTACAAAATGGAGACAGCAGTACCTAAAGAGCTCCTAATAGGAACAAAGTAAATGCATTGAAAGTCTTAACCATAGAACATGTTAAGATGTGTATATACTTGGATCTGAAAGTATGACATTAAAAGTACCGCCTACTCCCAGCCATCTACCCTTTTCTGCTTATGTGGAAGGGGATTAATTTAGAGAAATGGAAGTCAAGCTCTGTCTAAGCTCACTTAGCCACATTTATCTTTTCTGAACAATTGATCTTATAACTTCACCTAAAAGAGATTCACATGCCTAAATTAATACAGAAATCTAAAGAATACCTAAAATGTTTGATTTGCTGCATTTTTGTTTCATTGGTTTTGTTGTGTTTTTTTTGTTTGTTTGTTTACCTGAAAGAGCAAATGGAACTCTATTTGTTACGGAATGTGTAACTATCCACTCCTTGCAGATCGTCCAGCACATTTTCTTTTCTCTTTAGCAAAAACAAACTGTTAAGAACACAAGGACAGTTGACCAGAGTAGCAATTGATTGCATCTGTCCAGTCCTGAGTTAGGAGGCTGCTGGTGAGCAAAAGGGAGATGGCCAGAAGCCACAATTATCTAACTGTACAGATTAACTCAGAAATAGAAAGGAACAAAGGATATATAAAGGCTGGATCTCAGGCAAAAAGAAGGGGACTCTAGAGCACTTAGCAGTAAATGGAACATGGGAAGCCTGGAGTAGAATTTGTAGCTAAAGGAATACATGCATTTAAAAGTGCTATAGAAAAGCTGTCCATATCTACATCTATAGTCCCATCTCTACCCATGTCTATGTTGCTGTCTGTAAACTATAAACTTGAATGTATATATGAAACTTGAGAGACACAAGAGGAATAAGAAGAGCTATGAAAATGAACAAAGTTCTTTAAAAATCTTGAGCAATTGCCAAAATTACTGGGGCAGAGGAATGGATAAAGAAACAGACCTGACTGAGAAGTTAGATGGGAGTGGTCTTATGGCATTGCTACTACAGGAGAAGGACATTCATTTAAGAAGGTCGTTCCAGACATCCCAAAAGTAATGAGGAAGAAAAGAACTTTGTCTTTGATGGAGACTCATCAAAGACTTAGAATACTGCCGGGCGGTGGTGGCGCACGCCTTTAATCCCAGCACTTGGGAGGCAGAGGCAGGAGGATTTCTGAGTTCGAGGCCAGCCTGGTCTACAAAGTGAGTTCCAGGACAGCCAGGGCTACACAGAGAAACCCTGTCTCAAAAAACCAAAAAAAAAAAAAAAAAAAAAAAAGACTTAGAATACTTTCAAATGCTGGTGTGCTGAGAACTGAGGAATGGATGGCATAGATGTAGTGTTAGGACCATTGGAGGTCCTCATACCAACAATGGGACTCTTAAGACTTTTGTAAAGATAAACGAAAGAAAACATATCTGAATTTTTTTCTGTTCCTGCTTTCTTTATAAAGAAAAAGCTCACCCTCACATCTAATAGACAGAAATGCAGACAAGGCAAGCTGGCATGTTCCTCAGTGGCAGAGCATTTACCTTCTGTGTGTGGGACTCTCGGTTTACCCCCAGCATCACACAAAAGAAATAGAGTGTAAGACTGAAGAGTCCCAACTGGTTAAAGCTACAATCTATACAGAACAGAGATGAAAGGGAACTGGGATGCAGAGGCATTGGTAGGACTCTGCTCTCAGTAGGTAGTAGGTTAGTTTGAGCAGGAAGCAGAGAAGAGAGGAAGGAATGCAAATGGATTGCAGGGTGGTCTCCAGAACAGTGGGAGAACTCACTGTGAGGGCTGAGCTGAGGCCTGAAACCCAGTGTGCCCTCATTCTCACTGCCTGGTATTTCTTGGCTTATTCACTCCTTTTATTTCCCTACCCTTTCATTTGGAAACATGTTGGAGTAGCCGAGGTCAGAATGTCTTTGTCTCAGTGTTCTACTTCTGGATACAGAAAGAACCACTAATCTTCTATTAATAAGTATGTTCCTAATCACATTGACATATCTGGGTGAATTTTTAAATACCATAATTGCCACTCATAAGGTATTTCCTACAACAGAGAGACATATTTTTCTAGGCACCATGAGTTTTATAATCTAGAAACCATTTCTGATGATCATACTCCTATATTGAATCTTCAAATAAATTTCACTTCAAGCTATTATTACTATACACTGATCTATTTCTTATTTTGTTTTCAATCTTGTCATCTTTTATAGAGGACCTGAACTTCTCACGGAAGAATGCGCTCCCCACCTTGAATAGAAAGAGGGTTGTCTTAATTAGGTTTTGCATTGCTGTGAAGAGATACCATGACCAAGGCAACTCTTATAAATGACAACATTTAATTGGGTCTGACTTACAGGCTCAGAGGTTCAGTCCATTATCATCAAGGCAGGAGCATGACAGCATCCAGTCAGGCATGGCACAGGAGAAGATGAGAGTTCTACATCTTTTTCCAAAGGCAAACAGGGAAAGACTGCCACCTATGTGGCTAGGAGATAGGTCTTAAAGCCCACCTATCACAGCAACACACTTACTCCAACAAGGTCACACCTACTCCAACAAGGGCACACTGCTTAATAGTGCTACTCCCTGGGCCAAGCATATGCAGACCACCACAAGGAGGTAGAAGGAAATATCCCAGAAGAAAAAGAGTGATTAAGTTTGAGTGGTTTAATGACATGGTATCCAGGAAAGATATGGTTATGTCAACTGCTATTCACAACCATACCCTCCTTCCATGGGTGAAAAATTATTTACAAAATAGCAATAGCCTGTGCTAGGATTGTGATGGTTAGCAGACAGACCTGTAGCCCATAGATTATTAGTATCCATCAGAGAGAGGTAGTGTGTTCACCTGTGGTCATTAAGCTGTTATCTCCATGATGGTTACAGAACTCATAGCTATGGATGTCATCAAAGTCATAGCAAGATGGATGGTGATAACCTTCTCTTGGATTATGAATTCAAAATGGAGATTCATGAGGTGGTGACAGCCCATGCTGATGCCCTCACCCTATAGAATGAGGAAAGGAGGTCACTAGTACTTGGGAAAATACCAATATCCTGTCATGTCAACAATAATAGTTCTTCGACCTTACCCCCAAACATTTTTCTAGTCTGTAAAACCCAAAATCAAGACATTTTTGTTAAACATAAGTTAAGTTATGTGAGAAGTGTGTGTGTTTTGAGGAAACAAGACTTTCTAGAATAACGCTAGGAGGCGTTTGGAAGTTGATGGCACTTAGTGCTACTTACCAGCACCCACTGTCCTGACCAAGCAGGCTCTAGGGACTGTGCAGCTCCTTCTCCAGGGTGCAGTGTGGTTGAATGCCTAATGATGGACTAACTCATAACTGTTCTTAAGGCCTCTACAACCATAGCTGCCATGTGACCAAAGGCTAAGAGACCCAGGTTTGCTGTGGATAAATAGAAATGTGTATAAACATGTACAGGAGTTTCTATTGGGAAATGTCTGTCCCTTTGTCTTTCATAGCATTTGAGGTAGGAAATCCAAGAAGACAAAGTTTGAGTGGAAACTGACTAATTCTGTTTATTTGCTTGCTTGTTTGTTGTGGTGGATACCAAGCTGTTAGAGTAAAAATCCTGGTCAAGAGAATAGAGTTTCAGCCTTGGGTGAAGACCTGACCTTCTAGTTGACTTGGTTCAACCTCTTTTGCGAAGGGACCATTTCTGTGGTATGGGTGTGTGTGGTAGCAGGTTAGTTCTTTAAGCCATGCTAAGAGACAGGTAGAACAATTTGTTCTTTAATGAGACACTGTACTTTTCCTTCCCAGAATCTCACCCCTAGTGCAGAAGTTTAAAATGGACTCTAACAACATGGGATCAAAGTGTGCTTTCTTTTTTCTTCTTTATCTCTCCTTTCTAAGCATTTTGTTAACAGTTTGGACCTTTCCTTCAGTATTTTGGGCTTATGTGCTCTTTCTTTAGAGCTTCCCTCCCTGCCTTGCTGCTACTTGGGGGCCAGTTTTCTAATCTCTATGCTTAAATAGGGAGGATTTTCCCTTCTCTCCTCCAGGAAGCTGCTGAGATTTATGACTTGCCCTGCTCTGCAGGGAGTGGGGAGATGCCTTTGAAGCTAGAATAAAATTATTCTTGTGCTCTCATTTGAACCCAACTATATATTTTTCTATTAATGAGACTAATAACCCCAAAGGGGACCCTAATCCCCACCTTCATCTCCCCACCACCAAGCTATAGCCGTCCCCAACTCTTGACTAATTCTTTTTAAAAGCTTTATGAGTCCCTGTCCCTTTGACTGGAAACTCTGCTGTTAATTTAGCCATGGGACTTAATACAACAAGTTTTCATTGACGGTTGTGGTGGTTTGTATATGCTTGCCCCAGGGAGTGGCACTATTAGAGGGTGTGGCCTTGTTGAAGAAAGTGTGTCACTATGGGCATGGGATGTGTGATGCTCATCCTAGCTCTCTGGAAGCCAGTCTTCTCCTGTTTACCTTCAGAACAAGATGTTGAACTCTCAGCTCCTCCTGCACCATGCCTGTCTGGGTGTTGCCATGCTCCCACCTTAATAATAATGGACTGGACCTCTGAACCTGTAAGCCGACCCCAGTTAAATGCTGTCCTTATAAGAGTTGCCTTGGTGATGGTGTCTGTTCACAACAGTAAAACCCTAAGTCACTGGTAGTTTTTTGTTTTTTTTTTTTAATTGCATTTATGTATCTTTTGGGAGGAAGTCACATGTGTGAAGGTCAGAGACCAATCTACAGGAGTCAGTTCACTGTTCTTTCATCATGTGGTCTCTGGGGATTGAAATCAGGTTACGTGGCTGAGAGGCAAGTATCCTAGTCTACTGAACCATATCATTGGCCCTTTAAAAAAATTAAAGAATTTATTAATTTACTTATTTAGTTTATGTGTGAGAATGGGTATATGTGTGTGTGCTCAATCACAGCATTCGTGGAGAGATCTGGAGCTCAGGAAGCAACTGTGAGAGTTGTTCTCTCCTTACAATTATCAAACTCATGTCAGATTTGGTGGGAAATAACTTTACCCAGTGAGCCATCACATAGGCCTTTGTGGTTTTATTTTTATGACAGGCTTGCCCTCTGTCACTCAGAGTTGCCTGGAACTTCTTGAATGCTAAGACTAAAAATCTGCTTTGCCACACTAAGCAAAATCATGGAGCTTATAATGTCACAATTCTGAAGAAAAATCAAGGGGGGCCAGGGCCTGGGTACCTCTGATCCATCCAGTAAGGGTGTTTCTTTCCTCATCCCTCTTCAGGCCCATCTTGTTTGAATCATATTTTGTTTGTTTTATACTGCTTGGTGCTGAATCAGACTCATAGGTAACACACCAAGATTCTGCAAGGGAGCCATACCCCCAGCTCCCGAGGTTTCACTGAAAACCTTAGGCATTCTTTAGCTAGCAGGTGTAGTTCAGTCTTAAACTTTGTATATCTGCCAGGATGCTATAGCCCAATTAGTTCATAGTCTGAGGTATCAGGGGATAACCAGCACACCTTAAATGGATGGACTCAAACAAGTAATCGATTTAGCAATGAACACATGAACAAATGGTTATTTTTTAAAAATATTTATTTATTTATTTATTTATTTACACTCCATATTTTATTCCCCTCCCGGTCCATCCTCCAACTGTTCCACATCTCCCATACCTCTTCCTCACATCCCTGTCTCCACCAGGATGTCCCCATCACCCACCACCCACCTTACCAGAGCTCTAAACTCCCCGGGGCCTCTAGTCTCTTAAAGGTTAGGTGCATCTTCTCTGACTGAACCCAGGCTCGGTGGTCCTCTGCTGTATACGTGGTGGTGGTGAGGGCTCTCATATCAGCTGGTATATGCTGCCTGGTTGGTGGTCCTATGTCTGAGAGATCTCAGGGGTCCAGGTTTATTGAGACTGCTGGTCCTCCTACAGGGTCACCCTCCTCCTCAGCTTCTTCCAGCTTTCCCCTAATTCAACCACAGGGGTCAGCAGCTTCTGTCCATTGGTTGGGTGCAAATATCTGCATCTGACTCTTTCAGCTGCTCATTGGGTCTTTTGACGGGCAGTCATGTTAGGTCCCTTTTTGTGAGTGCTCCATAGCCCCAGTAATAGTCTCTGGCCTTGAGCTGGATCCCACTTTGGGCCTGTCGCTGGATCTTCTTTTTCTCAGGTTCCTCTCCATTTCCATTCCTGCAGTTCTTTCAGACAGGAACAATTATGGGTCAGAGTTTTGACTGTGGGATGGCAACCCCCTCCCTCACTTGATGCCCTGTCTTTCTGCTAGAAGCACCACTATGTTCATAGCAGTCTTGCTTATGACAACCAGAAGCTAGAAACAACCCAGATGTTCCACGCCAGAAGAATGGATACAGAAAATGTGGTTCATTTACACAATGGAATACTACTCAGGTAGTAAGAACGAGGCCATCCTGAGTTTTGCAGGCAAGTGGATAGAACTAGAAAATATCATACTGAGTGAGGTAACTCAGACCCAAAAGGACATGGATGGTATGTACTCACTAAAAAGTGGATATTAGCCAGAAAAAAAAAAGTACAGAATACCCAAGATACAGTCCACAGAACTCAAAAAGGTCAATAAGCTGAAGGGCCCAACTCAGGATGCCTCAGATTCACTTGGGAAGGAGAAGAAAGCAATTACAAGGGGGATGGGAGGGAGGGACCTGGGAGGGAAAGTGAATGGAGATAGGGTGGGTGGGGAAGAGAGGAACCTGATCTGGTATTGGGTGAGGGAAAAGGACTGAAGCCCTGAAGGCCAGCAGAAAGAATGGAAACAGATAACTTGGGAGGCAGGAGGTTGAGGGGACCCTCCAGAATGCACCAGAGACCTGGGAGGTGAGAGCCTCTCAGCACTCAAAGGGAGGGAACTTACTTATAGAGCCCACCTCCAAATGATTCTTGGGATTTCTACGAGTTAAAGCTTTGGCTATGTAGATGATAGATGTAGATAAAGAAATGTGTGTTTACTTAGTGGTAAACACAGATATAAGTATAATAGGAGATTAAATAGAGAACATAGATATATTTATGCATTTAGAAAATTTCACATATTTGAGTACTGCATGCACAATAGCTAAAATTCCATTTAACACTTTAGATGTTTGCTTGTGTGACTCAACACAGTTCAAAGTAGCAGTGACTCAACTTGAACATCTGCAGACTTACTCACAGCCTTGAAATTGCTCTCTTGAATCTTTCTGTTACTGGAGGAGTCTGCTGGTGCTGATGGAAATCAGCTGGTAATGACTCCTAAAACCAGTCACTTTCCAAATGCTGCAAAGGCTCCAGAAAGGTTAGTGGTTCCCTTTCTAGGAAAGGATTGGTTCACCCTACAGATGTGGGTACAGCATTCTTCTTTAAGTTTCTGGCTTAAGAGCCACAGTGATCAACTAAAGTCCTTACTGAATAAGTGTGAGAACAAAAATTTCTCTTAAGAAGGGAACTAAGTTCCAGATAAGAGTGAACATAAGAGAATTATATTCTAGCCATGGGGATCTTTCATAGGCAGCTTCATTAGACAGTGGGAACTTGAAGGGTGTGGGACTGGTGTGTAGGAGCTGATACCACAGCTTGCTGGGCTTCTCATCTTTAGCGTTCAGGTAACTATCACTCTTTCCACTTTGCTCTTCAGATACTTTTGATGCCCTCCCATTGGTAACTAATGTGTTAGAGGATGATATGATGCTGGTCTGCATCTATTCTTTAATGCTGACTGGAATAAGAGCAATCAGATGGCCAAATACCTCCAGAAGCTTTGATTCCTTGGTGCAGGACACCACCTTGTAGCGGGCCATGTTTGTCTCTTCCCTGCCAGCCCTCCTTGAACGCCTGGCAGCCTTTGGAGATTAAACACTGAAACTCTTAGCAATCTAATCCCAGCAGGAAGTCTCTCTCACTGCAGCAGGCCTAGTGTTCTAGTCTGTCATCTCATTAAGAGCAAAAGGAAAGTTTGATTCACAGGCAGACCCTTAATTTTCCAGAGTAGGAATGGTAACATTTCTTCCATCCCTGCTGATTCCTTCTTTCCTAGGAACATGACTTCTCTGGGTTCTCAGACTTCCCTTTGTGCTTGGAGACTTTGTCAAGGATTCTTTCCCCGGACAAAGTGCTTTAACCCTAAAGCTGAGGGAGGGAACACATTGATGAGTGTTTGTGTTTGGCCACATAAGAAGGCCACACTCTCAGTATGAGATTGTTTGTGTTCAGACCTGGCTCAGTGCCACCCTGTGCCACCCCTTCCACCCCCTTACCTTCCTTTCTTAAAGCTCAAACTCCACCCAGGGCATCACTGGCTAGGTAAACCACTGTGCTTTTCATTGGACCACAGGAGACAGGCTAGCCAGTACAAATATAATTCCCCGAGAAAGAGTACTGCTTCAAAGTAAATGCCTATATATGAGATCTCCATGCTTATGTATGTTCTCTGTTATACAATGCTTTGTGGGTCTCATAGTGACATATTTTATTTAGTCAATAAACTTGTACTATGCTGTCTGGTAATAAGTAACTGTAATTTGCATGGTGTTCTGGGTTGTTAGATTTATTTTATTTTATTTTTTTTTTGGAGTGTATGTCTGTTCTATGAGCAAAACCTATTCATCTCTCACTTCTTTTCTTTCAGTTCCAACATCCTACAACTGCTTTAGAAAACCACTTTAATTTGTAACTTAGTGCTAATTCTAATTATCATAGTAAGCACTATAAGAGCCAAGTGATTGAAGTCTCCTATAAGGGGCTATGTGGTTTGGTGGTCAAAAGAGGTAATGGTAGATGAAGCATCTTCCCTCTCCACAGGAATTCATGTCTCACAGGGATGCTCTGAGGCTCTGTGGCACTGTGGATAGGTGGGGCAGGACACTGATGTGAAGCCCAAAGATGTGACCTTGCAGTCCTTCCCCTTCATCTGTGGTTTTACCTACCTGCCATCAACAGCATCCTAAAAAAAAAAAAAAAAAAAAAAAAAAAAACCATATGGAAATTCCAGAAATAAAAGTGCTTATAGCTTTAAAATGTAGGTACTTCTGAGCACCATATTGAAATCTTATGCCTTCTCTCTTTGTCTAGTCCTGTAATGTGAATCGTCTTCTTGTATCTGCCACCCACCTGCTAGTCATGGGATCACCATCTTAGTTGTAAGGTAGACTACTGGGTGCCACATTATTATTTTATAATGTTGTTAACCTCTTCTTGTGTCTTTTTAAACTGAGTTTATCATAGTTGAATAGGAGTAGAGGAAACATGGTAGACACAGTGTTTGGTCACATCTGGAGTCAAGTATTCCTTATGGCCCTTGGGCCATAGCTCTTATGGGTAAGGATGCTTAGTTTGTAACTGTGTTAGACCCTGATCAGCTTAGATGTAAGGACTGTGAAGACTGTAAGCCATCATTATAATCCTTACATTAAGCATACAGTTTCTTAGAATGAATTAGCATGCTACTGAATAGTCTAGTTAAGCTCAATACCATTTGTGCCCATTTCCTGCATATGTAGATCTGGTGGCAGATCCACAAGGGTAGTAACTTTTTGTTACTATGACCTGATAAGTATGTGAATTTTCCCAGTGAGCTACAAAGGTTTGGTTTCTTCTTCTTCTTCTTCTTCTTCTTCTTCTTCTTCTTCTTCTTCTTCTTCTTCTTCTTCTTCTTCTTCTTCTTCATTATTATTATTATTATTATTATTATTATTATTATTATTACTATGCATGGGGTCAAAATTAGCTACTTCTGATAGAGTTGAACATGTTCAGGGAAGCAGTGGGAAATGTTTTGTATAGTGCGTCACAGAGAGCTCATCCAATGGGGGCTAGCTGGTTTCATTGTTGATGGCTATGATGATATCCATACTTTCTACCATTTAATTCTACTAAAATTTTTATCTACAATATCTATTAGGTTGTTTAGTTTTTATAACAGGGTTTGTTTATAGTCTTAGGCTGGCATTGAACTGATGAATTTTTCTATCTCTGGGGTCCTATGATTGTAGGTATCTGTCACTATGCCCACCTTATTCCTCAATATGTTTAAAGCCTATTCACCTTCATGTGTTTAGTTTATAATCAGGCAATATCTAGCAACCTTAGGCAAAGGTACAAACTACAGTCTAGGTTGCAGCTTGGTGGTAGCCATTACTAGAGGTTTGAGAGTCCAGGATTTCATCTCTGGCAACACATACATACACTCCATATTAAGCAAACTGAAGAGAATAATCCATATATACCTTAAATATTTGTAAATGACATGTGAGCCTGATCACTGGCAGTTGATGTTGTGCCAGGTTAAGGGATAAGGGACTACATTTTTTATCCTTATTTTTATCTATGAAAGCATCTTGTAACAGGCATTGCCATTCCATTGCTCTGTGGATAGGAATTTAGGTAGAACTGTATTTGGCTCATGTAAAGTCATACATTAATGTAATGGTGAATTGGGATATTCTCATTACAAAAGCTGATCTCTTCCTACTGTGTTAGGTCAGTGTGCCTAGCCTTCCTTGCCAGCCTCAGGCAAATTTCAAATTGCTGCTTCTACTTCAAGGGCATTTTAGGACATTATACACCAATGTTAAGTAGGACAGACATAGCAGATTTGATTTTAGTCACCTCCTCCCTTGAGATACTACTTCTGCAATCATTTTTGAACCTTTTATGCCTCCTTTGATTGTCTGACATTACTCCTGGGGAGACATAGACAAACAAATAACTACTCACCCCAGAGAATGAACCTACAACAGACTGAAGTAAGGACACCACCAACACTTTAGTTGTTGAACTATCGGGTTTTATTAGGGTTAAATACAGGAACATAAATGAGGGGTTACTTACAGGGGCAGAAATGACTCAAAGACAGCTGCATCACTAATGCCCACCTCAGCATGGGTTAACAGCTCATGAAAGCTGAAAACCTAAAACACATTGCACAGCCTGAAAGCAGCTTAAAGGATTGAAGACTCGCCTTTTCAGATGGCTCTGCTTACTTCAGATTCTTTTAGGTACTTCAACTGGTCTTCATTTCTGAATGGCAGTAGAGATGGTCTTTGCTCCTTCCAGACATCTTGACTGGCTTGAGCCTTTTCCGGGTAGCTCTGTTTATCTATAAGGTTCTTTAAGCAGTTCTTAGCAACTTATATGCTTGGAGAGGGAAGAACCTATTGAGTCTGGTCAATTTCAGGGTCTTCCTGAAGCTTCTGGGTTGTTTACTTCTGGAGCTTAAGTATCTTCCCTACAGGATGGAATGTTACACTCTCCTAGAACATCCTGTTGTTTGAGGACCTTTTAAGTGCCCTGCATTCCAAGGAGCTCCCTCCAAGATAGAAAATTTTAATCTTAGAGCAAAAGGCTACATAACACCTTTGTAAAATCTTTATCTTGGTAGCAACTGCAGCAGGTGGATTCGGAATGTACATTATGTAATCTCATGCCTACGCATCTCACTGGGCTCAGGATGAGTCAAGCCTATGACAAATAAATTAGGATCAACATGAACCACTCATTTGAAGCAATTTTCTTTCCTTTTCCTGGTAGCCTGAGACTCTTGCGCTACAGAAATATAAAATATTAAAATGAGCTGTTTGTAATGTGTTCGATCTTTCAGCCACAGGAACTCCACAATGGATTAAAGAAGAAATCATTTTGGGAATGAACACATGGGAAAGAATGAACATGTATCAGGACATCCATTTTAAATGAAAGCCAAAAATGTCTCTCTGTAGTTAGTGTCTCTTTCCTGAAGCACTCCCTAAGGTACCTTCAGGAATCAAAGAAATACAGAATTTCAGACCTGGAAGAGACTAAAGGGATCATTTGCGCATCCCTCTCATTTTCTAGACAAGCAAAAGAAGTTCTTTCCTGTTACCCAACTGTGTAATACTTTTCAGCTCCCTCGTGGTATAATTTCCCATCTAGCCAACATGAATGGAATGAACCACATGTAGAAAAGATTGAGAGCAGGTGTTGTTAAATTTACCTTCCATAGGAGGCCAGAGGGAAAGGTAACTTTGCCCTCCTTTCTTTTCAGCAATCAGCCAATCAAGTGACCAGCCTAATAAAAAAATTGCAAAATGAAATCTGCACTTAAACAAATCTATTCTTAATGGCTTAGCTGTTCTTCTTCTCCCCTTCTGCAGGTAAAAATCAGTTGATAGAAAGTTGAGAATGGGGTTGGTGGTCTGTGTGGAGGAGCTCCCAGGAATCACTATTCCCCTTCACCATCCTCTGTCATGTTTCAGTGATACCTCATGGCTACGTAATTATGAGACTAAAACCTAAAATTACACCTCTCGAAGGAGTTTTGTCATCATCATGAAAAGCTTTCCTTGAAGCAGGCTTGAGTTTTCCTTAGACTCTCTACAATGCTTTCCCCTTTGGCAGAGTGTTCTTGTTTTTACAGAAAAGTGTCTTATCAACATTTTTGTTGATAAGTGTTAGCCTGGTTGAGAAATGGCCTGGTGCTCTTGGTGCATATTAACAGTGTCATGTAATTCTGGTGTGGAAACCAAGCTTTCTGTACTCTGTGGTCTTGATCATGAATGCTAATTTTTCTACCACTGCCTGAAGTGAGATAGCAAGTGACTTTAACTGAAATCCAGTGAGCATCATTGCGCTGTCTGATTTACAAGCTAGAGGTGTTTTGAGAAAGAGAACCATACGTGAGAAAAAATAAGATTGGTACGTGGACCAGTCTGTGGGACATTATGTTGATTAATGATAAATGCATGTGAGTGAGTATTAGTCACTCTGGGTGGTGCTGCCCCTGGGCAAGTAGTCCTGGGTTCTGTAAGAAAGCAGGTTGAGCAAGCCAGTAGGCAGCACTCCTCCATGGCTTCTACTTCAGTTCTTGTCTTCAGGTTCCTAGGACTTGCTATAATGATGGGCTATGATATGGAACTGTAAGTACGTTAGTGGTGGTATTATAATGTAGATGGTCCATTTTCGTCTGTCTGAAAGCTCTAAGCTGTTCTGAGGTCCTTCTGGGAGAGTCCCTCTTCTTTGCAAAGGGGTACACTCAAGTGTTCTCTTTAGAACACAGTTACTCTTTATGTCTCCTCCAAAGATTTTAGGTCTGAGTTTTGGTCACCTCTGTTAACCTACTGAAATAGGTAATAAGGCATACTTATTGAAAATTCTGTGTGTATGGATAAGATATAAAGAATCTTTTCAAGAAAGGAACTCAGAGCACATTGTTTGGTATAAGGGTCTCATTAGAGCCTGTGCATCTTTCTGCCTCTATGAGGAAGAGGGTACCATTCTGGGCTACTCACTGTCCTGGCCACACCCTGAAGAGGCACCTCCTATTTTTCAGAGGCGCAATAGTAGCTGGTTCTACCAGAAACCAGCCATTGCACCCAACATTTTCTCCTATAAAATCTTAAAATTATGAGGTAAAGCCTGCCTTTGGAGAAAAACCTACATTACCTAGCAGTTTCATTTTATTCCTTGTCATGAGAGAGATTATCTACTCATATCACCGTCATAGCTCTTCTATCTTTATTCATACTGAGTTATTACGTTCTAAATCTGCAAATGCTCCTTTATCCAATGATGAATTTAGCTTGCTCAATATTAATCATAGTTTTGGAAACAGAGTTTCTAATATATGCATTACCTAAAATTGTTAATCTATGGTTCTGCACTTTTTCCTGTCAATCTATAATTAAATCATATGAAAACACACTGATTTTACATCATTATAATAAAGGTGTATTCTGATATGTCTGATGACTGTGGCTCCCTAGCATTCATTATTTAATTGCTAGACATTTTACTATCAGCTCACATGGTGTTATCTAAATTAATTGTGAACTTTAATATATGTGGATCTAAAAAGGAAATCAGCCTGCTCCTTAAAGGAGACACAGAAACCTGAATAGACCAATTTTATGTTAACAACCTAATATCCTTCTGTAGTTAGGAACAAATCCGAATGTTTAGGAAGATGTTCCTTTCAGCTGCTTCTAAAGGCCTCTGAATTGTGACAGTTTTCTGTCAGGTGATGAAATGAGAATGGTTTTATTCAATTGTCTCCTGATTGTATTTCTAAATTAATTTCATGGCAGTTAGAGTCAGAGGCTGTAAGAAAAACTCTTAGCTATAGTCTGAACACCAGGGCTCTGTATTCTGACCTTAAATGGTTGCTGAGAATTCTTTCTGTGGCCAGGAAGAAATGTGATCAAGGAAAATGTCATGACTGTTATTAACATATCGATGTTTAAAGGCGATTCGGGTCATTCAGTAACTATTGAGCTGATGTGAGAGGGCAAGGAAATTAAAACCCAGACCCTTTTAACATGCATAGAACAAAACAATTATTTGGCAAAATGTCACAATAATTAGCACACCAAATAAATGATAAATGCTCATGCTTTCTGAGTGCCTCTTACCCTGCAGGTACTAAATTAGGAATGCTCAATCCATAGATGATTTTCACCCTTCACCTGGGATCTAAAGAGGATTGGCTTGTCTTCTTATAGATGAGTAAACTTGACCTAGACAGATTTACCACGGTGTTCAGGAGTGCACAGCCAGAAAGAGGTTGGATGCAGAAAGATTTTTATTTTTTTAATTAGTGCATATTATCTATGTAAAACAATGTGTCTCTGTGTAACATGTAATAAATATACTTTGATTCTATTTATCCTGTATTGTCCTATCTTATCCCTTTTTCTGATGGTCTCTTTCTTTTCTCAGTCTCAATTCTACTTTCATGTCTTTTTCTTTATAATCTAGATTTATGGGATCATTGATAGTAATTACTGAGGCTCAAGTGTGTATTATAACATTAAAATATGTACCTCTGTAGCAAAACTTGGAGTGGATTTCAGAGAGACTGAAAGTGGTCCAAATCATACTGCTAGTAAATTGCAGAGCTGGGATTGGTGCCAAGGTCATTTTAATTCCAAAACTTACGCTCTTTCTAACACATTGCATTCTATTGCCTACAAAGTCCTTTTTGTTATAATAAACAGCCTCCCTCGGGAAACAAACAACTATTTATCTGCCTAAGGTGCAGAAGCACAGTTCTCTCTTCCCAGTGGACAACAAAGTAGATGTGTCTGGAAGGCATTTATTTGTCCAAAAATTGACATTTAAGACTCTGAGATAGAATTTAAAAGGGGGTTTCCATTTAGACATCTTGCCTGCCTGGAAGCCTGGAAGCGCTCCAGCACAAAAGATCTTACTGTATAACATTCTGATCTAAAGTGATAACACATGGTGGCATTATCAAGTGTCTTAGTATGAGATGGTAAAGCTCACTAGCTCTACTCTTAATTTCCATTCTCCTAGTGTATATACACATTGGACGGACTTGCTCCATTGGTTGAAAGCTTATTATAGCAAGAGATATTCCAGCCAGTCAATCAATACATTCTTCTTGAGATCCTAATATGTGTTGTCTTAGGGTTTCTATTGCTACAATAATAACACCATGACCACAAAGCAAATCGGGGAAGAAAAGGTTTTTTTGACTTACAATTCCACATTGCTGTTCATCACTGAAGAAAGTTACAACAGGAACTTAAACAAGGCAGGGACCTGGAGACAGGGACTGATGTAGTGGCCCATGAAGGGTGCTGCTTACTGGCTTGATAGCCATGGCTTGCTCAGCCTGCTTTCTTATAGAACCCAGGAGCAGCAGCACAGGGATGGCTCCACCCACCATTGGCTGAACCCTCACCCATGAATCACTAATTGAAAAAATACAACTGGATCTCGCAGAGGCATGTCCTCAAGAGAGGCACTTTTCTCTCTGATGAGTCTAGCTTGTGGCAAGTTGACACACAGAACCACCTAGTATTTGTGTGAAACAAGGTCCTATGTCCTGAAGTAGGCAATGACTCCAGCTTGGTGTGACAAGGATTATGATGAAATGAAAGATTGTGACCTTGGGGAAGGATACCTAATCCAGTTTTAGATATTACAGAAGGTTCTAGAACTATGTAATAAACCCTAGACAGGTAGGTAGGATCAGACAGGAAAGGTTGGGGATCATGGTGACTGGTGAATGCCCAAGGAACAGTGTGATTGAAAGAGATGGGGTAATCAGAAAATAGATATTTCAGTTGTACATTAATTTATTCAGCAGGGGTAGGCATGGTAGGGATGGAAGGGAAGTATGGGAAGCCAATTTATTGCTATTCCCAAGTTCTGGGTCCTTCATAGATACAAGTTTGCTTTGATTCTTCAACAAAGCAGCTTTGTTTGTTTTTTTAAAGCTTTGTTTGGGATTGGTTTCTCCAACCTGGGAGGTGATGCGGGCCTCCTTCAGTTTTCAGGTCTGCTCTCTAATTGCTGTTTTGATCCTTGTCCGGTTGGCTCATTTTGTTCCACTCCCTCCCCCTTTGAAAATGGAGGCCTATTAATACTTTATTCACACTGAAACTGCTAGGCCTAATTATCTGAACCCTGCAAAGACATCTGAGGAGACTGGCTGAGAGATGCACTGCAAGGCCTCACAGCTTCTCAGAGGCCCTGATTGCTCTCTGCACATCTCTCTCCTTCTGTTTTTGTGGGGATACAGCAGCAGTTTAGTTTTCGAGTCTGTTGCTCATAATCATCTGACACCTGGAAGGAAAGCTGGCAGTGTCTCTGGTACTCAGCCTGATTCCTCCAAACTTAACTTCATTTGTAGTACTGTAGGATGGGAAGGAGAGTAAGCCACTCCTGCTGTGATAGGGACCCAATTCTATGCTTGATTCTTTACTTTTTCTTTTCTATTTATTCTTCTTTCATTTGTTGTATTCTCACAGCAGTTTTCCCTCTCTCCTCTCCCCCCAGCTGCTCCTCCATGTGCCCTCTCCCCCAGATCCCTTCCTCCTCCATTTCTCTTCAGAAAAAAATAGCCCCACCCCAGGGTTGTCCACCAAACATGGTATAACAAATTGCAATAAGACTAGGCACAAACTCTCATACCCAGGCTGGATGGAGCAACCCAGTAGGAGTAAAAGGGTCCCAAAGGCAGGCAGAAGAGTCAGAGATAGCCTCTGCTCCCACTGTTAGGAGTCCCATAAGAACACCAAGCTACACAACCCTAACATCGATGTAGAGGACCTAGATCAGACCTATTCAGGCTCCCTGCTTATTGGTTAAGTCCCTGTGAGCCCCTGAGAGTCCTCTTGTCTTAGAACTAAAAGTACTTCCTACTTCCCAACTCTTGGCTCCCTGTCTTGCCTTCAAAGTAAATCAATTCCTGCTTCCTCATGCTCTCTGAACATTACTTTCTTCAATGCTTGTCAGAAACAATTAATGATAATTCCATTTTCCTACCTGTTTTCAGAGAAACAATTAGTAGAAAACGTTTTTTGCCTTTCTGCTTAATCAGCAGAAAACAGAATGGAGCAACCTCAGAAGAGTGTGCTGACTAGACTTTCAGGATGCCTTTCAGTTGGCCCTGAAGGAGGGATCAACACATGCAAGAACAAAAACCCAAGATGCTGGTTGGAAGGGGCTGAGTCCCAGCCTCTTCCTCCCTGCAGAAGCAGTCCCTGTCATTGTTTTGCTGTTCTCTTCCCAGGAAGTCATCTTGAGTCAGGTTATTCAACTGTCACCACCCACCTCCATGAGGTTCCCTTTCTAGATGTTAGATGGCAAAAACTGACATGACTTCTAACTCCAGATTTTCTGAGAATCTTCTCCTGGACCTCAAGCATTTTTCTTCTGAAAAATTCTAAATGTATTCTTTCAAAATTTTATATATATATATATATATATATATATATATATATATATATATATATAAATATTTTACTTAGGATAACTGTATGATCATGGATGGGGGCTTACTCTAACCAGAGAAGTTATCAGTGGCTACCACTCCCCAGGAACAATTAACTGTCTATTGCGTATCAAGTCTTGTCTATTGAGACTGTATAAGCCTGCCCCCCTTCCATGATGGAGTATTGATTGGCTCAGTATTTTATAGGTCTCAAATAGGTAGCCACTGCTGTTGCAAGTTCATGGTACAACAGCCATGGTGTAGTACAGAAGACAGATTTTCATAGCATCCCTTTCCTTTCTTGGATTACAGTCTTTATGCCTCCCTCTTATATAAACTTCTGGAAACCTTGGAGAAGGTGGTATAGATGTCAAGTTTAAAGCTGAGTATTTAAGAGTCACTTATATTCAGCACTTTTACTAGGTTAGAAGTTTCTGTATTAACTGGTATCCCCTTCAACAGATGCTCTCTGACCAAAACTGAGAGCAACACTCATCTGCCACTATAAATATAAGTATTAAGAAGGCAGTTTGACAACATGTCCATAGAGCAAAACAGTAATATAGCAGTAATAAGTGCTCTCCTAGGGCCCGTGAGCTACCCAGCTATGGGCTTTTGACAAGTTTTACACCTCCCCATTTCCTACAACACATACTGGGGATAAAGTTTTAAAAGGAGGAAATATATTCACTGTTGGTAAGTGAATAACTGTTGCAGCCATTATTGAAATTAATGTGTAGAGTTCTCAAAAATTAGAACTATAACCATCATATGAACTAGTATGCCACTCTCAGACACCCAAAGGACTCTACATCCTCCCATAGCGATACTTGTACAGCTCTGTTCATTGTTGCTTGATTCAAAGTATCTAGGAAATAGAATCAGCTGAGATGCCCATCAATAGATCAACATGTAGAAGAATGCAAATCGATCATTTCTTATCTTCTTGTACAAAGTTCAAGTCCAAGTGGATCAAGGACCTCCACATAAAACCAGACACATTGAAACTAATAGAATAGAAAATGGGGAAGAGCCTCGAACACTTGGGCACAGGGGAAAAGTTTCTGGACCGAACACCAATGGTCTGTGCTCTAAGATCAACAATTGACAGATGGGACTTCATAAAATTACAAAGCTTCTGTAAGGCAAAAGACACTGTCAATAGGACAAAATTACAACCAACAGATAGGGAAAAGATCTTTACCAATCCTACATCTGATAGAGGGCTAATGTCCAATGTATACAAAGAACTCAAGAAGTTAGATTCCAGAGAACCAAATAACCCTAATAAAAATTGGGAACAGAGCTAAACAAAGAATTTTCAACTAAGGAATATCAAATGGCCAAATATCACCCAAAGAATTGTTCAATATCCTTAGTCATCAGGGAAATCAAAACAACCCTGAGATTCCACCTCACACCAGTCAGAATGGCTAAGATCAAAAACTTAGGTGACAGCAGATGCTGGTGAGGATGTGGAGTAAGAGGAACACTCCTCCATTTTTGGTGGGATTGCAAGCTGGTACAACTACTTTGGATATCAGTCTGGTGGTTCTTCAGAAAATTGGACATAGTACTATGTGAGGACCTAGCTATACCACTCCTGAGCATATACCCAAAAGATGCTTTAACATAAAACAAGAACACATGCTCCACTATGTTCATATCAGCCTTATTTACAATTGTCAGAAGCTGGAAAGAACCCATATGTCCTTAAACAGAGGAATGGCTACAGAAAATATGGTCCATTTACACAGTGGAGTACTACTCAGCTATTAAAAACAATGACATCATGAAATTCTTAGGCAAATGGATGGAACTAGAAAATATCATTCTGAGTGACGTAACCCAGTCATCAAAGAACACACATGGTATGCACTCACTGATAAGTGGATATTACCCAAAAGCTCAGAATACCCAAGATACAATTCACAGACCATATGAAGCTCAAGAAGGAGGAAGAACAAAATGTTTATGTTTCAGTCCTTCTTAGAAGGGTGAACAAAATACTCATGTGAGATAGAGGATGGAAGGGACTTGGAAGGAAGAGAAGAAGGGGAGGGGAAAAAGGAGATCAGGATCAGGTATGGGAGGAGATGGGATGATATATAGAGGGTCAGGAATTTGAACAGAGGTGTGTAGCAATGGCGAATGGGGAACTGGCAGTAGCCACCAGCAAGTCCCAGATGCCAGGAAAGCAAGAGGCTCCCAGCACCCAACAGGGATGAGATTAGCTGAAATGCCCAACAAAGGGGAGGGAGAACCTGTCAAGACCATATCCAGAGGTTAGGTAAGGCCCCCAGTTGAGGGAGGGTACCACCCACTCATCTCCAAATTTTTAATCCAGAATGACTCCTGTCTAAAGGAAATACAGGGACAAAGTGTGGTGCAGAGACTGAAGGAAAGGCCATCCAGAGACTGCCCCACCTAGGGATCTATCCCATATACAGATACTAAACTAAGACACTATTGTGGATGTCAAGAAGTGCTTGCTGATAGGAGCCTGTTATAGCTGTCTCCTGAGAGGCTCTGCCAGAGCCTGACAAATACAGAGATTGATGCTTGCAGCCAACCATTGGACTGAGCACAGGGTGCCCAATGGAGGAGTTAGAGAAAGGAATGAAGGAACTGTAGGGGTTTGCAACCCTGTAGGAAGAACAATAATATCAACTAATCAGATCCCCCATAGCTCCCTGGGACTAAGTCACCAACCAAAGAGTACGCATGTAGGGACCCATGGCTCCAGTCACATATGTAGCAGAGGATGCCATTTTCTGGCCTCAATAGGAGGAGAGTCCCTTGGTCCTGTGAAGGCTCAATGCCCCATTGTAGGGGAATGCCAGGGGGTTGAGGAGGGAATACATGGTTGAGACAGAGAGCACCCTCATAGAAGCAGGGGGATGGGGGTTGGGATAGGTAGTTCCAGAGAGGAAAGCAGGAAAGGGGATAACATTTGAAATTTAAATACATAAAATATCCAATAAAAAAGAAAATATGACACACATATACAATGGAATTGTATTGATTCACAAAGAAAAATTAACTTATGACATTTGCAGATAAATGGGTGGAACTGGAAAATCATATAGTGAGTGAGACAGTCTAGGCCAGGCAAGACAAATGTCATGTGTTCACTCTCATATGTGCATCTTAACCTTGAAGTGTTAGTGGTTAGGTTAATGTGACTGTAGAGGACTGGAAACTAGAAAAGGATCTTGAGGTGAATGTGAAAGAATGCTAGTAGAGCCCAAGGCATTTGAAAACCCCTGATCTCGGTTTCACTCCCATGGAAGAGAAGAACACTAAACCAGAAAGGTGGTAAAAGATCTAATACAGAATTAAATTGAAAGGTCTATTGCATTCAGCAAATGGTAGAATCCTAGCCACTTAAGACACTTAGTTTACTGAATGTTCTATATACTCTTTATAATTAATTATGACACATTGGTGACAGTTGCATAGCAGTGTACATTTTCTAAAAACTATTTTGTGCATTTTTCTATTGATTTGCAAAAAAGCCCTGTGAATAAGGTAAAAATGTGTATTATTATCATCTTGATTTTGAAGTCTAGGGATGTGATGCTGTACTCATTCCTAAGAGTTCGGTTCCAGAAATCATACAATACTTTATTTTATTTTTTATTAACTCTTGAGTCTTAGTCCCCCACCATGCCTAGGAAGTAGGTTGTACAGTAGGATCACAGGACAGCATTGGCAAAATAGACAAGGACCCAGACAAGGATGCATGTGTCAGGGGCTATGTGGCAGTGTTGGAAGGGAAAGCTCAGATTTACCTCATCTACAGGCTTGCAGACCCTCCTGACAGTTCCCTCGGAGAATTCAGTAAGAAAGGCTCTGATTGCATTTGTCAGCTTCATCAAGTCCAGAAGATGAGTACATGCTCTTTTTCTGGAAAGATAATGTCCTGTCCTGCATGTAATCATGTGCAATATGGTGTTTCTATCACTCGGACAAAGTTGAATCCTCTTAGCGTGGAGGCTTACTATGGTGACTCTTTACCTCCAGGAATTATCCTTCCTAAGTCTTTCTTTACCTTTGTTCTCATTCTTCTGACTTTTCTGACTCCTCACTTCCTCATTTCCTGTTTTCAGCAACCCAGTAGCTGATTTTTCTATTTTTCTGCACCACTCTCTGAATTTTTAGTGGGAAAGGAAAAGATGAAGCAATGGCTCCTCACTCTTCAATGTTGAGAGCAGTATGAAGTCTCAGGAGCGGTCTGGGATGGGAATGTGGCTGAATCTTTCAGATAGACTCTTACAGAAACTTCCAGAGGGATTCCAAATCCATCCTGGAAATCACTGAGTCTGAAATTATGTCAAAGTTCCTCTAACAGCAAAAAGATAAAAGGAAACATGTTCCATTAGGACTTTCTGGTTGCTATTTTCTCTTCTTGGTAACATCTCTTTTGGACCTCAGCAAGTTAGAAAGCCATGGTCTATCCTTGGTAGGCCGTTCATGGGTGAAGGGAGCCTGGCAAGAGATGTTGATGTAACCTCCTGACTGATTCCTCATGAGATAGAGAGAGGAGACGAGCCACAGAGCATTAGCAATTATTTTAATGACTATTGCTTTATATAAATTGCTTAATCTAGTCTTGCAAATCACTGTCAATTAGACAATAGTCTCTCATTATTATCCATTTTTTTTAAAGAGGAGGAAAATGAGGACCCAGAAAAATTAATTTGCGGGGTTACATAAGGGTATGTTTTGCAGTCAAAGTCTGCTCATACACACTTGATGTCAGTTTCCAGATATCTCTTCAGCATTCCTTGGGGGTGGGGGCAGGGGTGAGGTCACATTAAATGGGACCTTCTACTATCTCCAACAGTCTGGTACTTTCTCCTTCAGCTTTCTCTGGATGATTTTTCTCCTAAATACCATTCATCCCTTAGCTTGGTACTCAAAAGCTTGCTCGTATGTGTTAGCACCAGGCACTCAGCCTGTGAACTAAATGGTTCTAGTTAGCCAGAACCCTAGACCTGACCTCAGAGATGCTAAACCAGGGACTACACATGCCAGGACATACTCTACCTTTGGGCTTCATTTTATTTTTTTCTATGTGTTTCTCCTTTCTTTGTATTCTGTTTTGCAGAAGACCATGCACTGAGGTGAGGCATCCAGGAAGAAAGTAAAACTGTTCCTAGATGGAGGAGCTCATGGAAGTCGAGGATCACTATTGTAGAAGTGGGTTAAGCCACAGAAATCTGGGTTGGGATGATTTTAACCCAGTCAAAATTTCAGGCACATTTGATCTTGTCCTTCTCAGTATCTACATCCAGCTGAGTCACCCATGTGAGCAGTTCCTTCTTGAGTTCTGACCCTTGTGTTCCCAGCATCCTGATCAAACCACCTCTGCTGGACTCCTGTGGTGCCCCCTGTCCAGATTCAGGTCCATGCTGGCTTGGCTTGTGCAGTACACCCAGGAAAGTGTTCTTTTACCTGTTGGACTAGGGTGCTGTTTCACCGAGGGCCCCTCCATCTTTGCCTTTCCAGATTTTTTTTTTTGATGTCTCTCTCAGCCTCTGCTGGCTCCAGTTTTCTAGATTTGCCATCTTTGAACCACCTGCTAAACATGTGTTCATTTCTGGGCCTTTGCAAAGGCTATATTATTTTCTCCCTGGAATGTTTTGTCCCCAGCCAGTTCACTCCAGGTCTACCTCTATGTCTTTTATCAATCAACCCAGAGCTCCTATTTCTCTTCTTCTTGCTTCATCAGCACTCAATATTCAGAGTTACTTTCTATTTGCCTCTCGCCTATGTTTTCATTAAGAAACAAGGACTATGGAGGAAGGAGACTGTTATCTGACCGTTAAGCTAAGAGCAGTATCAGGAAACAGAATATGCAGTAAATAGTTATTAAATGAAGAACTGTGGAGAACTCCATCTCTCCTCAGTATAAAGAGCTGATTGATGGCCTCTTTATCTCATTTTATCCCTAGCCTGTCCTTCTATTTTGATTTTCTTTCAGGCAGGATAAGCTTTGTTTAATAATTAATATTCTACAATTTTATTATAATTCTCATAGTTTTAATAGTACAGTTTCATCCTTTTTTTTCCCGCTTCTTCATCAATGATGGAGGGAGTTCACTGGCTCCTAGAAAACTGAGTGAGGCTCTTGGGCATAGATGGGAATGCATGGGGCTGTCATCACATCAAGTGCTCTTATAGCTCAGGTCTCAACAGCATCTTACTCTGATTGGCAGAGACTGAGAAAATGAAATGCAGTTCGAGTTCCAGCTCAGCTCCCACATACTGTATGGCTTTAAGGATGTTCTTGAACCTCTCTGTGACTCGGGTTTGGGAAAGCAGAGAATCTCATGTTGACCTCCTGAGTTTGAATTGAGAATTAAATTTGTGAACACTTCCAAGTGCTGAAAAAGCAGGCCTACCTAGCATAAAAATCTTTTTTGAAACAAAGACACAGGAATGAAACAAAGCAGTTCCCCCCCCTCTGGTCCAGACAACTCAAATAGGCATTCTAAGTCCTGAGCATTTCCTATCTGCTAACAGGGAGACAATGGAATAATTTCTCACTGTGGTTTCGTTCACTCTAACATTCAAAGGTGAGAATGTCTTATAGCCAGGAAGACAAAATCCATGCCTCTAATTTGATTTGATTTTTAGTTTACTTCTGCTCAGGCTTTGGGGTTTCAAATGGATTATCCATATTTCAATTTCAAAGCCTACCAGGTCCTCCTGTTCTGTTGCTGTTTGTTCTGAAGGAGGATGGATGTCTCCTAAGTGCTCTAAGGTGCCCTCCAGAGTGTACTGGGTGACCCTGTGGCAGGTCAGGTAGCTTGGGCCCTGTGGGCTATTAGGATCCTAGCACTGCTGAGGAAGCAAACACCATGGTTCTAGCCTCATGGGGATAAAGCTGGCATCCCAAAGGGGCCAGGAAACCTGTGCCTCAGGATGACTCACAGAAGATTTGGCCATATGTCTCCAGTGACCAGTCTGGAGAGTACACGGGATGAGATTGTCCCCTAACCTATCCTCAGAGTAGCACAAAAATGAACTTCTGGGCCCCACTACCTGCTCAGGAAACCCCATAGATGCTGAGACATTGCAACATTGGGTGAACCTCCTTTTCAGAGTGACACTGAATTAATTGTCACTCCCTAATGTGATGAGGCAGGATCTCATGTGCCCATGGGGGAAACTTTGCTCTCTTCACTTATCTGTGCCTGCTAATTCTGGATGCGCAGAAAAAAAAATGCCAGTTTCTCTTGTGGCACTTGGTACACAGATAATTTGACCATGAGTTTTTTCCATCCTTCATTCATAAAATTAAAAGACTCTTCTGTCAGACTACTGACTGGACAGTGTGTAGCTTTCCAAAATTAGGTGTCATTCAAATGGTGGATGTTGGAGGCAGATGGCTGTGCCAGGCCAACCTTCTCTTTGTCTTTGGTCTCAGGGTGGAAAGGGACCCATTGCTTGCTCCAGTGTCATTACTCTTGCCAATGCCAGTCACCCTCCACTCAGGGCACAGATGGAAAGGGTGCCACATTTCATCTATATCCTGCAAGTACACAACATCAAGATACATACCCAGGAGTTTAAAGCAGGCCTAGCTTGTGGCAGAGTATAGCAGGACTTACTCAGACCACTAGCTATTTAAATAATGACATAGAGACTTTTTAATATTTTAAAGCTTAGGCTCTTTGCTGGGCAGTCTCCCAGCTACTCTAACCTGACTAATCCTGGCACTAGATCCAGCCACATAGCCAGCTCTACCTCTCTGCTCTGCTCTAGTCTGACTCTTTACCTCCGTGTCTGCTGCCTGAATCTCTTCCCTTTCATCTCTTCTCCCATTGTCTTTCTCTCTGCCCAGAAGATCTGCCCTCCACTTCCTGCCCAGCTATTGGTTATCAGATCTTCATTACAGCCAATCAGATACAATTCTAGACTGCCTTAGGCAAGTGAGGAAGGAACAATACGAAAATCCTGCTAACATTTAGCTCTCTGCCATTCCAAAATTAAGAATTTAGTATACAGAGTCACATCTTCAAGTCATGTACCCTAACAGTAGAGTGTGTTTCAGTATCCAGTTCCTGGAACTGCATAAATCTTCAGGCCACTGGATAAAGGCAAGTCCCAGTGTATGTGCTACAGGAGGCTCACAACATCACAGGTGACGTAGGTAAGAAGAAAGTGGTTGAGATGTTGCACAATTGCAACCATGAAGGAGACAGGCCACATGAAGCCAAGAGTATGTGAAAGTACGGAGTGGAATGAGAACAGTCCCAGGGCTGCTATAACTCAGACAACTTCCCTTTTCTTAGGAAAATCTCACTCCCTACTAAACACTTAGATACTAGCCTTACATAGTGTTGAAAGGGTAGGCCACAAAGGTAAAAATGGGATTAACTAGAACAGAACTTTTTTCATACTTGGCTTTGCAATTTATTAAGCAAAGTTCATGGTGAGTTCACTGCTGGTCAATTAGCCAGGAATTTCAGAGGATAATTAAACTATTGTCAACTTAAAATTGGACCTGATAGGACTACATACCTCCCAGAAATTAGCAAATATCACAAATAGGGTTTGTTGTTGTTGTTGTTCTTGGGGAGCTGATTGCTCAGCCTTCACAACACAGAATTCAGTGATTTTAAAATTAGATAAAATAATTTATTAAGAGAAAAATGTCAGTAAATGTTTTAAGAATTGATGCAATACATGACAATACAAAATATTAATTGTTCCTGATTTTCATGTTTTTGTCACCATTGTGTGTAACCTATGTCATTATATTTATTATAGCCCCACCACACACAAAAGCTATTTGTGTTATTTTAAATACAGTTATCATCAAAGGAATTTTTATTAATGGTGTCATGGGGAGAGTATCCAGAGCACCAGTTGGGCATTACTTACCTGAAATTTTTGTAGCCAACAGTGTAGGAGAGCTGGGATTTTCATATTTTGGAGTGTTTGGCTACATGTAATGAGATATCTTGGGGATGGGTCCCATGTCTAAACATCAAATTTACTGACATTATGCAAGGTAAACTTATACAATGTTTTCATCACAACTGCATTTTGCCTGTGACCTGTCATAGGAGACCAAGCGTGGAGTTTTTCACATGCAGTACTATGTCAGTTAGTCAAAAAGGTTTAGATTTGGAAGCATACTGTATTATGGATTTGAGGGTTGGAGTACACAGCTCCTATTTCTTGCGCTGTAGCAAGTAGTTAGTAATAAATGAATAACATAGAGTCTATTCGTGTGCAAGCTAAGTCAGCCCACACCCAGAGATATATACAAGGCAAGACACAGGATTTTCAGTGACTTTTCATGATAGCCTCTGGTGTGTTTCCTGTAAGGATGAATGAAACTTCACTATAGCACATATACACTAAGTGCTTACAATCATATCTACACTAACAGAAGTGCCACAGTTACATATACTAACTCAATCATTGCAGAAGTTCCTAATTGAGGAAGGTATTATTACTTACCTTAATTTTATAGATAAGGAAACTGGCATAAAGAGTTTAAACATGCCACAGCTTGGTGGCAAAACCATAATGACACCCAAGCACCTAGCTCTCATGTGTCGCTGTACTTCACAGCTACATGTAAGAATAATGTCAGAAACATTTTTACAACTGACAGCATGTGAGGAAAATGTGTGCGATGGTTCCAATAATTCTAAACCTGTAATGCCTTAGCAGCTATATCATACCATCAGATTATAATACATAACAGTGTACATTGACAAGATAGTTATTGCCTTGGTCAGCTTAGTAGCAAATTAGGAAATGCCCATTAATAAGTGAATTTGTGTTTCCTATGAACAAGCTCTTGTGGGGCTTATTAATCACTTCATTTTAACTAATGAGAATTATTATTATTATTATTATTATTGTTGTTGTTGTTTGCTTGACTTTGGTTGTCTGGTTTCTTTGTTTTGCCTTTTTTTCCCCTAAATTTTTCTTTTGGCTTTATAATGAAGTTTTAATTTTTTAATGCCTGTCTTCTTTTTGTAAAATGGCGTGATTTATTGTTTTTCCAATTTCAAATAAGAGGTGGGAGGGGGCCTGAAAAGCTGCAACAGATAACAGACAAACCCGAGACCATTGGTGGGAGATGCTCACATCTTTGAAAGACTCAGAACCTAAAACAGATTCCCCTATGTGCACCACAGAACTTCCTAAGACCAGTGCTTCATAAGCTACCTTGTGCTGCATCCCTTTAATCTAATTTTTCATGCTGTGGTAACCCCTGACCATACATTTATTTTCTTGCTACTTTATAACTGTAGTTTCGCTACTGTTGTGAATCATAATGTAAATATCTGATATATAATATATCTAATTTATAGCCCCTGTGAAAAGATCATTTGACTCCCATGGGAGTTGCAACCCCCCACAGGTTGAGAAACTCTGCCCTAAGACCCTCTTGTCTAAGAGACTATTCCTACCCGAGGGTTAAGGGTTCCTGGCCATGGCTGTCTGGCAACCCCTGCTGGTCATGGATGTTTCCATAGAAGAGTGAGCTGGCAGGAGGTAGAGGAGCTGAGTTTGTTAGTGTTCTGATGACACATCAGCTTCTTGTATTTTATTACCCTAATTAGATGAGTATTAGATTATACTTGCATCTTACATCTTCATTATTTCCTATTTAAACTGTGGATTATAAAAAAAATTCCAACATGTCTTTGAATCAAGGTGGATGCTTAATTTGGTTTTTCTGCCAATCCTTCTGTCTGTTTGCCTGATCCTTAGGTTTTGAACTCAGAACTATATTTAATGGGCTTTTCAACCTACATAATAATATAGTGTTTCTCATGGAGCTCCAGTAGGGTTTTATGAACTACAATGGGGAATTCTTCTATTTCTCCCAGGATACTCCCTCAATGTGACCCCTGCAACTTCAGGACACTAAGCATATACACCAAATGCTATTATTGGTCTTTGTTTGTATTCCTCTCTTTCAAGTTCAATCCCTGGCTACAAGGATGTCCAAGAGCAGACTGTCTAGCTGCCTCATACTTGACCCATAGTATCATCACAGACAATGTCTAGCCTTTTGTACACTCCAGGTATAAATTGCCTCAAAGCTACTGTTAGAAATCATCTCCCCTTTGAAGACATACCAGTGCTTAGAAGACAAAATGCATATTCCTTGTGTGTGGTGCCCAAAGCTCCCTTTATGATCTTAACATTATCACCTGCTCCACAGATAGATTCAAAACACCCCCATGAGATGGATCTAGTTGGATGGCTACCCATTTCACCTTTGCTTGGGTGGTAATAGCTACTCATTTGTCATATCCCCTCAAAAATGTTCCTAAGGATGTTAGTGAAATTTAGTTCTCTTTCTAAGATATCCATTTCTTTTTAGATACTCTAATTCTAGAATTTGCATTTATCCCAGTGAACAAAGTTTCTGCTGCCTATTTAGAGATTGTATGTCTTTACAGAACAGGCCAGCACTATAGCCATACTTGTAATTCCAGGCCACTGTACATTAGGAATAACTTCTTTGATACATTTTTTGCAAGAGGGAAAAGGAAAGAAGGAAGGAAGGAATGAAGGAAGGAAGGAATGAAGGAAGGAAGGAAGGAAGGACTGCTGATGCAAGTGCCTCTCTTCCTTGTTCTTAACTCATTTGATTCTTGATTTCTCTCTGGTTTACTTGTTTTTTGTTGCTTATTGATTTTAACTTATCTAATAAGGACTTTTCAAGCCAGCCGGGGCAGTTCCCTTGCAGGTAGTGCTTGTTCTAAAGGTTTGAATGAAACTTGCTCTGTATTAAGCAAATGGAGGGACCCCAAAGAACATTTATCGTTGTCGTCATTGATCACATCAGCATTTCTGCTTTTATTAACTACTATTCTGACTCTAAAACCTGCTAGGAGGGGAAACTCTGTGCAATCTGAGATTTATAAAAATGGTGTATAGTTTTTTGTTGTACTTCATCAAGAAACCAGTCATCCCTCTGCTCCATGCTCCTCGGTTTAGGAAAGAAAATGGGATATAAAGAAAAGAGGAAGAGTCTGTACTACCATGTGCTCAGCCTCAGAGCTCTGGGGATAAACAGGAGCTAGAGTACAGGGTGCATGAAGCTCACCCTGACAGCTGACCTTTCTAGGAGCCTGGGTGAAGTCAGCAAGAGTTGAAAGCACATGGGAAGTTACTGATACCCATAAGAACATTAATCAGAAACAAGACTTCTAGAGGTTCCCAGCTCCAGCTGAGGACTACCACACCTTATCAGGTGACTTTGGTTACTGATGGGTGGCATCTTTATTTATAAGAATGTCCAGTATTCACAAATTTGAAAATAAACCAAGCATAAAATTTATGAGGAAAGAAAAATGTGATTCTGCAATCCGCTGTATATTTTACCGGAAGCTTCAGCAACCCCATAATTAGATGATATCTAAGCTGGATGAAATGTTAATATTAAATATTATGAGAAATTTCCTGGAGATTGTACCGTGCTACCTATTTATATTTCTAACCCAACTTGCCTCTCCTACGTTAACAGAAAATAAGTATGCAGAGACTATGTGTGTATTTTAGAATTTTCCATTAGGAATTAATTTTGATGTCTTAATAGATTAATCTTGCTTGTACCTGATAGAAT
Organism: Tokudaia tokunoshimensis; assembly: GCA_036184795.1. Lineage (NCBI taxonomy): Eukaryota > Metazoa > Chordata > Mammalia > Rodentia > Muridae > Tokudaia > Tokudaia tokunoshimensis. Next base: position 27,966,073 of record BTHU01000008.1, read on the forward strand.
TTATTTTTAATGAAATCCCTACTGCAGCAAGAACTTTAATGAGTAAGCTATTTTTCCATTTTTTTTTTCCTAGAAGTCTTCCTGTGAAAGGCCGCACGTTTGCTAACTGCCCTTTTCCCTGTGACTTAGGGCTTAAGCCTGCAAGCACATGAGCTGTGAAGCTGGACAAGCTTCTTACATAGTGTCTCTGTGACACAGAGGACAGGCCTCCTGTGTATCTCAGCTCTCTAGATAGTCTCAAAAGTTCAGGCTTCTAACCCTAGCACATTTTATCCCCTAGTATGGTTCGAACATAGTTTGTCCCATAGTTTGATTCCTGGGCATAGCAGTACTGAATTTGTAGCATTTTGAACAGAGTGATTTGGGCTTTAAGAGAGACCTGTGCTTTTCTTGATAGAGGACATCCCTGCTACCCTTCATGAACACTGTTCCTGTTTGCTATAAGCAAGCATAGCAATTTCTCTTGACTGTGTCTTCTTTATTCCTGTGATTCCATATTGAATGGCAGCCCTAGGTCCTCTCCAGATGTGTCTATCCAGTGCCGGACTTGCAGTTTCTAACTGTGACCTGGTCTATAACACACTGAACATACCAGATCTCATTAAACTGTTGCCTAAATAAACTTTTAAAAAGTATCTTTTCCCCTTCTTATGTGTGGTGCATACATGTGTGTGCATATTCACATGTGTATGTGTGCACCTTCCATGCCCCCTCCTTCCCTTTCTCTACCCCTCTCTCTGCCCTTGTGTGTGTGCGCGCGCGCGTGTGTGTGTGTGTGTGTGTGTGTGTGTGTGTGTGTGTGTAAACCCAAAGTTGACTTTAGAAGTCCTTACCAATTACTTCCCACCTTACTCATGAAGGCAGTTTCATAACTGAACTCAGAGCTCGCTAGTACATGGCTAGTGTGGCTAGCCAGCTTGCTCTGGGGATCTCATCTCTGTGTTCCAAGCAAATTATAGGTAAGCTGCCCTGCCTACCAGTCATTTACATAGGTTCTGATCATTAACACTCCAGTTCCCATTCTTACATAACAGGCATTTTAACCTTTTTCTCAGAACATCACCCCCTTTTTCTTTTACACATTTCCCAACCTCAGAAATTCTCCTCTAGCAAGAGATACTAAGCCACATGCCTTCCATGCTTTCCTTCCTGGACAACCAAGTGATATTTTACTACTCATGGGACAGACAATTATCAGCTTTCATGTTAAGGATGACTCAATGGACTAACAGCTTAGCATCTCTAGATGTCAAGTGAATTCAGATTCTTAGAGACACAGCCTTTTAAAAACAACTTAATGTTGGCTGTTTTTCTGAGAAATTATGTTTCTAACAATAATAGCCCTCCCTGAACCAAAACTTCCCAAAAATCTTCTGTCACGTCTGCCAAGCATACTGAACTGGGTCTGCTTTTTCTAGACACTTGAAGGGCATGGGATATAGAGAAAGGGCAAAGCTAGAGGTTTTGTGTCTGGATGACTTCTTCTCACCTTGTCTCTCTTGAAGAGAGGACATGTGGTTCTTTTTTATCTCTGAGATTCAAGTTCTATGTTGTCTACTGTGGAGAATACATAATCAGCTTCTGTTCTGTTTCAACAGCTATCTACTTATTTGAAATGCTGGGGAAGTTCTGTCATGCAGCCCTTTATCTGGTCTGTAACATGGTTCATGTTCAAATTCAAAACATCTAAAATAAATGTCTACAAAGAGTCTTCTATTGTAGCTGACTCTTGTGAACCATATTTGATTAAGAACCCTTGAAGAGTCTCGCCATGGTAAAGGAACTTATTTTTTCCTATAGTCTTTCATCAGTAAGCATATGGATATAGACTTTCCTACATAAGTATGGTAGGGTCACTAGAGTCCCCTACTCCCCTGGGGGCATTTGTTCAAAACAGAAAGGCATCTCTTATTTCCAAGGAGCATCTTCTGCTTCAAGCACAGCACAACCTTTCAGCCCCTGCTGGTGAGTTGCAGAAAGCTGTCCTCTTCCATGTTGTAGTATCTGCTGCAGGTGTGTGGAAGCAGGAAGTGGAAAGGGAGGACCTGTAGCGCTGGCAAATGCTTGGTGTTCTAGAGGCCGCTTGCTAATAACAGTCTCAGAATCAGGGGAAAGAAGAGCTATCAGTGTGGCTCTTCCTTTGCTCTTTGGGAGTGTTGTCTGTCTTCAGGTACCTTCTTTATAAGCTTGAAAAGGTCTAATTAAGGAAATCTTGCTGATTTGGTTCTTGGTAAACACTGCATTCTTTCAGTCTAATAGAGCTAAGATTAGGGTGCTATTCTGTCCCCACTCTCCTCAATTACTGTCACAGTTCACTTGTTAAAAATGGAATTTTCCAAGACAAATTTGTTTGATTCCCTCTTCCACCTTTTTTTCTCCTTGCTTCTTCCTCTCTCCTTTCCTTTCTCCTTGCTCCCTTCCCCATCTTTCCTTCTTGTCTCCCTCCCGAGCTCATTCCTTCCTCTTCAATTTCTTTCTTCTTTCTTTATTTTGCTTAAACCTTAGCTTAATAATGTGACAGATATAGAATGATACACGGCATTGTTCAGAATTTTGAAGCTTCCCTCTCTTGGAACTTCTTTATTTATAATGATAAACTGCCTGTTAGATTATAATAGAAATACAGAAGAAGGAACAAAATAGAAGTATAACATTTTTCAAAAGTTTTTCAAAATGAAGCATGTTTTGTTATTATCCAAGAGGGGCCACAGGAATTGTGGGGGTATTTATTATGTTCTTGAGCACCTAGTACGCACAATAAAGAAAAGGCAGTGATGTGGTTTCTTCCGTGTATCTAACAGAAGGTTGGATCTCTGTGTCATGTGTCATTTACCCTGAACTGCATGGCTTCTCCTCAGCTAAGCCATAATCTGGCTTTGCCCATCATCCGTTTCTCTACCTCTTCATTACACTCCTGACAAGTCTTGCTCAGACTGTTGGACTGCCTGGCCTCATTATGTGGGAAATTCACAAATGCAATTGTAAAGTGCTTTGACATTCTGCAGAGCTCTAGCGCTGCTTAATGCTGGTAGGATTACCATGGAGCTGTCTTGTTCCAGTCATCTCTTCTGAGGGAGTTGAGAGTGGATTGATGGCTCTGGAAGGTGAAGTTTAAATATATGAACTGCCAGGCAATCAGAACTGGGTGGTTCCTGTCATCATTCCTTCCCTCCTCTGCCTTCACCTTGGTTGTCTCCACCCTGTTGTCAGCAGAGGCTTTCCAAAGTCTTTCAGTCCAAGGTCATAAGAGACAGGCTGATTGTTATTCCATGGGTGATTTATGTTTTTGATGCACAGGTTCTAGGTGGTACAGCACAAGCAACCAGAAGAAATACTTGGTCTATGCCCACCCAGCTCTGCAGAGCTAGTGGATGGGAACCTGTGTTTTCTGAAACCTTCTTGACTCACACAGGGACCTCATGTTCATGGCACACAGAACTTCATGGCATCTTTTCCCATTGCTCCCCTTTGGTCGTTTATGCTCTTGCCACAACTTTAAATTCTTCACATCATTTCAACTCTGCTCTCACCCCAACTCCATGCTACTATTCTATTTTTCTGTGACTCTTTGTCTTCTACCATTTTGGAAACTCCCATCACCCCATCACCCCCTATTATCTGTCTATTGCTTTCCTTTCTGTATCACTTAACTTTCCTGTCCATCTTACTTTATGTACCACCTTGTTCTTTTACCACAAGCACATATAATGATAATATAATTTATGCCATCACTTCTTCTCTCAGCATCCATGCCAGGAAGTGAACCATTTCAGCTAACCATATCATTTATGGTGTTAGCTTAGCCAAGCCATCTGTGTTTCATGGCACTTCTCTAATTGACTGTTCCACTCTGTACTATCCCTTTTCATGCTTCCTGTGTCTCCTCAGACTCTTGGTTGGAATGCCTCCTGCGCAAACCCATGTTGTAATGTAATCCCTGTTGAGAATGGGCAAAGGTGAAAAAGCCAAAGAACCGCTACTCCAAGAATGATTAGTCTCTTTGTTAGCCAATGGTGTCTCAAGAGTGTCAGTTATGAAAGCCAGAGTAACTTATTCCCCTGAATGTGTCCTCTCAGCATGTGATATCCTATGTATCTAGAACCCTCACTGGTGGGCAGGATCTCACCAGATAGTCATTTGATCTTGAACTTCCCAGACTTCAGAACTACGAGCCAAATAAATCTGTCTTCTGGGTTAGAGAGATGGCACAGTGGGTTAATGTGCTTCCTGTACAAGCATGAGAATCTGAATTCAAGACCCTGGCATGTATGTGAAATCCAAGTGTGGCTTTGACATATTCTTAACTCCAGAACAGTGAGCACAGCAGAGAAGATGACAAGGGGCTTGCTGGAGGCTTGCTATGGTTTGTCAGAATATCATCCCCCAACTCTCTCTTTGGCTGCTTCTCTCTGTGTGTTTTTCTCTCTCCCTTCCTCTCTCCCCCTCTCTCTTCATTCCTCTCTTCCCATCCCTCTCTCTTTTTCTCTCTATCTCTCCCCACCCCTACATCCTGCTCTGGTTCTAGGGATAAGATATGGAACCCTGTGCTTAATGCTAACCAATCTCCAAAACACTGTGTTACAACCCAAAGTCAGGCTCCCTTTTTCCTGATTTTCCTGATATTCTTATATAGCCTGTTTTATAGCTGTGCTGCCAGACAGTGCCTTCTAAGCTTTAGGCTTATCTGTCTTAGCTTCATGCCCATCTATTTTCATTGTAGCCTCCAGTCTAAATCATAGCTACTGCTACAGCTTGCAATGCTATCCCTCAAGAGGTGTGGAAGTCAATTGCCCTCCTTTGCCACTGCTATTACTAAACCGTACCTATTCTGCCTACTTGATAGGTTTTTAATTTGACCTTCCCTGGTGGTACTATCATTATAATTTCATGCTTGGAAAAAATAGTTCCTTAATTTGCTTCCCTGTGTCCAAACTTGCCACTTATAATCTACTTTCTGCTACAAAATATGATTATTCCATTTCTTACTGGAAAACACTGAAAACTTTCCCTTGTGATTCCTTCCTTCTATATACCATTTCATACAGTTAGTGTGTGCCCCTCAGCTTTCTGGCTGGGAAACTGTTACTTACTAATTTAGGCCATTCATTATGGATGTGCTAGAAACTTTCCCATACTGGGATATGTTCCTCTCTTTCTCATTTGATTTTCATTGGAACCTGGCTACTCTACTGCTTCAGTGGTTTTTATAAAAGCCTCCGCCCCAATGATGCCTCTTTCTCTAGACCTCCACTAGGATCATGTGTGTATAGAGACTGCATTTTCCTACTGCCTAATGTACATGGCATTCACTATATAATAAGAGTGAATTGACACATGCTGGATGAAATTTGAACTGTGCAGTGTTCCTACTTTCAAATAATTGGGCTATTTTCTCATCAAAGTTCTCAATTTTAAAAAAAATAACTGTAGGGCCAGCAAGATGGCTCAATAGCTAAAGATGCTTGCTGCCAAGTCTAACCATGTGAGTTTAATCCCCAGGGACTGGAGACCCACACAGTAGAAGGAGAGATCCAATTCCCACAGGTTATTCTCTGACCTCCACATTTATTGCATGGCACTCTCACATCCTCCTCCGTAACAAATACTGAAAGTCATTTGAAACAAAAGAATAAACAGTTGTTCTGCCAATGTTGTACACTGGGCAGGGATTGTGTATTTCACCTTTATATCTCCAAGACAAAATACTCAAATACTCGAGAAAGCAATGCAAGGTGGGGAAGGGTATTTTGGTCTGCATTTCCAAAGGTTTCAGTCTGTGGTCTTTTGGCTTTGTTCTTGAGCAGAACACCCCAGCAGTAGACATATGTGTCCAAAAGATGTTCCTCATCTCATGGTGGATCAGAAGCTGTGAGAGAAGAAAAGTCTGGGGACAATGTATAACCTTCAAAGACATGCCCATCTACTTCTTTCAGATAAAGTCTCTCCACCCTAACTTTCAGGCACTGACCTGAATAATACAATCAGCTACCATGCACTCTGCACTTGAGCCCCTGAGGAACATCCCATGTTCAAAACCATAACAGGTACACAGAAAACTCTGATCCATTTAGCTTGGGATGGATTTTAATTTTCATGCTGCAGGTGTCTTATTCCTCTTTGGAACTTTGCTCGCCATACGGGTTGTTCAAGGGCATTCATCTTACATCAGAGGCAAAGCTGGAATCCTAAAATGGCTTCTTTGAATTTTCAGAAGTCTGTGACCTACTTCCTCTTCTTGCTACTTGACCTGTGTTTAGGACATAAAGACTCATTTCAGCATAAAACAAGCTCCCATCTACAGAATTTCCTAAGAGTTAACAGTCCAGAAGTTCTCCTTATCTGAAGAAGCATGCTTCATTCTTTTCTTGTAGTAGAGTGTGCTGAGTATCTTCTGAGAGGAAGGTCACATAGCTTTGCACTGCTGCATACTATGGAGATCTAGGAGAGGGGTGTCTTCTAGCTTCCGCCCATCTTTTCAGAAAGGCATTTTTTTGAAGACTCATTTTAAAGTCAATCAAATAACATCATGAAGGAAATGGGCATTTGGGGACTTTCTGCTTCCTCACAGACTATTGACTGTATAGCTCTCCTGTTCTAGGCTCCAAGCATTCAGGTTTGCACTCTTTAATAGCTTATTAGATTAGTTCATGTGGTCCAATTAAACTAATGCTTAGCAATATTGGGGACTAGCAATGGATGCCCTGTCAATATTCAAGGCTCTGTATGTTCTCCAGTTGCCTCCTTGGGGAAGCTCTGAGGACTGGGGTAACTCTGAAGTATGAGCTCTTCCACTAACTGTGAGATTTCTCCGTAATGGGATCAAGATGCACCGGCTTGTAGCTTTTACCTGACTCATTCCCACAGGTGTTTTTCTTTACTGTCCAAATAAACAATTGTCTCCATATCAGTCTCAGTGTCTGCTCCTAGTAGAGCCCAAAGCAGAACAGTGGCACCTTTCTAAGTATCCCACCAGAACTTCCAGTTCCTTAAGGAAGGAGCAGAGAAGACTGGGATAGACTTGAAATCCCCTGTGGATAGCTGGCTTCTTTGCCTCTCCAAATGCCTGGGTATGCCTTTCTCTGCTTCCCAGCATTGCCCACTCCTTCCTTCCCCAGAGCAGATGTTTGGCTTCCTCTGCAGGGCCTTGTCTTCTTGCTGTGAACACATTTGCAGTGAGTCAGAACCCTTTGCTCCACTGCACCTGGAAGGATAAATGCTTCTCACCTCTTGTCCCCTAGATCAAGTTACTTTGCAGCTGGTTATTGCAACAAAAATAACTACAGGTAAAAATGGCAAGTGAGGTGAGTGTAGGGGGGCAGCAAAGTTCTCTCCACCCCCAGGAGACACACCAATCAGGGCAAAACCACAATATGTCTGCTCAGCTCTACACAGGGGTTAGGTTTTATGCTGTATAGTCTCTCAGCCTTACCAGTGTGAGAAAACCTCAACTTCTTTGCTCTAAGTCCTAGACTCCACATTTCAGGAGATACTGGGGTCTAGAATTCAGCAAAACTCCCAGGTCTAAGCAACCACCTGTAGCAAATAACTACTGAGTTTGACATTCTCGCAGTACAGAGGCCAAGGATGGAAGCCAAAAAAAGGAAAGGAGAGGCGAAAAATGTACCCTGATTGCCCATGATACACACTATTATGTGACTTTTAGTTTTTTTTTTCTTTATGCAGGGTGTATTATTTCTTTAGATTTGGCATTGTTTAAGTGTTTAAATGTTAGCGGTTATTTTTAAATGGGGCAAGATAATGCCCCAAACAAGTAAATAAAAAAAGAAATATAATTGCAGAAACAGGCACAGTGTATCCTCTTTCAAACTAACAGGCCACCTCTCCACTTCACCCAGCTGGTATTTGTTGGTACTTTGTACAGTTAGTCAAGGGCTATACACAGTGCAGTACTGTTGTGGTTGAACTGTGCCCTCCTCTCTCCTTCAAATTTCCCACATTACCCTAGAACCTTTGAGTGTGTCCAAAGTTTGAAGAGGATGTATTTTTCTGCTATGGAAGATAGAAAGTGGGTCCTTGCACATGCTAGGCAAGCATGCCATCTCAGAGCTAGTCCTGAAGCAAGATTTTTTAAAGAATTATGATTAAGTGAGATCATCAATTATGCAGGAATACACTCCTGTGGTGCGCATGTGCATGTGCAACCCCCCCCATGACTCTTTGCCTCTAAAACTAGGAATGTGGGAGAAGATTGTGTTGCTAAGTAATCCAGTCTGTTCATTTTGTTATGGCAGCCCAATTTTCCTCCCTGGGGAGGAGGTTGGATTCTATTGACCCTGACTCTTTTGACTATAAGGTTTTGACTGTAGCCAAAGAGAGCTGGTTAGGCATGTGTCTATTATACAGTTGGGACCAAGACAAGGCTGTTTTTGTTTTCTGGTATGATATGTGATTGCTATGGATTATACTTGTCTTGTCCCCTATAGTTCATACACTAGAGGTTCAAGCCTCAATTGAATAGCACCGAGTATTTCAGACCAGATAAATACATGGGAGATGTCTAGGATCTCAAATGCTAAGGGGCTTTTAGAGAGTCTTAAGGTTACAATGTCACTCTATACATAAGAACTAATATGCTCCAGAAGGAATGGGCCAGAGCTCATGGCACTGGATTACTTTGGGTTGCTACTGTGAGGTGGTCTTTTGCTTATTTCCTTCTGCTCTCTCTTGCTCACATGTTCTTTTATATATACCCCAACTAATTGGGGTTAGGGGTAGGAGTTCCAACTATCAGAATCAGCAACCAAGTAAGCCTCTTTTCTTTATATATTACTCAATGTCAGGTATTCTATTATAACAACACAACAGGCACTGAGACAATGATGATAAACCATCTATCACAGTAATTGCCTCCCACTATGTCAAGGAGACTAGTCGAGAACACAGTAAGATGAAAAGCTTAGTTCTCATCCCTGGCTCTATCACTTACCATTGGTATGATTTCAGGAATGTGTGCTCATTCATATATTCTCATACATGCTTTCATGTATAGGGAATACATGGATGCCTGGCTTTGATCTTCCAAATATACTCTAGAGCAATGTAGGAATTCAAATGATTATCTCCTAGTCTCATAGATCTACGAGTCTTCTGCTATTGATGAAGAACATACTTGGCATTGTAGGAATTAAAAGGGTCAGAAAAATCATCTCCAACATTCAGGGAAGGCTTCCATGGGGAAGTGATATTAAGACTTTACAGAATTTAGATCATCAAGTGTGTGAGGGCCCATAAACCTTCATTTCCTTGTCTATTAAGAAAGGGGAAGGGCAAGTATTTTATCTTTCTATTTCTTCAACTTTCAGTGAGTACAAACAAGATTAATATGTGAAGGATGCCTGGAAACTGTATTACTAAGGAAACATAAGGTACCACAGTTTATATAAAGGGCTGACTGTGTGCTTAGTTGCTTAGTAACTGGTAGCATATAGGGGACAAGTCCTAATGTATAGCAGGATCATGTTTTCACTATGGAACAATGAAAGATTTGGGATATAGTCATGATTTTTTTTGTTTACTTGTATTAGGGAGGAATCCAGGAGCCTCACACATCATAGGCTGACATTTTATCACAGAGTTTATATCTATAGCCCTTGAAATGAATTCTAATGGCTCTGGAGAAAAAGGGTCCCATGTTGGCCATGCTGACTTTGAAGTAATCTATGGATATAAAATAGAGAAATTGAAAACCCAAGACTAGTAGGCTAAGTTTAGCTTGAGAAAGTGAAATTATCCATAGAGAGATGCATATTGGATCAAGACTAGTTGTTCAGCAAAAGACATGGAGAAGTGTCTTCCATATGTCACATCTAAGGAGACTGCTGCAAGCTGATGTTCTATGTATAGAGTCAAGGCCTGGCTGAATGGCCGACTGCTGCCTTGTTTGGTCTCTGATCTAGACATTTTTGAACTATGCAATGCACCTGGTTGGTAAGGGAGATCATGCCAATATAATCCTGGTACCTGTTTCAGGGACTGATGTGTCATCTGCTGTTGAAGAATTGTAGATGGGAAGAGCAAAGCAGTTAAGCCTTGGGAAAAAAAACCATACTGGGTGGGCAGGAGGCAAAAATACTTGAGGGGTGATGAATAAAACATTATGGATAGATGCCCTTATCATGCACGGAGATGCATCACATGATCTGTTCTCATCCTAATCTATGCCAAAAGGGTGGGCTATGTTCAGTCTATTCTAGACAAAACTTATTTACAAAGAGAAGCGTGGCGGAAATGGCTGGCTTCCTCTAGAGGCCTGTGCAGTGTGCACATTCTAATGCTTTTGTTGGAGCCATTTCTAATTATTTAATGTTTGAATCTAATCATTTCCTTGATTTAGCAAATCAAAGATTTTTTTCCCCCTCAAGGGCAAAATACCTTCATTTTATTTTCTTCTCCATAATTAAGTAATTTCTTAATTAGCAATGTTCAACTTCTCCAATCTGAAATGACACATTTTATTCCTTTTTATAAAGCCTTGCATATACACACACACCCAGCCCCCGCTGGTGCTAGAGTGCTTGTCATTCTGTGCTCTTTTGTGTTCCTCCGCCCTCCCCTCTTCTCTTTCCCCCTCTCTCTCACTGGTGAGAGAGATTAGGCATCTCCAGCAGTTCTTCCTGAGCAGTGGGGGAATCCAGCTGTGTCATCTCTCCCTGTCTGACTTCCTGGTGGCTGGAATTAGCATAAAGGAATTTCTTATCCCAGGAGAAGTTGCTGCTTGGCTTTGTGCCTGGCAGGGCAACCTACTTTTTACTCTCTGTCAGTTGATATGTAGAGAGTATGACTTCTGCTGTGGTAGCCACCCTGAGTGGTACTGTACTGAGACAGTCCTCAAGGCCTTGAAGCTCTAAGCCCCTGAGACTGGGGCTGAGCCAGGGCTGCAGGGAGCATAGCTCACTCTATTTCTACCCCTTTCTATTTCTGTAGTCCCTATTCTCTCTGCCTGACTAAGCCCAGCATCAGATGTCATTCCCTGTGTCAATTGGCTACAGACTTCAGAAATCGGTGGGAGTCCAATCTAGGGTTGTTCTGGACTGAACTGAACCCCACATGTAAGCAGTATGACTCTTCCTTGCCTGTTTTTTCATATCCACCTCAAGACTGACAAAGAATGACAGATATCCCTTACATGGCCAGTCCTGACTGCCAGAAAACACTTGATGAACAGAGGAGCTAAGAATGGGTTGCATTCCAATAATCCTTTATGATTTCCTATTGGAAAACAGGTATATCCTCACAATACTTCTTTGCTCACCAAATGCCAAACACTGAAGTTTGCCTACATTGAAGGCACTCATAATTGGTATGCAAATTGCCCTAACTGGGCAACATTGTCTAACACAAAGACTTATTTTATAATAAAGCTTTGAGTATAAGTGCACACATATGAATGTTTACAAGGCATGATGGGTGGTGACCACATGAAACACAATAAATAAAAAAGAATGTGGGATGCTGTAGAGCCCAATTGTAAAACACAACATACAAAAAGAATATAGGATACCGCAGAGCCCAGTTGTTTCCCCTTTGGATAGTAAGGCAGACTGGAAGTTTTGGCTCACTGCCACCCCACATCATGGTGCAATATCCTACTCTACACAGCTAACTGGGGCAGGGGAATAAAAAAATTCAAAATTTCAAAAGTATTTTCTATTGAATATTTATCCCCCTTATTTTAAAAAAAAAAGAATGCCCAATTGAAAAATTAAGTTGTGCTATCATGGTACAAGATCCCTTTGTTGAATACCTTCTCCCTGCCTATGTATGTATGCAAGCCTGGACTTTAAGAGTTTACTGTTAGGGATCTTCAATGCATGCAAAGAACATTTCACTCTCACCTCACTGCTTTCCAGGACCATTGTCTGCTAACCACTCAGCTTCCTTTTGGCCAGATGAGAGGAAGGTAATCAGCCAGTGCCCTGGTGAGGCACAATTAATGTTATAGTAATAGAACAATGATGCTGCCTGAGATGTGGACTTTGAAGTCTCCCGATGAAAGGCTCACAGAAATACTACTAGCTATTACTAGCATTTCATCTTCAAAGCACTTTGTAAATATTAACTAATGAGCACTGGACACTACCTTCCCCTCCTCAAGGACCAACCTCTGATGAGAGGTGGGACTTGAATACAACATTATTTCATGATCTGGAAGCACAGAGACCTACCCTCCCACTAGCTAGCTTTGGTTTCCTTGCAAGGCTGTGCCAGTCATCAGGGGAAGCAACCTGCATTGTCCTCTTGCATAAGGGAGGAAATTGGAACACAATAAGACTGAACCAGTCAGAGCCACATATATGATTCTGAATCTTTTACAGAATCTTTTACATTGTTTTTAGAAGTGAAGATAAGTAGATGAAATTAATTTAAGTATTTATTTAACACAATATATCAGAGATACTATCATTTAATTGATTTAATAATATAAGTTTGTCCAAAAGTATCATTTTTCCTTATATAACTGCATGTCTTATGCTTAGAATACATCTTACAGTAGGCTGGATACACTACAAGCACCCAGCAGACATATGTGGTGAGAGGCCACCTTGTAGGACAGCATAGAGCTGGCCTTCCTTTGAGAAAGAAAGCCTGGATATTTGTCCTTGAAATCTTGGGCCATGGCCCATAGTTTGTGGTCAAGCATGTGGCCTACAGTCTAATAGATGTGACATCAGATGCTGACCTAACACTTGAGTTCAGTTCCCTTCACTAGAATGTAGGAATGCCCCTAGTGCCAGCATCGCGATTTATGAGAGTGCATATGGTTGCTTCTTCAAAGTACCAGTGAACATAGTGTTGAGCGTGCAATGTTAACAACACAGTTGCCATCACCACTGACCCAGGATGATGAGCTTGTTTTCAGAGCCCTGACTGCCTCATCTGCTGTAGCCACCAGAGGTACATTCCACATCTGCCTCTGCACCTAGCCTGGTGTGGGCTGTGAGACCAAGGAATAAATTCCCACAGCCTTGACCCAGGAAAGATCTATGGACTATGTTTACTTACTTACCTTCATGGCCAGGCCAAGGAACCCTTAGAGTATTGCTCAGATTGAAGACAGAAAAGGTACATTGGGTCCAGGGCCTGAAGATTGTTTTTCTGCAATCATAGCTCCTCGTTGTGTAGTTCTTGTTGACCTATTTCAATTATTTTCCATTGTCTGACCCATCTTAAGAACATCTAAGCCTCTGTAATGCAGCAACCTTCAGCTTGGCACTCTCTCTTCTTCCAGTGATGTAGGCTGCTGAATGCACCATAGGATGTGTCCCACTGTCTTCATTCACCTTACTTTCCAACACAGGCTGGGATAATACTTTTCTACCTTACAGCCAGCTGCTGTGTCAGCGTAACCCTGGCAAGTGGAAGACCTTCTTTCATTTTATTATTCTAAGCCTAGCCACTAGAATGTGTTAGCCTCTCTTCTGGTACCTGATGGATCTTTCTTATATCGGTAGAAAAGGATTCAGTGGCAGGAGTACAAGAGGACAGCTATGTACGTGGTTGTATAGAAACCTCCTACTCCTGCATATGTGCAATAGAATGCTAGGAGCTCTCCCATCTGTGGCTGAGGTTTCCAGATGGAGTCCACACTACCAGTGAAATGGGAAACAACCACAGTACAAGGGGTCCAAATCTGAAGCACCCACTCTGGATTCTTTTGAAGACATGAAACTTTACAACTCAAGAAACAGGACTCTTCCTGTAAAACCTAGGTATCCTGATACAGATAAACCCAAAATATTAACATTTGGATCAAGAGTATACCCCAAAGGGCCATCTATTTAAGGCTTGGTTCCCAGCCTGCAGTGTTCTTAGGAGGCAGTGGAGCCTTTAAGAAGTAGAATATCTTAGATCTTCAGGAGGTCTTAAAGAAGATGGTGGGATTCTGGTGTCTTTCTCTTTTGTCATAACCTAAGCATAAGGTATATAGCTATCCATCATATTCTCTAATAATCCTCATAATGTACTCCCTCAGCACAGTCCCAAAGCAACAGGGCTAATTAATCATGAGTTGAAACTCCAGCACTGAGCCAAAACAACCCTTACCTCTTTATAATACCTAGTCTAGGCAGGTATTACAGTCATAGAAAGCTGACTGCCACAGCTGTCTTAGTGCTGGTCTTGTCTTACTCTCCTGTCAATGGAAATGAGATATGTTGACAGAGACTGATTGATTGACACTGTAATGGTTTGGGCATGTTGGAATATTATAGGTCCACAGGATAATTATCTCATTTCTGGCCAGTTGTAACCCCCTGAATAGATATTCCATGCCCACTTCTGTGTCAGAACTAACATTCTGTGACTAATAGATAAAAACCTCTAGGCTCTATTGACTGAGCAGACTGTCAGTTTCCACTAACCCCAAAGCTAAGAATGTCACCAGATAAGATCTGAAGCCTAGAGAAGCTCCCCCATCTTGCCGTAACCACCTCTGATATACCCACCAATGTATTTTTAAATTGCTTTGATTTATAATATTCTTTGTCCTATAAAGCTATAAAGCTTCATGAAATGGCTTCAGTGTTTGAACATGGGATTTAGGTTAAGCTAAATCTGTGTTTCTATGTCGTAGTTAGTGAAATTTGGCTCTAGAATAAGTGCTTTCTAATTCATTTTGAGGTGAGAGCTTGTGTCTTTTGACATGCCAGTTTCACAGTTGTGGCTGTGACTAGTCAGTGCCTTTCCACATATGTGTGTACATGACTGTGTGTATATATACAGTGCCTTGCTGTGTAGTTGTCCCTGGCAACTCACTGTATAGCCTGAGGTGGACTTTACATCACAGCAGTCCTCCTGCCTCAGATGATGGCATGCTGGGATTACACGTGGGAAGCACCAAGCCTGGCCCAAAAGTGTGTTTTAGTCTGACCAGGGTTAGGGTCATGTGAGCAAAACTGAGGCATCCTCTGGGCGAGAGCTCCATTTCAAGGCAGCTTTTACAGACCATGCAGGACAGTGAGTCCTAACTTCCACCATGGTGGATTCACAGTGCGGCCTTGGTGCTGGTCCAGAGACAACACTCCTCCTGCCCTGGATGTTGAGTTGAATGTCTCTGCTACCTCTTCTTTGCATGTTATTTTCCTATGTGTACTCTCATGCCCCTCTCCCCCGCAAATGCCTACTCATGGCCCTGGTGGAACATTTCCTGCCTCTAAGAAGAGTAGAGAAAACAAAAGAAATGTATTTTCAAGGACTTTCTTGGGGTTCTGGGTAACAGGCCCAAATGGGTCTGTCACTGAGGGAACTCTATAGAAAAAAACAACACATAAAACCACAAAATGCAACTGATCCAGCATGTAGAACTATGTGTGGGAAAAGATAATGTGGTTGGGTGGGAACAGGGATTTTTTGTGACCCCTGAGGTGGCTACTAAAGCCACGAAGCCCACGAAGCATGAAATTTGATTATGCTTATCTTGGTGCACAGCCCTGAATCTGCTGCTGGTCATTCAATTACCGAGCAACCTCCACAGATGTCTCAGTGATGGTTAATACAGCGTTCGGTAATGCTTGTACCTGGTGGTACCTCTGGCCTGGCAATAGCCCTTCTGCACTGGGGAAACAAGCTCGCTCTTATGCTGCACCTCAGTGATTCTGGGAAATGGCTGAATGCTTCCTGACTATTTTAAAGATATCCTCAGATCAAATATGGTATTTAAACAGCTTGGAGAGATCCCAAGATGACGAAGGAGTTTGGAGGATAAGACCGGAGAGGATGCACAGAAGTAGCATAGTGCTATTTGATATGTAGAGGAGGGCTGGTGGATGACTCAGATGTATAGAAAGACCTAGGATAAGTGGGTGTCATTTCCATGGCTGCACTTTGAGACAGAAAGGAAGGGAATATGCAGAAGCTTCATGTTGCCCCTAATGATCAAGACCAGAGACTCTTCACAGCAAGGCCCTCCTCTGCTTGCTGGGATTTACAGTTGGTGCCCTCTTCCCATGGTTCTTGCATCTCCATGTCAAGAGATAATGATGATACCTAAGAAACAGCACATTTTCACTGGCTACTATGGCCCTGCCTTATGGGATATGGAGAGGGGTTGCTGAGTCCCCTACACAAATTGTTCAGTGCAATATTATCATTGTTTTTTCTCTTGATGTGACAAGATACTGAGGAAAGCAATGGAAGGAAATGAGAGTTTATATGGCTCACAGTTTGATGGTATAGTCCTTCAAGAGAAGAAGTCATGCAGCGGCAGGAGGTAGAGACAACTGGTCACACTGCACTGGTCACACTGCATCTTTACTTAGGAAACCAAGAGCAACGAATACTGGGCTCAGCTTCCTTCATCCTTTGAATTCAGTTCATGACTCCCAAACTCTTCATTCAAGGTGGGTGTTGTGTCTTCAGGTTGCATCTTCAGCTAAACATCTCTGGAAATACCCTCATAGGCACACTCAGAGATGTGATTCTAAAGCCAGTTGAACTGAAAAGTTAACTTACACAGGCAATAATAAAAGATTTAGCTATTATAAATAAATGAAGTCTGAAGTTCATGTGTGTGTGTTTTCGCTTGCATACACAAGCATGCACACATATCTAGAAACTGGGAACACCTGTGGTGAAATGATGGGGTTCGAGAAACATTGTTCACTTCTATCAGTATTCAGCAAAGACAACAATCCTAATCCCAAACCAGGTCTTCTCACAGTCAAGAGCATCAGTTTTGTGAGCATCAACCCTTTTCTTACTACAATCCACACAGTCAAATGTTGCTCAGCTCTATAATTTTTCAGTTATCAAACACTCTGGGTACAAGTGAAAAGTCAGAGATTGACTTTCTGCTATTTCCCTGAGGCCTTTGGAATGCACACAGGAGCCTGTAGGCATCCTTGTTTCCTCTTAAGCCCCATTTTGAGGATGCTGGGATTATGTTGAGGAAAGTCAATTATCAGACAATTATTTAATATTAATATTGTTATATGACATGGGGCAGGCATCAAAGAAAGATGCATAGAATGCATTAAGACATGAGTGGTTCTGGCATTGGGGATGGCAATACATGCCTATAATCTCAGTTCCTGGGAAGTTGAGTCAAGAATATTAAAAGCTCAAAGTCAGCCTGGGTTACATAGTGAGCCTCCTGTCTCAAAGCAACAACAGTAACAACAAAATATTTGAAGTTTTAAGGATTTCACATAACATTTAAACAAAGAACATTAAATTGTGAAGATGAGACAGAAAAGCTACAGGTGACTAGGAAACCTGTGATAGAAAGTAATAGAAGATACGTGTTATTTGAGTTGGCTTGTACTCGCCATTCATCTGCTGTATCTAGACATAAGAATTGTCCTTGGTACTCTTCTTAGTACATGGAAGGCATTTTTCAAACAGAAAACTTGTGTCCCAATTTTAAATAGAAATGGGAAAGACAGAAATCCCTTCTTGTGTGTGATATCTCCAGTTGCCTTCATCTCAAAACAAGCAACAGACCAAAGTGTCATATTTTGAGATGTTGTGTTTTGATCTTCATTACCTCTTGTCTAGAGAGAATGAAGTAACAACTAAGATATGCAGATGTGCCTTTTTCTAGGCTGTAAGTTTGAGAATTTGGGGTGTGTGTCCATAATTAGGGTAGATCCAGTCCTACAAAAGTCTTGGTTACTATTTTGAAAAGGCATTTAGCTGTTATGTGAATTAAGACCCACATTTGTAGGTTAAGTGCTATCCATGATCATCTGCAAGGCCAGCTTGGAGAAAGACCCCTAAAGCTTCCTATGACTCAGGTGCCATGGCTGTGGAAGCAGGTGTTATTTAGTTGGAGTCAAATAACCCCCTTGTGCAGTTCCAACCACAAAAGCCATATATCCTAATTAACTGCAAATGCCTTGCTCATAAAGCTGTCAGCACCAGGCTCTAATGTCTGTACTTTTAATGATGCATTTGATTAGGAGGCAATTTTATTCCCTTGATGATACTCATACTTGTTTGGTAAGGGTCTCTTTTTTCCACCTTTTCTCTCCTGATTGGGTTATGTATGTATATTCTCAAACCATCTAGTAAGTAGACAAACAAATCTATCAAAGCAACATTTTAATACCTCCTTAGCACAAGCCATTGATGTGTGTGTGTGCACACCCCTGTGCACAAGTTCATGCTGGGCTACATAATAGAATTAATGGAAGAATTAAGTGTTACTTATTCTGTGAGGGTTCTATACCCAAAGTTTTCATTTCTGACCTAATATTCTTTTCACATCAGATAAAGGTAAACAATTGGAATGATTTTGTGGCATATAGAATGGTTTGCAAATGGATGCATGTTCCCTCATTTTGCTAATATCTCAGAACAAGAATAAGCCTAGAATGTACATTTCCGATGATGGTAGCCTGAGATGATTTAAGATATTGCCACCTCCATTAGGAACCATAAGTAATTTGAAATGAAATTCTAGTCGGAATCCAGTGCTTTCCCATTCTGCTTCTCACCAGAGTCCTTTTATCTATTTGCTGTGGAAAATAATTCTTGAGTTACCACCACTGCAAGTCTCTTTCTGCAAAGAGGACATTTAACTAGCTGCTGGGATGTTGTCCAGCCAAGCGTTTGGACAGCTGGGGTCACCCTTTATGCTGTGTAAAAAGTTCTAGAT
Organism: Tokudaia tokunoshimensis; assembly: GCA_036184795.1. Taxonomy (NCBI): domain Eukaryota; kingdom Metazoa; phylum Chordata; class Mammalia; order Rodentia; family Muridae; genus Tokudaia; species Tokudaia tokunoshimensis. Next base: position 27,984,689 of record BTHU01000008.1, read on the forward strand.
GAAGAAAAGGCAACTAAGATTCTAGACTTCTGAGTAGACCCAGGAACCACAGCGAACAGGATTTGATTCCTTCTCTTCCTCTCCTTAGCCTCTGTCTGGTTCATGGTTCATGATGGTGACAGTGGATGTCAGCAGGTAGGGTCAGAAGCCTGCTATACTGTGTGTCTACCTGCTTCCTTTCCCCTTCCCTTACTTTCTGCACAGCTTCCATCCCTTTTAATAAAAGCAGCTAATAATCACTGAAGATTTCTCTTTGCTTATCCTTTACAGATATCATGCCTTTTATTTAATATGTAGTACAGATATACTGGAGCACTGGAGTAAATCACAGCATCACAGAGCTGGAAGCAAGGGGCTGCAGGTCTAAGAGCTAAGGTCTCCACCCACTGTTGCTTTTGTCCCACAACACATTGCTAGGACGTGTATGGTGTGTTTAACACAGAGTTGAGTACAGTGAAGAGACCCTGAGTAATAACAGATGCCCAACTTGGACTGCCAGAAGAAGAGCAGTTCTCCTGAACTGCTGCTGAATGCTTGTTCTCACAGTTTCCTGGAACTCCCAGAGAAATCTGAAAACGCTCTGGAGTGCTCATCAGCCCCTGTTTTCTCTTCTGAAGGTGAAGATCTAAAGGGTTGTATGGGATTGACATATGAAGGAATTGGATCCCAGGTTTTGGGGCCAGTGCTCAATCAAGGAAGAATGAATTTTGCCTGTGTTCCCTTTGGAACGTCACACCTATTTGCCAGTGTTCTCTCTTTAGTATGTTTGACCAGGGAGCTTATACTTATTGCACATCTCTGTCTGGAGAAAAATGATGTTGTATGTTATAACAGACAGGGAAGGGCTCATGACCTTGTACTGCTTTGCATTACATCTGTGCCCTGATAGTGTCTTCTTGTGTAGCTAACAGGAACTTGACACATTGAGACAGAAAACCTTTTATTATTAAGTCTGTTTGCAAATGTGTGGAAAATCTCCCGTAACACGCCCTGGTTATGACAGTGGGAGATAAGGATCTACATCATAAGCTACTAGGAGCTTCTCCTTTTCCGTTCATCTCCTTACTTCCAATTGCTCAAATTTCAGACACAGCACAGCTATCAAGACCAGATCACCAGACCTGCGAAGCTGTGTGTGCAACATAAAGATATAGCACGCTGAGAGAACAGATAGCTGCCGCTGCCAGGCTCATCCTTCAGGAAATGGGCTGCTACTGACCCATGAGAGCTCAGAGGGAGTGGACAAACTGTCACCGGCAGAGGCATGAGGTCCTCAATTGAGTCAATCATTTTAACAATGCGGGGAGCTGGGCAAATATGTTCTGACAGTAAAAATCTTACAAACAGAGCCGGTTTTGTTATGTGTGGGCTTGGGGGGTAGGGAGACTGGATGTAAATCCCCTGAGAAAGTTCATGCTCTGCTTATGCTCAAAGTCTTGCTTCTTCTCCTCAGTCCACCAGCCTTCCCAGACTCCAGAGAAATACCAAGCGAGAGAATGTGGAGTGCAGTAGGATCCACTAATGGTTCCTTAGTGCCCTGGATGCCTGACCCCTCACTAACTGCTTTGCCCATCCTACTGTAAGAGAAGCAGATGCTCTGGTGCATGATCGTCTCAGGAGGTGCTGCCACTTGCTACTCTGTGTGCTCCAGGCCCCAGGGGACCACACCTCCCTACCACCACATCCCATGCTGAGTCTTCCACACCTCTCGAGTTAAAAAGTGGTGTTTTATAGGAGGGAAAACATCCTGCCTCTGATGTTTTGATAATTAGAATTGAGCAAACTGAAAACTGACAGACAAACAGGAGAAAAGATATAGGGGAATGAAAACTCAGAGGGGTAGCATGGAGCACCTAACTCCAAAGATGGTAGTCTCCTCTCTCTGTCTCTGTCTCTCTGTCTCTCTGTCTCTCTGTCTCTGTCTCTCTCTCTCTCTCTCTCTCTCTCTCTCTCTCTCTCCTCTCCCCCCCGCCATGGGTAGTCAAGTTTACAGGTAGTTTGGAGGGAGACAAAAATGACTTTTAGGAAAATAGAAGAACAATGGCCTGGTCCAAGTTTGCATTTGCTGGGAGTGTGCTTCCCACTCCAGCCTTTCTTCCTGTGAGTCTGTTCTACTTCATAGAATCCATTCTCAGGAGGGAGAGGTAGGAGAGCTGAGCTGGGGGAAGTCTGTGAGACCTCTGCTCCTTCAGTTAAAAGCTCCCAGCATCCCACAGTGCCGTCTTTTGGAAGGCTATCTTCAATCTTTAGATCACCCACGTGTCTTCACACTTGTGTGAAAATTCGCTCAGTTCTCCATTCAACAAATGTCTCTTGGCAGCTGAATGCAATGGAACAGTGCTAGGTCTTGGGAGCCCCGTGAGTGGAAATGTATAATGGGATATATTGAAAGGCCTTTAATTTTTTTTTAACTTTCATGTATTAATCCTTTTTTTTTTCCTATTCTGGGTTAAAAAAATAATCTCAGTAAGGCATTTTTGTGAACTAGCTATTAGAATTCAGGTGTTACTTAGGCAGTCTGTGCCAGTAATATACTTCTGACATCTGTACACACAATACAAGCCACACAGAGAAAGACAAAACTAATTGTACCTACTAAAGACTGGGCTGACTTGGGAGAATTTCTAGAGGTGGCCCATAAGAGATGCTAAAACCCAATGGGTCCATAAGAGATGCTTGTATTTAACATGTGGGCTTTGGGATCAGAATTGCCCTTTAGTAAGGAAATACATTTTAATTGAATGCTGGACACTCTGTCTTTGCTCCAGGCCACCAGGTAACTGATTTGACAACATAAGACAAGCAATTAATCCTCGCATCCTTTGCTTTCACTCTCCTGCCCTGGGCTACTTCAGAACTGACCTGCTCCAGGGTAAAGAGAAAGTATCCTCCAGGCTCCCAGGAATCTTTCTGATGTGAAGGGCTGGGAGTGAGGTACCAAGACTTTTAAGAGTGTTCCAATGTAAGTCTTTGGTTTCAAACCTGAGACTGCAGCATATGAAGAGCCTCCCACATGCGCCCAAGGCTTAAAGTCAGCACTGTCCCTTCCCTGAGCCTGTTTCTCCTGGTCCAGCCTGGCTGGTGGGAGGAAGTATTTTAAAGGGACAGATTTCTCTGTCCTGGCGTTCCCCTACATCCAGTCTTTCCAGGACCAGGGGTCTCTCCTTCCATCTTCTTAGAAATCTATTGATATGCAGAGGGGGTTGAATGGAGAAAAGAGGGAGGGAAGGGGGCTTATGGGACTTTCGGGGAGGGAGGAAACGGGAAAGGGGAAATGATTTGGAATGTAAATTAAAAAAAATAAAATAGGTTTTCTTTGAAGGTCTGATAGAATTCTGCACTAAAACCATCTGGACCTGTGCTTTTTTTGATTGGAAGACTTCCAATGACAACTTCTATTTCTTCAGGGGTTATAGGACGGTTTAGATGGTCTATTTGATCCTGATTTAATTTTGGTACTTGGTATCTATCAAGGAAATTGTCCATTTCCTCAAGATTTTCTAGTTGTGTTGAATACAGGTTTTTGTAGTAGGATCTGGTGATTTTTTGAATTTCCTCAGTTTCTGTTGTTATCTCTCCCTTTTCGTTTCTGATTTTATTAATTTGGATACTATCTCTGTGCTCTCTGGTTAGTCTGGCTAAGGGCTTATCTATCTTGTTAATTTTCTCAAAGAACCAACTCCTCGTTTTGTTGATTCTTTGTATGGTTTTATTTGTTTCTACTTGATTGATTTCAGCCTTGAGTTTGATGATTTCCTGCCTTCTACTCCTCTTTGGTGTATTTGCTTCTTTTTGTTCCAGGGCTTTCAGGTGTGCCATTAAGCTGTTAGTGTATGCTGTCTCCCGTTTCTTTTTGGCGGCACTCAGGGCTATGAATTTTCCTCTTAGCACTGCTTTCATTGTGTCCCATAAATTAGGGTATGTTGTGCCTTCATTTTCATTAACTTTCAAAAAGTCTTTGATTTCTTTCTTTATTTCCACCTTGACCAAGTTATCATTGAGTAGAGCATTGTTCAGCCTCCAAGTGTACGTGGGTTTTCTTTTGTTTTTGTTGCCATTGAAGACCACCCTTATTCCATAGTGATCTGATAGGAGGCATGGGATTATTTCTATCTTCTTGTATCTGTTGAGGTCTGATTTGTGACCAATTATATGGTCAATTTTGGAGAAGGTACCATGAGGAGCTGAGAAGAAGGTGTATTCTTTAGCTCTAGGATGAAATGTTCTATATATATCAGTTAGTTCCATTTGGTCCAAGGCTTCAATTAGATTCACTGTGTCCCTGTTTAGTTTCTGCTTTCCTGAACGATCCATTTCAGAGAGCAGGGTGTTGAAGTCACCCACTATTATTGTGTGCGGTGCGATGTGTGCTTTGAGTTTTAGTAAAGTTTCTTTTACGAATGAGGGTGCCCTTGCATTTGGAGCATAGATATTCAGAATTGAGAGTTCTTGATGGTGGATTTTTCCCTTGATCAGTATGTAGTGTCCTTCTGTGTCTTTTTTTGATGACTTTAGGTTGAAAATCAATTTTATCCGATATTAGGATGGCTACTCCACCTCGTTTCTTGGGGCCATTTGCTTGTAAAATTGTTTTCCAGCCTTTTACTCTGAGGTAGTGTTTGTCTTTGACACTGAGGTGCGTTTCCTGCATGCAGCAAAATGCTGGGTCCTGTTTACGTATCCAGTCTGCTAGTCTATGTCTTTTAATTGGGGAATTGAGACCATTGATATTAAGAGAGATTAAGGCATAATGATTATTGCCATCTGCCATTCTTGACGCTATCTTTATGTTTGAGTGGTTATCTACTTTTGGGTTTGATTCAAGAAGGTTATTATCTCATTTTTTCCAGGGTGTTGTTTCTCTCCCTGTATTGGAGGTTTCCACCTATTATCCGTTGCAGGGCTGGATTTGTGGAAAGATATTGTGAAAATTTGGTTTTATCATGGAATATCTTGGTCTCTCCATCTATGGTGATTGAGAGTTTTGCTGGGTATAGTAGTCTAGGCTGGCATTTGTGCTGTCTTAGTGTCTGCATGAGATCTGCCCAGGATCTTCTGGCTTTCATAGTCTCTGGTGAGAAGTCTGATGTGATTCGGATAGGTCTTCCTTTGTATGTTACTTGGCCCTTTTCTCTTACTGCTTTTAGTATTTTTTCTTTGTTTAGAACATTCGGTGTTTTGATTATTATGTGACGGGAGGTATTTCTGTTCTGGTCCAGTCTGTTTGGAGTTCTGTAGGCTTCTTGTACGTTCATCGGCATCTCTCTCTTTAAGTTCAGGAAATTTTCCTCCATAATTTTGTTGAAGATGTTTACTGGCCCTTTAAGTTGCAAATCTTCACTCTCATCTATACCTATAATCCTTAGGTTTGAAAAAAAAAATAAATAAATAAAATAAAATAAATAATAAAAAAAAAAAGAAAAAAAAGGGGCAGATTTAAACCTTCTCCGCATGTGCAGTACAATCAATTCTCAAGAGCAATCTTCTGACTGAGAAGCTGAGAAGTGCCCCACCCCACCCACCCTCACTCCCACTCCCACCTCCATCCCCCAACCCCCACCCCCACCCCTACCTCCACCCTCACCCCCAGGGATCCCAACTTTTCCATATATTCAGCAAAAAGAGGCTGTGAGCAGGTCCTGCAGCAAGGCAGGGAGGCCAAACAAGCCCAGAGTGTTGGGAGCTCTGTACAAACTTGCCATGGTGAACATCTCCATGGGGCTTGCTTGCAGACTGGCCTATTGCAGGTTCTGAGTGGAGTTTGCATGACTTTGAAAATGGTCTCTGTGGTGCTATTTATATGATGGTATTCAGAGGGAAAGGAGAGGCAGAAGCAGATAGCTTGCAATCACCCTTCAGGTTAAGAGCTGGTACTGTGAGGCCTTTGCCAGCTTCAACTGGACAAACCTCAGCTCTCCAAGTTCTGCCGCAGAGCTCATCTCCAGATTTCAAATGAGGTGTTTGCATCTACTCTGCTCACCTTGCTGCTCTATCAGGGGAAGCAAATCATGACTGCCTTGTAAATGCTTTGTGAAATGCTGAACTGTACAAATGAAAGGTGTGTGTGGAGCCACAAGTCAGCCACTTGGCAACAAGTAGCCAATTTGATGTCTTTGCACCATCAAAGTAATACTGGCTGTCCAGGGCCAGTTCAGTGTTTCATCTCATTGTCTTTTTAAGATCTGTTTATTTTCATATTTTTGGCATACAAGTGTATAGACACACAGAGATATGTGTGTGTGCATTTGAGCCCTTACAGCTAGGGGCACAGGTGTATGTCAGTTACCCTGTTTTTTAAATGGGTGAAATGGGTGCTTATATCCAAACACTGGTCCTTATGGTTGTACACTTAATGACTCCTAACTGATGAGCCATCATTCCAGCCTCCCCGTTGGGTTCTTTCTGCTTATAGATAGTGTATCTGTAGACATAGGCGAGGGCAGATTTAAAAACAAAAAAAGCATTCACAGATTCTTCCACAGACACGGGAAATAACACAGAGACCTGCAGCTGGACAATGTGTAGAGAGTGTGAGATTTTGGAATGCCCAGTTTTAAATGAGATATCTTCATTAAATCCTTCTCAGGGTTCAGAGAGAGGCAGATGAGGCACAAGAAAGACTGTAAGAGCCAGAGAAGACAAAGGCTACCAAGGAAAGCAGTGTTTTCCAGATAGATGCCACAGCACTAATATACATAAGAGCTCACACAGACTGGTCTAATGCACAGGACCTGCACAGGTTCAAGCCAGACAGGGCTCCAGTGCTGAGAGGAAAAAGTAGACCTAGCATCCATCTCTAACCAAGAGCCTATCTTCAGTTGGCATCTACATGCAAAAGAAATTTAGTCTTCTCCAATGGTGTCACTAGACACATCAACCACACTTAAAGGTAGGCCCAATGCCTAGCAGCAGTAAGCCAACACAAACACACTTAATGATATTTTTTGTAAACTTATTTTTGTCTCATACTGCTTTTTTTGGGCATTTTTAATTTACTGACCTTTTGGTTTTATAATGCGGTTCCTGATGTATTTTGCAGAGGTTGTTTGTGTGCGTGTTTCTTGGGATCTTATTTTCTTTCTAAAAATTCTGGTTTGTTTGTTTCATTTTTTTTTCATTTTGGTTTCTAAAGAGAAAGAGAAAGAAGGTATAAGGTTGGGTGGAGAGGTAAAGAGAATCTGAGAGGAACTGGGAGAGGGAAAATCATGATCAGAATATACTTAATAAATAAAGATATTTTCAATAAAAATCAAATTTTTAAAAACAAAAGGAAATAATCAAAGCAAAAGTCCATGAATATAACAAACATATAGACTTACATGTCATCCAGTGATGCCACCATTTGCACAGTGGGCTATATGAGGTATTTAGAGATGAGTCAAAGTGTACATTAGGATATTCATGGACTATATGTAACTACCCTGTAGCTAGTTATAAGGACTTTGAGCATCTGTGGATTTTGGTGCCTGTGCAGTTTGGAAACTAATTGCCAGCTGACACTAATGGCCAGTTATACTGTAATGAAGGAAAGGGGCACTGTAGTCCCAAGAAGAAAGGTCCCCTGACCAGATTACATCCCTGCTTGAGGACAATGACTACCTTGGCTCCAGCTCAGTGAGCACAGTCCCTGGTGTCTTACCCTAGCTTCTGACTTTCAGGACCTTGATGCTGGGTGAGCTTGGCACCCAAAGCACATGACTCCAGAGCTGGTTCCTGACCTCAGGGCATCAGAGTTGGAAAGACTCCTTGACTGTGTCCATGACAAATTGGACTCACGGCTGCCTGTGTGGACAGGAAAAATTGGAGAAAGCATATGGCTATGGCTACTATTGGGCATAGACGCCCTTCAGGCTGGAGGGCCCGGCACTTCCAGACAAAGCCATAGGGAACCCAGCCCAAGGAGGGGGGGTGAGGCATGGGGGGAACTGTCGTTTTTCTCCTGTCGCTTTAAAATCCTGTGATTTCCTGAGCAATTCTGAGGTTGCTGGCTGTGCTTCTCAGCTACCGATCTATTTAAACTTTCAGTATTAGAGATCTCAGCAGTCTGTCCCAGGAGGAAATTACCTACCAATTCAAGTAAGCCAGGTGCCCTCTTGAGACATGTGAGATTCATGTCCCCAGCATAAACCTCTCTCTTTTCAAACTGGTAGACGGCAGTCTATAGGCCTATTACTGGAAATAGATGCATTTGCGAATTTCAACATCCTATTAGTGGTGATGATCTGACAAAATCATGAGAACAGAGATATTTGGGTGTGCAGCTGACAGCTGATTTACGTGCTAAGACGGCAAGAGAATGTAGACTGTGTCTCCAGAGAAGCCTTGGAGTTGCTGTACAGGATACAGGCAGGGTGAATCTGGGTGCCATTGGTATGGCATGAGTATCATCCTCAGAGTTCACAGGAACTTTTACAGGATGTTGGTACTGATTCAGAAGGGCAAAAGCATAGGGGAGGTATCAAGCCTTGCGAAGACAGCGACCATTGCTTATACACCAGTCTCCTTGAAACAGGGCTGAGCTGACACAGTAACATCAGCCAAGGTACATTTCTTTTCCTCAGATGTAATAATTTAACGGAAATTGATGAAATGAAATATATTTTAGGATCGTTCTCTAACCCAGTGAGATTGGATCATGACAGGAATATATTGAGTTACGAATGTTTAAATGTGGTTGTCAAGGTGTCAAGGGACTCATCCCCTCTCCCAGGATGCTGAGCAAGACAAAAAGGACTTGCTTTTATCAACAGGGCCATTCAGGGTTGCTCCTGGCTATGGGACCATTTTAGCCAGCATCCTCACTTTCCTTTTCCCCCCAGAGCAGAGTTACCTTAGTCTATATTGGCATTTGTGCTTGCTCAAGCTCTATCCATACCAAAAAAAAATATTGAATCAGTCCTATTAGTTTGATTTCAGTAGAGATAGGGAAGGTAATGGATTCCAGGGTTGCTTGCCATTTAATTTAGATGTTAAAATATTGCATGTGATTGACCTAGATCCATCACTGTGCCTGCCATAGAAAGTTAAGAAAAAGCATAGCAAAGGATGCTGGAAGCTTTTGCAACTTATCACTTGGGAAACTTCTGGTTACTCAGGGAAGATAGCCGCAAGTCCTGATGGAACTGGGGTTCAAGAATGAGGTTGGAAGGAGAGGTTGTTGTCATTATATGTTTTATTAAATACCAATTATCACCATTTAAGTATTCTAGAAAAAGGGGGGCTTCATCCTAGTTGGAGTGGAACACTGACTGCATGAACAAACACAAAACACACCTCAGTTTGCATTCTCTGTATAGACTACATCTGTAGTGGGTAAGGACCATAAACCTATGGGTCTGGTCCAGCGCCTGACTCAGGGAAGGGACTAGGACTTGTGAAGATATAAAATGTTGATAGAAAGGATTGGGAATTGGAAGAAGATATAAGAATATCTTCTATCTATTCCCCACCTCCCAAAGAACTCTGCAGTCAGCACAGAAAATTTCTAATCCTTTATCTGCCACCTATCCTGGTGCAAATACCTTATTTAGTCTTTCTGTAATGATCCCCCTCTGTAAAATTTCAGCTGCAGAATACATGCTTCAAGGAGCTATGTGTTGAGCTGCAAGCAGCTCAGTGGTAGCATTTTATGAATGTTCATGAGGCTGCAAGTTCCATCCTCAGTTTAGTAAAACAGACAAACAGAGCCATTTGAAAATTTAATGACTTGCCACATAGAAAGTTCTTTGAAAGATATTTGATATTGATTATTTAAACACTTACATGTTAATTACTATTGTTATTAAATGGTGTTGCCACCTTGCTTGGCATCAATCAATCAATCAATCAATCCACCCTTATGCTCAATTAAGGTTTGAAATTTCATTTTAAGAATTTAAGAATTCTGAATCTAGGTTGGGAGATAGCTCAGTCAGTATAGTGCTTTCAAGGTTGGCACAAGGACATTTGTGTGATGACCAGAGCCCATGTCGAAAAGCTGGGCAAGGTGGCATATACTTGTAATCCTAGCACTGGGGAGACGGAGCCTTAAGGTTCACTGCTCATCCATACTAGGCTAATTAACTAGCTCCAGGCCAAAGTCATAAATAGACAAAACAAGAGAAAAAAGTACCTCAAATTATCCTCTGATCTTCACATATAAGCACATGCATGCACAGATGTAAACAAACACACAAAGAGTCCACTTTGGTATAAATTAAGGTCTTTTTCTTATGCTGTTCTCACACAAGTAAAAAAGAGTCCTCTATCAAATGACAAAGGCATGGGCGGATCCCTGTGACATTGAAGCATTCCAGCATTCCTTCTTCTGTATTTACTTCCTCCTCCCTCTCTAAAGAGCTCCCCCCCCCCGTTTTAATTCTTACTCTTGAAAGATGAGAAACTGAGGCACAAAGAAGTCATTTGTCAAAGATTGTCCAGTTTGTAGATATAAGCTCTTTGAATCTATAAGTGTACAGTACTTAGTCTGTGAGTCTGAAGAACAAAATTTTGTCTAGTTTCATTGCTTTTCTGTTACTATGGTTTTGTGAGTCTTTCTGAACTCAAGGTTAGACTAGAAACCAGAATGCATCTCCTCTCTGGGCTTTTTCTAGTGAACTGACCTTGGCATCAGAGAATCTTTTCCATCTATAAATAGCAAAGTGTATGATTGCCAAATAAATAGAAGAGTATTTGCTACTGTGTAAATGCTTCAACAAGCCAAGTTATTATTACCGTGTCATCATTATAACAAGAATAATGTGCATTTATGGAATACTTTATGTCTCCCAAGTACTTCATGGCTTTCCTAATTATCCAGCCTATTGACACATTCTAATGGGATAACTGAAAGTCTTTATTTCAACTCTATGGTGCTGTGAAACTTCAAAGTTCCTCTCAGCTCAGGATGGGAGAACCAGGAAGGAGAGACATGGGAGGCCTAGCAAGACCCAGTCTAGAAAGATGTGTGAGTGAGTTCCTCATCTAATATCTTAGAAAGCCAACACCAGATCCAGATCTTATTGGACTGTGTAAACCCAAAATTAATTCCTGGGAACCCCCCATTTATACTTTTATTGCTCTATTTACATTTTATGAAGCCATCTGGTACCATTAATATGTTCAAAATCAGTTTAGTCTTATTTGTCATTTTACAACACAAGGAAAAGCTGGTTCTCTTCAAATGGGAAAAACTACAGAGCCAGGGAGAAGGACTCTATCCCTGAGCTGTAGTATAAGCAAAGGATCAGCTTCTTAGGCTCCATGCAGGCAGATGTGGCCAAGCTTCTGTGGAGTTTGGCTATGCTTTTTCAGGCTCAAACACCCAGAGGGCAGCTTGGTCCTCTGTACTGAGGGATAATCTGCATCTCTAGGATGTGCAAACCATGTTAAGAGTGCTGCATGACAGGCTGAAGAACAGCAGAGCAAGCCCACCAGCTGCCCTCCCTGGGCACCAAGCTTCAAAGAGCACATCCAAACTATCACTATCTCCAGCCAGGCCCATCTGCAAGGGCATCCCAAGGGCCACACACATGGTTGGAGTCTACAAGTCATTGTGTTCTTTTTTCTGTTGTTTAGCATCCTTAGGACACAGCTGAGTGATCCCCTCATAGGTAGCTTAGGGAGACCAGAAGCCACCATCAGCCAATCTTGGCTTGGGGACTAACTAATGGCAAACTGTTCTTTCCCAAGCTCAACCCAAAATGAGCAGCTGCTACAGGATTACAGGACATTGGACCTTCTCTGGTTTCATTTTAAATGTTATCTCAGCTGGGCAGTTCTTGCAAATGAGCATCCCCAAACCCACTTCCTTCCCAGCTCCCCCCTCCCACCAAATACTCTACCCACATATGCTCTGGCCAAATCTAGGGCCTACAGCGGTGCACATTAGCTAAATTGTGGCTTACTTGCCACTTTGGTGATGTTCCCAGACAAGCTTCTCTGGCTTAACACTTGGTTGCTAATGACAGGAACTGGTTGGTCAGATGTGGCTGAAGGAGTTCCTTTCAGGCCAACATGGCACAGATGAGCATTGGGGGAGCTTTGATTCTATAACCCATTCTCAGTCCATGTGAAGGCTAAGGCAGGGATGCCTGTTTGGGGGATTTGTTTTTGTTTTAAACAAGAGAAACATCCTACCGCTATAGAAAAACATGTACTATATAACTGTTTCCAATCATACCCTGCAGGGTTCAGAAACACAAAACAAAGACTTTCATTGATTGTGTGGAGACAAGACTAAGGTTTTCTCTCTCTGAATACTCCCCTGATGCAGTTTCTTCCCTCTGACCACTGTCCTCTTGTTTTTCCGATTCTGTGTTTTTCTCATTCTTTTCATCCTTCCTGGCTACAAGACACCAATGAGGGTAAGTCATTTTTTTTATAAGAAAAAGAAATAATTAAAACAATGCTATGCTTGGTTAGTCATCTGTACCAAAAGTTGCAGTTGGTTGATTCGCAGGGTATGCTACCTTTTTCCCACACAACCTCTCCGGTTTCTCTGTGTCCTCCTAAGCAGTGCCTCAGAACTGGTTACAGAGGACTTTCTTAGAGAAAGCAGTCTCATTTCCAAAGCTATTTCTAAATTTACCCTCATGGCTCTGGGTGGTAAGCAAGGACACTGGTTACACCACTGGACTTGAGGGACAGACTTGGATTGTTGAAGTGTTACAGCCAGAGGTTAGACTGTTTTAAGGAGGCTGGGTTTTAGCAAGGTACTATGAGTTCTACCTGGACTGAAGAGTACCCAGAGTGCCCACATCCTGGCTTATGGCCTTCCTGCATAGTCTGGGACCACCTAAAAGCAGATAGATGCTTTAAGAAAGATGAGCCAAAACCTAACCTTAGCTCACAGATTATTTCTAGAATTAAGGCTACATGTACCTATGGTGCTGCGTTGTAGTGGCTGAGAAGGACCACAGGCTTGAACACAGCCAAGTCAGCTCTGCTTGGCTTCTAACATTATGAATTATGTAGCTGTCTTCATCTATTATTTAGCATAATTTATTTTGGACATTTGTATCAGCAGTTTGTAGACAAACCAGATGCCAAAAGAAGGAGTAGCGGATGAAAATGGACATGTGTGATGGAAGGCAGGCAAAGAGAGGAAAGGCTGAGGAACCCCGTGCTCCTCCATCAGTCAGACATGCACTCTTTGATGTGAAGACCAGAAGTAAAGATGAGTACAAGGTTCTTGGAATAAGCAGGACACGTGGGCACTTATTTCTATATCCCTATTCATTTACCTTGGGCGTTTGGATTTTCCTTGAGGAGTGCCAATCTCCCTGGCAACTACATGAAATGCATGATGCAAGAAGCAGAATCCTGCCTCCACAGCAGCAGCTAGCATAATGGATTTGCCACCATGCAAGGATCTTTTGAGTCCTCCCAGCCCCTTGATGTATCCTAGCAGCACTCCCAGCTTATCCCTCACCTCTTTGCGGGCTGACTCCCGGCTTATTCTTGAGTTGCCTCAGTCAGTGCATCTGAGAGCTTTGTTCTTACTTTCTCCTCACTTGGTTCAGTGATCTCTTAGCTTTTGGGGTACCTTTTATTGCCTTTCTGTTGTGATGGGCCCTTCCTGAGCTTCTGTTTGAGCAGTTTATCAGCCTTGAAATGTCTCCTCAACCCTACCCACCACTGGCTCAAGACCCAATGAATTTGGGCCTGATATACATAGACTGATGTCCAAGCCTGTGTTTGCAAGGTGTTAAGCTTGTTTATGCTGCCCTGGCCTTAAGGAGCTATAGGAAAGAGGAAGGAGAAGAGCCAGGGCTGACTAAGGGGGAAAGAAAGTTTCCTTCCATTGCAGCCACAGAAAGCTAGCTCTGCCCAATCAGACTTACCCAGAAGAGGAGAACATTAGGTAATTTTTCTTGTCCTTGGTGTCTACTCTGATAATCAAGAATGGTTTAAATGACTGAGATCACAGCATCAGTCCAATTGGCTAACAGGATTCTGAGTCCAGTAATTATGAGACCAAATTCACACAGGTCAAAACTCATTAGCCAGAATATAAAAACAGCCTTCTATATTAACATAATGTTTCCTGTGCAGTCTGTGCTTGTATGTGGTTGGATTAATTCTTGTACACCTCAGAATGTTCAGAGGTAAAGGCTGCATTCTCCCTCATGAGTCTTTACCTCCTTTTCTGAGATGCCACCTTACATGGGCAGTGCAAAGAAGCTGTGGCCCTTTGGAGCCAAAACCACAGAAGAACCTTGGGATTTCCTGGACAAGGCACTACAGGACACATGTATAGTAGTTCATAATTTGTACCTTCAGCCACGAAGTAAGATGTTATAGAAGGAGATACTGTGTCTGAGACCATGTTGTTTTGCTGAGATCACACAGTTAACATATAATGCAGAAGGAGGGCATGTGATGTTCTTAAGAGCATGAGACTAAGCCATCTTTAGGGACCCAGATTTCTTAAAGGTGCTATGGTTTGATAGTTCTGTATGAAGAACTTGTTATGTTCAGATGAACTAACTAGCTCACCTTCATATGTCATCATGAGTAGGACTGCCCATTACGAGCTACCAAGGGAGGGGTTGATGAGAATGACCAGCTAAAGACTGGAAATGACAGGTCCTTGATGTATCATACAAAGGAGAACAACTGCATTCATGGAAGCTTTCAGAGCATCATAACATAGTTGGAAACTCAAATAAAAAAAAAGGGAAGTAGGTTCAGGCCATAACAAGAGGTATTGAATGATTTCTGATTCCCATTTCCACCAAGAAAGATGGAAGGGCCATATAACAGTGAGGCCAGTCTCAACCAATTTTGAGTCTTTGACTCACTACTGAGAACTGGGGCCCTCCCACAACTGAGTACAAAAATGCAGTGAAAAACATTTGTAAAGATACTCCAAAGGGCATAGGGTTCCTTAGCCTTGGGATACTGCTATGCACTTAGGGGGTCCCTGAAGCTCCTTTTGATCCAGGCTTTAAATATGAAGACACAAGAAAGTACCTGGGGCTTTAACAGCTGAGAATTTGGAGAAAGGATATAGTGGTGATGGAAGACAATATATAATGTGTGTATAATTCTCAGACTGGAAAGAACATTCTTGGACAGGCAAGCAGGCAGGCAGGCAGGCAGGCAGGCAGGCAGGCAACTCTTTCTCCATAAGGAGGTTAAAATCACTTCAAAATCTTTAGGCTTGTTTAAGGTCTGTAAGGTTCCATGATATTCACAGAGACATCCTTAGTTCTCACCTCAGGCCTGCCAGAACTTTATAGCATGGGAACTAATTAAAGGCAGCATAGACAAATCTCTCAGGCCCCATGAAAGAGATTGCCCTTCAGAGGAATGGGTGGGTTTTAGCTTTTCAGTGATCTTATCCTTGTTCTTTCCTAATATAGTTCCCAGGTGCATGCCGCTAACAGCTCCCGGTGATTAATCCTGGTGTGACTCACACACAAAACGTAGACTCCAATTGCATTGTTCCCTTCTAAGGAACCCATATGAAGACATCATATAACCTGCTTCCCTGTTATTCCTCAACCAGTACTTCACTGGATCCTGGGTACCTGATATCCTTTACCAGTCTTTCAGTGTGGAAGACAGCTGGAGAAACCCAAAGGCTAGACTTCTGGGCCAGCTCACCCACTTAGAGTCGTAGTCTTAGGGGAGAAAGAATAGAGAGTGCTGTATAATTTTGAGCCAGAAACAAGGTCAAAGCTTATCAAGGACAGATTAGTCTGACTTGATACGATGTTACTGTAACCACTCTGTAGCCAGAATCTGACTAAAATGAGCAAATAGCAGCCCTTTAAAGACCTCAGAAGCTGTGTTATTTTTTACGGGAGGTGATAAAAGAGTGCATAAGAGTTACAGAGCATTTAGCAGCATCTGTCATCTCTATCAAATAAATACTAGTACCATCACCACTTGCCCTCTAATGGTGACAACCAACAGTTGCTCCAGATACTGCACAATGTCTTCCAGGAGGCATGGGTGACCTTAGCTGAGAACTCATGTAGTTAAGTAACCCTGAGTTCTTCAATTGGGAACTTAAATGAAGTCCTTGAACAAGCAGCAGTTAGTAGGTGCTTGTGGGAAACATGTGTTTTCACACTACATCCATGACCCACTGAGTAATAATTTCTGCCCATGGCACAAAGGAGGTTGTGTTTTAATATATGGCCCACTGGGTGATGCTCATTCCAGCTAAAACTTGAAAAGTACAGTGTATGCTAGCCACTTGCCACCTGCAGCTAGTACATTCTAAATTATTATTAAGTAAATTAACTAAAATGAAAGCATAATATCTCAGTAGCTTTGCACACATTTCAAGTGTGCAATAGTCACATGTAACCAGGGACAATTCTACTCAAAAGGCTATATCTAGAATGTTTCTATAATTGCAAACATCTCATTGGCTGATACTATATTGAATTGGTTACTTTTAGAGCTGTAGGATTGTGCCCGTGGTTATCAGAAAATCTTATAGAATGTTCTCTGGCTATATTAGGGTCTTGCATAGCTAGATAGAGTGAATGGAGAGAAACCCTATTTCTTCATTCCCTTGCACTTATATGGAAGGTAGGTATAATAACACTTATCTTTCCAGAGTCTTAGTAATAGGGCAGTTGAGTGGTAAAGCAAGACTTTGGAGGTCAATATGTAATGTATAACATTCTAAAGTGTTACATGATGGAGACATGTTAAAGTTGGAAAATAAACCCATTCATATTTGACCACTACCAAAGACTAAGAAAAACACAGAAGCTTGTGATGTTGGACACCTTGTTGATGATGGCGTGACAGAGACCAGACCACTCTAGTGGGATTATTAAGTGTCCATATGCAGTTGCTGAATTCACATGAATGCCAGTCCCAAAATCTGCTGAGTCAGTGTTTCTGTTTTCTTTGTGACACTCACAAACCCACCCCAGTATCTCAGAATACAATATGATGATCCAAAAGCCATAGACCATAACCCAGTCTCATGGCATTTCCATCTCAGCTGTGGGAGCCATGAGCACAAAAGTAGCCCAGTGTCAGCAAGATGGCTTTGGCCTCAAGAGAAGCTTGTAGAATGTGCAGAAACCGTGACATGTTCAATGAGACTTGTCCCCTCCCTGGTTCATCTCCCCACAATTAGGCCAGTGAAACTCAGTGATCAAGGAAAGAGAAACAGGTGCTAGGCAGCTGACTGAGCACCCACTCAAGAGAGGGTCTAGGGGGAAGTGAGGCAGTTAAAAGTGGGTTGTTTCTCTGGGCTCCCTCTTGGGTAGCACTATGAAAGATGACCTGCTATTGGATACCTCTTGGATGCTTGCTTGGGTTAAGGTAGGATATTCTGAAATATCTAGTAAGAAGGGCAACTTCAGGGATATTCATTTTCAAGAGGCCCCCTGGGAGCCAGGGCTGACATAATATAGTGGGATCCAAATTTGTTTGTGAGAGAAGAATAAATAGTTCTACGAGTGGAAGGGTCCCAGCAGGCCTCTTACAGGCAAATTTTCTGGAATGCAGCAAGAGTGGTGCTGTAGCTCACATAGGTAACTAGAGTCTTAGCCTCAAAGGGTTCCCAGAAGCGAATGGAAGAGGTAAACCAGTGTAGGTAGGCTTCAGACCTGCAGGAGAGGGAACTATCTGAAGAATAACTAGCAAGTTTCATTGAGAGAGTGGATAAAGGTCACTCACTCACCTAAGTAAAAATCTTAGTTTTCAACAGCAATATGTGGCTGAACCAAACCAGGTCACCAATCTCGATCACTTTGATTTCTATGACACACACTGTATTTACATGTGTATATCTATATCAGTATTCATTCCTATGGTTTATATATTTATAAATGCATCACAAATGATTACATGAATTCATAAATACATATGAACATGTATATTTATTTAGATGAAATTGTCTAGGCCAAAATAAAAGACTTGAGGATAAATATAGTTACAGATAAATTAGTGATACACATTAATAAATGTGTACATTAATATGTGATTGCCAAAAAGGCCAAGTGTTTGCATTCAGTTGAGTTCTAGTTTGAATCTCAGCTCTGTCATGATAGAGCCTGACTTCTTGTTTAGATTTTAGAACTGAGTCCTCATTTCCTCTATTGTAAAGTAGGAACAAATGTACATAAGAAATGATGTCTAGAAAATATGAGTATAAAATGTATATAAGCAGTTGGGCAGTGGTGGCTCATGCCTTTAATCCCAGCACTTGGGAGGCAAAGGCAGGTGGATTTCTGAGTATGAGTTCAGCCTGGTCTACAGAGTGAGTTCCAGGATAGCCAGGGCTATACAGAGAAACCCTGTCTCGAAAAACCACCAAAAAAAAAAAGTGTATAAGCAGTGGTGACTGTGTGACTACAACTAACTAGTCTAATAATGGGTGACTTGGAGGCTGGAGAGATGGCTCAGTGGTTAAGAGTACTTACTGCTCTTCCAGAGGTCTTGAGTTCAATTCCCAGCAACCATATGGTGGCTTATAACTATCTGTAATGGGATCTGATGCCCTCTTCTGTGTCTGAAGAGAGCAAAAGTGTACTCATGTACATAAAATAAATTAATAAATCTGAAAAAAAAAGAATTGGTGACTCAGTCTCTTGGGTGAAGGCTAGAAAAATCAGGGAAATATCTAGTCATAAGCTCATGAAATTGTTTCAACAAATTGACCTACTTTCTGCTTTCCAAAGGACTCAAATAGGGCATGCTTTTTCCTTTAAACCGAATTCATCTATTGCAAGAATGGCTTCTTTCTGCTGTTCTTGCTGCTGCTGCTGCTGCTGTTGTTGTAACTGGTTAATTACTTTGAGAAATTCCCTGTTTGGGTTTATAAAACACAATTTTGAGGGAGTAAATGTCAGATGCTTACAAAGAAAGGGATGTCCTCGTGTTCACCATTACCTAGATGCATTAGAGGCCCAGACCATTGGCTGGGAGCATTTGACTATCAGTAGAAGATTGTACTTTGTATTTTCTGAGATCCCCTTGCAACTTGGAACCTATACCTCCTTTAGCTTTTTCAGAGGCACTTCTGAGTGTGGTGATAACTGTCATAACATAAGCATCCCCCTCCACCTCCATCTATGGCTCCTGGTGGCCCCTATTCATCAGCTATAAGACCCT
The DNA here is from genome assembly GCA_036184795.1 of Tokudaia tokunoshimensis. Taxonomy (NCBI): domain Eukaryota; kingdom Metazoa; phylum Chordata; class Mammalia; order Rodentia; family Muridae; genus Tokudaia; species Tokudaia tokunoshimensis. The sequence goes on from BTHU01000008.1 coordinate 28,003,763, forward strand.
GAAGGAATCAGAGTGAGGATGTGAGATTACATTCTGGAAATAGGTAAGCTGAAATGGGGCTAGGATTGGATTTAACCAGGCAGCCAGCTTCATTTAGTGCCTTGTGCAGTCTTATTAGGAAAACTCACCCATCCGGAACAGCTCTGACTGCTCTGACTGCAAGAAGGGTGGGCAGTTGTAAGGGGCTTCCTTCTGCTTTCTTTTTTATGCCTTCTGCCAGGTGAGCTCACCCTGGTGCAAGCCCACTCCTGATTCCCAGGTCTGATTCCTCTGAGCCACCTTCCAGAATTTTTCTTTGCTTCATCAAGAGTGTTGTAGGCCATTCTAGGCATGTGTTTTCCCTCTGTCAATCTGAAGACATGAGGACCTATTCTTGTGAACTGAGAGCAGAGAATAGAACCTTCCTCATATAGAGATTAGTGTTGGTAGAGGTGAGCTTAGGATTGCGGTTTAGAGAGTGCCTTTGAACACCCACAAAGCTGAGATCTCCTGCTGCTGAGCACAGGGGATGGGCAAATAAACATAATAACATGAGCAGTAGCTGTGAAATCATGCCTTGTTCAAAATAGTAGCCACTATGAAAACAAAACGACAAAATAGTAAATGCTGACATAGAAATAGAGAAAAATTACTCCCCCTCATTGGTGATGGCAGTATAAAGTATCAGACTGTGATGGAGAACAGTTTGGACATCAAAATTAGAACTGTCATATGATCCAACAAACCCATTTCTGGGTATCTATTCAAAGAAAATGAAGCAAGTATATGAAAGAGATGCCTGAATGACCATGATTTTTATAGCACTATTTAGAGGAACTAAGATATGGAATCAATCCAGGTGCCTGTCGATCGATAGATAGATAGATAGATAGATAGATAGATAGATAGATAGATAGATAGATAGATAAAGTAAAATATCACATATATACACAATGAACATTGGTAATCCATAAATAACAATGAAATCTTGTCAACATAAATGTTGAATAGTGATTATCTTAGGTTGGAGAGAAGGGATAGGAAGGGTTGCTATGAAAGGAGAGTATATTTGATGTAGACAATATCCATTATCAGATATTCACAATGAATTCTAATATGTAGAATTAACATATACTAATTAAAAATTGTAATTATATAACATTGAAAAGATAGGGTTACTGTGATTTTCAAACATGTAGTCTTGGACTCTCTCTCTCTCTTTCTCTCTCTCTCTCTCTCTCTCTCCCTTTCCCATTCTCTCCTTCCTCTTCCTCTATCTCTCCTCCTTCCTTTTTCTGCTCCCTCGCTTTCTTATTCTTTCATCTAAAAAATTATTCCCTTTCCTCAAATGTCCCTTCAAAGGTACACAACCTTGAAGACTCCCATCCCTTTCTCTGGAGCATGTCTACTTGAGCCTTTGCCTTCTACAATATGGTAGAGAATTTTAGAGTTGTAAGTGGTTATTTTTGCATCTATGGCAAATCCTAGGTTTTAGACTTATACCATCCTAAAGGAAGCCTTGGCAATTTTCCGATGAAAAATGTCACAGAGGTTTGAGTTTCTGTAATTATCTATTTATATGCTGTGGATGCCCAATGAGGAGTCCAAAGATTGCCTCATTTGCTGGCTATACAGCTGTTCATAAGTAAGGGTAATGTGACACCCACCCTGCATTGCTTCACAGGCATGGAAAAATTAGTTATGTCACATCTGAAAGCCACTTTACATTCATAGGTCATAAACCGAGAGGAAAAATAACCCAAAGTTTCAGTATTCAATTTGTTTGCTCTGAATAAAATGTAGCCTCTTCTGCTGCTGAGAGGTGGTGGGGAAGACAGAGACAGCTTTTAGGAGGGCTCAAAGGGTGCCTGGGATATTAAATAGCTATTAAAAGTTCTGGATGGATAATTTAAGTGTAGATGAGTGTGAACCATACAGATTAAATTCACCTTGAAACACCCGCCTGGAAATTTAGAGACTATTTGAAATAAGCACAGTTTGGTGTTTTTCAAAACCTGAAAATTTTGAAAAAATAATAATTTCAGAGCTTCAATGAAAGCTAAATGCAGTCATAGTCAACTGTCTCTAATGATTTTCCAATTAAAAGCTACAATTCAGTAATAATTATACCCACATTAAAGTAAGCACATGTTTATACACATACTCCACAAAGTCTATAAATTTAGCCAAGCTTTTATAGCCTTTTTAATTATAAATTATAGATATCTATATCTATACACATCAGCAAAACTTCTGCCAATTATTCTGAAAATGTAGATTAGAACAAAAATCCTTATCATATAAAATACTAGATTGTGTCCTTTGTATTGTCTATTTCCTGTTGTTGCTATTGTTATTACTATTATTATTAGTGAGATTAGAATGGCATGTATTTTTCTTTGTGCCCTGAATATTTTGTGTATCAATTTATCTTCCTTTTTTCTTTTAATTTATTCTTCTCTCATTCAATACATCCCAACCCATTTCTCCTCCTTCCACTCCTTCCAGTCCTTTTCCCAACTCCCCTCTTGCAGATTCACTGCTTCTCCATTTTCTTTTAGAAAAAAAGCAGCCTCCTTCAGCTGAAAATGGCATATCAAGATCCAATAAGTCTAGGCACAAGATCTCATATCAAGGCTGGACAAGGGAAACCAATAGGAAGAAAAGGGTCCCAAGAATAAGCAAAACATCAAAGATACAGTGTTGGGAGTCCCACAGAAAACCTAAAGTTAAATAACCATGACATAAGCAAATGATCTCACGTAGACATATGCATACTTCATGATTGCTACTTCAATTTCTCTGATCCTCCAAGAGCCCTGCTTAGTTGATTCTATGAGCCGTGTTCTCCTGGTGTCCTCAACCACTATGGATCCTACAATCCTTCCTCTTCCTGTTCCTTGGGGTTCCTCAAACTTCATGTAATATTTGGCTCTGTGTCTCTGCATCTGCTCAAATCACCTGCTGGAGGAAGCCTCTCATGATGTTTGGACAAGGCACTGATGGGTTAGCATGTCTCTATAGCATATATTACTCCAAATCATTGCTAAAGACCTTCAGTTGCTAGATTAATTTCTGAAGAATGCATGCACGTCTTCCTTGGAATTGTCACAGGTTAAATAATATTGCAGAAAAAAGTAAGGTTTCAGGTTCAATCATAATCTGAGGAACAGGCCTGGAGAATTACAGGTTTGTTACATAACCAGGTTAGACAAGGAAAAGCTTATTGTAAATTATTAACTGTTATTATCATCATTGCTCTATTAAAGGCATCCTTTTGTTTGATTTTAATGTGTTCTTTTGTAATTTGTATATGGTGAGCAATATTTTGCCCAAAAAAAAAAAGCCCATTAGGTATCATGTACTCTCTAGTGTATGTGTTTGCAACATGTCTCTTCTTTTTAATTCATTAGTGTGTTACAAAATTTAAAAGGCTGAGAAGTAAGCCTAAGAGATAAAGACATTCAGGTACTGAGAGCCCTGATATTACTTGAGGTTCCAGTCCAAGCAAGGGAAGCGTCAAGTGATCAGATGCCTGCCTGTACTTTACTGCAATGAGCTACTAAGACTACATGACTAATATGTCCAACTCAGTAGCAATTATGTGACTTTTGGAATGTTTTAAATACTACTTAGAAGAACGATGAAGAGAGTCATGTAACTTTCAAGTGCAGTAACTTGTTAGGATTCTGGGTCATTGGATCACCCATCTCTTCCAAGTTATGGGGACAAATTGACTACCAAGGGGTCTGAGATTGGCTGAAACACCCTTGAAATTTAGTCCATTCACTCATTCTATCTTGACCTACAGACATGGATAAAGAAGAACCACAATCGCATGGTTCCAGAACTTCTAGACTCTTAAGAGGCAGGTAGTAACAGTTATCGTGGAGAAGAATGAAGATGGCCAGTCCTTTGCAAAAACAAACAATAAAACTAAGAAAACAAGATTTAAGTGTGCCGTTGAGTAGGGAGAGTGGACACAGTGCCACTACAGAGCTTTGGTTGCCTGAGCAGGAAAAGAGCTCTTTAATCAAAGACTGGAAGAAAGGGATGGGCTGTCTAATGAGGAATTTTCCAGAAAGAAAAGGCACACAGAAACTGTCAAGTAAAAATGTATACAACATTATTTCATAAACAGAAAAGGGGTCAGTGAAGCTGGGATCCAGAGGTAATGGAAATGAATAGTAAGGGGATATCTGAGAAACAATTAGAATTAGGGCAGGTTAGACCCAGCACTATAGACTACTGGAAGGACTTTTTCCATTTGTTTGGTTTGGTGGGGAGCACTGGTGGGAACAAAAGAAATCATTTTGTGGTATTTGTTGTCCTTGCTGGTTTAGATATTTGAGTTGTTGTCCAATTGTGATTAGTGTTGTCCTAGGTGGGCTCACACTGAGGTCCAAGCAGGTAAAGAATACCTGTTCCATCTCACTCTGCTGGGGTGAGCACCATGTGTAGTGATGGAGATGGTAAATGTGGCAGTAGGGTACCATAGTCTCTGTTGTCAGCTCCTTGGCCAGAGTTCTTGATCCATTTGAGGACACAAACTGCATTATAATATTTGTGATGATAATTTAGTCAGACCAGTTTGGCTTTGATGCTCTGTTCTTTTACTTCACACTTTGATGACTCTGGGTCAAATGCTCAAATAAGTGTTAGGTGTGCCATCCTTGCAGACCAATCATGGTTTATTAAAAAGGCATATTTGGAAAAACATGATCAGTAGTGTTTATGGTAATGGTGAAGATAATGACCATGGTGAGTTTTAATATGCATCATTTTAAACTTCAAAAGCAAGTTATTCTGAAATGTATAGTTAATTGTTATCAACCATGCTTATTCTACTAACATTAAAAATTATTTCTTTTATATGATGATGATTTCATTCACGTACACTGTTTTGCAAAAGACTGAGCACTGTCCTGTCCTGAGGTAAAAAATTTAAAGATCCCCTCCTTGAGAACCATTAGTTATTTATTGATCCCAGACAGGTCTTGGCTACAGAAGTCCTACAAAGAAAGACTCATGGTATTCATAACCTCTTGCAGCTTTATATGCAGGCTGTATGAAAAATTTAGTGCTTAAGAGATCCAGGCTGTTTGTGGATAAAGAATTTTTGTATGTAGGAAGCCATTCATCCCAGATACAGACTTTGAAGACCTGTGCTTCCAGGTGTTTGGAGGAGAGGACTTAGAGTTCCCAAGACTAACTCAGGAAATCAGCTGACACCTTCCTGGGTAGTAGATGTTTTGTCTGTTGGGTAATGAGGTCTCACTTCAAAGCCCTGGCGATAATGGCAACCAGTCACTGCTGGGTCCTAGGGTACCATCACTGGAAGGCAAGACCTGAAAGAAGTCAGCACACTGCATCATTCAAACCTGACTCCATCTGACAGGTTCATCAATCAGCTAATGACTAGGAAGGGGAGTTGATATGGGAAAGCCTCCATTTTGAATAACAGCACGTTCCATCTCTGTTAGTAGGTAACCAGAGCTCATAGGGAGCTTTCTAGGCACATCTTATCTTTTTCTATTTTTTCTTTCTTTTCTCTTTTTAGCTACAGCCACTCCCGAATAAGCTAGGAAATGGGAAACAATAGGAGTCCCAAGTCGTTGTTCCTTCTAACCGAAGGCTCTTACTTCACTAAGTCTTAATAAGCTCATAAAAGAAGTCCAGCCCAGTTGGTAAGCAAGTTCAGAGAAGCTATAGATGGGCTTCTGTCAGGGTCAGATGTGTGTGTAGGATGAAGATGTGAGAATTGAGTTCTGGTCTTTCTGAGTTACGATCTGCGACACATGTTTAATGACAAAAAATAAGAAGCAAACTTTAACCTACAGAGCACCCTCATCATATTTCACAGAAACACATAAAAAGAAAGCATCTTTTAACGTAATCATAATTATTGAGATTAGTACTCTATTAAAGCCATGCTTGATTTTAGTATATTGTTCCTTTGGAATTTAAACATCTTGAGAATTATTTGGCAAAAAAAAATCATTAGTTAATATCATATACTCTTTATAGCACTACAATAGAACTTTATTCTACCTTCACTTATATTTTCCCCAATTCATATAAGACCCCCAGTGCCCACAGAACCATCTTATAGGTCAGTCCTTTGGTAGAACTTTGAATCAGGAAGAAATCAGGAAACATAAATTTGAGCTCAATATCTATAGCATTCCCGGTTCAGAGCGAGAGATGTTAGTCGGAGGAGCTCAAGTGCATATGAGCTTTTATAATAAAAACTTTAGAGGGGAACTCAATGAAGAAGAAGCCCAGGCTAGTAAAAGGAATTGTACTCTTCTAAGGAAGCAACCCTGTATAGACTGAGAAAGGGAAAAAGGGTTAGGAGGGAAGAGAGGGAGCCAGAGCCCCATGATTTTCTTTATTATCCTGTCTATTTTTCTGACATTCTGTCTATCAGATGTTAACATCTAACTCTCTAAAAAATAAATACAACTTGAGAAAATTACGTGAAATGGCCTCAGAGCCCAATTACTGTATATCACACTCCTCCCACCCAAGATCCTTCCAAATGAACTTCATTTTCCTGTAATGAACAAAATGGGGAGTGACAACCTGGCCAAATGAAGCAGGGCTCAGAATCAGCTTCCTCTATCAGGGCTGCGTGCTGATAAAGACATGCTGGGAATTACCCCAGCAGTGCATGTGGATGTGTGTGCACACATAAACAGGCATACTTATGCTAAACTGAAAGGCACCTGTTCCTAGGAGAGATGTTAGTTTTTTTTTTTTTCCTCAGCAATTTATCATAGGCATCCTGCTGATGGAATACTTAGTTTATGAGAAGTCATGTTTATTATGAAGGTTATTTATTCATAATAAACAGATGTGAAATTCAGTTAGGAGTGAATATATTGTGTTTCTCCATACTGAATGTGAAGACATTGATGGATAACTGAGTCGGGACTCATGTCAGGTTCATTTCATCAGTTACTTCCTTAGGTGACTCCACCCATTTCTTTACTCATGCATCCATTCAACAAACAATTCACTCACTGACACACATAACACAAAAGTGAATGAGCACCGAGTCTCCACAAGAACTTCTGGTATGGTAGAAAATACAGATAAGTCAGGAGTTAAAATCGAGGCTCTTATGTATTACATCATTTAAAAGAACACTACATTTGAAGAATGATCAAATATCTTTCAAACTCAGATTGGCTGTATTTGCCCCTATAGATTTATTTTGATGGATGTGCCTTATACCAAACTCTATCTTAAAATATGTACATCTATATTTCCACTTTCAAACTTAAACTGTGCCAGGAGAACAGATGAGAAGAGTGCCTTTTCTCATGCATAACGAGGATATCTCATTCACAAATCTTTTAATATTGTAAACCTGTCTCATCCTACAACCATCCAGTCAATAAATAACCATTGGGTATCCCCCTTCTGGTCAGGTGTCATGGTAGATGTTAAGTTCTGAGTGAATACATGGTCCAATTCTACTAAAGGAAGCAAATGTTGAAGAAATAATTTCAGCAGTAATATAGTGCTAGTGACAAAGGGAAGAATGTTTTTAAAAATGTACAGTGAGGCTATGACACAGTGCGTAGATCATCATGTGACACATCCTGGGGAGATGTGAATGAACATCTATTCACCCCAAATAGGTCACTGATGCCAGACCAAAAAAAACCAAAAAACAAAAAACCACAAAATGATTACCAAGCATAGTTTGGTGAAGCAATAAGGGTTACTTATCAGGGTTACTCATAGAGATTGTTTACAGGAGCACAATTAATTCAAAGTCAGATGTATCACAAGAAATTATCCTAATATAAATGATAGATAACTCATGTAAACTACATCCTTGAAACACCCTGCCCTAGATGCAGGTAGCTCCTCTAAATCCCAGCAATTGCTTATATAACTTTTGGGAGGAGACTCATAAGCCTTGTAAGTTTTGTGAACTCCTTGAACCCACTAAGTTTCCTTAGCATGTTAAGATTGATGAGGCTCCTTTACCCTGAAAAGGAAGTACATCATATAAGAAGAAAGAGTTACACAATATAGCCAGGGGCTTCAGAAACGCATTCTTGGCTAGTAGAGTCTACTGTGTGTGATGAATGTATGAGACAATGCTCAAGTGAAATATTTTTATTATCCTTGCCCCTACTTTCATATAACATATATTTTCCCAGACATTGGTTGGTTTGGTTCTTAGACACAGACACTAGTTTTTTGGGTCTCCATGAAAAAACATGAACTATAAGAACTGAGAAGCTCCATATCCTGAATGACTACCATGTCCCAGCCTTTGATTCTTTTATCCTGATCATGGCCACTACTTGTGATTTTTTTATTCAGTTTTATAGCTCCTTTCTTTGTTTGGTCATTCTTCTGGGATAAATTATACTTGAAAATTCCTTTAGTAAAAAGATATAAGAAATTTCATGAAGCTCAATAGTAGAAAAAAGTAACTAGAAAGTGAGATATGTTAAATCTCTGTCAAAGATGATCTTGCCCTATTTGAGGGACATTAATACACATACATGAACAGCTAGCATTGATATATTATCTATGATACTCTATTAACATGCTTCATTTCACTTTATCATTCCAGTCTATGCTTCTTACATCATCAAGAGAGCATAATGAGTTGCTCTACATCATATTCTCTGCTGAGAGATAGGACTAGAAAAATCCAAAGGTTTAAGTCACTGCATTTTCCTCCTTCCCGTTTTAGTCCTCCATACTGACTGTGGTATCCCTGCATCCTGTATCCCTCCACTCACTCGTCTTTACACGTGGAACTACACTGTAATGCAATATCACCCAATGAAATAATATGCTTCTGAGTACTTCCTATATGCTGGTCCACATGCTGAGCACCAGAAGACAACAATGAGTAAGATTTGGCACCTTTTGTGATGGAGTTTGTAATCAAGTTAGGAGACCAACAATTAAACGAAGCATTACAATATATCTTAGCAGATGCTCTGAAAGACCAAGTATAAGAGGCCATGGGAGCTCACAGTGGGCACTCTTAACCCTAGCCAAGGATGCTGGATGCAGTCTGAGCTGCTAATTACATGTCTTGAAGATGCTAAGTAAATGAATAAGAGAGAAAAGTCTTTTTCAGATTTAAAAAAAGTAACTAGCACAGTTGAATGAGTGAAGATCTGGTGGCTGCTTAGAACAAAGTAAATTATATGACTCAACGTCTCCACTACAGAGCAGGACAGGAAGAGCAGCAACAAATAAAAATATCATAAATAATAACTTCCTGGTTTACTAAGATTAAGGGGTTATCATAATGACAGTAATGATACAGTGTTAACTATGATGGCTCATGCATGTGATCCCAGCACTTAAGAGGTGTAGGCAGGAGAATCAAGATGTCCAAGGTCATATTGGGCTACAGAGAAAGTTCTAAGCTCTCTTGGGATTCAGGAGAAATCCAGTCTTAAAAACCAAAAACATCAAGATCTTATACTTGAAAGACCCTAAACTATACTGTCATTTGCCTTATTGATTATTATTAGTAGAAATAAGTAAAAATTCTGGGATTGGGGAGTTTTCTGACAAAGTCTGCTTTGGTAAGATACCTGTTTAAGCTGTAGTTTTATATGACTTCCTCTCAAAAAGTTACATGAGTAAAACATAGGGAACATCACTTTAGACTGTCTTCACCCATGCCTCCCAGGGCTCTGGGGACTTCATTTTCCTTCAGCCTTACATTGCCAGATCACTGCAGCTGTGTGAACAAACATGGAACAAGGAAGTTGAAGCAGGGCACTGTATTCAGTCACAGATTTGATGACCTGGAGACTTGACAGAGTTGGTGCATTTCTGGTTTCTATTCCTGACCATAGGAACTGCTAGCCATCAAGGAACTATTCAACAGCTCGATATACTACTGTTCCCTCTCAGCCTGGGTTTAGCTCATCTATTTCCCAGATAAAATCCAGGTAATCACTCATTGGACTAACCGTCCTATATCCTTGCAAGCTCACTTTCCTCCCTTTGTTTAGTTAATAGCTTAGATTGCACATGTTTCTAGAACAGGATGCTACAATGGAGTGATGGTCATGGGGAGGTTGTTCATTTTGTTTTCTTTTCTTTTTCTGTTTTTTTTTTTTTGTTCCTTTCTCATAACACAATTGTAAAACTGAGGATTCAAAATCCAGGCGTTTTAGAGCTAAAATGGCCTTTGATCATCTGACTTTCATATTTTATAGCCCAGGAAACAGAGAACCTTAGATGTTATGCAATTTCCTGAGCTGTCTGCAGCTATTAGGTAGTAGATAGAGAACTGAGTGCATTGATGTCTACAGAAAAGCTATCTGAACAGACGTACTATGATGCATTTTTGGTTACTCTGGTCTTTGATAGTAATAGCTCTCCATCTCCCGATCATTATACTGTGTAGGCATTATGGGAAGCAGTTTTTGCACATTGTCTCTTTTGAACCTTGAAACAATCTTACAAAGAGGGCCTGGGTCATCTCTCTCACTTTATGGAACAATAAATAGCATTTATCAATAGCTTACTATAGATCCAGTGTTTCTCGCAATAACACTTCTTTCTCTATCTCTCTGATCAGGAAACTGAGGCAAAGTGGCTACATATACTTTTCCAAGCTTATAATGCTAGTAAGAAAGCTTTAACCAGAGTTCCCTGCCCTATAGCCATTCTCCTCTGATGTTTCTGAAGCAGCATATGAGCTCAAGTGTGTTTGAATTCAGAGCCGTTGTTCTTACCTGTGTGGGTCTACAAGCTCTCTGAACTTAACAAGCACAAATCTGACTTATATCAAAAGAACTCATTTGGGAATTCTTTATTGGAAAAGGTAAGGCAAACAATACTATTAACCTACCCTTTAAATCACCATTGGTCAGTAAGCTTATATTTACACTTCTGAGAAACAACTTTAGAAAGCCAGACATCCTCTCGAAAGTTTTGACCCTCTGCCTGGTTTCTGGAATAGCAGTTGCTTTTGTCCTTTAGGAAGGGTGTTGGCATGACAAAGTGGGAAAGTAATTATGTCAGTTTATTTCCAGTCCCCTATTGCCTCTACCACATGTATCTCTGTGTTGCACACACACACACACACACACACACACACACACACACACACACACACACACACTTAGTACTTCTGAGTATGTGTGTATATACATCTTACAAAGGTACTTACTGAGAACAGGCAATGTCACACTCAGGCCACAGGTACATGATAAATGCTGGCCCACTGACATCCTCACTGGCTGTGTCCTTTTGTCTAAACACAGATGGGGCCGTGTGCCCAGAGAGCCATGTAAGTCAGTCTCCTTAATATTCAGACTAACAGAGCATGGCGGAGGAGGGCAACTCAGAGGTCAGAAAGAAACCACCCACTCTTCTGACCATCAACATAGAAATTTCAAATTTGGCCTTCTAAGCAATTTTCATGATAAGCCAAATGACCAGTTTGCTATTTTTCTTTCAGTCTGACATTCAGATAATACTAACCTCACTTAAATTCCTTCTCTTCCTTGTACTTTCAGAACATATGTTTTAGCATAGTTTAAATACTTTCTAATTGAAGATGCCAGTTCTCCATTAAGATGAAAGGAACTCCTTGTCCATTGCATCTTTTTAAGCTACCCTGCAATGAATAGAAATTATGTTATTTAAAAGGCTTAGCATAATCTGACAGATAGATACAGTAATGCCTCATTAACTTGGCCTCCACAAGTGCAGAACACTGCAGAATTTTTATAATCATTCATAGTCAGGGATAGCTGAGTATCGAGGGTGATCAACCCTTTCTGATAATTCATCTCAAAGTTCCTCTTTATATAGATAATTCACAGCTTCCTGTGACTGTATTGAGAGACATTAAAAAATCTCAAAAATTGCTGAGCTGACTGCTTGCTGCTCACTCACCAGCTCCTGCCTAGAGTGGCAGCTCTTTTGAGAGGTAAGGGTGCTTCCTCCTGGCTCCAGAGACACTGCAAGGCAGTTGTTGAGGGAGCAGGGAAAAATGAACTGCCTCGGTGTCTGCTGACAGTTCACCCGTGTTCCAGATCGTGTCCTTCACATACTCCAGATAGCTACCTGTTCTTGATTTCCAATGGGGAAACTAAGTATTGAAGAAATTGAGATTTAGTAACTAAAGCCTTCAATTTGAAGTTACTTAGCATGATGACTGTTCTTGGTTGTCAACTTGATGACAATCTGGAACTAACTAAAACCCAAGTGACTGGGTTGACCTGCAAGCTTTTCTTTTTTTGAAATTAAGTCATTTGAAGTGGAAAGACCCACTTTTAATCGAGACCTTTTGGGGTGGGAAGATAAATGTAAAATCTGGGCCATGCTTTCTGGTGGCAGCCCATATAAAGGACATGTGAGAAGGAAGCTCCTGTTCTTCCCCTTCTTGCTCTCACCCTCCTTGGCAAGTCCATTCCTTCATTGGCACTAGAGTCTACTTCTCCAGGATGTAGCTGTTTCCTGAAGATGAGCTCAGAGGGACAGTCAACCTTGTGGATCGAACATCTACTGGATTCTTTGACCTCCCCTTGATAGACAGCCATTGTTAGACTGACTAGATCACAGTCTATAAGCCATCCCACATACATTCTTTCTTTTCTACATATCTATCCATCTATCTATCTATCTATCTATCTATCTATCTATCTATCTATCTATCTACCTACCTATCAATTTATCTATCTATCACATTTACACATATAGAGACATATAGATTCATTCTATAAATTCTGTTCCTCTAGAAAACCCTAATGCAACTAGGTTAAAATATTCCCGTCTTTACATCTTTACAGCAAGTTTCTTATTCTCTTCAAGTCTCAACCTGTATTTGTACAGCAGCAACATGATAGTAGAACTTCTGAGTTCTTGCAGTAGATTATGAATCATCACTCTACCCTAGCACATATAGCCATGCAACAATGGCTACTTTTAATTGTGGACCAAGATTACACTGTGAACAAGAGGAGCAAGGATGAAAGTCTAGGTAGGACAGAATGTCTAAAGCTGGCATCTTTTCACTTTAACTCCCTTACTTGTGTATATATGTCTCTAGTAAAATCAAACAGCCTGATTGTTCTTGTTGGGACCCATTTGGAGGTGGGACTAAGCCAAAGTCATAGAGTCAACTCCCCACCTGAGCTTCTCATAAGCATCATTGCATTCAAAGATACAGAATGACCAAGCTGCTTGCTCCAGGAAGAAGTTTCATTATAAGGCATGCTACCTTGATGTCATCAAATAGGGAACAGAGTCTCTGGGAAACTGTCACCAGTTTCATGTGTGTAAGACCCTTGTACTCTGCTGCTGGGTATGTCATCAGTTATTTCTGAGGTAGGAAGGGTGGGTGGAAGATGATGACATTGGTTATCATTATTGGCAGACAGGCCATAAAGGATAGCGGTCTAATTCCTTATTTTACAAATGATGAAAACGAGAAAGAGATGAGAAAAATTGAACTGCCTTGTAAGATCTAACTGGTGTCAAATGAGAGAATGGAAGAGGGATTCAACTAACTGAGCTGCAGACAAATAAAATCTTACTGTTCCTTCCCTTAGGTCTACTAAACAAAAGAAAGCTAGCTTGCTCCAGGCATATGAGTGTCGCCATGTATCAATCCATGGGCAAACATTACCTGCACTAAAATGCTTCCTTGACTGTTGAATCTAAATGGTTCCTAAATCTTTCTCTGTTTTCTTGTATTTTCTGTCTTTTCATAGTAGTTGCCAGCAGCTGCCAGTAAAAGACATATTTACTTTTCAGTGTTTTGTCTGCTTGTTCTCCTGCACATACTATCCATTGAGGGAGTGGCTCTGTTTTGATAGAAGCTATCCCCACCCTGCATCCAAGCAATTAATAAGCATTCACACAGTGTTTATTGAATAAATGAATGACAGGTAACACTAACATTCATCAGGAAAGGGCTGAGAGAGAACTACTGTGGAAAATCAGTGAGAGCTATAATGTAGTTTTCTGAGCCCTGGGCACAGCACAGAAACATTAAAAGAAAAAGAAAAAAACCCTTGCCATTCGGAAACTCACCTAGGATTCTAGAAATCTCCATCTTTTCTTTTCTGCCCATTTGCTCTCCCTCCTGCCTTTCCTGAACCACTAAACTTAGGCTTTATTACAGGTGTTCTTAGGACTGCATCATTCTGCTTGTCCATCTTTTCCTCATATGCTGCACATTAGCATCACAAATACATGGAAGAGAGGTCTGACCATGAGGCTTCTTACAGAGAAGGATTGGAACATTCTTGGAGAAAAAAACTTTCATCATAATATTTGGCAATCTTGAATTGTGGATAGGACCTGGTCATCTGTAAGTGTTAAAAATATCCCAAGTAAGACTATCTTTCATAAAATATACTCTCCTGCTATAGCTTCCAGATATAAAGAGCTATGAGTTATTCTCTACATGAAGTATTAGGTTTGTATTGAGTGTGAGGATTTAGGGATCAAAAAGGCAGAGACAGACTCACTCTCTAGCTGATGTCATCACAAGCTACTAATTGCAGAAGTCCTTCAGAGAAGCTGGGTCATTAATTCTAGCTTTGAGTAAAAACAAAACCCTCACTTGGCACCACAGGGCCTGAGTGGACAGAGCACACACCCAGAGATGATCCCAGCATAGTACTATTAGGCTTCAGCAGACAGAACATACCCAAAATGACCCCTGTCTGGCAACACATGATGTGACAGGACACCCAGATGACTCCGGACACCCAGAGACACCCAATGCCACTAAGATGAGCAAGTAAGTGGTGGAGAGATGGAAGATAAAAAGAAGCAGAATGGTGTGTACACAATGAAGAGGGGTAGAACTGGAGAGTGAGGGGAACTGAGGAACAGCCTGAGGGCACTTGAGGCCATGGTAAAGTCTGGCCCACGCTGCTTCCTGGGGCCATGTCTGGGTCGTTGGCCCTAGAGCAGGAGGGGTCTGTTACAACCAGAGACCATGAAAACATCCCTGGTATGGGCTGCCTCCTGGAGCAATGTTGATGTCTGAGGACTGTGTAAAGTTGGCCCTGCCTCTCACCTGCTGGAGCATTCAGAAGAGCTGATCCCACCCCTTGTCTGGGCATCCTATGAGAGTTTGCCCCAAGGGCATGAAAACAAGTGAGCTTGCTCCCCTTTTGGTCCTCACGAGAGAGGGCCTGCACCTTGTCTGCACAGCAGAACTGGCCCCTGTGGCAGGGACATATGTGAGCTGGCCTCTAGAGTATGAGCCCAGGAGAGCTGGCCCTGACAGCAGGAGACCAAGTGAGCTAGCCCCACTTCACCAGTTGACCCTGATGGTTTGAGCATGGGAGAGATGTCAGGCTGACTAACTCAGCTAACACCCAGGCCTAGATCTGGGTCTTTGAGCTGTCCCACCCCAAGATCTACCCCAGCTATGAACTACTGGAGTGTGTACAGGGGCTGGTCATCCAGACCCAAAGCTGCAAGATCTCTACAGCACAGGGCAACAACAGGATATTTGAGGGGAATCCCAGTGAGGATACGGTACTGATAGTGCCAAAGAAGCCAGAGACTTCCAACCAGACAAGTGACCCAGTGCAATAAACATTTGCAAGAAAAGTAATTTGGGAAAAAGAGTATACTGTGGGACATGCTGGGACATGCCACAGCTTCCATAGCGTCGGACATCTTTTTTGTTTGTCTGTTTTCTTCTAGGGGGCGGGGGTTAAAAGGATAGAGCATAGATAAGGGATGGGGAGATGAGTGAGATAGGAGTGCAGGAAATTTATAAAGAATCAATAAAAAGTTGTTTTGAAAGACAGAGACAGAGTAATTAGAGATTATTCTAGTTGACTTGGAGTTTTTTTTTTCCCCCTCAAAAATGGTAGGAGATGCCATGGAAGAAAAGAGGTAGGACTTACTGGTTGTTGACAGTAGTAGGGGAGAAGCTGAGTTTACTAGCACACACCTGTAATCACAGTAGTTGAGCAGCAGCAGGAGGAGAGTGAGTTTGTGACCAGCTGGGGCTATGTAGTGAATTCCAAGTCAGTCTGAGATAGAGTAAGACCATGTGCCAATGACTAAAAGAGACCCACGTGGTGGTTTGATCTGCACAAGCACAAACCACACAAGCCTGATGATCAGAGGTCAGCCCTTAGACCCATGCAAACACAGGCACTCCGGCATCGATTTGTAAACCCAGTACTCTTGTAGTGAGTGGGAGGTAGAAAAATCACTAAGTAACTCCCAGGCTGGCTAGCCTACAGCATTCAGCATGGCAGTAGGAACAAGAGAGATCCTGCCTTAGCAAAGATGAGAGGCAACTCCTGAAAGTTGTCTACTGACTTTCATGTGTGTGCCATGTGCTAGCATATACATGTAAACACACACACACACACACACACACACACACACACAAACAAACAAACACTTTAATATTCTTTTTAAAAGATACTGGTTGGGGAGTATTCTAGAGAAAGCAAAGCTTTGCTGTGAAAGTGGCTTGGACCGTGCACATCCTGGAATATACTAGGAGGAAGGCAAGCACAGAGGCAGGCTGGTAGTGACACCAGAACTGTCCTGGAGTTCACTCGGATTTCTTTTGAGAGATCGAGGATTAATTTGTTTAGCTCTTCTCTCCAGCAAGCTTTTTCCCTCTATCTGTGTTATTGGATTTCCATCACTAGGTGACAGAAAGTCCTGTGTCTGTGTTAAAGCACTGAACTGTGAAGCTTATTAAGAAAGAGAGGGGGGGAGAGAGAGAGAGAGAGAGAGAGAGGGAGGGAGGGAGGGGGGAGGGAGGGAGGGAGGGAGAGAGAGAGCGAGAGAGAGAGAGAGAGAGAGAGAGAGAGAGAGAGAGAATTCTCTTAAATCTGAAAGAAATATTACATCTAAAACAATAGTAATAGTGGAAATAATTTTCAAAGCTAACCTTTTCTTCTTGTTAACTGCCCTGCCTCCACAAGGAAACATTAAGTAAGAACCTATGTTAAGATCCTCAACAGATTCCCCATCAAGTTTGCCATGATTTCCACCCGAGGAACAGGTCAGGATAGTCCTGTTATTGATCTCCCAGCCCTGAGGGTGGAGGTTTCTCTGTGTCTACTGCACTGGGGCCTCTGTTCTTTTCATCCAGCCAGCTTACACTGTCTACATTATTTTCTCTCTGAGAAAGAAACCCTGCTGTTCTTACCTATCGTATTGCTTCCCTTCTTTGTGTACAGAAGAATATGTTATTTATTCAAACGCCTTCAGTTATGAACTATTTTAAGATTCAAAAAGATGGAGCTCAGAGATTCATAAACCACCAGTGTTAGGAGAGAACTTGCAGCTCACCGTTTGCATGCCTCTATGCGGGTCTTCTGCAGCCTCTCTATTAAGGCCCAAGCAACCCCAGCCACTCAGAAGGTCCATTGCTTATTGAGGAAGTAGCTGTTTGAGAGGACCATCTCTCTTGTGCACCGATGCCCCAGTCATGTCCACACAGGTAGCGGTTGTGCTGTGGGGGCCAGCCACACACAGGAAATGAAATGAGAGTCTACTCTACAAACAGTTCTTCAGACAAGCTTCTGTGTGCAAGTAGCCTCTCCCAACAGTCTTTCTTCAAATCTACCACCTGATCAAATGGCAAGACACTCTCACCTCTGTCTCTTTCCTGTTCAATACCCTTGTATCTGCACAAGGGGATGGTAAGCACATTTAGACTCCCATTCTTCTTTCTGTTTTCATTTTGCTCTTTGCCAACTTATATATAATACAACCTTGTTACTCTCATCTCCCTCTGAACTCTTCTCTTCTTCACAAATCTCTGTCCCTTATATACAAGTTTTTGCATTCTTCTGTGTTCCATGAAGTTGCACTAGGGTCCCCTGTGTGACTGTGTTTGGACTATTCGTTAGAGCCTGATGGGTATGCCTCAGTGGGTACACAGCTGAGTATTATGTCTCTCTGTCTCTCAGAATATGTTAGGTGTTAGAAGTTCATCAGTATGTGGCAGGGCCCCTTCCCTATCCTTGGCTGACAGTTAAGTTGACTGACTTATGTGGGTCTCATGCCCGACAGCGCAGCTGCTGTGAGTTTGTAGTTGTCATGGTAGACTCTTGTTTAGGGGATGGTGCTTCGCAGGCCCTTCCCTTACTTTCAAACTCTTCCCTTCTTTCCTCGCCTCTTGTACAATGCTTCTTGTGCCTCACTTTGGTAGCATAAACGTCTCATTTAGGGTTGAGCCCCCAACTTTTCTTCATTTCAGCATCTTGTACAGCCTTGCATCTCTGCATTTACCTCTGTGTGCTGCAAAGAGAGGGTACTCTAATTAAGAGAAGAGTGGCCTTTGGTTGTGAGTACAAACACAGACTTTTAAAGGAAAGATAGATGTCATGGCTAAGCACAGTAGAAGGCTCCCCATTAGGACCTAAGCCTCCTTAGCTGTATGTTTCCTTTTGTGTTTGCAGTTCTATGTGTGACTTCTCTCTTACAGCATGATGCCAATCCATTCAGGAGTGGTTGTTTCCCCTAGACTTGCCTTGCCCTTCTGTGCTGTCTTCAGGCCCTCATACTCTGTCTTCCCCGTGATCCCTTCTGCTGGTGGTGCTCCTCACTGAACATTATTTGGCTAATTGGAATTTTCATTGCAGGTCGAGTTTCTTTCAGTATTTCTCTTTATTTAATTCTGTTTTTGTATTCTGAATTGTTTTCCCCTTCTCATTTGGCCATGTGTATTTTCTTGGATTTCGAACCGTTTACTTCATGTCCTCTCTCAATTCATTCAGCCTGCTTGCTCACCATCCTCTTTAAATTCTTTGAACTCCTTTAACATATTTATAATTGTTGCTTTGAATTCTGTGTCTTGAATTTCATTCTCTTTGGAGGCCATTACTATAGCATTTGTTGCCTTGTGGGGAGCAGACTTGTAGTCTTGGCTTTTCATATTGCTTATGTTTTACTGGCAAGATCCACATATCTGACGTCATGGTCTTAGTTCTTTCTGTTGCAATGTGTTTTCAGCCCACTGGAGTAAAGTCTAGAGGTAAGCAGCATAAGTATACTGGAGTGACTAGGGGAGACTAGATGGGGTAGAGAGAGGTGGGAGCTAAGTCGGCTCATTATCAAGCCCCAACAATAAAGGGGCTGCCTTATGTAGTTCTGCTTGGCCAGGTTATATATGGCTGTTTGGCTAGAGAGAGCTCTTAAGATTGGGCAAGGGGCTCTCAACACTGAGGGAGGCAATCTTAGACAGTCAGGGAAGGAGGGTTGTACACATGGTTTTACATTTGGCTGCACAAGGTGTTTAGGCTAAAGAGGGCTCCCAGGTCAGGGCATATATATAACACATATTCAACGGGAAGAATGGCCTTACCTGGTCCTGTTAGGCTAGGCCACATGTCCAGCTTCTTACACTAAGTGCAATCTGTGATCAAATTCACATTTTTCAAACACCAGATCATTTATTTTACTCAGAGTTGTGAAAATACGATAAGGCTATTGAAGACTTTTTACCTGTGTGTCTATGAAAATATGTCTCCCCATTGGCTTTTTAAGATAATATGAAGGATCTATAGCAATCAAAATGGAATATTGTTATAAATACTCTCATCATGTCTATCAGCATAAAAATCATTATCTAGGATAAAAATCTTTTGAATTCATATTAGGAGAAAATCCAAGTAATATTTTTGTTTGCTCCACCAAAGCTGAAAAATCCTAATCTCATCTATCTTCTTATTGCAGAACAAATAGGGCTATCTTAAATGAAACAGGAGTCCCTTAGAAATAGCTTGTCTGGGTTGATAATTATGTCTTTGAAATAGACCTAGGAGTCCAGTAGTAGAGCCCCAGAGGAAAACAGTTAGTATCTAGCTTTTCCTTTTTTTTCTAAGCCCTAGAACATGTCTCTTCCTCCAACCTCTTTCTTGCTCTCTTACTAAAGGCTAATTGGAGAGCCGTCTTTACTGATCTCGTCCTTGCTCCATTGAAGCAAGGAGTTGGTAAAGTCAATTGCCTACGGGCACCTGTGAGAGGATGGCTCAGACCCGCTGGAAGGCCTCCAGTTTTTGCCAGATCAATACTTCCTGCTGTGCTGTTGCTATCGAATTGGAATTCATGGCCATAAACACCATTTCTCAGCCTTCCAGGGACAGAGCCTCACACTCCTTCCAAAGACTGGCTTGCTCTTGTGATTGCTCCTTCCTCTCTGATAAATAGCCCCTCACCCATCTCATCTTCAACCTCAGTCCCCCATGAAAAGCAGGAAGATGGAGCTCAGGGGCCCACATACAGGCTCTGTACTGCATGGGTGTCTTAGTCAGGGTCTCTATTCCTGCACAAACATCATGACCAAGAAGCAAGTTGCAGAGGAAAGGGTTTATTGAGCTTACACTTCCACACACTGCTGTTCATCACTAAAGGAAGTCAGGACTGGAACTCAAGCAGGTCAGGAAGCAGGAGCTGATGCAGTGGCCATGGAGGGATGTTCCTTACTGACTTGCTTCCTCTGACTTGCTCAGCCTGCTCTCTTATGGAACCCAAGACTACCAGCCCAGGGATGGCACCACCCACAAGGGGCCCTCCCCCCTTGATCACTAATTGAGAAAATGCCCATCAGTTGGATCTCATGGAGGCACTTTCCCAACTGAAACTCCTTTCTCTGTGATAACTCCAGCTTGTGTCAAGTTGACATACAAAACCAGCCAGTACAATGGGGTTTCCTGATGTTACATTCTCTGGTGGGTACTGTGTGCTGAGTTTAGTATAGAACTGGGAGTTGATATGGTTTCTGCATTAAATGAGCGAATATATAAAGGCTTAATGGTCTTTTAACAAAGAGCAGATCTTAGATAAAAAAAAAAAGAATGTTCCATTGGAGAACTAACTTGTACCTCTCTTCCACCCATTTGGAGTTAAAAAGCAAGATCCCAAAGACTTATTGTGTTCTGACATCAAATTGGATTGCTGGCCAGAGGAGGTTAATATCTCTGCCTTCTTGTTTGTAATGATACTAAAACATTGCTGTTTCAATAGAATCCACATCCAGACTCAGTGTAATGCAACAGAATACATGTGTTAAGAGATGGAGCAGAGCATCACTCTACAGGAAGTCAATTTTGGCAAAGTACTGCTTTCCTTATCTTCCCCTTGACTTCATCAGAAAGAGGAAAGTCAAATTGTACATTGTCCCTATTTCCAGTAAGCCTTTGGGGTCACCACAGTTACATGAACAAATTTGTATGCTCAGCCATGTAAATAAAGAGCTCTTTAGAATGTCAGGCACTCGTTGATGAGAAGTGTACCCACATAAACAACAGGGTGATTGACCATGCATGTGTATTCAGGGTAGTCTTTGTTTTATTTGCTTTTGCTATGGTAGGTTCTCAATTGTCCCTCACCCTCTACTCTAACTCTGCCCTTTTCTTCCATTACTCTATTATGGACTTTGCATAAAAGGAAAGAAATAGCATTTGATTGTCCATAAATCTTTCCATGAACACTGATATTAAAGGGTAACACAGTTTTACATTTCAGAATTGGTGCTTAGCTCTAACTCAGGCAGTGAGAAGCATTTGACTAGAAGGAAATTGGAAAATAGTCTGTACTCAGGAACTTGCATTTGGACTCTTAATTTTGCAAATGTTCGCATACACTAGCATATCCCAAGAGCCTCTGGGAAGGTTGCTAGGTAGAAGGTAGATACCAATGTTCCACTGGAGGAAAAGTAAAGAAAAAGAATGAGCAGCAGTGTGGATGGATAGCCTAAGCTAACATTGAAAACCACCACAGTGTTTAAGAAATCCATTAATAACCGCTATGGGACTCAGGGGTAGAATTGATTTAGAAAGTTTAAGAAATTCCACACCTGACTTAGTGTAATAAACCTCAAAGTTATTATGAAGAATTAGCTAAGTTTCTTTGTTCTTCCTGCATCTATTTTTCTTGATCCTGTTTACTTCTTTCTTCAATTTGTAGACAGCTGTGTACTCATCTCAGTAGTTCATGAATACTGGAATACTGAAACTTCTCATCAGTAATTTGGCAAATGAGTCCTATGTCAGTCACTACTATTCCTGACCCTTATGTCAAGGAAAAAAAATATACTTGCTTTCTATTAGGAGGAAAAATTAAAATATTCTAGTCAATTTTGCTACTCCTTGGGATCACTTCTGACTTTGTATGGCCATATGTTTCAGTCAGGAGCCAAATAATAGTTACTGAGCATCTACTGTGAGCCAAGAGCATGCTGAGAGCTGGAGAATAGAGCTATGGAAAAGGCAGATATGCCCATTGCATGTAGATTTTATGATTCAGTAAGAACTTGAAGCCACATAAGAGACAACTGTGACTTAGGTAGTAAATCTAATCTACATAAAGTTAAGGACTATTTTTTCATTATGACTTTTAATCACATATTTCTTCCTAAACCTATTCAATCTGGCACAGATATCATAAAGATGTTTTATTAAATGTGTGATTGATGGCAGGATGTAACATTTGATTTTTATCAATGGAGCTTGATCGGGTGCCATAATGAGCATTAGAGACAGAAAGCAAAGGAACTTTATTATAGTAAAGAGCTTATCATCAAAGTCAAAATGAAGTTTTGCAAGGATAGACTGAGGATTTACAGAAAGGCCATTTTTTAAAATGTGTTAAGAGTACCAGCATCTTTACTCATGAGTTCTCTCCCTAAATCAATTGCCTTCAACAAGAATTTATCATGTACCTATTCCATGTTCTACACAAAAAGATTTTATATGTTATAGGAATTGTTGTCAATCTAACACAAAGCTAAATAAGATGTGGTTATAGTTTTACTAAAGGTCAGGCTAAGAAATTTGAAGAGACTAATGTTTTCTCCTGTGAGTGTCCTTTTCATAGTAATGAAATTAAATTAGTACATATTAAGTACCCACAACACACAAAACTCATGACTCTTTGGTCTTACTGTTCACTAGAAGGGAAATAAGTGTGTGTGTGTGTGTGTGTGTGTGTGTGTCTGTGTCTGTGTGTGTGTTTGTATGTCTGTGTGTCTGTCTGTGTACGTGTGTGTGTGAGTATATGCCTGCACACACAACTAAAGAAATGTTATGACAGGGCACAATTCTGATTCAACTGGGGAAGAGGAATCCGTACTAAAGATGGCAGTACAGAATGAGATAGAAGGGACTCACCCCAGAGCTGCACCCTTGGGAAGTATTTCAGTGCATCATATTGTGAATTCCATGCTAGCAACCTGATTAAAGCTATAGACACATGGGGTTTGAGACAAATTGTGAGTGTATCAGTGGACAGGTTTTCAGAAGGGATACTATGATGCAATACAAAGTCATGAAATCACGGTGGAACAGTATCATCACTGTAGATCCTGAATTCCATAAGCAATAAGAAATCACTGTAATATCCTAGAAATGGCCTTTTATGCTTTATGGAGGTAAGGCGATGGAGGTAGTAAAGGATGGAAATCTAGGTGTGGAAGATAGTTATAAGGTGTTGTCTGGAGCTAGGCTGGAAGGACCCTAACTGATAACTGATGTAAAGGAAATGAGATACCAAAGTGAGCCTCAGTAGGTTAGAGAGTTAGGTCGAGAATTTTTTCTCTGTACCTGAAGTGAGTGGCCTACCTCCTTGAGAAACAATTAAAATAAGATGTTTTTACTATGGACTTTGCTTATCAAAGCGTTCAGTAACATAATAGTACCACACTCTTGTAAACTCCCATTTCCTAAATAGCTTGTATTATTTTGAGTACTGTTTTCTTTCCCCCCTTTTTTATTACAAGTCATATAGGACATTGATTATTGCTGTTATTATTGTAATTCTTAAAATTACATTTTCTTTGCATCATAAATCAATGGATTCTCTTCCCTCAAGGCACTCTTTCTATTTAAGGAGTCAGATCGATTCTTACAGTATATGCCAACAATAAATCTCAGGGTCTTGTTTTTCTCCTCCTGAAGACTTTGGATCAGGATTATTATTATCATTATCTATTATTTATTGAGTGCTGTCACTAGTCTCAGCAGTGTACAAATATAAATGGATAAACATCATCATTAAATCTGTTTCCAAAAAAGAGCATGTGTTTATCCTGAAAGAATGTATTTGAATTAGGAAAATAATGCGGTTAATGGTTTTCATTTCCAGGGAAACATTGTCTTTGTGGTCATCTCCACCTCTGTAGCATTTTGAGTGATGTGGGAGTGACCTCTCTTTCTTGGCTTCTTTCCATGTTGAGGATGACCTCCTGCTCTAGAAAGCTACCCGTGGCATAACTGCAAGACCTTAGACTCTATACCTTTCAGGTTTTCTCTCCATTAATGACTTGCACAGAGCCCATGTTGCTTCTCCAAAGAGGTATAGGGGACACTATTACTTGTCTCTGGACTTTCTCCTTTCCTTCCTCATGGTCATTTACAATGGCTGAAGAAGGGTGAATTTATAAGAGAACACACAAACTCATGATCCATATCGCTCCACCAACCAGGAGTTGGATAGAGATACAGCTATCATATGTGATTCCTGGGTTATGAATGCTGCAGAGGTTCCATTTCCTATCTACCTCTTAAGCACTACCACTCACCATCTGTCTGGGACAGGTTGGACCACATCTAAGTGCCCACATCTTCATGTGCCAGCAGTATACTCTATTGATTTCTACGTTGGCAGAGAATAAATTTAAGGCCAGAAGAAATCAACTGTTTTTGTACCATCAATATTTTTGTAATTAGTAGAAATTCATTTTGAATGTCATGCTAATAGGAATATAAAAGAAGAAAAGGTATTCAGTATTGTTGGTTTGAGATTACTAACTTAAGACCATCAAAAAGAAAACAGAGAGGTTAAGTAACTTGTTCAAACGGAGTAGCTAAAGCATTGCAGAGATTCCAAGATCAGTCTCTTTTAGCATTTCTGACCACATAAGGCAAAGTAAAGACAAAGACCAGTCAACAAAGACCAGAAACAGGATTGCAAGGACTGTAGTCCACATCAAGATTCAGAGAGCACCGCTGTCAGGGGCATGGACTTGCAGACACAAGGTGTTAAACACCCTTCTGGGCCTGAGTAAGTGGTTTGTCTGATAATCACATACAACTCACAACTGTTTATCTTCCAGAACTAGATAAAAAAAAAACTATCTCATGTATATCTTATGACCTTAACTGGGAAATGGACTCAGTTTTAGATAGGGCCATCAATCTGGAAATGAGTTTCTGCCCCCATCCAAATTTAAAAAAAAAAATCACAGCATCAAAGCATTAGGGTTATTGCTCTGGTTTCAGAAGATCAAAACCTCTCAGACCAAAAAGGAAATGATTCCTCCCTCTCATCTGCTTTTATAAATGAGAAAAGCCAAGCACTTAAAACCCAATGCTTCGCAAAGGACTTGTGAGCATTTTATTCCATAAGCCAATATTTAATGAGCACTTACTTAATTGTGTGCAATGATATTTCATTGTTTTTTATGGTACCTAGATCAAAAGAATATATTTTCCAATCCACATCAGCACTCAACATTGCTGCCTCTCTTTAGTTCCAGGGTTTTCTTCACTTACGATTAGAAGTAAGTAACCCATTCACCAAATGTTTTGCCTATTTGTGAATTTGGTCAATGGCTGCTCACAGGTTTCAGAATGCCAGTCACATATCATTATATCAGTGGGAATGTGAGAAATTGCAGGAGACAAGAAGAGAGACTGGGATACTTTTTTTCCTTAGGTACAAAGATAGACTTATTTTCTTTCAATGACTTCTGATGTACAGAAACACACACCGGGCATTCTAAGTCAGAATCAACCATCACTTAAAAGAAACCATTGGATGAAGTTCTCTTGCTTCTCTGCTGGTACAGCCAGAAGCCAAAATGCCTAAAAAGACCAGAAGTCAACTTTAAAAGCCTGAGCAAATAACCAAATACATTCCCTCAACGAAATCATGAGATATGACCACAATACTTCGAAATATGTGTACCATTGATAATCAAGGTAATAAAAATCATAGGGAATTATTGTATATACTCCAGAGGATGGCTCTGAGAAAAAGGATGTGATATCAAGGATTGGTGACAATGGAAAGAAACTGGAAAGTTCCTATCAAGACCATCTGACCACATCTCTAAGGTGTAAGCATAGTTACTGTGCTACCCAGTGATGTCAGTCAAGCCTTACACCCAAAGGAAACACAGGTGTCACCATACAATTGTTTATACCAGTCATACTGAGAGTAATATTGGTAATAACACCAAAGTGCAAACAGTCCAAATAATGTTCCTAGTTAATGGATTAATGAGTATGCAGAAAAACTACATGTAAATGTATTGCTAGAATATTGTTTGGTCATTAAAAGGCAATCAGGTATTGATATAGGTACATGTATGAAACTTGAATATATTATATAGGAAGGAAGCCAGACAGAGAAGACCACATATGGTAATTCCATGTATATATAAACTCTAGGACAGGCAGTTCTAGAGACATGAAAAGAATAATAGTAGTTACCGTTACTACAACTGAGTAGATATATTGGGAGTAGTAGAAAAAAAGGGAACAGGACTTTTTCTAGGGTGATAAAAATGTTCTAAGAACTTATTGGGGGCATTGTCCAACACAGTAAAGATACTAAGATCTATTGAAAACTTTGAATAGGTGGATTGCATATCAAATACCAATGTGTGGGGTGGGAAGAGGAGGAAGGAATACTCAAAAAAGTGGAGGGAGAGAAGGAAGGAGGAAGGGAGGAAGGAAGGAAAGAAGGAAGGAAGGAAGGAAAGAAGGAAGGAGGGAAAGAGGCAACAAGAAGTCACAGTGATGGTCATTTTAAAACATCACCAGAAAGTTTCTAGTGTACATTGATGGCACTTTTCTTTCTTCTGCTTTTCCCCTTAGACTAGCTCCTGAAAAAGTAGCAATTATGATTGTAACATGCTGCCCTGCAAGATGGAACCCAACTTTATATGGAGCTTTTTCAGGTTTTTTCTCCATTGAGAAAGTTTAGATGTTGGGATTTGATGGTAGCTTAAAGCAAATCCCCAGCTGGGCACAGCATGGTGGGCTCTGGCTTTTGGGAATGTAATGCATCAGGAACGTTTGTGTTAGGTGCTGTCTGTAAAATTATTGATCCTGATTGCCTGGGGCCAATAGGAACTGTGTGGGAATGATAAAACCCTTTGGAACTAAAATGTAGAATTGAATGAAAGTACAACCAGATCCCACCAGGGAAGGTTGAAGCATCTGTATGTAGTCTGTTGACACAGGAAGCCAGAACTATTTACTTTCCCAGTTCTGTTAGAAGAGTGTTCAATTGCCCTAGCTTTAAGCAGCCTCCAGAGGAGAAACAATGGTTTCTTTCTCTCAGTTACCCAGACAACTGGTTCCTTTGAGAATCCACCATTAATCAATGAGGACTTCCATGGTGAATGACCTCTAATTTGCATTAATAAATTAGCTGTGTTTATGCTAAAGTAACCATCATATACAATGATTGAGAATAGGGAAAAGATAGAGAAATTTATACTGGCTAAACCCAAGCATAGCACCCAGATAAATCAGCTATTCAATATATGATCGATTGAAGAACTATCTTAGAAAGAAGAAAGGAAATGAATGTCCTGACCATTCAGCCTTCCAGTAATGGAGAGAATGGATGTTGCCCTTATTTAGCAGGTATTCTGTAAAAGTGGAAGAATCCACTTTTCAAGTTCATGTTTAAGTATGAAAGAGACATATTGAAAAGAGAAGTAACCATGTAATCCACAGTTTGTTTTCTTGGTCTTCAGGTTCAATGTACAATTCAAAAGGAAAATTAGATCAGGTCGAGAAATGCTGTGTGTATAGTTGGAGATTAAAGTCAGATAATGTTTACAGCTCATATCTAAAATATACCTATCAATGGAAAAAGACAATGTTTCTCGGTTTCTTCATGTATGTGTTAATTTATTTAACAAATACACAATTTTATTTACAATATGCTGTCACAATGCTAAGGTAAAGAAAGTCCCTGTCCCTGTGAAGTTTACATTGGGCTTTTGGAGTATAAACTACAAAATCAGCAAGTAGCCTGGGAAGATCACTCCACAGGTAAAACACCCCATCTGCAAGAGTGAGGATTAGGGTTCTGATCCTCAGAATCAACATAAAAGCTAGGTTGGCCTGGCAGCCTGCTGGTAAACCCTTCTGGGAGACATGTATTCCCTAATCCCTGGGATAAACTAGCCATAAAGACTAGCTGAAACTGGATGTTCCAGGTTCAGTGAGAGAGCCTTCTTTAATACATAAGGTAGAAAGAGATTAAGGAAGAGACCTGATACCAATCTTGTGCCTACATACATACATGCACATTCACATTTATGTCACATATACATAAACATACACATACATATACATACATATATACATGCCAAATAGAAATAGTAAATTTATAAGTATGCATGTCACTTATATATCGAAGCCACCAGCAACCATAATGATGCTAGAGACCTGGTAGAGTGGGACCAAGGAGCGAAGGCAATCACAGCTTCACTGTGGGGAGAGAACTGAATGAGGAGATGGAGGAAAGAAGCCAACTATGAGAATAGGGTCAAGTTCATTCAAAGCTTTTAGGGCTATGTGAAGCAGGGGGAAAGCAAGTTCACACATTCTAATTTGGAACCAGAGGTCCAAGAAGCACAATAGTGGCAAAATTCATGTGAACAAAGAAGGAAGAAAGCAGATCAAAGTGCACACTAATAGACTAAGTAAAACACATTGTAGGTGGGAAATCAGAGGTGAGTGGGAGAAGGACTCAGAGGGAATAGATGTTCTGTGTGTTGGTTTGAGGGTTGTGGGGCTGTGGGAAGGGAGTTTTGATGTGCTAAGTTGGTGTTAGGATGCCATTAAAAATATCATTGTGGTTAGCAAATAGGTAGCTATATATGCAAGTCCATTGCTAAAATCACTAAAATTTAGTGTCAAAGTACAGCAGTTGGGTCTCATAAGGAAGGTGGACTGGGTAGTTTTATCTCAATGTGACAGAAATTGTCTAAAAAGAGATAACTTCAATTAAGAAAATATCTCCATAAGATTAAGCTGCACTAATTAAGATTAGTTAGTGATTGATGGGGGAGGACCCAGGCCATTGTAGGTGGTGCCATTCCAGGGTAGGTGGTCCAGGATTCTATAAGAAAGCAGACTGAACAAGCCATGATGAGCAAGTCAGTAAGCAGCATTCCTCCTTGGCTTCTGTATCAGTTCTTGCTTCCAGGTTTATTTTCTGTTTGAGTTCCTGTCCTGACTTCCTTAGATGATGAACAGTGATACCGAACTATAAGTCAATAAACCCTTTCCTTCCTATCTTGTTTTTTGGACACAGGGTTTCATTACAGCAATAGCAACTCTAACTAAGACAGGTAGAGGTGGAAAGAAAGCATATTTAGTGTCACTTCCCTAATTATGTCAGATCTAAATGCAGCAGACTTGCACCAATGGGGACAATTTATGGAACTCATCTTTATTCACTTGGAGAACACAAAGTATCTTTAGTTAGAGGTAAAACAATAAAAGGATTCCCACTGTTTCCTAAATATTTAATTTCTTCCTCAGATTCTGGAAAGTCCATCTTTGGCATTTTACAAACATTTGTATAGATTTTATTAATTTGTATAATTTTTATTATATGATTTCACAAATGTATATACTATATTCTGATTACCAGTTCCTTTACGCTTGGTGAAACCTCATTCTATTCATCTTACTATGATACTCGTTTACCCTGTCCAATTCATCTGTGACTTTTCTCTTTTACCTTTCACCCAGACCTCAAACATTTTAGTATAATTCAAGTTGCTATTTTCTATAGGAAGTAAAGTAACACTTGATGCTTTCTTTCTCTAAGTTGTAGAAATTTGTTGCCGTGGAATGGATGAAAGGAAGGTAAACTTGGACTGCTTTGAACACTGACTGCTCAAAGAGGAGCATACAGTAATGAAAGGCTTCCTCATTGAACAGTACCTTTCAGGACTATTGCAAGGTTAAAGGTGAAGGAAGCTTGCCTAAAGAGAAGGCTCAAGTCTGCCTTGTGTGTTAGACTCAGGTGCAGTTAATCTGGTATGTGGCAATATTCAGACAGGACTAGATAAAGTCTTACTGATAATTGCAAGGACAGTTCCTCAGCAGATATTCATTCTTTACACTCACTTGATCTGACCAGAAACATACCTCCTGTTTGTCGACTGGTGTCACTTTTTTTTCATGAGAACAAAAGACTCATAAGATCTAGAGGTCAGAAATGAGGTAAAATATTTCCAGGCCTTCAGCTGAGACAGAAGGTTTCAAAAGCTGTTTTCTATTATCGCCCAGAACCGGCTTCATGTTTGGACAGTGGGTGTACCAGGAGTGAAATGACTTGGAAATGTGTCCCGACTTCGCCATGTGTCAGCTGTGTGGTCTGGGATAGCTTCTTTCATTCTTTTGATCTGTGGTTTCCCACTTTATAAATTGGGAGGAAAAAGATACAAACCGATGACAGTTCCATCTGTACGGTCTACTTCACCGGGAACATGACAACGATCCTGTGAAATAAAGGCTATGATCACACTTTAGAAGCTGTAAAGCTTCGTGTAAAACATGTGCATGATATTATACTTCACAATGGCAGAGACGGTCTGTCAAAGCTCTTAAGGAGGCAGCTTCAGCTGCAGCACTTTTGTCAGAGGCCCAAGACTTAATGTCTTGAAACTCTGGTGATTGTGAGATCTAGCCACATCCCTTTCTTGATGAGCAGACTGGGAGAGTGGAATGTGAGTTGAGACTGAGTCAGAAAACCAGGGAGATTGTCCTCAAAGCAAGGATCAAGTAGGCATCTGAGTTTGGAGTCTCTTGTTTTACAGCTCACACTTCCGATGGAAATGATGAAGGCCAAGGTCACACAGCAGAGCTGATGTGAAAGCTTGGCACGGCCCAAGTCAGAGTTTCTTATGAAACGAACACAAAACCAGAACCTGTGTGTGCCAAGGAGAGACACGGCTGAGGAGACCAGGCTAAGATGAAGCGATAAAGGCAGTAAATTATAGTAAAAACCTGAGCATCAAGTTCTAACATTGTTTTAGGGATCTGTCAGAGTATGATGCTGTGTATCATTGATGTGATTCCCACCAAGACTCCCCAGATCCACTTTGCCAGAAGTAGACTCTCAATGCAGCATCTTTTGAAATATAAGCCAGACTATGATACTCTTCTGCTCAAAGACCCACAATGACTTATAGTTCTACCTCCTCAGTTTTAAATCTTTCCTTAATTGTCACTTTCTCAGTGAAGTGTGTTTTGAAAATAATATTTAAGATCACAGTCTACCCTAGCACCAGGCCACTTAATTGACCCTGCTTGAGAACTTTTCTCTAGGACTTGACACCATCTAACAGGCTGTGTAATTGGCTTACTTATTATTATCGATTACTGCTTGCTTGTACCTGCTAAAGGAGAATAAAAGAACAACTTCCCTGTGACTGTTTGTTCATGAATGTCTCAAGGATCTAAAACTTCTAGGTGAAACAGATCTATCGTAATGTTGCTATGTGGCTGTGTGCAGAGGTCACACGGTGTGGTAGGAACACGGAGAAGGCAGATGCAGCAAAACCCTTCCCCTGTAGCTTATTCCCAAGACAACCACTGGTCCCTAGTTCCCCTTCCTTCTCTTGTCTACTCAAGGTCATTTCAGCAGTATCACAATTTGCCCATCCATTGCCAACATCCATTTCAGAGGCCACCTGAAGCAGGCATTGTACACAGGTTTCAATTACTTTTCAGTGATGCGTCATAAAACAGGTATTTGCAAATGAATCACCATCCAAACCTGACCCAAGCAAACAAATGGCATCCACTTAAATGCACTCTAGAAATCCAGCTGCTTTCTATTCTGTTTTGTACACAGACTTCCTGAAAAATCTTTGGGACTCTAAGTCCAATCTGAAGCCTAATGCTTTTCATGTGCTGAGAGGTAACACATCCTTCCTTGACCTTTGTAGTCAGATCATTTTTGAGAAGCAACTAAATACCATTGAAAGCCAAGTCTAACTTGTAAGGTAAACTGTTGAACTGGGTCATTTCTGTTTCAATCTGAACTGAAATAACCAGAGAATCAAAACTGTATTCCTGGTGTTAGTCTTGATTGTGCAAGTCTCAGTAAGGTGACAATATCTAGAACCACATTTCTATTGTCTTTAGATACGTGTTTTGAGAGTGTCTTTGTCTTCTGAGAACTGAAAAGGTCACCTTCTGTTATCATATATGTTATGCTCCTTTTTAAGACTTATGAGCCTATGGAAATAGTAGAGGCCTCCAATGTAATGAAATAAAGAACTACTGTGTAATGCCCAATCTGTCTTCCAGTTAGATGAGATCACCAGTTCATAATAATGCATGCACTCCATGGTCACCATAGCATGATTCACAATAGTCAAGATATAGACATAATCTGAGTGCTCATCATTGAACATAGAAATGAACAGCTAGGAAACATTGTATTTATGCGTGTATTCAATATTTATCAAACTATTCAGACTTTAAAAGCACCCTACCACTTGCTACAATGCATGCATATATATGTATATATACATATATATGTAGAGAGAGCACTATGTTAAATATAAAAAAGAAACACAGATAAATATTTTATCATCTTTTTATGTATAGAACCTAAAGACACAGAAATTAAATATGTATGTAACATACAGAAAAGAACCTACATAAAGAAATGGGGAAGATTTAAATGAAATGATACAAGGTGTCAAATACATAGGCTAAACAAATCAAAGGTTCTTATGTACAACATTAAGATTACAGTTATGATAATATGTATTGGGTTCATATGTTCAGGGAATTTTGCTAAATTAAATTAAAGAAACTTTTAACACAGAGAAAGAAACAGGTAAATATATGAAAGGGTAAGCTACCTTGATTTGTTCTTCTTGAACAAATATGTGTGTATACACATACATATACTCATAAATGGTTTGTATATAATATGCTGCAACCTTAAATGTAATATGTGCAACAGCATTTATTTTTCCTTTTATTGAAAGTAGATTTTCTTCATCTAATATATCCTGATTACAGTTTCCACTCCCTCTACTACTCCCAGTTCCACCCACCTCTCCCCAGTCTGTATCCACCCCTTTCTGTCTCTCACTAGAAAACAAGCAGGCCTCTAAGGGATGATAATGAAATAAAGTAAGCTATAATAAGATAAAACAAACACATTTGGAACAGGACAAAACAAACAGGAGCAAAAGAGCCCAGGAAAAGGCTCAAGAAACAGATAGAGATGTGGAGATGCACTCAGTTCTACAAAAACACAAAACTAAAAGCTATAGTATATATGCAAAGGACCTTCAGTGGGGAAAAGGGGAAAAATGAAATTAAAAATTAAAATAAGATGTTTTAAAAGCAAAGAAAAAATAAGAAAAAGAAAGAAACAAAGAAAGAAAGTTCTCTGACAAGACAAAGTTAGACAAGATATCTCCAAAGGTGCCCTTGAGTTAATTTCTGCCGGTCATCTACTTCTGGGTACGTAGTTTACCATTAAGAGTAGTTTGTTTTCCCAGTGAGACTCCCTTGAAGAAAACTAAACTTTCATTTGCAAGTAGTTAGTAGTTAGGATAACTCTGGTTTATCTCTGGTTAGTTAGGGATGGAGGAATGCAAGGAAACCAGGCTTTCCAAACACAACAGAACCAAAAACCAAACAGAGACTGATGTAGCATACACGTGGCCTACATGGGTCTGAACCAGATGTGCTCATAGAGCTAAAAGGAGAAGTGGACATGTGCCCCATCCTTACACTCTTATTTGCCTCCTTTCCTAGAATGTTCCCTGGATTCTGAAGGTAGAATTTTGACACAAATATCCTATTTAGGGCTTGGAACTCCAAGGTCTCTCACTTTCTTAATATTTTCTGACTTTGGGTCTCTTTGCTGTAGGAGAAAACTTCTTTGATGATAGCTGACAAAGACACTGATCTATGAGTATAGCAGAGTGTTATCAGGAATCATTTTGTTACTGAGTTCCTTTAGTAGAGTAGCAGTATTTGGTTTTAGCCTAGGTCCCTAGGAAACCGAGTCTCCTGTGCGGGGTATGGTTTCCATCTCATGGAATGGACCTCCAGTCAAATCAGATATTGATTGGTTATTTCAACAAACATTATGCTGCCTTTGCACTAGCATATCTTACAAGCAGGACACCTTATTGATGGAAAGTTTTCTCCTTTGTAACTTGCAGAGTATCTTCCAGCATCAAGAACATTGCCTTGCAGGGGTGAAGTATCTAGATAGGCACTAGCTTAACTTCTCCATGTTCATGGCCTGGTAAGAAAGCCCAGTAGGCAAAGCCTTTGCTACACAAGAAAATTGACAATCTGTGTTCAGATACCAAGAGGCAAATACCCTTAATACCAGCACAAGAGGCAAAAGCAGGCATAGCTTTGAGAATCTGAGTTCCAGGCCTGTCAAGGCTACATTATAATGAGATCTTGGGTGGGGTTTTTTTTTTTGCATGTGTGTGTGTGTGTATGTGTGTGTGTGTGTGTGTGTGTGTGTCTTGTTTGGTGGTTTTGTTTTTGTTATTGTTTTAAAATGTGAGCTTTCCAGGAATCTGTTTCAGGATTAGCTCACTAGAACCTATGTAAAAGTAAGACATAGTAGCATAAACATCTTTAATCACTAAACTTCTGGCTAATACCCAGAAGGTAGCAGGTTATCCAGCCCAGCACATTCAGGTTAGTTACAACATCCAATGTTGTTCCCTGGCTTCCACACAAACTGTGACTTGTACTCATGCATGCTTTCTCTTCCCCCATCTCTTTTACTCTGTCTCTCTGTCTGTCTGTCTGTCATCCCGCCCTCCCCCCCCCCCCCGCCGTGTGCATGCACATGCACGCGTGCATGTGTGTGTGTGTGTGTATGTGTGAAAGAGAGAGAGAGAGAGAGAGAGAGAGAGAGAGAGAGAGAGAGAGAGAGGCACAGATACACAGAGAGAAATAGAGACAGAGACAGAGAATGAATCCATAGACCTTCTATAGTTAAGTTTCTATATTAGATTATCTAAATCAGGCTCAAAAACAGGAATAGAAGAAATGAGAGGATAAGCTGTTCCCGATTTTCATAATCAATGATTGCATGGCAACAGAAAGTTGCAGTTTGGTGAGGGAAAGAATTATTCTGTTTCATTTTATTTTGTTTTGAGAGTAGCTCAAGTGGCTCAGGCTGGCCTCAATCTCACTACGTAGTTGACAGTAACCTGGACCCTGGACCCTCCTGCCTCTGTTTTCTAATGTATGCTACCACACCCAGGAGTAGACCCTTGTTTCTTATTCTGAAAACTTGCTTTTAATCTCTGTTCTCATTCTCCAGCCCTTGTCAGACCTCCACCTTACTCTTGCACTGAGCTCTCTTAGCGACTCTCCACTTCTGGGCTGTTCACTAGGCACCATTGTTCTAATTCCTCCACTCCCAGCCTGCCCATGCTGTCCCTGTGGCTCTGCTGTTCAAGGCTCTCTCCTTCCCTGAGGCTGGCTGTTGCACACAGCAGCTCCCAGAGCGGCCCTGCTGACACAGTGAAATAAAATCAGAAAGCTGTATTAATTTAAGTGGCTTTCTTCACATTTAGGACTGCTATTACAGTGTTGATGGTTGGTAATAAAAGACCTTTTAGTGTGGGAAATCAAATAATCTTATACAAACACAAATGGGCCTGGACAATGATTATCCTAATGTAATTGGAGAATGAACTCTGATTATGGGTGTCAGTTCTCGCCTTTCTTAAGGTGTTTTAGGGCTAATCTTGTGATTGATAGATTGACACTCTTTGTAAAGTGTATTTATCATGAACATGTTATATTTCTTACATTTGGCATCTCTGTGCCCAACAATTTCTTGAGGTTTAAAGCTGTGTTGACTTTATAGAGGTTTCTAAAATATTTGTGCAATGACCTATGCTAAAGTTATGACTGGGTAAGGGGAGGACTGAGCTGACTATCAGACACAACTGCCCAGTGGCAATGTGGGCTCTTCCCTCCCTTATAGTTCCAAGGGAAATGAAAGAAGCCATGTGCAGAAAGGAACCACTTACGAGAAGACTAGAGATCATCCTATGGGAAACCATCCTACTTGTCCTATTTGCCAGGGTGATGATATACACACTGAGGAACAGTTTCCCATTTTTCCTGGGCATGCTGTTGCCCTAAGCACATGTGGTTAAAAATGTATTTGCTGAAATTTTTTGCGGTTTCAATCAATATATACTCTGTGAATGGCTGCCTGTCTGGTATCAGAGATCTACTAAACTGATGTAGAGTTCCCTGTCTTAATGACTTTAACTAGATAGTTAATTTAATGGACCTGGCTTTTATAGATCTGCCAATGGAGATTTTATGTGTGCATAATGACAGTACATGACAGGCAATCTTCTGCCTAAGAGACAAGTACTACTGTAATGTCCAGTCCTGTCCTCAAGCCAGCATTGCTGCTACCATTTGCTCTTCCTCATGGAAAAGCATCTCCTACAGCCACATGCCTTACTTTCACAGCATGCCCACCCTTTACGGCTGAGCACACAAAGCCTTCTTACCCAGGAAGCTGCATTCAGCTTCATGAGATGCCAACTCTTCTTGCCTTGGCCTTGAGCGTCTCACTTTTCTTCCTTCCAACACAACATCCACCTCTGCTTTCCATTCATCTTCACATTCATCCTTTTCTCTCCCCCAGATTCTGACAGCATCTCACAACAAAGCAATCTATCCATCAGTGCCCAGCACTGGGTCAGCAGATAGGTGAGTGGCTGAGGCTCAGATTGCAGCTCTTGGAATACTTTACTGGAACGAAGCATCTCTCCTTTCTGGCTTCTGCTTGAGGGTTAGGTCATCTGCAGAGGCCCCGTTTCTTTACTTTACATATGCAATATCTGATCATTTCTGCTGAGCTGGATAACTACCCAGAATTTAATCAGGCAATGATGATGGGATTGAGCTGCAGGAATAAGTGGGTCTCAGAAGAGAACCAGTTAATCGTATCTCAAAGAGTGAGAAGAGGCTCATGGAACTGAAAACCAAGACATAAACTTAGTGTGCTAGTGCAGGAAATATTCTAAAGTTCCTTTGAGCTCTGTGTGGGTGTATTTCCTCTTTAGGGCATGTGTTTTCCTAGGTTCTTTCGACACTAGATCACAGTATCTTTTACTTCTACTTTTGTAATTTGAATGTTTGTCTGGTATCTCTTCAGATAGTATGACTACCTCAAGGGCAAATAGTCAAGCCTTATAATTCTTTGTCTCTCTTAAAATAACAGGACCCTGCCTCCCATGGAATAAACACACTGCCAAAAATCAAATGGACTCTTGACAGTGTAGCACACTCTTGTTAATAACCAAGTGAGTGTCTAGTGAGTTTCCTATGGGGGCGGGACTTTTCTTACATTGTAACCACAGATGTAAGCACAGATTTTGCAGTGATGGGGTGGAAGCTCAGTCATCCTGAGGATTCTTATTTCTAAACTTCCAATTTTGCCATGAGCTACAGGTGCCTTTTCTTTGGGAGATTCCTTGGGTCCTTGATCTTCTTTTGTGGAGTAAAAGGAGAGTTAGCCCTGTTCATTTGACTACCACATTGTTGTATGGGTCAGAGTGGGGACATACTTTGAAATGCCTTTCTTGCTTTCCTCTTATGCACTTTTGGCTCAGTACAAAAGATATAGCTCAAAGTTGAATTTGTTTTTGTTTTTGTTTTTTTTTTGAAGAGCTTCATATCTACCTACCTTTGCCAGTAGATTAGGATTCACGAAAATTTCTTTCCTATAGGTACTTTTAATAAAGGTTTAAGTCCAAAGCTATATTAATGAATATCATTTTGAACCAAAATTGGCCCCTCATAACCTCACATGGCAGTGATGATTGTGTGTGTATATCAGCAATCTCCATGGCATATTCACATCCTCATCCTCACCTTGGCTGTTCTTGGGCTAGGGCTACAGATGTGTGTGTTGAATCAGGGGGAGATTCGTTGAGGAAAAATTGCCACCTTCTTTGAAAGAGCAGGTGTCTGGGACCATTATCCTTATCTGCCCCTCCTTTTCTTCAACCGCAACAACTGTCTTCATATTCTGTAGCAGACCTGTGTAGGTCAGCCATGTTTGTATCCACTTGGCCAGGACTTTAGCTTGCCATGTCATCACTTCCTTTTGAAAAGAATTCCCTTTGACATAATGGAACTTTCTTATTTTCTAAGGCGTGGGTGGGATGCTTGGAATCTCTAAGAATTTGCTATATTCCTATTCTCTCTGTCTCTGTCTCTCTGTGTGTGTGTGGGGGGGGGGCGGGGAACGTGGGTGTGTGTGCGTGTGTGCCTGTGTGCCTATGTGTGTAGGCCAGAGGGCAACCCAGGTGTCACTCTATAGGCACCATCCACTTGATATTGTGTCTATCACTGCCTTAGTAGGCTAGGCTATCTGGTCAACAAGCTCAGGATCACTGCCTGCTTTTTTTAAACATGAGTTTTAAGGATGGAACTCAAGTTTTCCTGCTTGTGAGGCAAGCACTTACTGGCTGAGCTATTCCCTCAGCCTGTGCATCTGCCATTTATACTAGAGATTAAGACACCCTTTCAGAGGTAGGACAATGCAGTCTTCTCCTAAGTTGAGCATCCAAAAGGCTGCCTTCTGGAGGGAGAGCATTTTCTCTTCTTTTATTTCCTGTTATGTTATCCTCTGAGGGCTTGTCTGGCAGTCAGCTGGCAACTGCATTAGCCTTTGGTTGGTATTAATAAGAAAGAATGGGAGATCTGTTCAGCTTAGATAAACACACAAATTGCACTGTGGCATTCCTTCTTTATGTTTCAAAAGAGGTTGAGGTGTTTTTTTTTTCCTAGCACAAAAATAATAAGAAATCAATGGGATGACTAATCTTTTGGTACCCTTTTTAGCATGGATTTCCACTACAGTAGACTAGCTGTCTCACAGAAGGTTAGCACATTGCAGACTGCAAGGGAAGCTTCCTTTTATTTCTGTTTTGTGAGGTTCCTCTGTGAGGCACTGTAGATGCACCATCCACTCAGACTAGCAACACTGTTTGACATTAGTGATAATGTCACATTTACCTTGAAAACCTCCAGGTATCAAACACCTAAAGGGGAAATGTGAGGAGCAGTGGTAGCCCTGTTCAAAGAGGGTATCTCCACTAGGAAAACCTCCTTTATATTTTCCAAGCTGCGCTTAGCTCTTGTGAAGGCAGATTGAATTAAGAAGTTGGCCCTTGGAAGACAACCCTGTAAGACATAGCGCTGTGCCAACTAAGAAAGGGGCGTGCAGTTGCGGGGCAGCCTTCCAATTGCTTTGCTGAGGGATCAGCACCAGTCTATTGCCTTTTGAAGATGGAGCTTTGTGAAAGGGCCAGTAAAGAGTGTGAAATATGTCCAATGTATGCAAATCCTCACCATACATATGAGCACATGGATTAGTAATACATCTGATGACAGCTTTTTGCCAAATTGAAGACTTTTGGGACATGGGGCAACTCTGAAAGGGATCTGTGTGCAGCTTTGGCAGTTGTCACCCTATCTATCGGCAGATGTTTCTGGAAGGAAAGAAGGAAGAAAGGAGAAAGATGGACTGGAGAGGGAAACTTTAGGATTTGGATTTATAAGCATGTGCCCCCATCTCTGTGTGTGTGTGTGTGTGTGTGTGTGTGTGTGTGTGTGTGTGTGTGTGCGCGTGTGCATGCATGCGTGTGTGTGTGTGTGTGTGTGTGTGTGTGTTCTATTCAGGTTTTCACGTGTAAAGTTTCAGAAGTACCTGGAGTCTATATGCAAGAAGGCTATCAAGTGCCTGGCCTTAAGGAAAAAGGGAATGGGAAGACTGGACATTCCTGGGAGACCATGGATTTGGACTTGTCAAGAGGAATTAAATCAATGTTTCCCCCTCCTTAGAAACAGTGAGAAGAAACAATTTGAAATTTCATTTTTCTTTAAAACCACAGCATACTGTACATGTGTTTGTATCATCTCTGCATGCTTAAATTAGTCTTCTTGTCTTTGAATTTGAGCGGTAATTAACTCAATTATGCCTATTAAACTCCCCCAAGTTATTAATTAAGGATTCTATGGAAGAATTACTACAGTTGAATATACTTATAAACTGATCTTACTCTAGAAACTTTGGCCTCTTCTGTCCATTCCACGAACACTCAGAGTCACACCCAAGCCTGTCATGTGCATGTAAAGAGCTGCTGTGACATTCTTGCATCCATTACAGGATGTCATTTCTATCTTTTTCTTTGTTCACAGGGAACTACATTTTAACTCCAACTATCTGTAGGATTTCAGAAGATGGAAAACATGCTTCTTTTCTTCATTTCGCTTCCCCAAAGAGCCTCATTTTATATTTGAATGTTAAAAGAATAATGGTCTTAGTTGTAGAGGTCCCAGAAGCCAGGACAGACTACACAGGAAGGTCATTGTCAACCCTGCCCAGATTCTACACAGAGCAGGTCGTGCAGTTGTCTTCCTACCTGAACAACCAAATAGTCGTGTCTTTACCCTCTAACCTTCCTGACACATGAGTCAGAGAGACTGTGCTCCAGTAACGCTATTTTTTGTCACTGTCAGCATGGCCCAGGCAATGGTTCACTTTACGTATCTGAGGCCAAAGATACTCAAGGACATTTCATGGCTTTGGTCTATTGATATCATATTTATACTGCTAAGGCAGCAGTTCTCAACCTGTGGGTCATGATCCCTTTAGGGGTCCCATATCAGACATCCTGGATATCACATATTTCTTTAAAATTCACAACATTACAGTTATGAAATGGCAGCAAAATAATTTTATTTGTGGGAGGAGTCACCACAATATGAGGAACTGTATTAAAGGGTAACAGCATTAGGAATGTTGAGAGCCACTCTTCTAAGACCTCCTGACTTTGCAGTATTAATGAATTTGTTTACCTATTGTATCCTGTGCTTGGAGATAAGTACCACATGACTGATCAAAAAAATAGATGCTAGAATGTACTTATCTACAGAGGAATCGTAAGTCTGCCTTAAATCTCAGCCTCTCCTCCTTCCAGGTATTTTCAAAAGAACAGAGACATCCTAAAAATGCTCACATGGCTTCTGCCCTTATAGCAGTCTCATTCTTTCTTTTCTTCTCAGCAAACATATGCAAGTCTGCAGTAGCTCACTTGGGATATGTGATTTAATGTTTTGATATCAGAGTGTAGAGCCACAGTGATGAGCATGGGGCACCAATTTCATAAGATTCCTCGTCTGTTGGAGCAGCTGGATGCATGGACATCATTGGACATCCTCCTATAGGAGGGATATTTCCATGGTCATTTCTGAGATACCTTACTCTTTGGGGACATCAAATCACACAGATGGTGGAGGATCTGAAGCCATGTGCATATTTTCTTTGCTACTCCAATAATTACATTCCGGAACACTCCATGGGAAATCTAGGCTCTGATGCAATTCTTTTTGTGGAGAGGAAAACAGGATTTTGACTTGTTTATTTATTTCCTCAGTCATTTCAGTGGATTTAGCTAAGCTTAATAAAGTTCAAACAACCTGCCCAAAATCATAAATTAGCATTAGTGATTCAAGATTACTGATTTCCTTGGGGCTCTGGCACAATTTACAGCCATCTTCATTTCCTTCTTTGAATTACAGAATCTTAAAAAGGCCTTCACGGTCACCCAGCCTTATTTCCTACTGCAGCATAGGTCTCCATTAGGCTTGTATCTAACCCCTGCTTAGATCAGTGGCCTCCCAAAGGCAGACACACACACACACACACACACACACACACACACACACACACACACAAGGCAGCTTGCCTTGAGTCTTTTCACAGGTGTGTTCTTAAATATTAATAAGTGAGTCAGTATCATTTTTACAAAACTATCACATAAGTGATACCTGGCAATTGGAACGTGGCCCTGAAGGTAATACCCTTGTAGACAATGCAACTTAGTTTTACACCCCAATAGAGATGGTGCGATGTGATTATCATTGTTAACTTACCACATGCGTTGTTTGGAATTTTTTGTATTGAAATGGTGCCATAAAGATAAACAGGCTGGATTCTGGTCTCCTTCCTCTTTTTCTGATTGGGCCTTGTTACTTCATAAAGCACAGTCCTCCAGGATTACACAGCTTCCAGCTTCCACTGACTATATTAAGAAGACTTGCTTTTCTCAGCCTAACACTTGATTTTCTGTAACTTCCACCCAAGAGTCTCTGTTTGGTTTTTGGAATAGTAATAAACACATGAAACCTAGTGTTTGCCCCATGTGGGTAAACACAGAA
The DNA here is from genome assembly GCA_036184795.1 of Tokudaia tokunoshimensis. Classification (NCBI taxonomy): domain Eukaryota; kingdom Metazoa; phylum Chordata; class Mammalia; order Rodentia; family Muridae; genus Tokudaia; species Tokudaia tokunoshimensis. The sequence continues at coordinate 28,046,017 of BTHU01000008.1, forward strand.
TAATGTGGAGAGCCATTCTAAAGCAGGGATTCAGAGGCTGCACTCCATAAGATTCTACTTAGGCACAGCAAACATGTCCTGAGTGGGTTAGTCACAGCTATGCTGATCACCCAGACACACTTTAAATTCAGACTGTCCTAAGATGAAAATAAAAATAAAAACAAAACAAAATGTCAGTGAATTACAGAACTTTTCTTTCAGGGCTCTCCATCCTTTCCCGTCCTTTCCTTTCAATTTCAGGTTTCCTAATTAAATGTGTGAACAGAGAAACTGTGCTCTTGATAGATGTTGCCTGTCATGGATCACAGTCCGTAATGGAAAACATCTTTGGTCTGGGCTTTTTTCTTTTGTTTCCTTTCCATTATGCTTGTAAACCTCTACCTAAGTAAGTAAGGTCTAAACATCTTTAATACCAAGAATAAATAAGCAATAGAGGAGCCAGCCTGTCGGCTTGGAGAGGGTCTGACCACCTAAAATAGAAAGCCCTACAGAGGTTGCCTAGCACATCATCCTGTCCTTAGCCACATCCTTTCTGCCCCAAGCCTCTTCCATTTGAATCGAGCTGTGGCCTCCTTCTGTCTACCCACACGGACCACGGTCCTATCAAACATAGACAGCACAGTCTCCATTCTACATATATTCAAGATGGATCTTGTGACATTGCATGAGTCTTTAAAAATGTTAGAAAGCTCATGACAAAATTAGGATAGAGATATTAAGGGGCTAAATTATACTTGTATAGAGAGTTGAAAATGCAGATAGACATACGTACATATTTGTCTAAATTTTCTTATTTTTTTTTCCTAGAAACTAGGTCACAGAAACACACTAAACATTCAAATGTTTAACTCCTGTTTCTTTTCTAGACTGCACACGATTTTATGAATATGTTCCCATGCAGATGAGTCCTAATGCTTTCTACAAGGAGTACAAACCATACTTCACCATTGAGTAACTATGTTGTTCTGTAAATGATAGAAATTGTGATCACAGTTTCCAACATGGTTACTAAATACTGGAGTGTATTTTTTATTGCCACTAAGAAATCCATTGTGTCTTGTACAGTGGGGGCAGAAGTTACTATGAAGTGCATGGAATGTACCTCTAGGCAGTTAGAAGGCTGATAGTTTTCTGAGCTTGAACCTGGGTTTATTGAAAAGCTCTCTCCCCTCTTTTTCCCTTCTGTAAGTTTGGCGGGAAACAGCTTTGGAGAATCTGTTCGTAAGTTCCACTTCCTGTTTCTTGTCACCATGGAGGAGAGGAACACTTCTTTGTGCTGGGGAAAGTGGAGAACAGGAAGGAACAGATGACACAAGGAATGGGGCCTGACAACACCAAAAATGCTGACATAAATTAATCAAACGAGGCATCTCCCAGGATTGAATTAGTTCCTGATTGATGGCTGCAGCACTGTGTCTGCCTGGCCGTTTCTTCATTCTCATCCGTTGTTGGCCCTGATTTATGTCAGCGTCTCAGTGCATTGGCTGACTAGGGATCCTTGGAGGATGGATGGAAGAGAAGGGGGCTGCACCAGTCCTGGCTGCCCCTGGTCCAATCTTCATTCCAACTCTGAGAGTGACGACTCATCTGTCAAGCTCATTGTTTGCCTCATAAGCTCAGTGTCTGCATTTTTAGGCTCTGTCCTATTCCTGTGGGGGCTGAGATGGTAAAACATATGTACATACATATATATACATACATGCACATATGTACACACACACATATATATGTATACGTACATACATACATACAAACATATAGATATGCATAGACATGTAATACATATACATACATGCACATACACATATAATATACTTCAGATATAAGTACACACATATGTATATATTTCTACTATTTCATAAGTATGATCTCTTAGAAGTTCTTAAACTTTGACCGGATATCAAGCAAATGAGGTCAGTTACCTGTGACCTGCAGGGAAGTGTTCACCAAGACTCAGTTACTGTTCATTTCTGTGATGAGAGACATCTGGGGTGATTTTCAAGATGACATGGTTTGAGTGTTGGTGGCTTCCTGTCTTGTGGAATTAATTTGCTACCCTAACATTTCTTTAAAGGAGGAAATATTGCTGACTTGTTTTGCTGCTCACTCTGGAGGTCTGAATTCTGGTGGGTGCTCATCTGCTTGTTTCTATTTTAAAGTTCTTACTATGTGTTATATTCTAGGTCTGGTATTCTTGTGTGTAATTTTATAACAGGAGCCTTAGTCTTCAAGGCTTTTATACTCGGTGGGGAAGACAAGTATTAAATATGTTATCAGAGGATTAACCCCATGATCTTAGATGTAGCAATTCTAGTAAGTGATTCAAAGTACAGTCTAACTTTCACGAAACTATGGAAGCAATTACCAGCTTGAAAGATCATATGATTGTTTAAGTGTTTTAGCTATAGGCAGGTTTGTGTGCTGTGTTTGTGTGTATATGTATACATGTTTGTGCAGAGATTAGGGCTCAAAGTTAGATGTCATCCCTCGGTGGTGTCCATCTTGATTTTTGAGTTGGGATCTCTCATTCCCCTGGAGCTTATTAAGTGGGCAAGGCTGGCTGCCCACAGAGACCAAGCAACCTGCATCCCCCCAGCTCTAGGATTACAATATGTGGCTGCTCTGAATTTGACATGGATTATGAGGATTGGACTCAGGACCTCATCCCCAGTGTAAGTGATTTTTAAGCATAGATCTTGTTGTCTCAATAGGGCTAATGTTACTTGAAAACATGGTAAAATGGAAGATCAAAGTTCATGAATATTAATATCAGTTCAGAATTCCATAATTGTTTTTTGGTTATCAACACACTGTACACTTCCGGGGTGGGGGAAAATTTTAATGTTATTACCTTGAGGCCTGTATCTTAGGCTATAATTTCTCTCATCTCTAAATAGGTATTAAAGTTAAATGGAATAATGTACTACATATGTTTAACACAATTGAGGGCATTTCTTATGTTTTGGTCCAAATCAGAGCTTAAAATATTGTACTGATGTCTCCTTACTCCAATCAGTTCTTTCACAATTCTGCCTAGTTCCAAGCATCACATGCCCAGGTTCCTAGTAGCGCAGGAAAGTCTCCTAATCATTCACGCTTCTGTTATTCCCTCCACAGTCCCGCGCTCTGTCTCCTTAGAGGCTGTGCCATCTAGTTTCCTGCTTGAAGCACTCCACCTTTTCTTATTCCCACTATTTATTCCTTCAGGTCTCATCTAGCAAACGGTCTTTAGCCCTCTATGCTTTTCTTCTGAGCATGCCATCACGTCGTGCCTTCTTCACATCACAGTGCTCAGCATATCGCATTGTAACTAAGCCCTTGTTTTTGAGGATAGATCCTCCCTTTCCATGACCCAGTCACTCATATTCATGGTGCTCAAATCTCCAGCCCCTTCACTAGTTGGGGGAGTAGAGCACTGCCACTGCACTTGCTGAATTAATGTTTCTTCAAAGCCAATTTCAGTAGAGGGAAAATTTTAAAATAACTTAAAGAGTAAATTAAAGAAGGGGACCCTTTCAAAGCAGTTCAAAGCATAGGCATTATGTGCTACTTCCATACCAGGGGCTTCTGCTATGCATTCAAATCAGACTCCATGACTAATTTTTCAGAAGGAGACCAACATTAAATCAATTTCCATGAATTTTCCAGATGGTAAGTATAAACCAGGTACATTATAGTCACTCGTCCCTAGCCTCTGGACATCTCCTCAGCATCATGCCTTCATCCTTTCTGTCCCTGAGGTTGCTCTTATATACTGAGAGAAGAGCAAAGATTCTTCTAGTCTCTTGTCCTTTGCAATTTCTTTGTCATATTTTGAGGATTTCAGTGCTAAGGATAACTTTGAGTGCCTTGGCCTCTTTTCCTAGGAGACCAGATATTCAGAAGAATCCTTCCATAAAATTTTGGGGAAAGACAAGCACACTTAGATCTTTGGCAGTGAAATTCTCCCTAGACGATCAAGCATCAGACACAAGAGCAAACAGTCAGGTCTGAGGCTTCCTGTGGGATATTGATCTTTCCTCTCTGCTACAGCAGTTCCCTCATCCTCCTGGCATCCAGGGGAAAAAATGAAACATGAAGTTTGAAAAACTAAAAATACTGAAAGTGATAGGCTATTCTGGCATCATGGGTTATGGGAGACTGCCAGTGGAGAGGAGACCAATGGAGCCTACTCTTGCCCTTCAGGGGTCACTGATTGAACTTTAAGACTGTGGAGCAGAGCTAGGTAAATAATAGGTATTAGGGGTGGCAAGATAAGAGCCTTTTAGAAAAGAGGGCTAGCGGAGCATAGAGAAGCCAATCTGACAGGATAACGGAAGGCAGAGATAATGGCCCATCTGGAAATACCTTCTTCAATTGCTCTTGTAGCCACAGAACAGGGAATGCAGACAGGTGGAAAATGTGCATTTGGATGACCAACTCATAAATGAAACAATGAGCTATGTGGCTGCCCTGCTCCCTGAAAAACCTCATCATCAACTTGGCCTTTATCTGCGAATGGCATCGCTTCTGCTTAGGTTTCCATCATCCAAGCCAGAGTGCCAGGCCCACAGTCCAGATGGTTACAGGACAGGGTTGGGGTACTCATGCCTGATGCTGGGGAAGTCTTTTTACACTCTGGCTTGTTATCTGGAACCAGTTTTAAATGAAGCACTGACTTTCAATCAGAAGATAGGAAAGATAATACTTGTAGGAAATTTCTGTTTCTCACAGTGCTCTCCAGTCTAAACACTGATAGGGTTTTTTCCAGCTTAGCAAATGCGTATCTATACGGACTCTTCCTAGCACTTTAACTCCTTTAAAATTGTGTATTGACTCCAGGTGTTCATTATTTCTACTCTTAGAAACTTTTGACTACTTACAGTCATAGTCTACAACCTCACTACCTATAGCCAGCCTATGGTGAGCCTATGTTGGCTGTTTTATTCCTTAGATATGTAATTCTGGATTACTTGTTCCATCTCACTGATCAGATATCCTTCTCTCCATCCACACACTTCCCACTGGCCTTTCCTGATTTGCAAGCTCATCACTCAGGCCAGTTACCTAAAAGTTCACAATGTCTCCTGACCTATGTTTTATACTCTCCACTGAGTACCTCTACCCACATTTAGTGTACCCCAGTCTAACTGCATATATGCCTGAACAAATCACTTCTGTTTGAAATCTGTGGTTCCACCTCTGGTTCTCTTTTGGTCACTGACTGAGACATGTGGGAGACAGATTTCACCAGCTCCTTTCCATACCAATGTTTCATGCCCTCTGCTTCTATCTCTGCTTTCTCCGGGGTAATCTTTAAATCTGACTGTGTACACTACATGTGGACATTTACTGTTTATGTACATATACTATGTATGTCAATATATTCTGTATCTGGATATGAATTGTTATAGGTTACATTACATGTGTTCATTTGATTTGTAATTTGGCCATTTGATACAAGAATTAGATATCTGAAAGACATTTCAAACTTAACATGTTAGGGCCAATGGCTGTAGTATAGTTGTAGAGCACTTTTCTGTCTAAGTGTGAGGCTCTGAAGGCAATCTCAACACTAGAAATAAACAACAACAAAATCCACAACCATACCTACACCTTAATGTTCAACCTGAACATTTTATCTTGGATACCAATGCCAACTATCTCTTCACACAATCTTCTGCAACTTCATAAAGTTACATCAATATATTGTTCAGCAGCTAGATTTGATCCTTGTGTTTCTAGTACCATCTCATATGCAGTCCTCTTGGCTCTTTCTCTAAATACGTTCTGAGTCCATCTGTTCTCCTTTATCTCCATTGCCACAGTCTGAATCCAACTGCAAATGGGACCAGAAGTATAATACATAGCTTTGTTCAGCATCTGCTTTTCCAGTTTGCATTCTGCAACTTCTAAAAGATCTATCCTATATGGCATGCCAGTACATTGTTGTCCATGCTGAAACTTAGTTAGCAGAAACCTT